>JARQOC010000001.1:388629961-389229961 GCA_033576535.1 Allobates femoralis | reverse complement strand
CTCCATCCTGCGCTCACCACTCTGCCTCCATCCTGCGCTCACTACTCTGCCTCCATCCTGCGCTCACCACTCTGCCTTAATCCTGCGCTCACCACTCTGCCTCCATCCTGCGCTGACCACTCTGCCTCCATCCTGCGCTGACCACTCTGCCTCCATCCTGCGCTGACCACTCGCCCTTCGTCCTGCGCTGACCATTGAGCCTCGATCCTGCGCTCACCACTCACCCTCCATCCTGCGCTGACCACTGAGACTCCATCCTACACTGACCACTCAGCCTCCATCCTGCGCTGACCACTCAGCCTCCATCCTGCGCTGACCACTGAGCCTAAATCCTGCGCTGACCACTGAGCCTCCATCCTGTGCTGACCACTGAGCCTCCATCCTGTGCTGACCACTGAGCCTCCATCCTGCGCTGACCACTCTGCCCCCATCTGGCGATGACCACTGAGCCTCCATATACAGTGCTAACCACTCAGCCACCATATACAGTGTTAACCACTGAGCCACCATATACAGTGCTAACCATTGAGCCACATTACTGTTCTAATTATTGAGCCACAATATACAGTGCCAACCACTGAGCCACTATAGAGTGCTAACCAATGAGCCTCTGTATACAGTGCTAACTACTGAGCCAGCGTATACTGTGCTAACCACTGAGCCCCCGTATACTCTGCTAACCACTGAGCCGCCGTATACTCTGCTAACCAATGAACCGCCGTAAAGTCTGCTAACCACTCAACCCCCGTATACTCTGCTAACCAATCAGCCCCGTATACTCTGCTAAGCACTCTGCTGCACGCAGGATAAGGTCGGGGAACAGCGCTTCAGTGCGGCCAGGAGGGGCCCCCCTCTTGCCCGCACCCGCCCGCTCTTCCCTAACCTTCTCCTGCCCGCTCTTCACCAGCCCCCTCCTGCCCTCACCCGGCCGCTGTTCCCTAGCCTTCTCCTGCCCACACCCGACCACTCTTCCCTGGCCCCCTCCTGCCCGCACCCGGCCGCTCTTCCCCGGCCCCCTCCTGCCCGCACCTGCCCGCTGTCCCCCGGCCCCCTCCTGGATTTCCGCATTCCTGCACACTCACACCGCTGCACACCGCTACTGCTGTAGGTATCTATATATATAATCACCAATGTTGTACTGCTATTCAGCCATGCACCGCGGCACCGTCCCGAGCGATGGCGCGCAGCGCCTTCCCCACCCGCTATTCACAGACTCTGACACGCGAGCCCTGGTGCACTTTCGCGCCACCCCGAGCCGCAGTCACGTCCCCAACGTTACGTCACCATTCACAGCCCCAAGAGCGATGGCGCGCTCCCGCGCCACCGTAAGCAGCACTCACGCCAGCCACAGTTACGACCCCAATTCACAGACGCACGAGCGCAGTAACCATCCGTCACCGCGCATGCGCCTTCACAAAATTTACCTCACAGCAATAACACGCCCCTTTTTCCTCCACTTTCGAAGTAGCCAACTCTCATACAAGAAGTCGGTGGTGACAGCCATTACGTCACATCACCTCTCCACCCACCAGGACGCCCATTAAGGTCACCATCACGCCCACAAAGCTGGTAACCACAGAATTACCTGTATATACTATGCTACCACGCAGCTGACTGTATACTCTGCTACCCACAGAGCTACCTGTATATACTCTGCTACCCACGCAGCTACCTGTATACTCTGTGACCCACAGAGACACCTGTATATACTCTGCTACCCATGCAGCCGGCTGTATACTCTGCTACCCACAGAGTTACCTATATATGCTCTGCGACCCACAGAGCCGCCTGTATACTCTGCTACCCACGCAACCGCCTGTATACTCTGCTACCCACAGAGCCGTCTGTATACTCTGCGACCCACAGAGCCGCCTGTATATACTCCGCTACCCACGCGTCCGCCTGTATACTTTGCTACCCACGCAGCTGCCTGTATACTCTGTTACCCACAGACACACCTGTATATACTTTGTTACCCACGCAGCCGCCTGTATACTCTGCTACCCACGCAGGTGCCTGTATACTCTGCGACCACTTTGTTACCCACGCAGCCAGCTCTGTACTCTGCTACCCATGCAGCTGACTGTATACTCTGCTACCCACAGAGCTACCTGTATATACTCAATAAACTTATGTAGATTATTTTTCTGTCACTATTACCTTACAGTATGATGCTTTGCCCTTCTTTTACAAATGTGAATACAAACTATGCTTTTTTCACAAGCGCAAAGCGTGTCATACATGTTTACTGATCCTGTTAGCACATCTAAGGATGCATACAATTAATTTCACCGTGCTCCCGATGCAATTGCATCGGGCCTTTTTACTAGTGTAGTAAATAAGCAAAAGATCAATCGCACACTCATAGGTTCCTTTGCAAAAAATCAGAGTCTTTTTATTGAGGAGCAACGAGAAACCAACCTTTCGGTCCCACTTGGACCTTGATCACGGTAGTTGCTGCAAGTTATAAACGTACAAGAAGTAGTCAGTATATACAGAGCAATATTTACAAAACAAAATTCACAATGACAGTCCTGCCAACAGGTGTCAGTAGACCCCTGATCTTTCTCGTAGTATAGATTTTGTTATGAAATCCTTGTATTAAATATTAGCAAGAGAGCAGGTCCTCTGGGAGAGATTTACAAATAAAGAAGTTAATATAATCACCTTCTAACATTATCATCTTAATGTGGTGTTGGTACAAATAGATATACAGAAACATGAATATGGGACATAAGGAGGAATAATTGGATTATCTATAATAACAAATAAATATGTTTATTTACCCTCTTTTTATAGACTTCTGTTTAGGCATCAATGTAGTGGTTCTACTGGGTTTTCCAGCTGTCATAGATAATATATTTCATTAGTAGGTCATCTTGTTAATCTTTTATTAAAACAGATCTAATCTATTTTAGATACCTTTGAGGTAGAAGGATATAGGGAATCCTTGGACCCTGTGTCTGGGGTGCCTGGTGGTATGAAAATATATATGTTAGGAGGGTTCCCCCAGTTGTAGGCATTGTATTTCCTATATGGACTATCATCTAATATATCTAATATATAAAGCTGAATGTGTGTGTGTATGCATGTGTGTATGTATATCCGGGATTGGCATCTACACCGTCGCAACTACAGCCACAAAACTTTGCACAGTCACACGTCTGGACCCCGGGAGCATCATAGGCTATGTTGTGAGGCGAAATTTTAACCCCGCGCATTCCAATTCACCAAACTATTTTGCCCCTATCTACATAATGGGGAAAAAGTGACAGTTACCAGTTGACAGTTGTGAATGAGAGGGGCTTAATGATAGCGCCAAAGACTAACAGCACATACCAGCATATAGTCACTAATGGTACCTTTACACGCCGCGACGGCAGGCTGGATACATCCCGCTACAGGCTACAAATGTAGCTTGTAGCGCCAATGTAGCCCGTCGTAGCGGCGTCTGAAGACGTGACGCTACAGCCGGCAACAGATACATCTGTTTCCTAGCTCTGCTCGAAAACTGATGGCTACATCGCCGATTGTAGCGAGCTGTATCGGCGTGTAAAGGGCAACGGAAGGGAACTCGGGACAGCCTGCAATGTAGCTAAGGCGTGACCCTGGCTCCGTGTTACCGCGCCCCATGTGCGATCATTGGTGGAAGCTGCTGCATGACGATTGGTAGTCGCTGCATAGGGAGGCATATTTAAGGAGCTGACGAGTCACACTACACAATCGCTCGAGCGTGCTGTATTACTCAGCCTCCTGCGTTGCCTGCCCAATCAGGATGTTATTGCTTCGTCCTATCAGCGTACGGACGGCTCGTAATCCACAATTGTGGCACGCCTATGTGCTGGCCCTGCTACACCAGGTACACCCATAGTAGCTGGTTATAGCGGTGTGTAAATGAGCTACAGATGGCTACTTGAGACACCCGCGATGTAGCTAGCTATAGATGTAGCGTGGCGTAGCGCACCTTGTGGCGGCGTGTAAAGAGGGTGCGTTGACCGTTTGTAACCGTTTGAGCATGCTCGTGCACGTGAAGTAGCGGGATGTATCCAGCCTGCCGTCGCGGCGTGTAAAGGTACCTTAAGGTGGAGCACCAACATGAGATATTCACCACACACGGGGACATGTATACACACCACACGCACACAAAGAGTAACAGCAAGTGTATAGTCGCTAAGATGCAGACCCAATATTGGATACTCACCACACACCCGAACAAACACACACACACCACAAAGAGACACACACAACACAGAGACACACACACCCCCACGGGAACACACACACACCCTATAGCGACACATGCACTCACCCCACAGGGACACACACACACACCACACAGACCCCCCCCACAGGGACACACACACATAGCCACCCTATAGGGACACATGCACTCACCCCATAGGGACACACACACACCACAAAGAGACACACACACCACACAGACCCCCCCACAGGGACACACACACATACACACCCTATAGGGACACATGCTCTCACCCCACAGGGATCCCACACACACACACACACCACAAAGAGACGCACAACACAGATACAACACACACCACACAAACCCCCCCCACAGGGACACACACACATACACACCCTATAGGGACACAAGCACTCACCCCACAGGGACACACACCACAAAGAGACACACACAACAGAAACACACACCACACAGACCCCCCCACAGTGACATACACACCCTATAGGGACACATGCATTCACCCCACAGGGACACACACATACACACACCCCAGTGACACGCACACCACACAGACAGACACAGATGTGCACAAATCACCTCACACAACTCGCCTCATACGTGTGCTATCTTTAATTTCCAAACATAAACATCTGATAAACATAAACATCTGATTAAAAACAGCCATGTTCAACACATGTGCCATATAGAAAATTAAGGCAGATGTCAGTCACATGAACTGTCTATTATGTGTATGTGTGAGGTAACATATACTGCCCGGCCAGGGGGAGGGTTTACTGTTTGCTGGAGATTTATTAGGCTGCCTATAGCAACCAATCACAGCTCAGCTTCTATTTTCTTACAGGTCATTAATATGACATATTCAAATTCTATTTTGTTTTAGCTAACATCAGTTATTTATTAACCCGGGCGTGGGCTACAGCTAGTACTTATATATAATACTCTTCTTATATCTTTATCTGAGTCAACCTGTTATTTGCCCAGGATCAACTACATTCCCATGCACACCTTATTTCAATATAATGCTGGCCCGGTGCAGGGTTTTCATTTCAGCTGTGTGCACTCCGTTTTGGACCCGGCCGCTCTATAAAGGAGCGGACCGGATATGTCCGAGGACGCCAGCGAATGCGCATAGGTGCCGGAAGTGCGTAACCAGAGGTGACCGCACTTGTTTATCTCTCCGCTACCACGGAGACCGTGCTGGAATAGCGGAAGCGCGTCACTAGAGGTGACCGCAATCGCTTACTGCACAGTCTCCATAATGATTGGGAAAGTCCTGTGCTCTAATTTAGAGATTTATAAGCGGTTGACGATTGTTAGTAATATTTGGGCTATATTCAGATAAACATGTAGTATCCTATATAATAATTCCCCTAAGCCAGCTTCCATCACTATGTAACGTTTATGACGTCACATCCGACTGAAGCTGGCTTAGGGGATGATTATCCCTAACTAATATGGCTGCCGCTTAGTCGGTAGTGGGGACTTTCAATGCCCCACTACCGATTCTACTGTGGTCCTCTGCCCCTCCACCCCATTGGATCTCCAGCTCTGCCCCTCCATGCTATTATACTTAACACCCCATCGAACCCGCCTCTGTCTTCCTCGGTCCTCCGTCTGCCGCCACTATCTCCGATGTCGCCGCCCCGTAAATAGCAAAACCAAGATGGCGGCCGGAAAATCTCGCGAGAGTTCCCGGCCGCCATCTTGGTTTCGCCCTGTGCACAGCGGCGACATGCAAGATGGCGGCCGCAAAGTCTCGCCTTGCGAGACTTCCCGGCCGCCATCTTTAATGTCGCCGCTGTGCACAGGGCGGAACCAAGATGGCGGCCAGGAACTGTCGCAAGATTTTCCGGACGAGATCTTGGTTTCACAATGTATGGGGCGGCGACATGGAAGATGCCGCTGGCGATGGCAATAATATGTCACTGCCCCTCTCCCCCGACCTCCGCTGACCACTCTGCCCTCCCCCGGCCTCCCTGACCACTCTGCCCCCGGCCTCCGCTGACCACTCAGCACCCCCCCGGCCTCCACTGACCACTCTGCCCCCCCGTCCTCCGCTGAGCACTCTGCCCCCCCATCCTCCGCTGACCACTCTGCCCCCCCGGCCTACGCTGACCACTACTGCCCCCCTCCGGCCTACACTGACCACTCTGCCCCCCGGCCTCCGCTGACCACTCAGCCCCCCGACCTCCGCTGACCACTCTGCCCCCCCTGGCCTCCCTGACCACTCTGCCCCCCCGGCCTCCGCTGACCACACTGCGCCCCCCCAGCCTACACTCACCACTCTGCACCCCCCGGCCTCCGCTCACCACTCTGCCCCCCCCTAGCCTCCGCTCACCACTCTGCCCCCCTGACCTCCACTGACCACTCTGCCCACCCCCCCTGCCCTCTGCTGACCACTCTGCCCACCCCCCCGGCCTCTGCTCACCACTCTGCCCCCCCCCCGGCCTACACTGACCACTCTGTCCCCCCAGGCCTCTGCTGACCACTCTGCCCCCCACCCTCCACTCACCACTCTGCCCCCCCGGCCTCCGCTCACCACTCTGCCCCCCGGCCTCTGCTGACCACTCTGCCCCCCCCGGCCTCCGCTCACCACTCTGCCCCGGCCTCCACTGACCACTCTGCCCCCCCGGCCTCCATTGACCACTCTGCCCACCCTCCCCGGCCTCCGCTGACCACTCTGCCCCCCCAGCCTCCGCTGACCACTCTGCCCCAACCTCCGCTGACCACTCTGCCCCCCCACGGCCTCCGCTGACCACTCTGCACCCCCACAGCCTCCGCTGACCACTTTTCCCCCCCGGCCTTTCGCTGACCACTCTGCCCCCCCCAGCCTCCGCTGACCACTCTGCCTTCCCCGGCCTCCTGCTGACCACTCTGCCCCCCCCAGTCTCCGCTGACCACTCTGCCCCCCCCAGGCCTCCGCTGACAAATCTGCCCTCCGTCCTCCGCTGACCACTGAGACACCGTACAGTGCTGACCACTGAGTCACTGTACAGTGCTGACCACTGAGCCACCGTACAGTGCTGACCACTGAGCCACCATACAGTGCAGACCACTGAGCCACCATATACACTGCTAACCACTGAGCCACCGTTCTGTGCTAACCACTGAGCTACTGTACAGTGCTAACTACTGAGCCACCGTACAGTGCTAACCACTGAGCCACCGTACAGTGCTAACCACTGATCCACTGTGCAGTGCTAACCACTGAGCCACTGTACACTGCTAACCACTGAGCCACCGTACAGTGCTAACCACTGACTCACCGTATACAGTGTTAAACACTCAGCCACCATAGAGTCCTAATCACTCAGCCACCTTATACTATGCTAACCACTGAACCACCTTATATAGTGCTAACCACTGACCCACCATACTGTACTAACCAATGAGCCTCCATACAGAGTTAAGCACTCTGCCTCCATATAGTGCTAACCACTGAGCGGCCATATACTGTGCTAACCACTGAGCCACCATACTTTGCTAAACACTAAGCCACCGCGCATGCTAACCACTGAGCCACCGCGCTGTGCTAACCACTGAGCCACCACGCTGTGCTAACCACTGAGCCACCATACAGTGCTAACCACTAAGCCACCGTACAGTGCTAACCACTGAGCCACCATACTGCCCTAACCACTGAGCCACCGTGCAGTGCTAAACATTGAGCCACCGTACAGTGCTAACCACTGAGCCACCGTACAGTTCTAACCACTCAGCCACTGTACAGTACTAACCACTGAGCCAGCATACAGTGCTAACCACTGAGCCAGCATACAGTGCTAACCACTGAGCCACCGTACTGTGCTAACCACTGGGTCACCATACTGTGCTAACCACTGAGCCACCATATACAGTGCCAACCACTGAGGCACCATACAATTCTAATCACCGAGTCACCGTATACAGTGCTAACCACTGAGTCACATTACTACTCTAATTATTGAGCCACCATATACAGTGCCAACCACTTAGCCACCATAGAGTGCTAACTACTGAGTCATTGTATACAGTGCTATTCACTGAGCCACATTACTGCTCTAATTATTGAGCCACCATATACACTGCCAACCACTGAGCCACCATAGAGTGCTAACCACTGAGGCTCTGTATACAGTGCTAACTATTGAGCCAGCGTATACTGTGCTAACAACTGAGCCCCTGTATACTCTGCTAACCACTCAGCCGCCGTATACTCTGCTAACCACTGAGCCGCCGTAAAGTCTGCTAACCACTGAGCCCCCATATACTCTGCTAACCACTGAGCCGCGTAAACTCTGCTAACCACTGAGTTGCCGTATACTCTGCTAAGCACTCTGCTGTGGGCAGGAGAGGTGCCTCCCCCTGTCCCGCACCTGGCCTCCTTGTCCCCCTGGCCCCCTCCTGCCCGCACCCGGTCGCTATCTCCCTGCCTCCCTCCTGCCCGCATCCGGCCACTGTCCCCCGGCCCCCTCCTGCACGCACCCGGCCGCTCTTCCTCTGACACCTCCTGCCCACACATGGCCGCTGTTCCCCGGCCCCCTTCTACCTGCTGTTCCCCGGCCCCCTCCTGCCTGCACCCGCCTGCTGTCTCCTCCTGGACTCCGGCACCGCTGCACACTGGCACCGTTGCACACCGCTACTGCTGTATGTATTCTATCTATTATAATAAAAGCCCTAAGCCAACTTCCGTCACTATGTAATGGTATTGCTACGTCACACCCGTGACAGAAGCTGCCTGTACACCCGTCACGGGTGATCCAAGATGGCCAACCTTTGGCGGTAGCGGTGCTTTCAAAGTCCCACTACCGCCATCGGAGGCCTTGCTGTGCCTCACAATCACACTCCTCACCACACCCCCCTCTCTTTCTGCACCTCCCCACACACCAGATCCCCTGGCCACTTCACATACACCCCTCCCTACTATGTACAGTCTCACACTCATACCCCCACACTCATAACCCCATGTACTCTCACGCTGACATCTATACTCACCGACACCTGTCCACTAACACACCGCCGACATCTGATCATCTCCTGCACGCCGCCGCCGACATCGGATCTTCTCCGCCGACATCCCATCTTTTTCTCCTCAACGCCGACGCCATGTTGGATCTACCCCGTCTAGCGACATCCATCCTTGACGATGATTTCTCGTGAAACTACCCGCCTGCCATGTTGGATCTCATGAGATCCAAGATGGCGTTCTGGAAGTCTAGCGAGACTTTTCGGATGCCATCTTGGATGTGGCGCAATCCAACCCTCCCGATACGATAGCATCGGGCCTTAATCTAGTGTATTAAATAAGGACATAGGGATCTAGGGTTACTTTACAACTAAATATGATTTGGATAGGAAGAGTATAAAGCATATGTGTAAACATTTAGTCAATGGTCCATAGAAAAAAATTACATACATATAGAATACAATTCCCAAGTTCCCCATATATCTAGGGAAATTGGTTGAATTTTTGTATTATATCAGTTTACAATCTTCTCATAAAGGAACAAATGAAAGAATTTCATAAGCATGGTGGTAGAGTAATATTCCTTGATGGATTGGGCTAGTAGTTTTCTAGTCCCATGTTGTTTCATTTTATTTATGATTCTGTTCCTCATGGATGTATCTGTTCTATTGGGAAAAAAATTAACAGAAAACACAGGGGGTCCCAACCCGAAGTCCCTACATATATCATACCACTATATCACACAATTCTATGTTATCCATATATAAAAATTACCATACGCTACAATTTTTTACCCTCCAGGTGCACGACTATAGAAAGACAAGATGGTGTAGTATTCACGTTTCTTTAGTATATCTAGAAGAAGGGGGTTATAGAGAAAGAGCATTAGTATCAGGTCGAATCGGCCAGTATATTCCCTGTTTAATCCTTTCGGGTTCAAAGTTTGCAAGGTATAAATCCAAAAACTTTCCCTGTGTTTAAGAAATTGTATATAATTACCACCCCTTTGTGGTCTCGCGATTTGTTCGATTACTTGATATCTCAACTGGGAGACTGAATGTTTCGCCTCATTGAAGTGGTGTGGAATAGGTAGCCAATTCTTTTCGCATCTGATAGTTGACTTGTGACTGGCAATCCTGTCTTTAATATGTTGAGTGTAGTGATGGGCGAATCCTAAATTACTCGGAATCGCTTGACTCTAGCGAGTCCGAGCCCGGGACTCGCTACTCGTTGCGAGTCTAGCGAGTCCAATGTTAATGAATGGAGAAGCGAGTAATAGCGAGTAATGTGTGATTTAAAAATCGCAGATGTGTCTCGGAAAGCGCTCGCATTGCCGTGTCAGAAGCCCCACTCGCAACTGTATTTTGCTGCTGTCTCCGAGGCCAAACTCGCATGTGTTTGAGGCGAGGCAAGCGATTTTCTGCAGCAAACCCCATGCTTTTTGCAAACAGGAAATAAGCCGACTCGAGCTGCCTGGCTGGACGCGCAGAAACACACCGAGTAAGCATGGCCCCTGTCAACACCCTGCAATTAATTGCTCTGGTGGAGGCTCGGCCCCTGCTTTGGTTGCCCACTGACCCTGCGTATGGGGATAACGTCCAGCGGACTACAGCCTGGAGGGAGATCGCACAGGGCGTTTTCCCAACGTTTCATCGTTGTGGCCATGATGCACAGAGCAATATGGGTGAGTTAAATGTGTTTACACGTTATATTGCATTTACCGTATATAGTCGTGTATAAGCCGACCCGTGTATAACCCGACCCCCCTACTTTAGCCCCAAAAAAGTGGGAAACCATATTGACCGCCATCCTTGTAGACAGCGGCTATCACTGTTAGACAGCCCCCCAGCAGAGTATACAGATCCACCTGCAGAGTATACAGGCCCCCCAGTGTGTATATATGCCACCGATATTAGGGTATCCAGACCCCCCGTGGGTACACAGGCCCCCCAGCAGTGGGTATACAGGGCCCCCAGTGGTTATACAGGGCCCTCATAGTAGCGTCTACAGCCCCCCCGTGGGTATACAAGCCCCAGCAGTGGGTATACAGGGCCCCCATAGTAGGGTATACAGGGCCCTCAATGTGTTATCATGCGCCGTCGCATGGTTGCCTATATTTGGATGGGGTCACAATAGTACACTTAGTTTAAGGGCTGGTCCTCCTGGCTCTGAAGGCCAGGGGGTTGGGTGTATATAAATACCACTAATGAGCAGAGTCTGGTGCCTTCACTATTACATTCTCTATGCGTTGACATGTGCCCTGCCCCATTTGTGATTGTGGCCACGTGAGCTCAATGTCCGTAATGCTGTTGATGATGTTCCACACTGTCGTGTCCATGTGCCTTGTATACACATTATGCAAAAAATAGTAATGGCGGTCTAAACAGGAGAGAGGAGAGCGGAGAGGCATTGCATATACCGCCAGCGGCGGAGGCTGTTAAACCGGGTTGTGCAGGAATTGCACAACCCGATAAGGTGAGTGGCCACCTATCCACGCCACTTAGACGTTTTTAATAAGGGGATCCTACACATTTGCGCCCCTTTTCCTTTTTGTTTTACTTGTATACACATTACACACACAATATGAATAAAATGTTATTGTTGATTTGTACACATACTTTTAGTGTTTCAAAAGTTACAGAGGTCTAAACCCGGTTTGAAATCATTTCACAGTTGACCACATTATGAAGCGGTGGAAGAGCTGCCGCGACCAATTCAAGCGGCAACACCGGAGGATCATGGAGGGGGGCCCGGAAGCTGGTCATGGGACAATATATTGCCACTACGAACGGCTGTCCTTTCTAGAACCGGTGGCCCGTATGGCAAGGTATGTGTCTGCTGCACTGTTGTTTACTATTATTGTTATTATTATTTATTTATATAGCGCCATTAGGTTCCATGGCACTTTACATGAGGATAAGGGTTAACGACAAAAAACAGTACATGAAGACAATCAGGTCATACAGGTACAAGAGGAGAGGACCCTGTCCACGAGGGCACACAGTGTACGTATGAAGCTCTATAATGAGTGTGCTGGTTTACATACCCACACTGGGGTTTGTTTCTGCCATGGTGCAACACAATTCTATTACCTTTGGCAATGATCCAGGACATAGGCTAGGGTCACATTAGCGTTGTACCACTAGCCTGCCGGATTCCGGTTTCAACTTAGAAATTTTTCCATCACCGCATAGCGTTACCGCTATGCGGTGCTGGAAAACGCTGCCCTTAGTTACCCGGTGTTTACCTGCACGACCTGTCACACAGGCAGCGGCTCGGAGTGCGGTTTACAGCGCCGCACAGGAAACGTTGCAGACACGGTTTCCTGTGCGGCGCTGTAAAACGCCCTCCGAGCCGCTGCCTGTATGACAGGTCGTGCAGGTAAACACCGGGTAACTAAGGGCAGCGTTTTCCAGCACCGCATAGCGGTAACGCTATGCGGTGATGGAAAAATTTCTAAGTTGAAACCGGAATCCAGCAGGCTAGTGGTACAACGCTAATGTGACCCTAGCCATACACATTTATAGTCACATTGTGACGTTGGGACAAATAAGCAATGTTCTGCAGGGTAGTCAGACACAATGTTCCGTGACCTCACAATTTGCTATTATTGTTGGCATGTTTGTGGAACAAAGCCATGTTCTTCCCTGCAATGACCTCTAAGGTGTGTGGCCCTGTCCGGTTTGCCTGTCATAAGCCTCATTTGTATCAGTTCCTAATGGCCTCGACTTGCATAAGGGCCACATACATCCCTACACGTTTAGTTGTGGGTGTTTTTTTCGGCTAAATAACGTTGCAAGGATATACCCCTTTTGCACTAAACTGTTTGTACACCATCCCAGATTGTTGACACAGTCACACACATTTCAGAACATACCCTGTATCACTACAAATATGTGTGGTTCAGTTTTCCCATGGGTATATTTGGGTCTGCAAGGTGATGGTGTAGATATTAGGGCCCACATGTGAATTTTAGTTTTTTTGTCGTTAATTCATGGCCACATTACGAATCCTCCGGAAAACATAGTGTATTAATGCTGTATAAAATCAAACTAAAGAGGGCCATATTTTAAGTGCAACAGGCTTTTATGTCCAAGGTCCTTTAGGAAACCCGAGGTTTGCCCTTGCTGCTCCCGGTTTTTTGTTCGGCCCCGTTGGAATAACTGTAAAACTGTCCATCTGTGCATACCACCTTGTTTGGCACCAACGATGTGTGACCTGCTGCTCAAAAACAACCCATACTCTATGTCCATTCCAGTCGTTTCAAAACCCAAGCCATCTGTTTGGTGTGTTTTATTTACCAAGACATTCCTGATTAGCATACATGGCAGCAAAAAGGAGTGTAGGCCACTAACACCAATGCTCATGTGTCACCTATGCTGCATGACTCCATTTCCTGTCTTGCTCACCTGCCCTATAGATCTGGGTTATGTGCATTGTGACCAAGGCCGTCCACACTGTGTCTTTTTGTGTCCATCTGATGGCAAACAACCCTGAAGAATGTGTTTGCCTCACAGTGTCAGGCTATAGCTTTGTTCACATAAAGTTTCCACAAAAAGTCTAAGCAATAGTTGTGGCCACTAATATGTCTTCAAGTGACTACATAGCTGTCCTGAATAAGGCAGGGCACAGTGTAATAGTGCGGACAAATTTTAAAATTTGTAATGGCAAAAAATCGTGGAGCAACACTACCCACACATACAATATAGTTTGAGGCATGAGCCAAAAATGTCATTAATGTATTTGCTGCAATTCCATCTTAAGGGCAACAATGAAAAGACACAGAATACACAGATACACTGAGTCAAAAAAGCGTGCACATGTTATGTTTGGCCTATGGTTTTGTTTCCAAACGCAACCCATTCACCAAATGTTTTTTATATTTACCCACAGAGCTGCTCACTATCGGAGGTGGCGTCGTCACCCGCCAGCAGAGCTGCCTGAGGAGGCGAGGGAGGCCCCTCAACCCCCACCAGATGAGGAGGAGGGAGTACCACCACCACCACCACCACCACCGCCACCACACCACCACCGCCGCCACCACCACCACCACCTTTGGGGCCACAGATAGAAGAAGAGGAGGATGAAGGGCCACACCAGCGCCCTCCACTGCCGACTGCCAGCAGTGTGGGGAGTCACTGGAACCCCAGCAGCCCTGCTCTGATCCCGGGGGCACCACAAGACCGCAGAGGACAGTGTAATGCTGACTTTGCCCGCAGTCTCATACCGTTCTTGGATGACATTCCATTCGAGAGACGACTGCGGGCATGGTCAGCAATACATATTGTAATAGATGCCTGTCGGCCTCCAAACCACCCTGGCCAGGTCTTTTTCCTATTTGGAGGGGTGGCAGCAATCTGGCGCAAACAGGCTAGACAGGCACACACCACGGCGGGACAGCTATGTGGCGACCCAGAGGCCGTACCAACATTTCTGGCCAACCCACATGGACCTCCCAACCCAAGGCCATTTTGAGACACCGGCCCAGGTGACCCACCCTACAGGGTTACAAGCAGTGGGGAGGCTATCCATGGGGCCCTGGACCTCCTACCCCACACAATCTTCCCACCTACCACCAGCTGTAGGGTTAACTTTTTTTTTTTTTTTTGGTAATCTAAATAGTGCATGTTTGCACTTTTGACATGTTTATTTCCGTTTATTTTTGTTGCTTTTCGAAAGCTAAAAAAAAAAAAAATCTGACATCTGTGCCATTAAGGCATAATAATACAGATTTTCAAAAAAAATGCTTTGTGTCTGTCTTTTTTCAGGGAATGGATGTGTAGGTTGTTTTGTGGGTGGCCTTAAAGTCATCATCATTAGCAAGTACTTTACGGCCTGCATGGCGCATGAGGGCACCTTGGTTAGTACGTGTAAAATCATTACTGCACATACCAATGTTGCTAACAAAGAAATAGTGCCTGTGTTTGGGGGGGTTACTTAATGACTCGGTATGGCAACAACACTAGGAACACAGATGCGAGAGGCTGGGACGTCTACTTGCAACACAGAACGTCTATGCGTTATCTCCGTAGCGTACAGTGGGACCCTTCGCCAGGCTCCAGCAGGATCATAGTACAAGCAACGTCTTCGATGCAGGCATAGGCTTGTTGCCTCAAAAAATTAGCCCAAGGGGCTTGATCAACTCTTTTTAGATATAGAGGAGGGAGCGTGGCCCATACTATATTCTTGCTTGTCCTGAGAGCATAGTACAAGCAACGTATTCGATGCAGGTATAGGCTTGTTGCCTCAAAAAATTAGCCCAAGGGGCGGGATCAACTCTATTTTGAAGTTGAGGAGGGAGCGTGGTCCATACTATATTCTTGCTTGTCCTGAGAGCATAGTACAAGCAACGTATTCGATGCAGGCATAGGCTTGTTACCTCAAAAAATTAGCCCAAGGGGCGAGATCAACTCTATTTTGAAGTTGAGGAGGGCGCGTGGCCCATACTATATTCTTGTTTGTCCTGAGAGCATAGGAGAAGCAACGTACTCAATGCAGGCATAGGCTTGTTGCCTCAAAAAATTAGCCCAAGGGGCTTGATCAACTCTTTTTAGATATAGAGGAGGGAGCGTGGCCCATACTATATTCTTGCTTGTCCTGAGAGCATAAGAGAAGCAACGAATTGATGCAGGCATAGGCTTGTTGCCTTAAAAAATTAGCCCAAGGGGCGAGATCAACTCTATTTTGAAGTTGAGGAGGGAGCGTGGTCCATACTATATTCTTGCTTGTCCTGAGAGCATAGTACAAGCAACGTATTCGATGCAGGCATAGGCTTGTTGCCTCAAAAAATTAGCCCAAGGGGCTTGATCAACTCTTTTTAGATATAGAGGAGGGAGCGTGGCCCATACTATATTCTTGCTTGTCCTGAGAGCATAGGAGAAGCAACGTATTCGATGCAAGCATAGGCTTGTTGTCTCAAAAAATTAGCCCAAGGGGCTTGATCAACTCTTTTTAGATATAGAGGAGGGAGCGTGGCCCATACTATATTCTTGCTTGTCCTGAGAGCATAGGAGAAGCAACGTATTCGATGCAGGCATAGGCTTGTTGCCTCAAAAAATTAGCCCAAGGGGCTTGATCAACTCTTTTTAGATATAGAGGAGGGAGCGTGTGGCCCATACTATATTCTTGCTTGTCCTGAGAGCATATGAGACGCAACGTACTCGATGCAGGCATAGGCTTGTTGCCTCAAAAAATTAGCCCAAGGGGCTTGATCAACTCTTTTTAGATATAGAGGAGGGAGCGTGGCCCATACTATATTCTTGCTTGTCCTGAGAGCATAGGAGAAGCAACGTATTCGATGCAGGCATAGGCTTGTTGCCTCAAAAAATTAGCCCAAGGGGCTTGATCAACTCTTTTTAGATATAGAGGAGGGAGCGTGTGGCCCATACTATATTCTTGCTTGTCCTGAGAGCATATGAGACGCAACGTATTCGATGCAGGTATAGGCTTGTTGCCTCAAAAAATTAGCCCAAGGGGCTTGATCAACTCTTTTTAGATATAGAGGAGGGAGCGTGGCCCATACTATATTCTTGCTTGTCCTGAGAGCATAGGAGAAGCAACGTATTCGATGCAAGCATAGGCTTGTTGTCTCAAAAAATTAGCCCAAGGGGCTTGATCAACTCTTTTTAGATATAGAGGAGGGAGCGTGGCCCATACTATATTCTTGCTTGTCCTGAGAGCATAGGAGAAGCAACGTATTCGATGCAGGCATAGGCTTGTTGTCTCAAAAAATGAGCCCAAGGGGCTTGATCAACTCTTTTTAGATATAGAGGAGGGAGCGTGGCCATACTATATTCTTGCTTGTCCTGAGAGCATAGGAGAAGCAACGTATTCGATGCAGGCATAGGCTTGTTGCCTCAAAAAATTAGCCCAAGGGGCTTGATCAACTCTTTTTAGATATAGAGGAGGGAGTGTGTGGCCCATACTATATTCTTGCTTGTCCTGAGAGCATATGAGACGCAACGTACTCGATGCAGGCATAGGCTTGTTGCCTCAAAAAATTAGCCCAAGGGGCTTGATCAACTCTTTTTAGATATAGAGGAGGGAGTGTGGCCCATACTATATTCTTGCTTGTCCTGAGAGCATAGGAGAAGCAACGTATTCGATGCAGGCATAGGCTTGTTGCCTCAAAAAATTAGCCCAAGGGGCTTGATCAACTCTTTTTAGATATAGAGGAGGGAGCGTGGCCCATACTATATTCTTGCTTGTCCTGAGAGCATAAGAGAAGCAACGTACTTGATGCAGGCATAGACTTGTTGCCTCAAAAAATTAGCCCAAGGGGCTTGATCAACTCTTTTTAGATATAGAGGAGGGAGCGTGGCCCATACTATATTCTTGCTTGTCCTGAGAGCATAGTACAAGCAACGTATTCGATGCAGGCATAGGCTTGTTGCCTCAAAAAATTAGCCCAAGGGGCGAGATCAACTCTATTTTGAAGTTGAGGAGGGAGCGTGGCCCATACTATATTCTTGCTTGTCCTGAGAGCATAGTACACGCAACGTATTCGATGCAGGCATAGGCTTGTTGCCTCAAAAAATTAGCCCAAGGGGCGAGATCAACTCTATTTTGAAGTTGAGGAGGGCGCGTGGCCCATACTATATTCTTGTTTGTCCTGAGAGCATAGGAGAAGCAACGTACTCAATGCAGGCATAGGCTTGTTGCCTCAAAAAATTAGCCCAAGGGGCTTGATCAACTCTTTTTAGATATAGAGGAGGGAGCGTTGCCAATACTATATTCTTGCTTGTCCTGAGAGCATAGTACAAGCAACGTATTCGATGCAGGCATAGGCTTGTTGCCTCAAAAAATTAGCCCAAGGGGCGAGATCAACTCTATTTTGAAGTTGAGGAGGGAGCGTGGCCCATACTATATTCTTGCTTGTCCTGAGAGCATAGAACAAGCAACGTATTCGATGCAGGCATAGGCTTGTTGCCTCAAAAAATTAGCCCAAGGGGCGAGATGAACTCTATTTTGAAGTTGAGGAGGGCGCGTGGCCCATACTATATTCTTGCTTGTCCTGAGAGCATAGGAGAAGCAACGTACTCGATGCAGGCATAGGCTTGTTGCCTCAAAAAATTAGCCCAAGGGGCTTGATCAACTCTTTTTAGATATAGAGGAGGGAGTGTGGCCCATACTATATTCTTGCTTGTCCTGAGAGCATAGTACAAGCAACGTATTCGATGCAGGCATAGGCTTGTTGCCTCAAAAAATTAGCCCAAGGGGCGGGATCAACATTTTTAAAATTTATGCAAGGCACTTGAGCCAAACAATATGTTTTATTGCAGTTTGAGAAATGCCCACAATGCAGGCATAGGCTTGTTGCCTTAAAAAATTCAGCCAAGAGACTGTATTGGATTGTCTGACATAAATCAACGTTCAAAAATCATCACAAGTGCATGCATTATTAAAGTAACATTACTGACACTGATTGTGTAGTTTTGTTGTCATGCAGCAAGTGTAGCAGGAACATTAGTTATCCAATCTTCTTAGCAGAGGCACATTGTTTATCCTTTGTGTCAGAAGAGGACATAATGTTTAAACTGCACTCAGCCAAACATATCAAATTTGATAATGTCCCTCTAGGTTTGGGTACTGTCGTCTGAAGGGGTTAAGAACTTTGATGATATCCAGTCCTTGTTAAACTTAATGAGAGTGAGTCTGTCGGCATTTTCTGTAGTCAGCCGTGACCTTCTATCAGTGACAATTCCCCCAGCGGCACTAAAAACACGCTCTGATGTCACACTAGCAGCTGGCAGGCCAGCAACTCCAAGGCATACAAAGACAGCTCAGTCCAAGCGTGAAGCTTGGAAACCCAGTAATTAAAGCGTACAGAGGGGTCGGTTAAGAAGCTGGTAGTGTCACACACATACTCGTTCAACATGTTTGACAATGTTTGTCTCCTAGACAAGGGGACCGTAGGCACAATCCGTTGCAGATTGGAAGGTCTGTTGAACATCGCCCAGTTGGTGGACATCTTACCACCACCTCTTCTTGACAATGTGGCCGTTTGTGTTCGAACCAAAGGCTGCTGTGGCAAAGAGCTGCTTGTTCGTGGTATAGCGGAGTCAGAGGGTGAAATTGACATCAAATTGTCAACAACCACACTTTTGAAATGATCCATCGTTAAGCCCCTTGGTGACTGCAACAGCAGCGATGGAAACTTGTCTTTGTAGCGTGGGTCAAGGAATGTTGACAACCAGTAGAGGTCGCTGTCATAGATGTTAATGACGTGTGGATCTTGGGACAGACATTGAGACATGAAGTCAGACATGTGTGCTAGGCTACAAAGACTCATGTCTTCCGTGTCACCTGACTGATGAACAATAGACATCATGGTCTCAAAATCGGTCTCCGCCTTCTGCTCTTCAGCCCACCCATGCTGTACCGACATAAACCTGGGGTTGGGAGTTCCATCAGGGTGCACCTCAGTACCATGGATAAATAAATCGTCTTCATCTTCCTCATCACTGTTTTGTTCTGCAGCCAATGTTGCCGGCTGAAATTGGCTTTGCTGGCTCTGATCCTGGATGTTAAAATGTGGATCCATAGCCCTCTGCTGTGCCCTCAATGATTCTGTTTTAAGATTCAGGAAAGAATCTTTAAGCAAACAGAGCATGGGGATGGTGAGACTAATAATGGACTCATCACCGCTGACCAGTTTTGTGCAGTAATCGAAGTTCTCTAGAACCTCACAAAGGTCAGCGATCCAGACCCACTCCATCGTACCAATGTGTCTTGTATTACTTCCTGGGTGACGGGCATGTTGCAGCTGATATTCCGCTATAGCCCTCTGCTGCTCATTGAACCTAGCCAACATATGGAATGTAGAATTCCATCGTGTGGGCATGATTGCAAAGTATTCACTGATCTCAGGGAGACCAGTCCAAGAAAACACTGCGGGCAGCTGGCTAAAGCGCTCAAACACAGTGAATTCCTAGGCACATTGCCCCCTGGGAAATATGAATATGCAAATAGAGTCTGTGGAGCCTCGGTTAGGAGTCTCAAACACAGGACTAGCCATATAACCCTCCAGGGAAGGACCCAGCCATGGGGTGGCTCCTTGCGGAGAACACCATAACCACCATATGAAGTGGCCCTATAAGTCAATATCCAACTCTTTTACAAGTTTACAGATATGACAAGGGAATACCAAGGCCAGGTATCCATCCACATACAGCTGTTTCGGGGTGTTGCCCCCTCATCAGTGTGGAGTAGGATTCTGGCTAGGTGGGAGCAAGGCCTAGTAGACCAAGATTGCAAAGTATTCACTGATCTCAGGGAGACCAGTCCAAGAAAACACTGCGGGCAGCTGGCTAAAGCGCTCAAACACAGTGAATTCCTAGGCACATTGCCCCCTGGGAAAAATGAATATGCAAATAGAGTCTGTGGAGCCTTGGTTAGGAGTCTCAAACACAGGACTAGCCATATAACCCTCCAGGGAAGGACCCAGCCAAGAAGTCCTTCCCTGGAGGGTTATATGGCTAGTCCTGTGTTTGAGACTCCTAACTGAGGCTCCACAGACTCTATTTGCATATTCATATTTTCCAGGGGGCAATGTGCCTAGGAATTCACTGTGTTTGAGTGCTTTAGCCAGCTGCCCGCAGTGTTTTCTTGGACTGGTCTCCCTGAGATCAGTGAATACTTTGCAATCTTGGTCTACTAGGCCTTGCTCCCACCTAGCCAGAATCCTACTCCACACTGATGAGGGGCAACACCCCAAAACAGCTGTATGTGGATGGATACCTGGCCTTGGTATTCCCTTGTCATATCTGTAAACTTGTAAAAGAGTTGGATATTGACTTATAGGGCCACTTCATATGGTGGTTATGGTGTTCTCCGCAAGGAGCCACCCCTTGGCTGGGTCCTTCCCTGGAGGGTTATATGGCTGGTCCTGTGTTTGAGAGTCCTAACTGAGGCTCCACAGACTCTATTTGCATAATCATATTTCCCAGGGGGCAATGTGCCTAGGAATTCACTGTGTTTGAGTGCTTTAGCCAGCTGCCCGCAGTGTTTTCTTGGACTGGTCTCCTGAGATCAGTGAATACTTTGCAATCTTGGTCTACTAGGCCTTGCTCCCACCTAGCCAGAATCATACTCCACACTGATGAGGGGCAACACCCCGAAACAGCTGTATGTGGATGGATACCTGGCCTTGGTATTCCCTTGTCATATATGTAAACTTGTAAAAGAGTTGGATATTGACTTATAGGGCCACTTCATATGGTGGTTATGGTGTTCTCCGCAAGGAGCCACCCCTTGGCTGGGTCCTTCCCTGGAGGGTTATATGGCTAGTCCTGTGTTTGAGACTCCTAACCGAGGCTCCACAGACTCTATTTGCATATTCATATTTCCCAGGGGGCAATGTGCCTAGGAGTTCACTGTGTTTGAGCGCTTTAGCCAGCTGCCCGCAGTGTTTTCTTGGACTGGTCTCCCTGAGATCAGTGAATACTTTGCAATCTTGGTCTACTAGGCCTTGCTCCCACCTAGCCAGAATCCTACTCCACACTGATGAGGGGCAACACCCCGAAACAGCTGTATGTGGATGGATACCTGGCCTTGGTATTCCCTTGTCATATCTGTAAACTTGTAAAAGAGTTGGATATTGACTTATAGGGCCACTTCATATGGTGGTTATGGTGTTCTCCACAAGGAGCCACCCCTTGGCTGGGTCCATCCCTGGAGGGTTATATGGCTAGTCCTGTGTTTGAGACTCCTAACCGAGGCTCCACAGACTCTATTTGCATATTCATATTTCCCAGGGGGCAATGTGCCTAGGAATTCACTGTGTTTGAGTGCTTTAGCCAGCTGCCCGCAGTGTTTTCTTGGACTGGTCTCCCTGAGATCAGTGAATACTTTGCAATCTTGGTCTACTAGGCCTTGCTCCCACCTAGCCAGAATCATACTCCACACTGATGAGGGGCAACACCCCGAAACAGCTGTATGTGGATGGATACCTGGCCTTGGTATTCCCTTGTCATATATGTAAACTTGTAAAAGAGTTGGATATTGACTTATAGGGCCACTTCATATGGTGGTTATGGTGTTCTCCGCAAGGAGCCACCCCTTGGCTGGGTCCTTCCCTGGAGGGTTATATGGCTAGTCCTGTGTTTGAGACTCCTAACCGAGGCTCCACAGACTCTATTTGCATATTCATATTTCCCAGGGGGCAATGTGCCTAGGAGTTCACTGTGTTTGAGCGCTTTAGCCAGCTGCCCGCAGTGTTTTTCTTGGACTGGTCTCCCTGAGATCAGTGAATACTTTGCAAACTTGGTCTACTAGGCCTTGCTCCCACCTAGCCAGAATCCTACTCCACACTGATGAGGGGCAACACCCTGAAACAGCTGTATGTGGATGGATACCTGGCCTTGGTATTCCCTTGTCATATCTGTAAACTTGTAAAAGAGTTGGATATCGACTTATAGGGCCACTTCATATGGTGGTTATGGTGTTCTCCGCAAGGAGCCACCCCTTGGCTGGGTCCTTCCCTGGAGGGTTATATGGCTAGTCCTGTGTTTGAGACTCCTAACCGAGGCTCCACAGACTCTATTTGCATCGTGTGGGCATGTCACAAATTAATCTGTGTTTGGGCAAATTAAATTGCTGTTGAAGGGCAGATAGACTTGCAAGTGCCGTTGATGAATGTCGGAAATGTCCGCAATTTCTACGCACCTTCTCTAGTAGATCAGATAACTCTGGGTAATTTTTCAAGAATTTCTGAACTACAAGATTCAGTACGTGAGCCATGCAAGGCACGTGTTGAAGGTTACCGAGCTTTATTGCTGCAACAAGGTTTCGTCCGTTATCACTGACAACAAGACCTGTTTGTAGTTGCAGTGGGGCCAGCCACTCATCTGTCTGTTGCTTAACACCTTTCCACAGCTCGGTTGCAGTGTGAGGTGTGTCACCTAGACAGATCAGCTTAAGAAGAGCCTGTTGTCGCCTGGCTGATGCAGTACTGCAAAGCTCCCAACTTTGACGTGATGTTGCGGACAAATCAGCAGTGTTCAAGGAAGTAGAAGACGCACATTGTGTTGTTGAAGTATATGAGGACGCGGACACCCGGAATGATGTTGTGCCCGCTATTCGTGGAGTTGGTAGGATCGCAGATATTCCACTATTAGACTTTGGGACACTCTCGACAAGGTTGATCCAGTGAGCCGTTATGGTACCTTTACACGCCGCCACTGCAGGATGGATACCAACGGCTACTTCTTGTGCACGAGCACGCCCAAACGGTTACCAACGGGAAACGCACCCTCTTTACACGCCGCCACAAGGTGCGCTACGCTACGCTACATCTACAGCTAGCTACATCGCCGGGTGTCTCAAGTAGCCATCTGGAGCTCATTTACACACCGCTACAACCAGCTACTATGGGCGTACCTGGTGCAGCAGGGACAGCACATAGGCGTGCTCCAATTGTGGATTACGAGACGTCCGTACGCTGATAGGAGAAAGCAAAAATACCATGATAGGGCAGGCATCGCAGGAGGCGGATTAATACGTGACGCTCGAGCAATTGTGTAGTGTGACTCGTCAGCTCCTTAAATATGCCGCCCTGTGCGGCGACAACCAATCGCAACGCAGCATCTTCCACCAATGATCGCAGATGGGGCGCGGTAACACGGAGCTTGGGTGACGCCTTAGCTACATTGCAGCTACATCGCCGGGTGTCCACAGTTCCCTTCTGTGGGTTCTTTACACGCCGATACAGCTCGCTACAATCGGCGATGTAGCCATCTGTTTATGGGCAGTGCACGGATACAGAGGTATCTGTAGCCGGCTGTGTCGTCCCGTCTTCAGACGCCGCTACTACGAGCGATATTGGCGCGACAAGCTACATTTGTAGCCTGTAGCGGGTTGTATGCATCCTGCAGTGGCGGCGTGTAAAGGTACCATTAGGGATATGTATCTGCCCTGTCCACAAATACTTGTCCAGGTGTCAGTTGTCAGGTGAACTTTTCCGCTCACAGCATTTGTCAGTGCACGCTTCAAGTTGTTAACCACGTGCTGATGTAACGCGGGTATGGCAGTACGTGAAAAAAAATTGCGACTGGGGACAGTGTATCGTGGTGCTGCCACAGCCAACAACTCCTGAAAAGCCTCAGTATCCACAAGCCTAAATGGCAGCATTTCTACAGCTAACAGCTTAGAAATTTGCGCTGTCATTTGTCGAGAAAAAGGGTGTGTGGATAGGTGCTTCCGCTGCCTCTCATACAGCTGTGGAACAGACAACTGGACATTTGACGCAGACTCACAAGTCACTTGACTACTGTCATATCTCTGGTCTAACGCAGCTTGTGAGGAGATCGTATGAGTAGGAGCTGCTGCATGAACAGTAGATGGTGAAGGACGAATCGGAGGTGGCATAACGGTGTTGAGGTCAGAAGGTCCTGATGTCGAACCCTGATGGGCCAACCACTGACTTGGGTGCTTAAGAGTCATGTGCTTTCGCATACTGCTGGTGCTCAAGTTTGATTTGCCCTGGCCTCTGCTTAGCCTGGCATAGCAGATGTTACATATAACGACATTTGCTACTGATGGGCTATCTTTAAAAAATTTCCAGACAATGGATGTTCGTCCTTTAGGTTGTGGTGTAGGAACTGGAGGATAAGTCTGGCCAACACAAACTGTAGACACATTTTGGCCAACTGTTGTTAAAGTTGGGGCAACAGTTGGTACAGTTTGTGCAACAGTTGACACAATTTGGGCTACTGTTGTCACAGCTTGGATTCTGGATAAAGGAGTAAGCCTGGGTGCTTTAGGCGGTGGTACATAACCACTTTCCTCCTCCTGGCTGCTCTGTTGGCTCTGCATGTCAAGTGTCCAGGTTGGATCAGTGGTCTCATCATCCACCCCCTCCTCCTCAAAGTCTTCTGGATAACGTGACTGGTCAGGCTGGCCAGATGAGATGTGTGTCTCATCATCATCATCATCCTCCACCTCCTGAGACGGTCTATGCCTTTGTTGAAAGGGACGTTCTTCAGAACGAGGTGAATCCAAACTTTGTCCATGAATGGAATGTACGTCTGTATCTGTTCGGGCAGTGACAAAGAAAGGTCAGGTTGTATGAATGGCTGATAAGAACCAAATAAATCTTCCGAATGTCCAAGTTCGCGGTCTAAATTTTCCTCTGTCTGGCGATGGCTTGAGGAAATAGGAAGATTTTGTGGATTAGATGACCCCGCGTTGTCAGTAGCGGCACTTGAATATGGTGTCAAGGATGATTGTGTGCTGCCAGAACCAGTGGTTGAGGTCTTGTCAGCCATCCAAGATGTTATTTGGTCTTGCTCTTCCGGCCTCAAGACACGTTTAGGTTGAGTACTGGGAAATTTAGACAGCAGAAAGGTGGATCGATCAATCCTCGTCTGTCTACTTCTACCAGTGCCTTGTTGTTCACGACTGCTAGGGCCATGACCTCGTCCCTGTCCCTTTGCAGACTGGTTTTTGGGAATTTGGTGTTTTTGGGACATTGTTGACAAATGCACAGCCACCGAGATGGAGTTAGGTGTTGATGCAGGCGTCACTTACTGGCGGGTTAAGTGTGTGCTAACACTTGGCAGTGAAGCAGCACACTAGTCCCTGAAAAAATTAGAAAGTGCGCACAGCCACTGAGATGGAGTTAGGTGTTGCTGTAGGCGTCACTTACTGGCGGGTTAAGTGTGTGCTAACACTTGACAGTGAAGCAGCACACTAGTCCCTGAAAAAATTAGAAAGTGCGCACAGCCACCGAGATGGAGTTTGGTGTTGCTGTAGGCGTCACTTACTGGCGGGTTAAGTGTGTGCTAACACTTGACAGTGAAGCAGCACAATAGTCCCTGAAAAAATTAGAAAGTGCGCACAGCCACCGAGATGGAGTTTGGTGTTGCTGTAGGCGTCACTTACTGGCGGGTTAAGTGTGTGCTAACACTTGACAGTGAAGCAGCACACTAGTCCCTGAAAAAATTAGAAAGTGCGCACAGCCACCGAGATGGAGTTTGGTGTTGTTGTAGGCGTCACTTACTGGCGGGTTAAGTGTGTGCTAACACTTGACAGTGAAGCAGCACACTAGTCCCTGAAAAAATTAGAAAGTGCGCACAGCCACCAAGATGGAGTTTGGTGTTGCGGTAGGCGTCACTTACTGGCGGGTTAAGTGTGTGCTAACACTTGACAGTGAAGCAGCACACTAGTCCCTGAAAAAATTAGAAAGTGCGCACAGGCACCGAGATGGAATTAGGTGTTGCTGTAGGCGTCACTTACTGGCGGGTTAAGTGTGTGCTAACACTTGACAGTGAAGCAGCACACTAGTCCCTGAAAAAATTAGAAAGTGCGCACAGCCACCGAGATGGAGTTTGGTGTTGCTGTATGCGTCACTTACTGGCGGGTTAAGTGTGTGCTAACACTTGACAGTGAAGCAGCACACTAGTCCCTGAAAAAATTAGAAAGTGCGCACAGCCACCGAGATGGAGTTAGGTGTTGCTGTAGGCGTCACTTACTGGCGGGTTAATTGTGTGTTAACACTTGTCAGTGAAGCAGCACACTATTCCCTGAAAAAATTATTAAGTGCGCACAAGTAGTTGCACAAGTAGGTGGCGTACGTGCTATTTGCAGCTAGGAGAGCAGCAACGCACTGTTCTGCCACAGACAAAATAACGCTGATGGGGTTTTTAGGACCCAAAATCTATCAGCTGCCAAAAAATTGTTAATACTACCTCAGCTAAGCCTCTCACTTCAGCTATTAGAACAGCAGAGTGAGTAAGCGAAGCTATGAGGTCGCTCCTGTGAACACTGTAGGGCTGCAGCTCCCTGCTTCCCTGCCTGCCTACAGTCTCACAGTACACAGTACTCCTATGTCCTCCTGCTAGCTCTCACAAGAGCTGTTTGGGGTTAATATAAGGAATCTTGAAGTTTCCCTACACTCACTGACAATCCCTATGATCTGCTCCAGAATCTACCTCACCCTGCTCTAGCTCAGATCTTCAGAGAAATGTGCCCAAAATGGCGGTGGCAAGGCTTATATACAGCCTTGCCTGTCATCCATGACATAGCCATCACGATGGACAGCAGCCAATCATAGTAATGCCACAACCAACATGGCTGTGGCATTACTGAATATGATTGGCTAACATGCTTGTCCATCTTCACAAGTTTGTCTGACCTAACACGCTAGGCTGTCTCGGAAGCTTTGTCGGAACATAACAGATTCTGTATTCGTGAGTCCCGAATACAGAATACAGGGCTCGGATTCGTAGACTCGCTCGGAATCGCTAAGACTCGCTCAGACTCACTCAGAATCGCTGCTTACAGCGGGTATCCGTGAAGCGGTGCGATTCTGTAAACGATTTTGGGGAGATTCAAGCTACATAGCGATGTGATATAGCGAGTCTCGCTAGTAAAACTAGGATTGCCATTTACTTGCATTGGATTCGCTACTTTGCGAGTCCTTGCTGGGAAACTCGTCGAGTAGCGAGTCCTGCGAGTCCCTTACTACTCGCCGAGTAACGAGTCCTAGCGAGTAGATTCGCCCATCACTAGTTGAGTGGTCTCGCCTATATACATCAAGCCGCAGGGGCATTTAATTAAGTATACCACATACCGTATATACTCGTGTATAAGCCGAGTTTTTCAGCACAAAAAATGTGCTGAAAAGTCCCCCCTCGGCTTATACACGGGGTATATACGGTAGCCCCAGCTGTATACAGCAGCCCCAGCTGTATACAGCCCCCCCGTGGTATCCAGGGCCCCCCTTGCTGCAACCTGTAAAGGAAGATGTCCTTATACTTATCGCTATCGCTGCCGCCGCCGCTCCGCTGCTCGGTCACCGCGATGCTCCGGGTCTTCATGCTTCCTGTTCCTTCTCCGGCGCTCAGGAAATGACGTCATTGTTCGAGCGCCAACGAAGGAACAGGAAGCATGAAGACCCGGAGCATCGTGGTGACCGAGCAGCGGAGCGGCGGCGGCAGCGATAAGTATAAGGACATCTTCCTTTACAGGTTGCAGCAAGGGGGGCCCTGGATACCACAGGGGGGGCTGTATACAGCTGGGGCTGCTGTATACAGCTGGAGCCCCTGTATAATACCTCTGGGGCTGCTGCTGTGTATACCCCATGGGGCTGCTGCTGTGTATTACCCCCTGGGGCTGCTGCTGTGTATTACCCCCTGGGGCTGCTGCTGTGTATACCCCCTGGGGCTGCTGCTCTGTATACCCCCTGGGGCTGCTGCTCTGTATACCCCCTGGGGCTGTTGCTCTGTATACCCCCTGGGGCTGCTGCTCTGTATACCCCCTGGGGCTGCTGCTCTGTATACCCCCTGGGGCTGCTGCTGTGTATACCCCCTGGGGCTGCTACTGTGTATACCCCCTGGGGCTGCTGCTGTGTATACCCCCTGGGGCTGCTGCTCTGTATACCCCCTGGGGCTGCTGCTGTGTATACCCCCTGGGGCTGCTACTGTGTATACCCCCTGGGGCTGCTGCTGTGTATACCCCCTGGGGCTGCTGCTGTGTATACCCCCTGGGGCTGCTGCTGTGTATACCCCCTGGGGCTGCTGCTGTGTATACCCCCTGGGGCTGCTGCTCTGTATACCCCCTGGGGCTGCTGCTGTATACTACTACTGGGGCTGCTGCTGTATACTACTACTGGGGCTGCTGTATATACCTCTGGGGCTTCTGTATACAGCCTCTGGGGCTGCTGTATATACCTCTGGGGCTGCTGTATATATCTCTGGGGCTGCTGTATACTACCACTGGGGCTGCTGCTGTATATACCACTGGGGAGGCTGCTGTAACACTGCTGGGGCCTGTATGTACCACTGGGGAGGCTGCTGTATACCACACTTCTGGGGGCTGTATACTACCACTGGGGAGGCCTGTACACCACTGCGGGGGCCTGTATACCACACTGCTGGGGGCTGTATACCTGTGCTGGGGTCCACCCTCGGCTTATACACGAGTCAATAGGTTTTCCCAGATTTTGGGGGCAAAAGTAGGGGGGTCGGCTTATACACGGGTCGGCTTATACACGAGTATATACGGTAGCTAGAATTGCATGTATAATATCCCTTAATTGGATAAGACTTGCCTGTCTGTGAATGTGTGAAGTGTTCCCCCCCTAATGACGTTTGAGCATGCTGCACAATTAAGACAATGGAATGTACCTTTTCGTTGTGTATCTAGAAAAGTTTGTGTTGGTAGTTTCTTGTTACTACCAATGTCTGCTCTTACCAGAGAGATCTTTAGATTCGGGGGCCTTCTTTTACACATTGTAAGGTAGCGGTTAGGATCGGCACGACGGAAGGCAGTGACTCAGGCAACTGTTCACACAACACACAGTTTAATGGTACAGTTCAGGTATATTACAGACCTCCAGGTTCTGGGGGCACAGCTGGTACAACTCTGTTCACCCAACACACACAGTACCTCTGTACCTAGGACAGGCTCTGTCCTGGCCGGCTCCACTGGTGAGGGCCAGGTCCTCACTGCTAGGCTGTGTTATCAGCACACAACCACTCTCTCTCTGCACAGTCCTCTCTGAGAGAGCTCCAGGCTGCTGTTAGCTTCACACAGCAGTTCCTCCTCTTTCTGATCCCACTCCTCAGCCCAGGGCAGCTCATATCATCTCCTATCCCATCACAGGTGGGCTGAGTGCTTTCCATCAGCACTTAGCTCAGATCTCACTTCTGTTAACCCTGTGAGTGCTTCCACAGAGCAAAAGATACAATCCCCCATGTGCTGTGCACCGGTCAGGGGACACATCGGGGTCGCATCACCACATACCTCCCCCCTCTGTTCAAGCCCGTGGGGCGGAACACCAGCCCACGATCCGGGGCCTCGAGACAGGGGCTCCCCGTCCTCGGAGCCCACCCGTCGAGGGGACAGTCGACCAGGGCCGTCCGCGTCCGACACGCGGTCCCGTACCGGCACCAACTGTTTCCTTGTGTACCAAGACCAATCGGACCCAGTCACGCTATGTCTCAAAGGCATATCTGTGGGAGGTCTCCCCCTCCCCCATCGGCCAGTGTGGTAGCGCGGTCCACCTATCCTTTTAGCTATGTGGAGTCCTGACGCTATGTCGTCTGCTACACGATTGGGCAGGTCATCTGAGTCCCGTAGCCCTAAGTCCACAGTGGAGTCACTGTCTGTACCATGAGTACATCTACGGGTCTTGGGACGTTGTGGTTGGCGCTTCTGCACCTGTATGCGGGGGTTGTGCGCTCTGAAACCTCCTGCCTTTACCTCTAGGGAACACCTATCGGGATTACACTCTTTCCCTATAGTGGTGACCCCTATGGCAGGTGTCCCAGAGTCGGGATCTTTGGGCTCAGGGCCTGGACCATTCACTACCTGAGGATTAGTTTGCCTCTCCCACAGAGTCCAGAACAGAGGAAAATCCCTCCCCAAAATCATATCGAAAGGCAGTGTCTTCACCACCCCACTTCATGTCGAACCCGTCCGGACAGGGTAGTGATAGTGACCCTCCTTGTTGGATACCTACGGTGGTCCCCATGGACCCCAAGCAATCGCACCGTACGGCCGGTGGGTTGGGATCTAGAGGCCAAGGAGGCACACACAAGGGTCACACCACTCCCTGAGTCCAACAGGGCCATAGCGTCATATCCATTGAGCCGAACCTGGCACAAAACACTCCTTTTACGCCCAGTCCCATAGCGTCCTGCCCTGGCAGATTGGGCGAACATGGACATCCGGCGGGTATACCCACAGTCCATGGACTCCGTGTTGAGGGGACACTGCGCCATTGTGTGTCCTGACTCCTGGCATCGCCAACACCTTATGGCGGGGAAAAAATTATTTACGGTGCCCCGCTTAGGAGACCCGGGTTTCCGTCTCACTTCTGGGCGGTGCACATTCTCTGCCTGTGGTGGGGTTGAACCCAGCAGAGGCCCGGGTTGGGGGTCCCTAATTGCCGGTTTGGTGGATGCGGTCCGCCGTGCTGCACGCAGTGTCCCAGAGTCCCGAATCAAGTCTTGTGTAGCCACATGCCGCTCCACCACACTCACTACCTGATCTAGGGTACCCGGGTCACCTTGTCCCACCCACTGTTGGATGGAGACAGGCAGAGTGCGCACAAACCGGTCAACAACCACCCTCTCTATCATTTTGTGCGGGGCTCAGGCTTTCAGGCTGCAGCCACTTCTTTACCAGGTGCAACAAGTCATAGGCCTGAGACCGGACGGGTTTACCCTCCTCAAAGGACCACTGGCTTACCCGTTGAGCCCTTACATACGTATTAACCCCCATTCTGGCAAGGATCTCACCTTTCAGAGTCCCATAGTCCATGGCGTCCTCTGTGCAGAGGTCTAGGTAGGCTTTTTGGGACTCCCCGGTTAAGTAAGGCGCCAACATTTCAGCCCACTGCTCTGGCGGCAGTTTCTCCCGCTCTGCAACTCTCTCAAATACCGCCAGGAAAGCTTCCACATCATCCCCCGGGGTCATCTTTTGCATGGCACACCTTACCGCCTTCCGGACGCTGCTGTCATCTCCTTGACCTGGGGATGGAGCCGCTGGCTTTGCACGGATTGCCTCCGTCAGAAGATCCAACTGTCGCTGCTGATGCTCCTGTTGGCGCTGCTGATGCTCCTGTTGGCGCTGCTGATGCTCCTGTTGCTGCTGCATTTGCCTGATCAAGAGCTGATTAGCTTCCTGTTGTGCGACCTGCTGTTGCTGGTGCATTTGCTGCTGTTGCTGCTGTGCTTGCACCAGGTGCTTAAGCAAGTCCTCCATGCTGGCTGCTGGTTTGTACTGTAGCGTAGCAGGTTTCACCACTGACATGTGTGAACTGAGTTTGCCTTTTTTTTTTTTTCTTTCACCAAGTCATTGCCGTCAGCAACCAGGTTGCTATGCCCGCATTCTCCACCACATGTAAGGTAGCGGTTAGGATCGGCACGACGGAAGGCAGTGACTCAGGCAACTGTTCACACAACACACAGTTTAATGGTACAGTTCAGGTATATTACAGACCTCCAGGTTCTGGGGGCACAGCTGGTACAACTCTGTTCACCCAACACACACAGTACCTCTGTACCTAGGACAGGCTCTGTCCTGGCCGGCTCCACTGGTGAGGGCCAGGTCCTCACTGCTAGGCTGTGTTATCAGCACACAACCACTCTCTCTCTGCACAGTCCTCTCTGAGAGAGCTCCCAGGCTGCTGTTAGCTTCACACAGCAGTTCCTCCTCTTTCTGATCCCACTCCTCAGCCCAGGGCAGCTCATATCATCTCCTATCCCATCACAGGTGGGCTGAGTGCTTTCCATCAGCACTTAGCTCAGATCTCACTTCTGTTAACCCTGTGAGTGCTGCCACAGAGCAAAAGATACAATCCCCCATGTGCTGTGCACCGGTCAGGGGACACATCGGGGTCGCATCACCACAACATTAATGGAGGATTTTCAAAAACATTAATTTTTGGATACATGCATTCACTGAGAAAGGGAAAGGGGAAAAGGCCGCTCCACTGCCCATTAACCTCCTGGATTCCTGCACCTGGTGTGGCAGCTTTGGCAACTGCCCAGGAAACAATGTAAAGTGGAAACCACCGGTGCTTGTCTTCATAAAATTTTTTCCTTTATTATTATGTGAAATTTATAAAATCATTCAGCGTGCTAGCTGGGCGCTAGACGCGTTTCGGAAGACACAACTTCCTTAATCATTAGCAATACAAAATACAAAAGTTTATACATTTATAAAAAAGAAACCTCCACCCACAGCTGAACCTAATTAACAATGGTGATAATAAAGAAACTGAAATTTAACTCTTTCACATGTTATGGAGTTGAAATTTGCACAAGAGGGAGTATTGCACTATTTTCTGACACACCAAAATATTACAGTACATATATACTTAATAACTTCATGGATCTCCACCTTTAATGTTTTTACTTTATTTCCTTTTCCTTATCCTTATATGATGGAAAACCAATATATTGTAATACAAAGAAAATTTCAGTGCGTTCTAATATATTTATGATGATTATCACATATTAATAGATTTCATTATTACACTCCTAATGTGCAATTGTTTTATTGTTCAAGCATATTCTAAATTTAATCATCCCGGTAACTTTATAGCTAGACCTGTTTCTTATTTTTTATTTTCATATATAAATACATTACTTCCTTACCTCAATTTAATTATATTCTGGGGGGGGGGAGAAAAAAAAAAAAAAGTTTTGAATTTCCAAACTTTTTTTGGCCATTAATTTCACTGATTTATTTTTTAAAGATTCAATATTGCAATCTTTACTAAAACAAATGTCAAAGTAAAAGGATATGTATTAGAAATTCTATTTCAAACTATTTCATTGACATGCACATTTTCTGTGTCTAAACTTGTAAGCTTATTTCGGTCCTTATTGCCAATAGTTTTTTACATATATGTTGATTTCCTAATTTTAGCCATAGTCCGCTTCTTGTAATCTTATAGCCCAAAAGAAAAAAAAAAAAATGTTTTAAATTTCCAAACTTTTTTTGGGGGGATTAATTTCACTGATTTATTTGTTAAAGATTTAATATTACAATCCTTTCTAAAACAAATGTCAAAGTGAAAGAATCTGTGTTAGAAATTCTATTTTGATCTATTTCATAGACAGGCACATTTTCTGTGTCTAAACTTGTAAGCTTATTTCGGTCCTTATTGTCAACAGTTTTTACATATATGTTGATTTCCTACTTTAGCCTACAATACAGGTTTAGAATGATATAGCACTACCATGTTTAATGCCCACTACATAATCCGCTTCTGGAAATCTTATAACCCAAAAAAAAAAAAAAAAAAAAAAAAAAAAAGTAGTCAAAGGGGGCCCCAACCCATTGAATATTTACTTATTTCCTAATAGAAGTAACATAAATCATTTCTGTAATTTAGACCGTTGGGGCTACGGGCGTCCAACTGGAGGATCCAATAAAGTTCCCGATTATGGAGCACCCGCTCCCAATCTCCACCCCTATAAGGACGATGAACCCGTTCTATACCCATAATAGTTGTGCATGTCTATGAAATAGTTCTAAATACAATTTCTAATACATATCCTTTTACTTTGACAATTGTTTTAGTAAAGATTGCAATATTGAATCTTTAAAAAATAAATCAGTGAAATTAATGCCCAAAAAAGTTTGGAAATTTAAAACTTTTTATTTTTTTTTATTTTTTTTATTTTATTTATTTATTTATTTTTTTTTTTTCTTTCCCCCCAGAATATAATTAAATTGAGGTAAGGAAGTAATGTATTTATATATGAAAATAAAAAATAAGAAACAGGTCTAGCTATAAAGTTACCGGGATGATGAAGTTATTAAATATATATGTATTGTAATATTTTGGTGTGTCAGAAAATAGTGCAATACTCCCTCTTGTGCAAATTTCAACTCCATAACATGTGAAAGAGTTAAATTTTAGTTTATTTATTATCACCATTGTTAATTAGGTTCATCTGTGGGTCTAGGTTTCTTTTTTATAAATGTATAAACTTTTGTATTTTGTATTGCTAATGATTAAGGAAGTTGTGTCTTCCGAAACGCGTCTAGCGCCCAGCTAGCACGCTGAATGATTTCATAAATTTCACATAATAATAAAGGAAAAAATTTTATGAAGACAAGCACCAAAGAAATTTATGATTATATACTTCATGAAATGGCTTCCACGTCTGCAAGAAATTATCTTTCTGCATGTCAGGAGTTGCGGTCCAGAAAATTAGACTCCATATTCTTGGAAAGGGGGTCTGGTAATTCTGGATCTACAGACATTGAAAAAGCATTTTCTGTGTTGGAAAAAACCTTGTTACAGCACCTCAAAGTATGGTGGGATCATGCCACATTGGGGAAGTATTTGACAAACCATAAGATTCCAAGGGGTCTCCGCATTAAGAAAATTCCAACAACAACATTTAATGATGAATTTCTGCAAAACTGGAATAACACTCTATCAGAATGTTCATTAAAATTGATTGAGTTAATTCTAATAGAAGAAAAGAAGAAAATCACCGAAATTGAAGAAAAAATTGGGGAGTTGCAAAAGGATGTGGATGTGCATGAGTCGCATGAATGCTATGACGATCTTATGGAACGCATGACAAAGCGGTCGACGATCTGGAGGAGAAAATAGTTATCTCTAAAAAAAGTAAATATGAACGTGATCTAAAGGACTATAGTACTGATTCAGTATACATTTGGAAAACCAACACCATCTCGAGATCACCACGCACACCTAAACAACCAAAAAATCCAGTGACCCCTTACCGACCACGACCCATTTTACCTCAACCCCCCAAGGCAAGTAGTCCAAGGAATGTAAGTTTCTCTTCGCCTCTAACTAATGTGGAGACATCAGGGGAATCATCTGATGCGGATTTACAAGAACTATCAACTTCATCCTCAAGATCCTACCACACAAGGTTTTATGCTATATCAAAAAACGAAATAGGAGGAGGAGCAGGAGGTGTTCCAAAAAAGAAAAAGTATCATCCAAGAAAGAACAAGTAAGTGTTCTGAAAAATGACTTTTCCGTGATTAATTTATCAGCTAACATTATCACTGGGGCACAAGAATCTTTATTAGCCAAAGGCTTGAATTTTGTACCTTCAACGAGGGCTAATTTATTTCAATCTTTAAAGGACTTGAATAAATTTATTCGTCTTCTAACCATCAAGAGACACTTTTTTCAGGACTGTAATATTGATGAGATTTCTGACCCTTGTTGCTCACTAACAGGTGGTAATAATGTTTTTCCTCTAGAATTGGAAATGAGGGATATTATGGGTATAAAGTAGGGATGGGCGAATCTACTCGCTAGGACTCGTTACTCGGCGAGTAGTAAGGGACTCGCAGGACTCGGTACTCTGCGAGTCTCCCAGTGATTACTCGCACGAGTCCAATGCAAATCAATATCAATCCTAGTTTTGTCAGAAACGCTGACAAAACTAGGATTGCCATTGTTTGCATTAGACTCGTCAGAGTAATCACTGGCTACTGTGCCAGTGATAGCAGGGAAACTCGCAGATAACTGCTGTTTCTTTGCGAGCCGAGTCCAGCTGTCTTCTCTGTGCAGCTCCAGGGTCCTAGAGCCCGCCTGCTCACAGACATGATGTAGCAGTGCTGAGATTGTTCTCAGTCTGCTCATTCCCTGTGCACAGACATGAATGTCTGTGCACAGAGATGATGTAGCAGTGCTGAGATTGTTCTCAGTCTGCTCATTCCCTGTGCACAGACATGAATGTCTGTGCACAGAGATGATGTAGCAGTGCTGAGATTGTTCTCAGTCTGCTCATTCCCTGTGTACAGACATGAATGTCTGTGCACAGAGATGATGTAGCAGTGCTGAGATTGTTCTCAGTCTGCTCATTCCCTGTGTACAGACATGAATGTCTGTGCACAGAGATGATGTAGCAGAGCTGAGATTGTTCTCAGTCTGCTCATTCCCTGTGTACAGACATGAATGTCTGTGCACAGAGATGATGTAGCAGAGCTGAGATTGTTCTCAGTCTGCTTATTCCCTGTGCATAGACATCTATATTTATGCACAGGGGATGTAGCAGAGAGGACATCGCGTTTTGGACTGCGTCGGACGGAAGAGGATTTTTTTAATTAAAGATGGAGTCCCTAATGGCTTTTTTTTTAATTTCTAATAAAAAATTTTCCTTGTGTTGTGTTTTTTTTTAAAACAATTTAATAGAAATTCATGGCGGTCATGTCTAATATTGGCGTGACCGCCATAAATTTCGGGCTTAGGGCCAGCTGATAATACAAAGCTGGCCCTAACCTCTATTACCCAGCGTGCCACCGCCACCAGGGCCGCTGGAAGAGCGGGGTTCAGCGCCAGAGGATGGCGCTTCAATGAACGCGCCATCTTCTGGGGCGGCTGCGGGCTGCAATTTGCAGCGGGGGGTGCCCAGAAAGCTTGGGCATCCCTGCGCTGCGGATTCCAGCCCCCAGCTGCTTAGCTGTACCTGGCTAGACATAGAAATTGCGCGGAGCCCAACGCATTTTTTTTTTATTATTTCATGAATTTCAGAGTCAGAATCTCAGAATTTCATGAAATAATTAAAAAAAAATGCGTGGGGCTCCGCGCAATTTCTATGTCTAGCCAGGTACAGCTAAGCAGCTGGGGGCTGGAATCCGCAGCGCAGGGATGCCCAAGCTTTCTGGGCACCCCCCGCTGCAAATTGCAGCCCGCAGCCGCCCCAGAAGATGGCGCGTTCATTGAAGCGCCATCCTCTGACGCTGAACCCCGCTCTTCCAGCGGCCCTGGTAGCGATGGCACGCTGGGTAATAAAGAGGTTAGGGCCAGCTTTGTATTATCAGCTGGCCCTAAGCCCGAAATTTATGGCGGTCACGCCAATATTAGACATGACCGCCATGAATTTCTATTAAATTGTTTTAAAAAAAAACACAACACAAAGAAAATTTTTTATTAGAAATAAAAAAAAAAGCCATTAGGGACTCCATCTTTAATTAAAAAAATCCTCTTCCGTCCGACGCAGTCCAAAACGCGATGTCCTCTCTGCTACATCCCCTGTGCATAAATATAGATGTCTGTACACAGGGAATGAGCAGACTGAGAACAATCTCAGCACTGCTACATCATCTCTGTGCACAGACATTCATGTCTGTACACAGGGAATGAGCAGACTGAGAACAATCTCAGCTCTGCTACATCATCTCTGTGCACAGACATTCATGTCTGTACACAGGGAATGAGCAGACTGAGAACAATCTCAGCACTACTACATCAGGCAGCAGGCAGGCTCTAGGACCCTGGAGCTGGCAGCCTGTACAGAGGAGACAGGATCTTATCTGTGCGAGTCAGCGATTACTTACAAAGTAAACGAGCAATGCAAATAAATGACAAAACTAGGATTGCTTCAGGCTGAAGCTTCCGACACACACTCTGCGATTTGTAAATCTCACACTACTCGCTATTACTTGCTTCCCCATTCATTAACATTGGACTCGCTAGACTCGCAACGAGTAGCGAGTCCTGTGCTCGGACTCGCTAGAGTCAAGCGATTCCGAGTAATTTAGGATTCGCCCATCACTAGTATAAAGGAAAATAATTTGGAGAGTATGCACACAAAAATAGAAAATTGCAGAATAAATAAAAAAATAACGTCATCATATAAACCTTCAAATCCTCACTTTTACCCAATATCATCTCGTGTTCCTGCCATGGATGCTTTTCAGCATCTTATGGCAAAGGAACTTAAAATGTTACTTTCCTCAGACAATTTCTATGAGGAAAATTTGACAGTTCAGGAAAAGGAAGCATTGAAAGAGATCAGGGACAATGGGAGCATTGTTGTGAGATCCTCGGACAAGGGTGGTTCAGTGGTTATATTAGACTCTGGCTTATATGAAAAAGAAGTTTTACAGATGTTAGAAGATCATGCCACATATAGACCCTTGTCCGAGGATCCCACAAGAAGTTTCAAATCAGAACTAAATAAATTGTTGAATGAAGGTATTGCACTTGGTGTGATTGATCAAAAAACAAAGGATTGTCTCTTTGTTGAGAATCCGGTTTGTCCTGTCTTCCATGCCCTCCCCAAGACTCACAAGGGTCTTTTTCCACCTCCATTAAGACCCATTGTGGCGGGCATCGGGTCCCTCCATGAAAACTTATCGGAGTGGATCGATGTCCATTTACAGGTCTTGGTGGACGGCATGGTGGGAAGGATAAAAGATACCAAACATCTATTACAAGGCATATCTAAGATACAGTGGGATCGAGAATCCATTTGGATTACTTGTGACGTAGCACAACTATATTCCTCAATTGTCCATACTAAAGCTCTATGGATCCTGAACAACATCTTGCACCATACTGAAGTATATAATGATGCAGAAAAAGAATTCTTTATGCTTTGTGTGGACCATCTGCTCAAAAGCAACTTTTTCAAGTTTAATGATAAATTCTACCTGCAATGTTGTGGTTGCCCTATGGGAGCGAGGTTTTCGCCCTCCCTAGCACATCTTTATATGATGAGCTGGGAGAGTGAATTCCTCTATACTCCGAATAACCCATTTCTGAGTAATATAAGGTGGTGCGGGAGATACATAGACGATATGGTCCTGATTTGGACTGTGTCGTCTACTGTGTCTCCCGCACCTACCCCTGAAGATTTGGTGAGGTACTTCAGTGAGAACGATTATAATCTGTCATTCACCTTTGAGGTACATGGAGATTGCACCCCGTTTTTGGATGTGATACTACAGGGGGACAAAGAAACTGGAGAAATCAGCACCAAACATTTCCGCAAGGAAATTAGTGGAAACACTTTGTTGAGGGCAGACAGTTGTCACCCACAACATGTTACTAAAAATCTTCCTACAGGAGAGTTCATAAGAGCAAGAAGAAATTGCTCTGAGAACAGTGATTATCAAATGGAGACAAAAGTGATCCATCAGAGATTAAAGGATAGAGGTTATAGGGAATGGACCATACAACGGGCATCAAACATTGTGGAGTTAAAAGACCGCAAATTCCTATTGCAGGATAGGGCAGAAAATCAGCACCAAAAAAACATTGGAAATAAGAATAAAAATAAGAATTACCGTATATACTCGTGTATAAGCCAAGTTTTTCAGCCCAAAATTTGGGCTGAAAAGTCCCCCCCTCGGCTTATACACGAGTCACTACGGTAGACTGCGTGGTGGGGGCTGAGGAGGCGGGGGAGGCTGCTGTATGAGCGGCCCCGTTAGTGGGGCCGCTCATTATATATGTACTGCTTCCCCCTGTCAATCAGCGGCAGGGGAAGCAGTTCATAAATGCCCCCCAAAAGCTGGCACTGTCCCCCCTTGTAAGGGCCCCCCCCGCTGCTTATACATTACCATCCCGGTGTTCTGATCGGCGCCGCTCCTCGGTGCTTCTTCTTCATCCTCCCGTCCTCGCTGGCTGCATCCGGGATCTCCGGCTGTCGCAGCGATATGACGTCATCGCGCGACGGCCGGAGATCCCGGATGCAGCCAGCGAGGACGGGAGGATGAAGAAGAAGCACCGAGGAGCGGCGCCGATCAGAACACCGGGATGGTAATGTATAAGCAGCGGGGGGGGGCCCTTACAAGGGGGACAGTGCCAGCTTTTGGGGGCTGTTGGTACCCCCAGGGGGCTGCTGGGTACCCCCTGGGGCTGTTGGTACCCCCAGGGGCTGTGGTACCCCAGGGGGCTGCTGGGTACCCCCAGGGGGCTGTTGGTACCCCCAGGGGCTGCTGGGTACCCCCTGAGGGCCGCTGGGTACCCCCTGGGGGCGCTGTATAACCCCTGGGGGCTGCTGTATAACCCCTGGGGGCTGCTGTATAACCCTGGGCTGCTGTATATACCACTGGGGCTGCTGTATATACCACTGGGGCTGCTGTATATACCACTGGGGCTGCTGTATATACCACTGGGGCTGCTGTATATACCACTGGGGCTGCTGTATATACTGGTGGGGTCTGTATATACCACTGGGGAGGCTGCTGTATACCACTGGGGTTGCTGTATATACTACTGGGGCCTGTATATGCCACTGGGGAGGCTGCTGTATACTACCATTGGGGGGCCTGTATACCACACTGCTGGGGGGTGTACACCTGTGCTGAGGTCCACCCTCGGCTTATACACGAGTCAATAGGTTTTCCCAGGTTTTGGGGGCAAAAGTAGGGGGTCGGCTTATACACGGGTCGGCTTATACACGAGTATATACGGTAGCTTGAAAATTACACTCAGAAAATGCGTCTATCTGTAAAACAAACCATAATATGGACTCTACTACATATCCTCCCACTTTTGTCACTCAATTCAGTAAGGATTTTAACAACATAAAAAAACTGCTAAATCGAAATGTTCCTATTTTATATCAGGATGACATCCTGCGCAAAATACTATCGGATGGCTGGAGAGTAGTAGCAAGTAGAGCGAGGAGTATTGGTAATATGGTATCACCTAGCACCTACATAAATAAGAAACAGGGACAATCCACATGGTTAACATATAAGGGGTCATTTAGGTGCGGAGGAAATAGATGTAACATTTGCCAATACATTAATATCAGCAACATCTTCCGCAACAACAAAACTAATAAAACCTTCCTAGTGGATACATATATCAATTGTAATACCACACATGTGGTTTATTTAGCCACTTGTGGAATCTGCAACTTAAGCTATGTAGGCTGTACCACTAGATCCTTAAAAAAGCGTATATCCGAGCACATCACAGCATCCAATCCAAACTCAAAATCCTTAAAAACTGGAATGTCAGGTCTATCAAGACATTTTTGTGAGGTCCATGGTGGGGTTTTAACATCGTTAACTATTATGGGTATAGAACGGGTTCATCGTCCTTATAGGGGTGGAGATTGGAGCGGGTGCTCCATAATCGGGAACTTTATTGGATCCTCCAGTTGGACGCCCGTAGCCCCAACGGTCTAAATTACAGAAATAATTTATGTTACTTCTATTAGGAAATAAGTAAATATTCAATGGGTTGGGGCCCCCTTTTCCTACTTTTCTTTTTTTTTTTGGGGGGGTTATAAGATTTCCAGAAGCGGATTATGTAATGGGCATCAAACATGGTAGTGCTAGATCATTCTAAACCTGTATTGTAGGCTAAAGTAGGAAATCAACATATATGTAAAAAACTGTTGACAATAAGGACCGAAATAAGCTTACAAGTTTAGACACAGAAAATGTGCCTGTCTATGAAATAGATCAAAATAGAATTTCTAACACAGATCCTTACACTTTGACATTTGTTTTAGAAAGGATTGTAATATTAAATCTTTAACAAATAAATCAGTGAAATTAATCCCCCAAAAAAAGTTTGGAAATTTAAAACATTTTTTTTTTTTTTTTCTTTTGGGCTACAAGATTACAAGAAGCAACTAGTAATGGCATTAAACAACAAGTAGACTATATGGATTAATAATCTGCGACCAGTTTCAGCCAAATGGCTAATTGTTATACCGATCAATACGTCCCTCCAAAGTTTCGCCCACCTACTTGCTGGCCCCACTGCAGCGCTATATACATACCGTCTAGCAGCTGTACCCTCCGGTGGCGGATCGCAGCTCCTGGGCTCCGGCTCCATCTTCCTCTCTGTCTTCCTGCTTGTCAGTGACGGCGGCATCGCGATGACGTCATCGCGATGGCCCCGGTCACATAAGCAGGCCAAGACAAGAGAGGAAGATGAGCCCGAGCCCAGGAGCCGCGATCCGCCACCGAGGGTGACAGCTGCTAGACAGGTAATGTATATGCGCAGCGCTGCATGCGGGGGGCCCAGCAATGAGGTGGGCGCCAAATTATGAGGGCCCTGCTGGTGCCCTGTATACTACCACTGGGGATGTATATAACCACTGGGTCTGGAATACTACACTGGCTGTATATCCTCTGGCTGTAATACTACCACTGGGTGCTGTATACTACCACTGGTCTGTATTTACTACTGGCTGTATGTATCTACCCACTGGCTGATATAATTTACCACTGAGGCTAGGATACTACCACTGGCTTATATACCACTGGGCTGTATACTACCACTGGGCTGAAATACCATGGGCTGCTGTAAATACCACTGGGCTGTATCTACCACTGGCTGTATACTACTAAGGCTTATAAACAATCACATTGGAGCTGTATATACCACTGGGCTGCTGTATATAACATGTGTATATACCACTGGCTTAATATACTACTGGGCTGCGTGTAAACTACCATCTGGCTTGTATATACTACTTGGGTGCGTGTAATACTACACGGTGGAAAGCTGATAAATAAACATAGGGGTGCGATATACCTGGGCTGCTGTAATACTACCACTGGTGCTGCTGTAATATCACTGGGCTGCTGCTGTAACACCTAGGGGCCTGTATATACCACTGTGAGTGCTTGTAATCCACACTGCTGGGGGCTGTATACCTGTGCTGGGGTCCACCCTCGGCTTATACACGAGTCAATAGATTTTCCCAGGTTTTGGGGGCAAAAGTAGGGGGGTCGGCTTATACACGAGTCGGCTTATACACGAGTATATACGGTATGTTAAAAAACTATTGGCAATAAGGACCGAAATAAGCTTACAAGTTTAGACACAGAAAATGTGCATGTCTATGAAATAGTTCAAAATAGAATTTCAAATACATATCCTTTTACTTTGACATTTGTTTTAGTAAAGATTGCAATATTGAATCTTTAAAAAATAAATCAGTGAAATTAATGCCCAAAAAAAGGTTGGAAATTTAAAACTTTTTTTTTTTTTATTTTTTATTTTTTTTTTAATTTTTTTTTTCTCCCCCCCCCTCCAGAATATAATTAAATTGAGGTAAGGAAGTAATGTATTTATATATGAAAATAAAAAATAAGAAACAGGTCTAGCTATAAAGTTACCGGGATGATTACATTTAGAATATGCTTGAACAATAAAACAATTGCACATTAGGAGTGTAATAATGAAATCTATTAATATGTGATAATCATCATAAATATATTAGAACGCACTGAAATTTTCTTTGTATTACAATATATTGGTTTTCCATCATATAAGGATAAGGAAAAGGAAATAAAATAAAAACATTAAAGGTGGGGATCCATGAAGTTATTAAATATATATGTACTGTAATATTTTGGTGTGTCAGAAAATAGTGCAATACTCCCTCTTGTGCAAATTTCAACTCCATAACATGTGAAAGAGTTACATTTTAGTTTCTTTATTATCACCATTGTTAATTAGGTTCAGCTGTGGGTGGAGGTTTCTTTTTTATAAATGTATAAACTTTTGTATTTTGTATTGCTAATGATTAAGGAAGTTGTGTCTTCCGAAACGCATCTAGCGCCCAGCTAGCACGCTGAATGATTTTATAAATTTCACATAATAATAAAGGAAAACATTTTATGAAGACAAGCACCGGTGGTTTCCACTTTACAATTTTTGGATACGCCTTATTCAATAAGGGCCAATATTTTTTGATGATATTGTATACTTTGGGTATTGTCGAATGATGAGTATGTACAAAGGGTACTCTATCCATTATAACCAAGGGAGACGGTTGTTCTTCGTGATTTAGAATACGTTCTGTCTCTGATCGGATAAGATCCTCTGGATAATGTCTTTCCCGGAATTTGTCACCCATCTCCCGTAGTCTCAACGGAAGGGAGTCACCCTCCGATACAAGTCTTTGCTACTCTTTTGAACTGAGATCTTGGTAGGCTATTTTTAATCGAACTGGGGTGGCAACTATCAAATCGTAAGAGACCTTACGGTCTGTGGGTTTCTTGTAAATGTCTGTGCCTAAGCTGTCATCTGATTTTTTAAACATTTTTGCATCTAGAAAATTGATTTCTTTTTGGTCGTGTTGGATGGTGAAAGTAAGTTCAGGTCTTATCTTATTAATATTTCTGAAGAACAATTCCAAAACTGTTTTGGTTGCCCTTCCAAATGCAGAAAATATCATCAATATATCGAAGCCAGAGGATAGCATTTTCTTGGAAAAGTGGGTGAGTATATACATAAGTGCTCTCAAAATTATCCATATAGAGACTTCTGTAGGCTAGGGCCATATTGGACCCCATCGCAGGCCCACGCGTTTGTAAGAAGTAGTCATCTTGAAAAAGGACAAAATTCTCTTTCAGAACTATCGATAATAAGTCAAGACACAATTGAACCTCCTCATGAGAGAGGTCCGTTTTTTGAAGAGCTTCCTTTGCTGCCAGAATACCTTTGTCATGGTCAATTGAAGTGTAAAGGCTATTTACATCAAGGGTTATCAATAGAAATCCGGGGGTATCCTGCCCAGTGTATTAAGCTTAGCTAGGAAATTACCCATGTCTAAAATAAATGATTTTGTTTTTTGTGCCAATGGTGTGAGGATTTTTTCAAGAGAAATTGAGAGAGGTGATAGAATAGGTTCCGTGGAGGCTACAATGGGCCGTCCAGGGGGGTTATTGAGATCCTTATGAATTTTTGGGAGTACATAGATTACCGGCATAATGGGATCTGTTTTGTTTAAAAATGTTGCTGTTTTTTTTTATCTAAGATCTTCTTTGCTGTGTAAGTTTGTACAATTGCCTGTATTTTATTCTTGATTCTGTTTGTTGGGTCATTATCTATTTGTCTATATGTCAGTTTGGAATTATTCTTTAGAGATATTAATAAGATAAGACCTGAACTTACTTTCACCATCCAACACGACCAAGCACCTCTGGCACCTATGCGCATGCGCCGGCGTCCTCGGACATATCAGGTCTGCTCCTTTATAGAGCGGCCAGGTCCAAAACGGAGCGCACACAGCTGAAATGAAAACCCTGCATCGAGCCAGCACTATATTGAAATAAGGTGAGCATGGGAAAGCAGTTAATCCTGGGCAAATATCATGTTGACTCGGATAAAGATATACTTTATATAATACTCTTCTTATGATTGTCCATATAGGAAATAACATGCCTACAACTGGGGGAACCCTCCTAACATATATATTTTCATACCACCAGGCACCCCAGAAAGAGGGTCCAAGGATTCCCTATATCCTTCTACCTCAAAGGTAACTAAAATAGATTAGGTCTGTTTTTAATAAAAGATTAATAAGATGACCTACTAATGAAATAATTATATTATCAGTCTGTTGACTAGTTATATTAGGAGGTACCAATTATCAAATTTTTCGAACCAGGAAATACCAACTTATTAATATTAAAAATCTCTTTATTTGTATCAAAGATTAAAACGTGATAAACAAACCAAGGGGAATTAGACAAACATTTACACATTTATATGCATTCCTGGGGTTCAGCATGTATAATTCATCTAGCATCAACATAGAAGGTCATAAACTTTTACCCAACGGGATTACACCTCAAACGTCCTTAGGGTATACCTTTGTCAGTATAGATGTTAATACTCTAGTGTCTCGTGCCCATAGCAGGAGAGAGACAACTTATAAGAGGGAACTACACAAATTCCAAACCCCTATATAGATTTCAGACAGGGTTCTGAAACATCAATTACTGAAGACCTTCCATTAGAATACTGAGCTCCCAGTGTACATATAGATTAACCTCCAAACGCTGTCTGAAATCTTTTTATGACCTTCTATGTTGATGCTAGATGAATTATACATGCTGAACCCCAGGAATGCATATAAATGTGTAAATGTTTGTCTAATTCCCCTTGGTTTGTTTATCACGTTTTAATCTTTGATACAAATAAAGAGATTTTTAATATTAATAAGTTGGTATTTCCTACTACTAATGAAATATATTATCTATGACAGTTGGAAAACCCAGTAGAACCACTACATTGATACCTAAACAGGAGTCTATAAAAAGAGGGGTAAATAAACATATTTATTTGTTATTCTAGATAATCCAATTATTCCTCCTTATGTCCCATATTCATGTTTCTGTATATCTATTTGTACCAACACCACATTAAGATGATAAAGTTAGAAGGTGATTATATTAACTTCCTTATTTGTAAATGTCTCCCAGAGGACCTGCTCTCTTGCTAATATTTAATACAAGGATTTCATAACAATATTTATACTACGAGAAAGATCAGGGGTCTGCTGACACCTGTTGGCAGGACTGTCATTGTGAATTTTATTTTGTAAATTTTGCTCTGTATATACTGACTACTTCTTGTACGTTTATAACTTGCAGCAAGTACCATGATCAAGGTCCGAGTGGGACCGAAACATTGGTTTCTCGCTGCTCCTCAATAAAAAGATTTTTTGCAAAGGAACCTACAGTGGTGGCCAAAAGTATTGACACCCCTGCAATTCTGTCAGATAATACTCAGTTTCTTCCTGAAAATGATTGCAATCACAAATTCTTTGATATTATTATCTTCATTTAATTTGTCTTCAATGAAAAAAACACAAAAAGAATTGTCCTAAAGCCAAATTGGATCTAATTCCACACCAAACAAGGGGGTGGACAAAAGTATTACTGTTAGAAAAATCATGTGATGCTTCTCTAATTTGTGTAATTAACAGCACCTGTAACTTACCTGTGGCACCTAACCAGTGTTGGCAGTAACTAAATCACACTTGCAGCCAGTTGACATGGATTAAAGTTGACTCAACCTCTGTCCTGTGTCCTTGTGTGTACCACATTGAGCATGGAGAAAAGAAAGAAGACCAAAGAGCTGTCTGAGGACTTGAGAAACCAAATTGTGAGGAAGCATGAGCAATCTCAAGGCTACAAGTCCATATCCAAAGACCTGAATGTTCCTGTGTCTACCGTGCGCAGTGTCATCAAGAAATTTAAAGCCCATGGCACTGTGGCTAACCTCCCTAGATGTGGACGGAAAAGAAAAATTGACAAGAGATTTCAACGAAAGCTTGTGCGGATGGTGGATAAAGAACCTCGACTAACATCCAAACAAGTTCAAGCTGCCCTGCAGTCTGAGGGTACAACAGTGTCAACCCGTACTATCCGTCGGTGTCCGAATGAAAAGGGACAGTATGGTAGGATACCCAGGAAGACTCCACTTCTTACCCCGAGACATAAAGAAGCCAGGCTGGAGTTTGCCAAAACTTACCTGAGAAAGCCTAAAACGTTTTGGAAGAATGTTCTCTGGTCAGATGAGATAAAAGTAGAGCTTTTTGGGCAAAGGCATCAACATAGAGTTTACAGGAGAAAAAAAGAGGCATTCAAAGAAAAGAACATGGTCCCTACAGTCAAACATGGTGGAGGTCCCCTGATGTTTTGGGATTGCTTTGCTGACTCTGGAACTGGACTGCATGACCGTATGCATGGCATTATGAAGTTTGAAGACTACCAACAAATTTTGCAGCATAATGTAGGGCCCAGTGTGAGAAAGCTGGGTCTCCCTCAGAGGTCATGGGTCTTCCAGCAGGACAATGACTCAAAACACAACTTCAAAAAGCACTAGAAAATGGTTTGAGAGAAAGCACTGGAGACTTCTAAGGTCGCCAGCAATGAGTCCAGACCTGAATCCCATAGAACACCTGTGGAGAGATCTAAAAATGGCAGTTTGGAGAAGGCACCCTTCAAATATCAGGGACCTTGAGCAGTTTGCCAAAGAAGAATGGTCTAAAATTCCAGCAGAGCATTGTAAGAAACTCATTGATGGTTCCTGGAAGCGGTTGATCACAGTAATTTTGGCTAAAGGTTGTGCAACCAAGTATTAGGCTGAGAGTGCCAATACTTTTGTCTGGCCCATTTTTGGAGTTTTGTGTGAAATGATCAATGTTTTGCTTTTTGCTTCATTCTCTTTTGTGTTTTTTCATTTAGGACAAATTAAATAAAGATAATAATACCAAAGAATTTGTGATTGCAATCATTTTCAGGAAGAAACTGAGTATTTATCTGACAGAATTGCAGGGGTGTCAATACTTTTGGCCACAACTGTATGAGGGTGGAATACAACCAGGCATGCTGGGAGATCCTCTGCAGTCTGACATCTGATGCTCCTGACTGTGAGTTCCTCATGTCCTTCTTTGGCATTGGAGCCCAGCACTGTATCAGGGCCTCGCTGCAGATAATGCCCAATGTGGTAGCATGGTGGAACTCCAGGTCACATGTGTCCATCTCCTCTACAGACTGCTTCAGTTCTGGTGCTGCTGATGCACCTTCTGCCCCTGGGGTTGTGAGGAAGATGACCTCCTCAAAATCAGACATGTCTTGCGGGGGACCCATCACCAAACTGCATACTGCATTCAGACTGTAGTAAACAGCACTATAGCAGAGTGTAGCTGACACAATAGTTACATTGTACTGCACTGCTAAGATACTACTGACACACTGAGCTCCGTGGTGATGCTTGTTTGCTTTGCCTAGGGGTCCAACTCTTCCTGAGCCAGGAGTCAGACATAAACAATCACTTACAGAATATTACTGTTTGCACAATCTTGTTGCCTAGCTCCTCCATGGGGTGGGGTGCAGAAGTAACGTCTCTCACAAATCTCACAATTCCTCTGGTCACAATGTAACACCTAGGTTGTGGTTAGGTGGAGTGCTTTTTGAAGCCTGACATACTTGGAGGAGAAATAATGATGGAAACAAGTAAGTTTATTCTGGTCACCATTCACCAATTCATCTTGAATGCTCAATAAGGCTAGTGAGCAGCAATGCAAGAACAAGTTCAATATGAATTCTGCATATAACAAACTTGTGCACATGACAAAATGTGTATTGTAAATGTATGGAATGAAATAGTGATGACACATTTTCAAAAAGCAATATCCATAGTATTTCATGAGTGTGAACAGACCTATAAGTAAATGTATGTAAAGCATATAATGGCCTTATGCAATTTTTATATGAATTGCTATCACATGGCTGAAGAAGTGATGGCCTTGCACGCTGCTGACCTTCTTCAATAATAAAGGTTTGCTCGCTCTCCCAAAAATAAATAATAATTAAAAAATAAAAATAAAATAACAATAATAAGAAATAAATAATAAAAAAAATGTGAAAACAAATTGCAAATAAATATTAAGCTCTCTTAAATGGATGTTTTAAAGACATTGTAAGCTTCCTGGACTTCACAGCTGATGCTATTTCTTGAACTGTTTCCAAAATTCACACCTGCAGGTGTCAAAACACCTGCAAACTTCAGGAAGCTTTAACAAATTAATTTAAAGCCCCGCAAAAATTTTACAGTTTGATACAAGCTGGTAGACTTTGAAGGCAGGAACACTCCTAACCGTAAGGTTAATGTGGTGACGTTTTTGCCCCAAACAATCATGGAAAGTTTTAGGGCCATTTTAAATTTTGAAATGTTGTTCCCAAACAAAGCCGCATTGGCCAATTTATTGGAAATTGCTCGGGTTTCCAATCTTGAACAAGATCTGCAATGTTTGTGCTGAACTTGAAATTGGCGAACAGGTTTGGGAAAAGTTCACTCATCTTTAGTAATTGTCACGGTTGTGGTATAGAGGATGAGGGAATGAGTAGCAGGATGACTATAATGGGCTGTGTACCTGAATAGCTAGTCTGACTCTGCACTGGAATCCCTTGTTCTCCCTGCTCACAGAAGTACCTCAGATGGTGAGGATGTCTGGGTCACCACCCTTGCCCTCTGGTCCCCTACCAGCTCTGGGCTAGCACCCTCTCACCTCCTCTCACCAGCCAGAGTAGCAGCAGCAAATTCCCCAAAGATTAATATTTTCACTGCAGGAGGACCTCAGCAACAGTACAGATGTCCTAACAGTACACATTGTCAAGGCAGAGTGAAGCTATCAGTGACAACAGCTGGTAGAAGAGGAAGCTATTTAATGGCTGTGAGAGTGGACAACTAAGTCAGCACACACACTCAGCAACAGCAGCTCACCTGCTACTAGTGACACTAACTCTGTAGCAGAGTATTTCACATGTGTGAAGCCCTCGTAATAGGGGTGTTCTGTTCACTGCTATCCACCCCCACACAGCGTCCATGATAATGACTACAGACCCAGATCTTGGGGATAATAGTTGAGTTTTCTTTCGCAGGAAAGGGGAAATATAACATGGAGTAAATTCTTCACAGTTAACGTGGGTAGGCCACGGCAGATACAGTTCAGAGTTAGATTCTAACATGCAATTGTGGTTAAGGAGCTTTAATAACCTGATTCTTTATATGTAGTGCTTATAAGTTGTTATAGAGAGGTTCAGAGTCTTTTAGTAGCTTTATGCAGAAGATTATATATAACAAGAGTAGACCTGGGCGTCCTAGGGTAAATTCACAGCTTGTCACAGCACATGCAGAAATATGTCTGGTGAAGCACAAGTAGGTCCAAACAGTGAAGACCCAGGGTAGAAAGCTTTTAGCAGATCTGTCTGTTGAAGCCAGAGAAGAATCACAGGCTTTGGGACCTGCCAGATGATTGTGTGGTAAGGGAGTCTCTATGTGTGCTCTGCTCCCTGTGGCAGCTTGTCTCAGACTGGGGATTTCCCAGCTCTGCCTCGTCTAGACTAGGTGGAAACTAGAATAGCTCCTCCTTCGGGATGAGCAAGTAGTGAAATATTCTGACTCGCCGGAATTGTAACGAGTAGGTTCTAATACTCTCATATTCGTTACGAGTAGCGAGTACAATGCCAGTCAATGGGAAACAAGAGTAATTTTAAGCTGGACCCAACCAAGAGGTCTGGGAAGGCTGTTCATCCCCTATGTCAATGATGGCGAACCTTTAAGAGCCCGAGTGCCCAATCTGCAACCCAAAGCCGAATTCTTTAAAGTTTCGTGCCAATACAGCAATTTAACCTAAATGACAGCATTGACCATCACAAGAGCTGCACAGGGGGAGAGCCAACAATAGCCAACTCTCTTCCCTGTAAAGTGCTTGCAGTCCTGACACCCTGATAAGTTCTATTATTCTAAAACATGAATTGCTTTTAAACTTACCTTTGCAGTCTTCTCTTCTCTTCAGCAGTGGTCATCCAGCTCATGTGAACTTCACATTGAAGCTGAGCTGCTCCCACTGCCCTTTCCAGATACAGCAGGTGTATTGATCTGTATGGAAACATTGGAAGAATATTAGATAGATAGCAGATGGATACATTTTAGCATGGAACACAAGCAGATTCCACACTGAAATCCTGGTCCCTATCTTGTGCCAATGTCTCTATCCTGACCCTCTCCTTGTAGTTATATGCTCCATCCTGACCCTCTCCTTGTAGTTATATACTCCATCCTGACCCTCTCCTTGTAGTTATGTGCTCCATCTTGACCCTCTCCTTGTAGTTATCTGCTCCATCATGACCCTCTCCTTGTAGTTATGTGCTCCATCTTAACCCTCTCATTGTAGTTCTGTTCTCCATCCTGGGCCTCTCCTTGTAGTTATGTGCTCCATCCTGACCCTCTCCTTGTAGTTATGTGCTCCATCCTGAGCCTCTCCGTGTAGTTATGTGCTCCATCCTGACCCTCTCCTTGTAGTTATGTGCTCCATCCTGACCCTCTCCTTGTAGTAATGTCTCCATACTTACTCTCTCCGTATAGTTATTTGCTCTATCCTGACCCTACCCTTGCAGTTATGTCCCTATCCTGACCCTCTTCTGGCAGTAATGTCCCCATCCTGCCCCCATCTTGTAGTAATGCCCCATCCTTTTCCCCTTGCAGTAATGCCCCATCCTTGTCCACTTGCAGTAATGTCCCATCATGTCCACTGCTTGTAGTGATGCCCCATCATGCCCCCCCTTTCAGTAATGCCCCATCATGCCCACTCCGACACAAATGCTGCATCATGTCCACTCACTGCAGTAATGCTCCATCCTTGGAGTAAATAACCCGTCATGCCCCCTCCTTGTAGTAATGCCCCATCACACCCCCTTTTTGTAGTAATGCCCCATTATGCCCCCTCCTTGCAGAAATGCTGCATCATGTCCACTCCTTGCAATATTGTCCCATCATGTCCTCTCTTTGTAGTAAAGCCCCTTTCATGCCCCCTTCTTGTAATAAATGCCCCCTCATGCTTCTGACTCATTGTAGAAAATACCCTCTCATGCCTCATCCTTATAATAAATGCCCTTCATTGTAGTAAAGGCACCCTCATGCCTCCTCTCTTTGTAGTAAATGCCACCTTCTTGTAATAATGCCACCATCATGCCCCTCTTTGTATTAATGCCACCATCATGCCCCCTCTTGTGATTAATGCCACCATATGCCCCTCCTGTTAATAATGTCACTATATGCCCCCCCTGTTAATAATGTCACCTCACTATTTGCCCCTCCTGTTAATAATAGCACCATATGCCCCTCCACTTAATAATGCCACCATATGTCCCCTCCTGTTTATAATGCCACCATATGCCCCCTCCTGTTTATAATGCCACCATATGCCCCCTCCAGTTAATAATGCCACCATATGCCCCCTCCAGTTAATAATGTCACCATATGCCCCCTCCTGTTTATAATGCCATCATATGCCTCCTCCTGTTAATAATGCCACCATATGCCCCCTCCTGTTTATAATGCCACCATATGCCCCCTCATCATAGCTTAAAATAAAAAAAAAATCATACTCACCTAGTTCTCCCTCCTCCATCGCTGCTCCTCTCATCCCGTCTTCTGTCCAGCCGTAACAGGACTCCGAGCGCGTCACATGACCGCGGTCACGTGATGTCGGCCGGGCGTAACTAGCAGAGAGTGTTGGAGACGCAGAGGGAGAAGAAGTCTTCTCCCTCCACTCTGACACAGCTTTGCACTGCCGGCACCACAATGCCGGCAGTGCAAAGCGGCAGTGAGGCGAGGCCGTGTGCCAGCGGAGGCGACTTTGCGTGCCCTCTCTGGCACGCGTGCCATAGGTTCGCCATCACTGCCCTATGTTAATGTATAAATGACCATTCACCATAAAAACAGCAGTGTTGGCTGTGTCTGAGATGTGCAGTAGCGTGCGTGCTATTCAGTAGGCAAACAGCACTGTAACGGCAAAAAATTGGGCACCAAAGCTAAATGTAACCCCAAAAATAACTGGGAAAACTGTCTCTACTCCCTGACCTTAAACAGTACTTTCAGCTCTGAAAAGAACTGAGATATTGAGGTACTATGTATGTACCCTAACGCTCCTGCCTGTCTGCCTCTCCCTGCTCTACTCCCTGCTCTACAGTCACCTACTACTAAAATACTCCAGGTAGCTCTCAAAAGAGCTCTTGTGTTTTTGAGATGATTGAGAGGATTTGCAAATGCACAATACTCTCCCTAGCAGCTGCTGACCTCTCCCTATGCTAGTACTATGCTGTGTTCTAGATGCAATGTGTACAAGATGGAGGCGGCAGGGCTTATATAGAGCCTATGAGTCATCTATGACACTGGACGGTCAGCGAATCACAGTAATGCCACAACCAAGATGGCTGTGCCATTACTGTGATTGGCTATTAAGCCTAGCATGTTTACTGGCTGCAAATCAGGAGAGAAGAATATTGCGAGGCGAATAGTGAAATACTCGCTATGTCTCGAATACCGCATTACTCACCGAGTAACGAATACTTACCAGTATACTCCCTTATCCCTACTTCAACTGTTAAAATCTCAATTCTCATGTAAAAACTTTACATTGAAAAGTAATATAAATCATACATTTCACCAGCAGATGGTACTGGAACACAACAAATGAGAATATACCTGTAAAAATATATGAATCCAAATGAAAGTACATATCTGATAACAGTAAAGGGGTAGGTAGAATGTGATCTGCAGTGTAAAGGGTTACTCATGATTAAGGGTACTTAAGGTAAAGACATAATCTGGACCAGGTCACTACACATGGACTGCATTATATTTCTCACTCAAGGTGCACTTTTAAAATGTAACCTTTAATAAATATTTGTTAAAATAACAAAAAAGTGTACTCCCACACCTAGTGTCTATAAAACACACACTTCAGACAAGACTGGGACAATATCCCTATTAAACCCTGTCTCTAATTCTGCCTAACAACGGAGTTTTATACACCTAATTTATACGGTGTCCCCGTTCCACGATGGCTCTCCCTAAGTTCTTGTTACCTGTACTTAGGGCACAGTCAGTTCATTCACCCGTAATATAAGAGGTACTATCTGACAATGGGTCAAATCCCAAAGTCCCTTCAGTATCCCCCCCCCAAAACAAGGGGTGTATCTCCGTGAAGTAAGGAGGTGAATTGATTATACTATGTATCCTCGTATTAAAGTGGCATAATACTCTTATATGATGCACCAGTAATTCCAGATGCTACGGGCGCCTAATAAGCGTCCTATAGTTTGGTAACATGCCTAAGTTTCCAGGTATATACAAAATAATCAAGGAGGGGTGGAAATGGCAACTCTATTAGGAGCAACCCACCTCCAAACTCTAGCCTTATACACACCTCCAAACCACTATAACTCACTCCCCCTATATGTAGTTATAGAGTATTGTCAAAGGGTCTAATTGTCCTTATCACCTCAATATACCACAGATGAACCAGTTGACAGTATATATCAATTGATGTTACCTATCTTCTGCACGCTGTCCCATATCTCGACGCGTTTCCACCCACTGATAGACGTGGGTTTCATCAGGAGTGACAGTCTTGTGTGGCAAAGATATCAGGGAGCCCTCCTTAAGCCCACCGTGTGCGCTGACAGGGGCATACAATATAGCCTCTGCCACCTTGATAGTTGCGCCACCAGGGGCCCAGAGATCCACTGCTCTTATCCATGCCTCTGTCAGTGTGAGGCTAGAGGAGGCGTGTCAGCGTGCGCTCCACCATCAACGCAGCTTCCGGTCTGCGTTCCACAGACCGGAAGCGCGTCATCGCGTCCTCGCGTTTCCGCTCAGCAGGTAGGCGTGGAACATTGCGTTCCACCGCCCACCTTCCGGTTTGCGTTCCAAATACAGTCTTGTATGCCCCTTTCAGCGCACACGGTGGCCTTAAGGAGGGCTCCCTGCTATCTTTGCCACACAAGACTGTCACTCCTGATGAAACCCACAGTCTATCAGTGGGTGGAAACGCGTCGAGATATGGGACAGCATGCAGAAGATAAGTAACATCAATTGATATATACTGTCAACTGGTTCATCTGTGGTATATTGAGGTGATAAGGACAATTAGACCCTTTGACAATACTCTATAACTACATATAGGGGGAGTGAGTTATAGTGGTTTGGAGGTGTGTATAAGGCTAGAGTTTGGAGGTGGGTTGCTCCTAATAGAGTTGCCATTTCCACCCCTCCTTGATTATTTTGTATATACCTGGAAACTTAGGCATGATACCAAACTATAGGACGCTTATTAGGCGCCCGTAGCATCTGGAATTACTGGTGCATCATATAAGAGTATTATGCCACTTTAATACGAGGATACATAGTATAATCAATTCACCTCCTTATTTCACGGAGATACACCCCTTGTTTGGGGGGGGGGGGGGATACTGAAGGGACTTTGGGATTTGACCCTTTGTCAGATAGTACCTCTTATATTACGGGTGAATGAACTGACTGTGCCCTAAGTACAGGTAACAAGTACTTAGGGAGAGCCATCGTGGAACGGGGACACCGTATAAATTAGGTGTATAAAACTCCGTTGTTAGGCAGAATTAGAAACAGGTTTTTATAGGGATATTGTCCCAGTCTTGTCTGAAGTGTGTGTTTTATAGACACTAGGTGTGGGAGTACACTTTTTTGTTATTTTAGCAAATATTTATTAAAGGTTACATTTTAAAAGTGCACCTTGAGTGAGAAATATAATTAAAATAGGAGTCACAATTATCATATCTATTATATAATTGCTGTAGCTGACTTCCGTCAGACCGGCGCTACTTCCTGTGGCTTTGTTCGCGTAACTGGGTAATTTCTCCAGGACTCTGTCGGGGCCGCGTAGCGGCCACGCGACTCGTGAAGCAATTGTGAGTCGTTGCCCCGCGAACAAACCCACAGCATGGGGCTGTAGTGTACACCGCTATGGTATAATACAGCCCCATGCCCATGCCCATACGCCTGTCCGCCCGTAAGCCCCGCCGCTTCCTAAGCTCCTGCTCTCGCTACCCCCACCCCCCGCCGCCCCTAAGCCCTAAGCCCCGCCGCCCCTAAGCCCGCCCTAAGCCCTAAGCCCCACTGCCCCTTTCGCCCCTAAGCCCTAAGTCCCGCCGCCCCTAAGCCCGCCCCTAAGCCCTAAGCCCCGCCGCCCCGCCGCCCCTACCCCCTAAGCACCCGCCGCTCCTAAGCCCCTAAGCCTCCGCCGCCCCTAAGCCCCTACCCCCTAAGCACCTAAGCCTCCACCACCCCTAAGCCTCTACCCCCAAGCCTTCGCCGCCCCTAAGCCTCCGCCGCCCCTAAGCCCCTACCCCCAAGCCTCCGCCGCCCCTAAGCCCCTACCCCCTAAGCACCCACCGCCTCCGCCGCCCCTAAGCCTCCGCCGCCCCTAAGCCCCTACCCCCAAGCCTCCGCCGCCCCTAAGCCCCTACCCCCTAAGCACCCGCCGCTCCTAAGCCCCTAAGCCTCTACCCCCAAGCCTCCGCCGCCCCTAAGCCTCCGCCGCCCCTAAGCCCCTACCCCCAAGCTTCCGCCGCCCCTAAGCATCCGCCGCCCCTAAGCCTCTGCCCCCAAGCCTCCGCCGCCCCTAAGCCTCCACCGCCCCTAAGCTCCTACCCCCAAGCCTCCGCCGCCCCTAAGCCCCCACCCCCTAAGCACCCGCCGCTCCTAAGCCCCTAAGCCTCTACCCCCAAGCCTCCGCCGCCCCTAAGCCTCCGCCGCCCCTAAGCCCCTACCCCCAAGCCTCCACCACCCATAAGCCCCTACCCCCTAAGCACCCGCCGCCCCTAAGCCCCTACCTCCTAAGCCTCTACCCCCAAGCCTCCGCCGCCCCTAAGCCCCTACCCCCAAGCCTCCCCCGCCCCTAAGCCCCTACCCCCTAAGCAGCCCCTACCCCCTAAGCACCCGCCGCCCCTAAGCCCCTACCTCCTAAGCCTCTACCCCCAAGCCTCCGCTGCCCCTAAGCCTCCGCCGCCCCTAAGCCCCTACCCCCAAGCCTCCCCTGCCCCTAAGCCCCTACCCCCTAAGCAGCCCCTACCCCCTAAGCACCCGCCGCCCCTAAGCCCCTACCTCCTAAGCCTCTACCCCCAAGCCTCCGCCGCCCCTAAGCCTCCGCCGCCCCTAAGCCTCTACCCCCAAGCCTCCCCTGCCCCTAAGCCCCATAACCCCTAAGCAGCCCCTACCCCCTAAGCACCCGCCGCCCCTAAGCCCCTACCTCCTAAGCCTCTACCCCCAAGCCTCCGCCGCCCCTAAGCCTCCGCCTAAGCACCCGCCGCCCCTAAGCCCCTACCTCCTAAGCCCTGCCGCATCCTAAGCGCCGATACCCTAACCCCCTACCCCCTAGGCCCCGACGCATCCTAAGCGCCGATACCCCCTAAGCCCCGCCGCCCCTAAGCCCCTACCCCCTAAGCCCCGCCGCCTCCTAAGCTCCTACCCCCTAAGCCCCGCCGACTTCTAACCTCCCGCCGCTGTCCCCCGCCGCTGTCGCTATCCCCTAAGGCGCTACACCCTAAGCCCCCGCCGTCCCCTAACCCACCGCCGCCGTCGTTCTCTTACATGTCTTTTTCTTCATCTCATCCTCCGTCCGATCCACAAGTTCTCCGTCCGCCCAGGCGTCCTCTTCGTCCGGCCCCGGGGGTCTTCTCTCTTCTTTCCGCCATCTTCCGCTCCGACCTCCTCTTCTCTTCTGTTCTCATTGCCATAGAATGGACGACAAATCGTCCGTTCTATGTCTATGAGAAGTGAGGCGCTATTCTGATTGGTCGCGGTCTACTGCCGCCAGCCAATCAGAATCGCGCCTCACTTCCCATAGACATACATTAGCGGCGTGTCGGCAAATTTATGGCCGGGTCCCTGGTTCTCTTTCGCGGCCATAAAATCGCGGACACACCGCTATGTATGTCTATGGGAAGTGAGGCGCGATTCCGATTGGTCGCTGTGTGCTTCCGCTGACCAATCCCAATCGCGCCTCACTTCCCATAGACATAGAATGGGCGCTTTTCGAGTTTCAAATTTACCGCTAAAAGTGAGGCGCGATTGTGATTGGACAGCGGAAGCACACACCGACCAATCGGAATCACGCCTCACTTCCCATAGACATACATAGCGGTGTGTCCGCGATTTTATGGCCGCTAAATAGAACCAGAAGGCCGGTCATAAAATCGCGGACACAACGCTATGTATGTCTATGGGAAGTGAGGCGCGATTCTGATTGGTCGCTGTGTGCTTCCGCTGTCCAATCACAATCGCGCCTCACTTCCCATAGAGATAGAATGGACAATTTTTCTCCATTCTATGTCTATGGGAAGTGCGCCGCAATTCTGATTGGTCAGCGGAAGCACAGAGCGACCAATCAGAACAGCGCCTCACTTTCCATACACATACAGAGCGGTGTGTCCGCGATTTTATGGCCGCAAAAGAGAACCAGGGACACGGCCATACATTTGCCGACACGCCGCTAATGTATGTCTATGGGAAGTGAGGCGCGATTCTGATTGGTCGCTCTGTGCTTCCGCTGACCAATCAGAATCGCGCCTCACTTCCCATAGACAAACATTAGCGGTGTCTCGCCAAATATATTGCCGGCCTTCTGGTTCTATTTTCGGCCACGGGGCTCGGCTATTTTTGGTCAAAAAAATAATATTTTTTTATTTTTTTTTATTTTATTTTTTTCTATTTTTCTATTTATGAATCTTTTTTTTAATCTATTTTTCTATATATATTATGATATCGATAGATAGATACATAGATACGAAAAAAATATAGAAAAATAGATAAAAATAAAGATACATAAAAAAAAAAAATTTTTTTTTTTTTACCGGAAATAGCCGAGCCCCGTGGCCGAAAATAGAACCACAAGGGTGGCAATATATTTGGCGAGACACCGGTAATGTTTGTCTATGGGAAGTGAGGCGAGATTCTGATTGGTCAGCGGAAGCACAGAGCGACCAATCAGAATCGCGCCTCACCTCCCATAGACATACATTAGCGGCGTGTCGGCAAATGTATGGCCGTGTCCCTGGTTCTCTTTTGCGGCCATAAAATCGCGGACACACCGCTCTGTATGTGTATGGAAAGTGAGGCACTGTTCTGATTGGTCGCTCTGTGCTTCCGCTGACCAATCAGAATTGCGGCGCACTTCCCATAGACATAGAATGGAGAAAAATCGTCCATTCTATCTCTATGGGAAGTGAGGCTCGATTGTGATTGGACAGCGGAAGCACACAGCGACCAATCAGAATCGCGCCTCACTTCCCATAGACATACATAGCGTTGTGTCCGCGATTTTATGACCGGCCTTCTGGTTCTATTTAGCGGCCATAAAATCGCGGACACACTGCTATGTATGTCTATGGGAAGTGAGGCGCGATTCCGATTGGTCGCTGTGTGCTTCCGCTGTCCAATCACAATCGCGCCTCACTTTTAGCGGTAAATTTGAAACTCGAAAAGCGCCCATTCTATGTCTATGGGAAGTGAGGCGCGATTCTGATTGGTCAGCGGAAGCACACAGCGACCAATCGGAATCGAGCCTCACTTCCCATAGACATACATAGCGGTGTGTCGGCGATTTTATGGCCGGGGCCCTGGTTCTATTTTCGGCCAGGGGACTCGCCTCTCATCCGTCGTTCCACGGAGCCGGAAACTCGCAATGAGCGCTTCACGGCGATTGCTAGCGTATCACCTACGACTCGCAATGATTGCGAGTCGTTGGGAAGGCGCGAGCAATGTCCGCCAACCGCTCATTGCGAGTTTGCGGTTACGTGGAACGACGGATGAGAGGCGAGTCCCTGGCCGAAAATAGAACCAGGGGCCCGGCCATAAAATCGCCGATACACCGCTATGTATGTCTATGGGAAGTGAGGCGCGATTCCGATTGGTCGCTGTATGTTTCCGCTGACCAATCAGAATTGCGCCTCACTTCTCAATGCATCTCCATGGGAATGCGTCCTCCAATCACAATCGCGGCGCCATTTTTGAAACAATACAGCGACCAATCACATTCATGGCGCCATGTTTCTGAGGTTGCCGCCTACCAATGAGATAAGGCCGCTTATTTATAGCGCGAAATTTGAATCTTCAACCTCTTTGAATCCTGTTTGCGAGACAAAGAAAAACTACCGCTGGAACATCTGTTGGACTATCGTTCGCCCAAGAAATCCATCCTTCGTGAGGATCTTTGAGGGACAACGAGAAGCTACCGCTGGACCATCTGTTGGACTATATTTCACCCAAGATATCCATCCTTCGTGAGGGCTGTCGGGAAGCAAGCGCCGGATCGACTTCTGCGATAGATCAGCTAAGATATCCTTTTTTAAAACTACCTTTTCACATCAGAGGCTATATTCCTGATGCTACGTTTTTTTTCACCTCTTTTGCTATCTTTTCTTTTCACCACTTTTACTATCTTGCGCCATGCAGCGCCAATCGGCGCTGCATGGAGCCTGCGCCACAGTTCGGACACTTCGCCGCTAAAAGCGCTGACTTCTGCGCTACAAGCGCAAACTTCGGCGCTTCTAGCGGCCTCCGCGGTCTATAAGACAGCTGTGCCCGAATACTCATTCAGGCGACGTCCATAAAACTTCCCGGTGACCGCCGACCAATCGGATTCTCAGTGCCTCTTCCCATAGAGATGCATTGAGAAATGAGGCGCTATTCTGATTGGTCGCTGTGTGCTTCTGCTGACCAATCAGAATCGCGCCTCACTTCCCATAGACATAGAATGGGCGCTTTTCGAGTTTCACATTTACCGCTAAAAGTGAGGCGCGATTCTGATTGGTCAGCGGAAGCACACAGCGACCAATCGTAATCGAGCCTCACTTCCCATAGACATACATAGCGGTGTGTCCGCGATTTTATGGCCGCAATAGAGAACCAGAGACCCGGCTATAAATTTGGAGACACGCCGCTAATGTATGTCTATGGGAAGTGAGGCGCGATTCTGATTGGTCGCTCTGTGCTTCCGCTGACCAATCAGAATCGTGCCTCACTTCCCATAGACAAACATTAGCGGTGTATCGCGAAATATATTGCCGGCCTTCTGGTTCTATTTTCGGCCACAGGGCTCGGCTATTTCCGGTCAAAAAATTTTTTTTTCAGTATTTATGTCTCTTTATTTTTAGCTATTTTTCTATCTATATTCGTATATAGATATAGAGACATCTATTATATAATCGCGAATCGGAAAAGCGCCCCTCCGCGCGCACTTTCCGATGTCGTCATGTGGATACGAATTTAACATTGGGCGCGAAGCGCCCAATGCTGCGCGAGCAATGGCCGCGAGGCCATTGCGAGTCGCTGGCCCAGGGCGAGCAATGGCCGCGAAGCGGCCATTGCGAGCCGCTGGCCCAAAATCGATCCACAGGCTCGGCCATAACCTTAGCGATTTACCGCTCAGGTAGCGCGAGCAATGGCCGCGAGGCCATTGCGAGTCGCTGCCTGAGCCGCAACTCGCTCCCCGGGGACCATGGAGCGGAGGCGGCACAGCCGCCTCCGCTCCCCGCAACTCGCCACCCCAATGTCCGCACAGCCTCCCCCAGGTCCAAACAGGCCCCCCATGTCCGCACCGGCCCCCCCCCCATGTCCGCACAGGCCCCCCCCCCATGTCCGCACAGGCCCCCCCCCATGTCCGCACAGCCCCCCTATGTCCGCACACCCACCCCAAACCAAGCCACAGAAGCCCATAATACTGTAGTGTACACCGCTATAGTATACTACAGTCCCATGCCCATAAGCACCATGGGACTGTAGTATACCATCGCGCTGTACACTACAGCCCCCTGCCGCCTGCCGCTCTAAGCCACTACGCGCTTAGTGTACACCGCTATAGTATACTACAGTCCCATGCCCATAAGCGCCATGGGACTGTAGTATACCATCGCGCTGTACACTACAGCCCCCTGCCGCCGCACCCCTACACGCTAAGCCCCGACCGCCCATACTACTGTAGTGTACACCGCTATAGTATACTACAGTCCCATGCCCATAAGCGCCATGGGACTGTAGTATACCATCGCGCTGTACACTACAGCCCCTGCCGCCGCACCCCTACACGCTAAGCCCCGACCACCTAACCCCCGACCCGCAGCATACTAAGCCCCCGCCGATACCTCCTAAGCCCCGCCGTCTACCCCCTAAGCCACCGCCGCCCTTAAGCTCCTACCCCCTAAGCCCCGCAGCAGCCCCTAAGCCCCTACCCCCTAAGCCCCGTAGCATCCTAGGCCCCCGCCGATACCCCCTAAGCCATGCCGCCTACCCCCTAAGCCCCTACCCCCTAACCCCCGTAGCATCCTAGGCCCCCGCCGATACCCCCTAAGTCCGCCGCACCCGTACACGCTAAGCCCCGACCACCTAACCCCCGACCCGCAGCATCCTAAGCCCCCGCCGATACCCCCTAAGCCCCGCCGTCTACCCCCTGCCCCTATCGCTAAAGCCCTACACCCTAAGCCCCCAAAGTCCCCTAACCTAACGCCGCTCTCACCTAAGGCCCAACACCCGAAGCCCCCGCCGTCCCCTAACCTAACGTCCCCGTCTTTCACTTACATGCCTTCAAGTCATCTGATCGTCCGTCCGGCCAGGCGTCCTCTTCCTCCGGCCCCGGGGGTCTTCTCTCTTCTTTCCGCCATCTCCGCCTCTTCGTCCGGCCCCGGGGATCTTCTGTCTTCTTTTCGCAAACTTGCATCTCCGACGTCCTCTTCCTTCTCATTAACATAGAATGGACGAAAAATCCGCCATTCTACCTTAATGAGATCTGAGGCCCTCTTCTGATTGGTCGCTGTATACTGCCCTCAGCCAATCAGAAGAGCCCCTCATTTATTTATTATTTTTTAATTATTTTTTAATTATTTTTTTTATTATTTAATTTATTTATTTTTTTAAGTCAGACTGAGACACAGTTCTCATTCCGGTCCGCCTTTTTTTTTTTTTTAATTATTATTTTTATTTAATTATTTATTATTTTTTATTAATTTTTTTTATTATTTTTTAATTATTTTTAAATCATTATTTTTATTATTTAATTTATTTATTTTTTTACTTGCGACAGTGAGACACAGTTCTCATTCCGGTCCGCCTTTTTTTTTCCCATTGACATACATTAGCGGTGTGTCGGCGATTTTATGGCCGGCCACCTGGTTCTATTTGTCGGCCCTAAAATCGCGGACACACCGCTAATGCATCTCTATGGGCAGTCAGCCCGATTTCGGATTGAACGCCGACCAATCAGAATTCGAGCTGTGACTGCCCATAGAGATGCATTAGCGGTGTGTCCGCGATTTTAGGGCCGACACATAGAACCAGGTGGCCGGCCATAAAATCGCCGACACACCGCTAATGTATGTCAATGGGAAAAAAAAAGGCGGACCGGAATGAGAACTGTGTCTCACTGTCGCAAGTAAAAAAATTAATAAATTAAATAATAAAAATAATGATTTAAAAATAATTAAAAATAATAAAAAAAATTAATAAAAAATAATAAATAATTAAATAAAAATAATAATTAAAAAAAAAAGGCGGACCGGAATAAGAACTGTGTCTCAGTCTGACTTAAAAAAAATAAATTAATTAAATAATAAAAATAATGATTTAAAAATAATTAAAAATTAATTAAAAAAATTAATAAAAAATAATAAATAATTAAATAAAAATAATAATAATAAAAAAAAAAAAAAAGGCGGACCGGAATGAGAACTGTGTCTCAGTCTGACTTAAAAAAATATATAAATTAAATAATAAAAATAATGATTTAAAAATAATTAAAAATTAATAAAAAAAATAAATACAAAATAATAAATAATTAAATAAAAATAATAATAAAAAAAACATAAAAAGGCGGACCAGAATGACAACTGTCTCTTAGTCTGACTTAAAAAAAAAAAAAAAATTAAATAATAAAAAAAAATATTTAAAAATAATTAAAAATAATAAAAAAATAATTAAAAATTAATAAATAATTAAATAAAATATAATAATAAAACAAAAATAAAAAGGCCGACCTGAATGACAAATGTGTCTCAGTCTGACTTAAAAAAAATAAATAAATTAAATAATAAAAAAAATTATTTAAAAAAAATTAAATAATAATTATTATTTTAATTTAATTATTTATTATTTTTTATTTATTTTTTTTTTTATTTTTAAATTATTTTTAAATCATTATTTTTATTATTTAATTTATTTTTTTTTTTAAGTCAGACTAAGAGACAGTTCTCATTCTGGTCCGCCTTTTTATGTTTTTTTTATTATTATTTTTATTTAATTATTTATTATTTTTTATTAATTTTTTTTATTATTTTTTAATTATTTTTAAATCATTATTTTTATTATTTAATTTATTTATTTTTTTACTTGCGACAGTGAGACACAGTTCTCATTCCGGTCCGCCTTTTTTTTTCCCATTGACATACATTAGCGGTGTGTCGGCGATTTTATGGCCGTCCACCTGGTTCTATTTGTCGGCCCTAAAATCGCGGATACACCGCTAATGCATCTCTATGGGCAGTCAGCCCGATTTCGGATTGAACGCCGACCAATCAGAATTCGAGCTGTGACTGCCCATAGAGATGCATTAGCGGTGTGTCCGCGATTTTAGGGCCGACACATAGAACCAGGTGGCCGGCCATAAAATCGCCGACACACCGCTAATGTATGTCAATGGGAAAAAAAAAAGGCGGACCGGAATGAGAACTGTGTCTCACTGTCGCAAGTAAAAAAATAAATAAATTAAATAATAAAAATAATGATTTAAAAATAATTAAAAAATAATAAAAAAATTAATAAAAAATAATAAATAATTAAATAAAAATAATAATTTAAAAAAAAAAAAAAAGGCGGACCTGAATGGAGACTCTTTGGAAAGAGTGTCCATTCAACGCCCAATCAGCACTCACTTTACGCCCCCCCACCATTTTGTGCTTTCAAACACCCAATCAGCACTCACTTTACGCCCCCCCCGCCATTTTGTGGTTTCAAATTTCACAGCCCAGTTTATAAGGCGCGAAATTTGAAATCACAAATCATTTCGCCTACCCGCTACCTCGAAGACGGACTGCCGGATTCCGAGGCCGCAAGAAGACTCGCTTCTGGATTTACCGAAGCAAGCTTCAAGACGACCGCTACTACCCTACAGCTAAGATATCCTTTCTGAGCTTAAAACCTTTATTTTATTTTACCGCTCCCCAGCCCACACACTACCACCACCGCCGCCGCTCCCCAGCCCTCACAGCACCGCTCCCGCCGCCGCCGCTGCTGCTCCCCAGCCCCGATTATGTCCGCACAGCCACACTCCCCCGCCAATAGCTACCCCGGGACCATGGAGCGAGTCGCTGCCTGAGCCGCAACTCGCTCCCCCATGTCCGCGCACCCGCTCCCGCCCCCATGTCCGCGCACCCGCTCCCGCCGCCATGTCCGCACACCCGCTCCCGCCGCCATGTCCGCACACCCGCTCCCGTCGCCATGTCCGCACACCCGCTCCCGCCGCCATGTCCGCACACCCGCTCCCGCCGCCATGTCCGCACACCCGCTCCCGCCGCCATGTCCGCACACCCGCTCCCGCCGCCATGTCCGCACACCCGCTCCCGCCGCCATGTCCGCACACCCGCTCCCGCCGCCATGTCCGCACACCCGCTCCCGCCGCCATGTCCGCACACCCGCTCCCGCCGCCATGTCCGCACACCCGCTCCCGCCGCCATGTCCGCACACCCGCTCCCGCTAAAGCCCTACACCCTAACCCCCCCGCCGTCCCCTAACCTAACGTCCCCGTCGCCGCCGCCATGTCCGCACACCCGCCGCCGCCATGTCCGCACACCCGCCGCCGCCATGTCCGCACACCCGCCGCCGCCATGTCCGCACACCCGCCGCCGCCATGTCCGCACACCCGCCGCCGCCATGTCCGCACACCCGCCGCCGCCATGTCCGCACACCCGCTCCCGCCGCCATGTCCGCACACCCGCTCCCGCCGCTGTCCCCTGCCCCTCTCGCTAAAGCCCTACACCCTAACCCCCCCGCCGTCCCCTAACCTAACGCCGCTGTCACCTAAGGCCCTACACCCGAAGCCCCCGCCGTCCCCTAACCTAACGCCGCTGTCACCTAAGGCCCTACACCCGAAGCCCCCGCCGTCCCCTAACCTAACGTCCCCGTCGATTACTTACATGCCTTCAAGTCATCTGATCGTCCGTCCGATCCACAAGTCCTCCGTCCGGCCAGGCGTCCTCCTCCTCCGGCCCCGGGGGTCTTCTCTCTTCTTTCCGCCATCTCCGCCTCTTCGTCCGGCCCCGGGGATCTTCTGTCTTCTTTTCGCTAACTTCCACCTCCGACGTCCTGAGGCCCTCTTCTGATTGGTCGCTGTATACTGCCCTCAGCCAATCAGAAGAGCCCCTCATTTTTTTATTATTTTAAAATTATTTTTTTTATTATTTAATTTATTTATTTTTTTTAAGTCAGACTGAGACACAGTTCTCATTCAGGTCCGCCTTTTTTTTTTTTTTTTAATTATTATTTTTATTTAATTATTTATTATTTTTTATTTATTTTTTTTATTATTTTTTAATTATTTTTAAATCATTTTTTTTATTATTAAATTTATTTATTTTTTTACTTGCGAGAGTGAGACACAGTTCTCATTCCGGTCCGCTTTTTTTTTCCCATTGACATACATTAGCGGTGTGTCGGCGATTTTATGGCCGCCCACACTGGTTCTATTTCTCGGCCTTAAAATCGCGGACACACCGCTAATGCATCTCTATGGGCAGTCAGCCCGATTTCGGATTGAACGCCGACCAATCAGAATTCGAGCTGACTGCCCATAGAGATGCATTAGCGGTGTGTCCGCGATTTTAGGGCCGACAAATAGAACCAGGTGGCCAGCTATAAAATCGCCGACACACCGGTAATGTATGTCAATGGGAAAAAAAAAGGCGGACCGCAATGAGAACTGTGTCTCACTCGCAAGTAAAAAAATAAATAAATTTAATAATAAAAAAAATAATTTAAAAAGAATTAAAAAATAATAAAAAAAATAAATAAAAAATAATAAATAATTAAATAAAAATAATAATTAAAAAAAAAAAAAATCATTTTAAAATAAAAAAATAATTTAATAATACAAAAAAAATTTAAAAAAAAAAAAAAAAATTACAAAAATAATTAAAAATAAAAAATTATACTAATGATATTACTGTTAATAATAATGCTATTAATCCTAATATGTATGCTATTAATGCTAATATTTATGCTATTAATGGTAATAATTATGCTATTAATGGTAATAATTATGCTATTAATAATAATTATGCTATTAATGGTAATAATTATGCTATTAATGATAATAATTATGCTATTAATGGTAATAATTATGCTATTAATGCTAATAATTATGCTATAAATGCTAATTATGTTATTAATGGTAATAATTATGCTATTAATGGTAATAATTATGCTATTAATGGTAATAATTATTCTATTAATGGTAATATTTATGCTATCAATGCTAATAATTATGCTATTAATGCTAATAATTATGGTATTAATGCTAATAATTATGCTATTAATGGTAATTTTTATGCTATTAATGCTAATAATTATGCTATTAATGGTAATAATTATGCTATTAATGGTAATAATTATGCTATTAATGCTAATAATTATGGTATTAATGCCAATAATTATGGTATTAATGCCAATAATTATGCTATTAATGCTAATAATTATGGTATTAATGCTAATAATTATGGTATTAATGCTAATTATGCTATTAATGGTAATAATTATGCTATTAATGGTAATAATTATGGTATTAATGCTAATAATTATGCTATTAATGCTAATAATTATGGTATTAATGCTAATTATGCTATTAATGGTAATAATTATGCTATTAATGCTAATAATAATGCTATTGCTAATATTATTGTTATTGATGATGCTATTGATGATGCTATTGATGATGCTATTGATGATGGTTTTGATGATGGTTTTGATGATGCTATTGATGATGCTATTGATGATGGTTTTGATGATGGTTTTGATGATGGTTTTGATGATGGTTTTGATATTTATGGTATTGGTATTATGTATGCACATAATAATTATGCTATTAATGTTAATAATTATGCTATTAATGCTAATAATTATGGTATTAATGCTAATAATTATGCTATTAATGCTAATAATTATGCTATTAATGCTAATATTTATGCTATTAATGCCAATAATTATGCTATTAATGCTAATAATTATGGTATTAATGCTAATAATTATGGTATTAATGCTAATTATGCTATTAATGGTAATAATTATGCTATTAATGGTAATAATTATGGTATTAATGCTAATAATTATGCTATTAATGCTAATAATTATGGTATTAATGCTAATTATGCTATTAATGCTAATAATTATGCTATTAATGCTAATAATAATGCTATTGCTAATATTATTGTTATTGATGATGCTATTGATGATGCTATTGATGATGCTATTGATGATGGTTTTGATGATGCTATTGATGATGCTATTGATGATGGTTTTGATGATGGTTTTGATGATGGTTTTGATGATGGTTTTGATATTTATGGTATTGGTATTATGTATGCACATAATAATTATGCTATTAATGTTAATAATTATGCTATTAATGCTAATAATTATGCTATTAATGCTAATAATTATGCTATTAATGCTAATAATTATGGTATTAATGCTAATTATGCTATTAATGCTAATAATTATGCTATTAATGCTAATAATAATGCTATTGCTAATATTATTGTTATTGATGATGCTATTGATGATGCTATTGATGATGGTTTTGATGATGGTTTTGATGATGCTATTGATGATGCTATTGATGATGGTTTTGATGATGGTTTTGATGATGGTTTTGATGATGCTATTGATGATGCTATTGATGATGGTTTTGATGATGGTTTTGATGATGGTTTTGATGATGGTTTTGATGATGGTTTTGATATTTATGGTATTGGTATTATGTATGCACATAATAATTATGCTATTAATGTTAATAATTATGGTATTAATGCTAATAATTATGCTATTAATGGTAATTATGCTATTAATGCTAATAATTATGCTATTAATGCTAATAATTATGGTATTAATGCTAATAATTATGCTATTAATGGTAATATTTATGCTATTAATCCTAATAATTATGCTATTAATGGTAATAATTATGCTATTAATGCTAATAATTATGCTATTAATGCTAATAATTATGGTATTAATGCTAATAATTATGCTATTAATGGTAATATTTATGCTATTAATGCCAATAATTATGGTATTAATGCTAATAATTATGGTATTAATGCTAATAATTATGGTATTAATGCTAATTATGCTATTAATGGTAATAATTATGGTATTAATGCTAATAATTATGCTATTAATGCTAATAATTATGCTATTAATGCTAATAATTATGGTATTAATTGTAATAATTATGGTATTAATGGTAATAATTATGGTATTAATGCTAATAATTATGGTATTAATGCTAATAATTATGCTATTAATGGTAATATGTATGCTATTAATGCTTATAATTATGCTATTAATGCTAATAATAATGCTATTGCTAATATTATTGTTATTGATGATGCTATTGATGATGCTATTGATGATGCTATTGATGATGCTATTGATGATGTTATTGATGATGCTATTGATGATGGTTTTGATGATGGTTTTTATATTTATGGTATTGGTATTATGTATGCACATTCAATGTCCTTAAGTATTCAGTGACCTCTTACTATTATTGATATGAATGAGAAACATGTTTATATATTTGTAATACGTTGTAGGGTACATTATAAGGACATACAAAACATGATATTTAAATATGTTCATTGTCTATCTGGAACTTATTATTTTCCTTAATAATTATTCTATACTTTTCAAGAATTCTTTTCTCCCAAAAAGCTTTTGTAAAAGCTCTTGCGTACCTATACATCTCCAAGCATAGTATTACCTTTGTATGTTCTAACATGACTTCAAAGGATACTAGCAAGGATGTTGGCGGGTACAAAGCCGCATGGATGCGTAAGACACGTGCTAAAGAAACTGAAGAAGAGCGACAATGTCGTTTGGATAAGTCTAAAGCTGAGTATAAGCAACGCATTGCAACATAGTCGCTGGAACAAAAACAAGTACGGTTGGCCAAAAATGCTCAGAAGCTACATCAACGCCGTCAACAAAAAAAAGTGACACCACCAGTACATCACTCTGCTGATCAGACAGTAACCTCCTCAGTACAACAGTCTGCTGATCAAACTACAAGCTCACCTGTACAATACTCTGCTGATCTAACTCAGTGTGCTGATCAGACAGTAACCTCATCAGTACTACAGTCTGCTGATCCAACTGTAAGCTCACCAGTACTACAGTTTGCTCTAGCTCTTTCTAGCAGTTCACCGGATGAAAGGAGCACAATTCCTCAAGTTTCATCACCGCGCAAAGCAACAGCAAAGCGTAAACATTGTGCTCAGGAGACGTCACGCACAAAACGTTTTCGCCTTGAACAACAACAAACTCCTTTGGAGGCACAAATTGCTCAGGAGTCTTCACTATCCAAACAGAGCCGCTTACGTAAAAGTGGTGCCTCCCGTCGTCAACACCGCAAAAAGACGTCTTCTACTGTTACACAAGTGGATCCTGAGTCTTTTTCTGCTTTATTACTTCAACGTCTCATCTATGTCGGTTTGCAGAAAGAAAATCGTATTTACCTACCTACACCTCCCTCTTCATATCCACCTGGATTTACAGATAGTGATTTTGGCATTCTGGAACATACCTGTGGCTCTATGATATTCATATGTAAGCATTGTGAAGCTCGACATTTCATGGATGAGATGCCATCGGATAAACAGTATACTCTCTGTTGTCACAAGGGGAAGGTCAAGGTTCCGTTACCTCAGTATCCAGAGATGTTGGAATGTATTCTTAAAGGTCAGAGTCCATACAGTCGGAATATGATGGATAACATCAGAAGTATTAATAGTTCATTTGGTTTTGCTTCTATGGGTGCAAGTATTGCTCCCCCACCTGGACATGGCCCTTATTGCTTCCGTATTCATGGCCAAATTTATCACCGTACTGGAACACTACATCCTGCTCCAGATCAAGCTCCTGCTTATGCCCAACTCTACATTTTAGATACTGCCACTGCTAATGACCAACGTTTACAGTGTGATGAAAATAAGAAATGTCATCCTAAATTGATGCGGCTGATTGCTAACTTATTAGATCGCATTAATCCTTTTGTTTCCGCATACAAAATGTTACGTTTTGTTGAACAAGAGGAACAGGAGAAGGCAATTGAAAATGGTACTGTCATGCCTAATATCATCATGGCTCTTAAACAGGATCGAGAACAAGACCCAAGACGTTATAATAAGCCAATTGTTAATGAAGTTGCTGTGGTCTTTGAAAATGCTGATGGAGAGCCACCTTTCAATAGAGACATTTTAATTCATCTTAAACCTGACCCAAACAATCCTTTAGCTCCAAAAACACAGCAAGTCAGTATTCTCCACAGTAATTTAGATGCTTTACTGTATCCGTTATTTTTTCCGCATGGAGAACAAGGCTGGCATGAGGGACTGAAGCATCAAGGTGAAAATCCACAGAGAATTACACAATTGCAGTATTACTGTTATTTGCTATCTGTACGTCCTGGGTTCAATCCTATTTTAAATGGTGGAAAACTAACGCAACAGTATTTAGTAGATGCGTATATAAAAATTGAGGCTAATCGCTTAAATTTTATACGTCAACATCAAAAAGACTTAAAAGTGGAGGACTATTGTGTACTACAGGAACATCTGCAAAGAAAATCTTTTGAAAAAGGAATTCCTATTGGCAAGACGGTCATTTTACCATCGTCATTTGAAGGCAGTCCCAGAAACATGCAGCAGAGGTATCAAGATGCCATGGCTATTGTTACAAAATTTGGACGGCCAGATCTTTTTATAACAATGACCTGTAATCCCAAATGGAGCGAGATTATCCACAATTTAGAACCATGGCAGAGGGTGGAACACAGACCGGATTTAGTCGCCCGTGTCTTCAAAATAAAATTAGAAGCCCTATTAAAAGATATAAACAGTGGATTATTTGGCAAGATTTGTGCAATGATTCATGTAATAGAATTCCAAAAGCGAGGACTACCACATGCTCACATTTTGGTTATTCTGGATAGCAATTCCAAATTACGCACTGAGGTAGATGTCGATCGTACTGTTTGGGCAGAAATTCCTGACCCATCCGAGTATCCTGTGCTCCATCAAATTGTGATGCAACATATGATTCATGGACCCTGTGGACAATTGAACCCCAATTCTCCATGTATGGATATTGGAAAGTGTAAAAAAGGATTCCCAAAAGATTTCCAACCAAAAACTGTAATAGCACACGATGCCTACCCAACTTATCAACGCAATGCAGGACCTTCATTTACACAACGTTCTCACATGGTTGATAATTCTTGGGTTGTTCCCTATAACCCTTTCTTACTATTAAAGTATAAGTGTCATATAAATGTGGAAATCTGTGCATCCATTCAAAGTGTCAAGTATCTATTCAAATATGTTTACAAAGGGCATGATAAAGCCAATCTGGAAATTTCTCAAACAAACATACAACATGATGAACCTCACCAATTTATGGACTCAAGATACGTCAGTGCACCGGAGGCAGCTTGGAGAATTTTTGCCTATCCAATGCATAAACAATCACACAGCATTGTTCGCCTTGCCGTACATCTGCCACAGTCACAACCCCTTTATTTTCATGAAGATGCTTCTGTTGAGAACATTGGTGCCATGACACATAAAAAATCAACTCTTATGGCCTACTTTGAACTGAATGAGAATGACCCACGTGCTCATGAATACTTCTACCGCCAAATTCCTGAGCACTATGTCTGGAAAGCTGGTGCATGGGAAATTAGGCAGAAACGTGGAACAACAGTCATTGGAAGAATGTATACGGTCAGTATGAAAGATGAAGAACGCTACTATTTACGGTTGTTGTTACTACATGTAAAAGGAGCAACAAGTTTTGAGCACATTAAGACCGTTAATGAAGTCGAGTACCCAACTTTTAAACAGGCAGCAATAGCCCTTGGATTACTTTTGGATGACAGTGTTTGGCGAAATACCTTACTGGATGGCTGTGTTCTAAACATGCCTGCACAGCTTCGGGATATGTTTGCTTACATATGTATCTTTGGTCCTCCTGCTCATCCATTGGAGTTGTGGCAAGAATTTAAAAAAGATTTTATTGAAGACTACTGCCGTGCATATCACCCTAACAATGAGGACTGTGAGCATTGTGAAGGCTATGCAATGACAGATGTTCAAAATGTGTTAAAATTTCATGGCAAAAGCTTTACGGATTTTAATCTACCACGCCCCAAAAGAAAACAACAACTACAACCACAATACGACAAAGAGGAGGAGTTTAGAAGAGCCCAAGAAATGAAAGAAACTTTAAATCAACAACAACTTTTGGCCTATAATGCCATAAATGAAGCATTACAGGATACAAGTCAGCAAGCTAAGTGTTTTTTCATTGATGGCCCAGGTGGCAGTGGGAAAACATATTTGTATGATTTGTTAATTCGTCAAATAAGAGGAGAAGGAGAAACTGTGTCACCTGCTGCCAGTACTGGGATTGCAGCCAACTTATTGGAAGGAGGAAGAACCATCCATTCACTTTACGGGATACCTATTCCAATCAATGAAACGTCTGTTTCAAGAATCAAAAATGATACTGATGCTGCACACCATTTGAAGAATACCAAACTTTTCATTATTGATGAATCCACTATGCTATCCAAATACGCACTGCATGTCATTGACCAACTATTAAAGGATGTTATGACCAAAGATATCTCGAAGAAAAATAAAACACCCTTTGGAGGGAAAGTCATTGTTCTGGGAGGAGACTTTCGTCAGTGTCTTCCTATTATTCCTCATGGAACACGAACTGATATCGTAGAGAGTTGCATTAAATATTCCAGACAATGGCAGATTTTCACTCAATTGCCACTACTTGACAACATGCGCTCTGTTGATCCAGAATACAGCAATTGGATACTTCAGCTGGGAAATGGACAATTGACCAATTCTTATAACCTTGGAGATGATGTTATAGAAATCCCTGAAGATATGATTTGCACAGGTTCACTAATATTTGACATTTTTGGTGAAAACATTGTAATTGATGTCAATGACAATGAAAGCATTAATACAGCAGCATCACATGCCATTCTTTGCCCCAAAAATGATGATGTGGATCAGGTCAACTCTAAGATCATGGATTGCATTGCTGGAGAGTATACAGAATACATTAGTGATGATTCCATTGATCCGGACGAGACAGAGGACCCAGAGCAATACCCTGTTGAGTTTTTAAATTCACTTACACCCACGGGGATGCCATCTCATCGTCTGAAATTAAAAATCGGCACCATTGTAATGCTTTTGAGGAACTTCAACAGCAGAAAAGGTCTTTGCAATGGGACTCGCTTAATTGTCACCGGTTTGTTTGTCAACATGATTCGAGCAAGAGTCATTACTGGGTCTGCTGGAGGAAATGTGGTTTTCATTCCCAGGATTGATTTGTGCCCATCAGAAACCGGCTTGCCTTTTAAGTTAAGACGTCGCCAATTTCCTCTGAAGCCAGCTTTTGCCATGACAATAAACAAATCCCAAGGACAAACACTTGAGAAAGTAGGGATTTTTTTGCCAGAACCTGTTTTTGGACATGGACAATTGTATGTGGCTTTTTCAAGAGTGAGAAGACGATCCAATGTAAAAGTGAAAGTGGTTGACACTCCAATCCAAGGAAAATTGCTGCCTAACAGTGACAAAGTATTTACCAAAAATATTGTCTACAAGAATATTTTGCACTGAACTCTTCCCTATGACTATTCTTCTGTTTATTTATCTTTTGAAAAAAAAAAAAAAAAAATTTTACTGTTTCACATTTTATTCTTTTATATACTGATTTCTACTATGTTTTTGTGAACACACATTTAAAATATGAGAGATGTGTATCATCCACATTTCTACAGTGGGTGATAGAAACCACTATTTCAAGCTCCAGCACTATATGTGCTGAGAGATTTCATTGTCAGTCTTTACAGGGAGAGGTTTTTGTGAACAGCTAAGAGATGGGTGGGATGGCTGTTCACACACATCTCATTAGCAAGGTGTGTTCCACATGTTTAGATAGATAGGGACATACATAAATTATTAATTAGATTCTACCACACCATTTTTCTTAGATTTTTTCACTTTGTTGAGGAATATACTAAATGATAATAATTGATCATGAAGGACTCACCAACAACATACTTGCTGTAATTTTCATAATTGCATATATGTAATTTGTACTTAACTTGCGGTTTGTGCAGACAACATAGTTGCGGCAGTGTCATCCACATCAACTGCAGTCACCTGTGGTTAGTTAGTCGATGCATCTTATGCACCTGCTGAAGCTATGTTAACTCCATTTACCGTAGGTTAACTACAAGTTTTTTTGTTATTGCATGGATATTGCTGCAAGTCTGTAGCTGGTAACTCCTTCTGTATCAATTTACAAAATTTTATTATTTACATCACAATCCTCAAAAAATCTAAGAAAAATTCAGGTATAAAAAATATCTAAATTATATCAATTCGGATTTAGTTAGATTAGGACTCACCAGGCGTAAGGGCATCTTGACGCGATTGGTGGGCTGACACAAACTGGCTGATACACCTATTACTGTTATTAATTCATCAATTTTAATGATTGATGCATTAAGAAGTATTGCTACTTTGTGTTCTAAGACCCTTACAACATAATTATTCAATTTTCCTTATATGATATCAACAATACAAATATATGTAGTTGCTGTAAAGATGTCATTGGAATAATTGGATTATTATTTAAACATCTTTAAAAAAACAATAAACATATTCTAGACAACCGATGCATTTGCATTAGTCTAACAGCTATAACTACTATAATCAAATTAACGTACGTTCTAGAATCCCGATGCATTTGCATCGGGCTCACAGCTAGTAGATAGATAAGAAAATATAGATAGATAAATAGATACAAATAAAGATAGATAAATAGAGAAAAATTTTTTTTTTTACCGGAAATAGCCGCGGACTCTGGCCGAAAATATAACCAGAAGGTCGGCCATATATTTAGCGACACACCGCTAATGTATGTCTATGGGAAGTGAGGCGCTATTGTCATTGGTCGGCGTTAGCACACAGCGACCAATCAGAAGAGCGCCTCACTTCCCATAGACATACATAGCGGAGTGTTGGCGATTTTATGGCCGGATCCCTGGTTCTATTTTGCGGCCATAAAATCGCGCACAGACCGCTATGTATGTCTATGGGAAGTGAGCCGCGATTCTGATTGGGCGCTGTGGATTTTCAAAAATGGCGCCGCGATTGTGATTGGACGGCGCATTCCCATAGAGATACATGGAGAAATGAGGCGCGATTCTGATTGGTTGTTGTATATGGCGGTTTGCTTCCGATTGGTCGGCGCTCAGCGGGGAAAGCGGCACTTTCCTTGCCGAGCGCCTGGTTCGATTTTCGGCCACGCTGTTCGGGAGGGTGGAAGTCTGTAGCTCCGCCCCGCTGTGTAGTGATTGGACAGCGGCATCTTCACACAGTAGCGCCGACCAATCAGATTCATGGCACCATGTTTATGAAGTTTCCGCTCTCCAATCACATTGCGGCTGGCGTCTGCCGGCTTTTTATGAATGAACTTTTCGCGTCCGCCATGTTAGAGCGCGAAATTTGAATTTGTGAACTATGTAAAAGTTAAAAAGCTGTTTTCACAGTAAAATCTCACATCTGAGTATATATTCCTAATGCCTATGCTTTTATTAACCCCTTCTTTATACTAATTTCATATCAGCTACGTTTCACCATATTGACCTCTTTGTTTCTAACTTTATTAACCCCTTCTATTCTATTTCTGCTCCACTTGCTATCTCACTATAGGTACCGTCACACAGGGTCATATCGCCGGCGATGTTGCCGGCAACTGAGGGGCGTGGCCAGGTTGCGGCGACATCGCCGGCGAGTTGCCTCGTGTGACAGGGTGATAATCAGGCGATGAATCGCCTGAGTCACATCGCCAGGTTTCCCAACAATGTTGGGAAACCTGGCGATGTTGCTCAGGTGATCCTGCCTGATCGCCCTGTGTAACGCGGCAACCTGCAATGTTGCGGGCGATTCCGCCTATATCTAACATTGCGAGTGATCGCTTGCTGGGTTGCTGGGCAACCCAGCGAGCGATAGCCGCGGCAACTAGCCGGCGACATCGCCGGTAAGTTGCTCAGTGTGACATCTCACCGGCGATGTTGTCAGGGATGCGCGCTCCCGCGATCCCCGGCAATATCACCGGCGATATGTCCCTGTGTGACGGTACCTTATGTGCTGTACTATGGCCATTTCTACATTAACCTCTTCTATGCCTTTTGCATTTTACTTTTCCCACACACTGTTTTATATGGTTCAAACTGCTACATTAACCCCTTCCATTCTGTTTGCTATTCACTAACTGTGTCACTATGTGCTGTACTCATTACATTTGAAAATTAACCCCTTCTATTCTATTTGTCCTCCACTTGCTATCTCACTATGTGCTGTACTAAGGGCATTTCTACATTAACTTCTATGTCTTTTGCATATTAATTTTCTGTCACACTGTTTTATAGGGTTCAAAATGCTACATTAACCCCTTCCATTCTGTTTGCTATTCAAACCTTCCTAGCGGTATTCCCGAGCCTGACTCGGGGTTAACATTCACTGCCAGAAGCGGTAACCCCGAGTCAAGCTCGGCCTTACCCGCAGTTGCGGCAGATGCGGTGAAAAAACCGCATCTGCCGCACTTGCCGCATACCCGCCGCACTCGCGGCGCGGTTGCGGTAATCGATATAGTAACTATAGGGGGACTTGCGGCAAGTGCGGTTTTGCACTTGCAGCAGTTGCGGCCGCGAAAAAAAACGCACTTGCCGCACCTGCCGCAAGTCCCCCTATACTTACTATAGCGATTACCGCAACCGCGCCGCGAGTGCGGCGGCTATGCGGCAAGTGCGGCGGATGCGGTTTTTTCACCGCATCTGCCGCGACCGCGGGTAAATGGTACCGCTTTTAGCACAAAATTCCTGAAAGATTCATACCCCCAGGGAGGTTGACTGTGTCCCTATATGCTGTACTCATTACATTTGACAATTAACCTCTTCTATACCTTTTCTTTCTTATTTTCTCTTCTACACTGTTTTATAGGAGTGCAAGTAGTACATTAACCCCTTCTATTGTCTTGGCTATTCACTGCCTATGTCACTATGTGGTGTACTACTGCCATTTTAATACTAATTTCTTTAATACTATGTTTCATTTTATTGATCGTGCCGTATTTTGTACGCGTGCCAGTGCTATATTAACCCCTTACAGACTGTTCTTTATTTTATTTCTACGTGCAGTGTGTCGTTACACTGTTATGAGTACATTAACCCATTATATGCTATTTTGCTTAGATTTCATACTACCGTATATACTCGTGTATAAGCCGACCCGTGTATAAGCCGACCCCCCTACTTTTGCCCCAAAAATCTGGAAAAACCTATTGACTCGTGTATAAGCCGAGGGTGGACCCCAGCACAGGTATACAGACCCCAGCAGTGTGGTATACAGGCCTCCCCAGTGGTAGTATACAGCAGCCCCAGTGGTAGTATACAGATTCCCCAGCAGCCCCAGTGGTAGTATACAGATTCCCCAGCAGCCCCAGTGGTAGTATACAGGAGCCCCAGCAGCCCCAGTGGTAGTATACAGGAGCCCCAGCAGCCCCAGTGGTAGTATACAGGAGCCCCAGCAGCCCCAGTGGTAGTATACAGGAGCCCCAGCAGCCCCAGTGGTAGTATACAGGAGCCCCAGTGGTAGTATACAGATTCCCCAGCAGCCCCAGTGGTAGTATACAGGAGCCCCAGCAGCCCCAGTGGTAGTATACAGGAGCCCCAGCAGCCCCAGTGGTAGTATACAGCAGCCCCAGTGGTATACAGCAGGCCCCCAGGGGTACCAACAGCCCCTGGGGGTCCCCAGCAGGTACCCCAGTAGCCCCCAGGGGGTACCAACAGCCCCCTGGGGGTACCAACAGCCCCCAGGGGGTACCAACAGCCCCCTGGGGGTACCAATAGCCCCCAGGGGGTACCAACAGCCCCCTGGGGGTACCAGCAGCCCCCTGGGGGTACCAACAGCCCCCAGGGGGTACCAACAGCCCCCTGGGGGTACCAACAGCCCCCAGGGGGTACCAACAGCCCCCAGGGGGTACCAACAGCCCCCTGGGGGTCCCCAGCAGGTACCCCAGCAGCCCCCAGGGGGTACCAACAGCCCCCTGGGGGTACCAACAGCCCCCAGGGGGTACCAACAGCCCCCTGGGGGTACCAATAGCCCCCAGGGGGTACCAACAGCCCCCTGGGGGTACCAACAGCCCCCAGGGGGTCCCCAGCAGGTGCCCCAGCAGCCCCCAGGGGGTACCCAGCAGCCCCCTGGGGGTCCCCAGCAGCCCCTGGGGGTACACAGCGGCCCTCGCCCCCCCTTGCAAGGGCCCCCCCCCGCTTCTCTTACCATTCCGGACTTCTGATCCGCGCCGCTCCTCGCTCCTCCGCGCTGCTCCGTCCGTCTTCTACATCCGGGATCCCCGGCCGCGCGATGACGTCACATGCCTGCGATGGCCGGAGATCCGAGATGTAGAAGACGGACGGAGCAGCGAGGAGGAGCGAGGAGCGGCGCGGATCAGAAGTCCGGAATGGTAATATAACCATCGGGGGGGGGGGGGGGGGCCCTTACAAGGGGGGGCAGGTGCCAGCACTTGGGGGGGATTTAATTAGTTATGCACTGCTTTCCCCTGCCGGTGATAGACAGGGGAAAGCAGTGCATATTTAATGAGCGGCCCCACGCGACGGGGCCGCTCATACAGCAGCCTCCCCCCCCCGCCTCCTGAAGCCTCCACAGCCCCCGGACACAGCCCCGGACACAGCCCCCCCCGTATTGACTCGTGTATAAGCCGAGGGGGAGACTTTTCAGCCCAAATTTTGGGCTGAAAAACTCGGCTTATACACGAGTATATACGGTAATTAGTATATAGGACTACTAACTGTCTTATATTTAACTGTTTGGATGTAATGCTACCTGTCCCTTTCACATCAGCGGTAATTTTAAATCGTGGCAGATGTCGTGAAAATATCGCATCTGCTCTGCTTGCTGCATAGCTGCTGCATAACTGCTGCACTTGCGGTCCGGTTCCGGTCATCCCCATAGTCAGTATATAGGGACTTGCGCCAGATGCCGCAAGTGCACTTTGGCTCTTGCGCCAGGTGCTGCCGCAAAATAAATCACGGTCGCCCACCGTTTTCTATCGCCTCACCACCTGCCGCAAGTGCTAAACCCTAATTGCCGCACCTGCCGCAAGTAACTATATACTGACTATGGCGATTAACGCAAGTGCAGCGGTCATGCTGCAGATATGCACCAAACGCTGCAGATACAGTTTTTTAACCGCATCTCATGCTATTTCTAATTCCCGCTAATGTGAAAGGGCCTGTCGTCACAGTAGGACATTAACTACTTTTAAATACCAAATATATTGCTTGCATGCCATTTTACACTGTATGACCGACTGGGGCCCCTTTCACACGCGTGTTGTACATGCTGATTTACATTATTTCATAACAGGTGCAAATATTTCCATTATTAACGTAAGTTCACCATAACCGTCACCACGGCTGCGGTTGCGTAAGGTCACGCTACATCGCCTGATTAATGTTGATTTTTACTTTGACATGCCTGTTTCACCATGTACTCCAGAAGTGGATTTATTTCTATTTTCACCATGCTTGGGTCACATTGTGCCATTTCACGCTCACTGCTAATGACACTGTTTCCACCAACTCCAGCAAGAAACACAAAAAACAGTACTTTCCCTATAATCCCAAAACCCTACGTTTAAGGTATAAAATAACAGTACTTCTCCCATTTTGCACCACCTTCTGCAACTCCACCCCTGCTGCCAGTTATGCGGAACTTCCTGTCATATCAGTAATTTAACCGCTTTTTTTACAATGTTGGAAATCTGCTTTTACAACGCGCCTCTCAAAGGGCCCTTACATCCATTTGTATTGCCTTGAAGTCTCTTTTAAAGGACTTTAAAGGGAACCAACCACCCCGGACTGTTAATATGTGTCCCTACACCCAGCACACACATTTGGGGCAATCGTTTTTGCTAAAAAAACTGTTTAGTAGAAGCTAAGATATATGTTTATAAAGTTTAATAACTTGAGCCGAATGGGTGTTACCTAGCTTTGTCCACGTGCAGTGTTCGTGCTTGTCAGATTCCTCTCCCCCTCCCCTCTCACTTTCTAAGAGCCTGGCCACGTCATGAAAGGGGTGGGGCTAAATCGCGGCGAGACCCGCCCCCTTTCATGATGCTATTTAGCCCCGCCCCTTTCATGACGCGGCCAGGCTCTTAGAAAGTGAGAGGGGAGGGGAAGAGGAGGATCACAGGCACGAACACTGCACGTGGACAAAGCTAGGTAACACCCATCCGTCTCCATTTATTAAACTTCATAAACATATATCTTAGCTTCTACTAAACAGTTTTTTTAGCAAAAACGATTGCCCCAAATGTGTGTGCTGGGTGTAGGGACACATATTAACAGTCCGGGGGGTCACTTGGGGTGGTTGGTTCCCTTTAAACACACTGATTGCCATTCACTACTCCATACAGTCAACATCGTGAAATATTTCTTTCGTACTTTAAAGAAGTTCATCATTTCTTTTTCACAGGTTATTGAAATACACACTTTCCTTTTATTGTTTTTGCCTATTTAGACATAGTTATTATTGATTGTTTCCTTAACTAACACACTCTAGCTCATTTTGGATTTGATTCACTGACTATTCTTACTAAGATGTGCTCTCCAACAAAAAATATCGCTCTTGCCAAGGAGGCTGCATCTACGCCTAAGAAGAAGCGTGCAGAGGAGACTTCGGAAGAGAGACGTCTTCGGTTAGATCGTGATAAGGCTGCTAAAGCGAAACGCATTGCAGAGGAGACTTCGGAAGAGAGACGTCTTCGGTTAGATCTTCATAATGCTGCTAAAGCGAAACGCACTGCAGAGGAGACTTCAGAAGAGAGGCGTCTTCGCTTAGATAGTGATAAGGCTGCTAAGGCGAAACGCACTGCTGAGGAGACTTCTGAAAATAGACGTCTTCGCTTAGATCGTGTTAAGGCGGCTCAGGCCAAACGCATTGCAGAGGAGACTTCGGAACAGAGACGTCTTCGTTTACAACGTGTTAAGGCTGCTAAACTGAAACGCATTGCCAAACTGTCTTCTCCAATGACACGTTTTCGGTTAAACGTTGCGAAGGCGGACTCGAAGAAACTTATTGCTGAACTGTCTTCTGAAGAAAGAAGTCAACGAAAGTCAAAAAGAGCCATGGATCCGCAAGGCAGACGGAAAAAACAACAACTTACTGTCACTGAAGAACCGTCTGACAAAGATACTACTCCTGCCTCTTCGTGTACTGACATTCTACCAAGTGAACAGCCTTTAACACCTCCCATGACCTCCATGGAAAAAAAGAAGCAAAGGTTCAAAAGGAGTCTGTCCGTATGCGCAAGAAGCGTGCCGAGGAGAGTTCTTAAGAAAGACGACTTCGCTTGGATAAGGAAAAGGCTGCTTTGAAAACACGGGTTTCAAAAGAGTCTTTGGAAGGAAGGACGGAAGGATTAGGCAAAAAATCCATGCCTTCCCGTCAAAGACGCAAACAACAAGAGTTCATGCCTACAGGAGATCCGTCTGACCCTCATACTGCTGCCACCTCTTCCTCTGAGCCTCATACTGCTGCCACCTCTTCATCTGATCCTCATACTGCTGCCACCTCTTCGTCTGATCCTCATACTGCTGCCACCTCTTTGTCTGATCCTCATACTGCTGCCACCTCTTTGTCTGATCCTCATACTGCTGCCATCTCTTCTTCTACTGTGTTAACTACAACTGAACAGCCTTTACCACATCGCAAGGCCACATCTAAACGAAAACACTCTGCTGAGGAGACGCCATACAGCAAACAGTGTAACATTTTGAGGCTTAAAAGGAAAAGACAGATGCGTCAAGATACAGAGTCCCCTACATCTAGAACAGTCCGCTTGACCCATTTGGCTGCATCACGTCGTGACGAACGACAAAGTTTTTCCACTTCTACATTGCAAGAGGCAGAACGGAATATATATTCAACTTCTTCATTTATGGAATGTTTTGAATCTACGTCCCTTCCATGTCTCATCTATGTAGGATTACACAATAAACTTCTACCTTTCTTATCTTCACCTTTCCCTCATCCAATGGGATTTATTGATCAGGATTTTGCCATTCCAGAACATACCTGTGGTTTCATGAATGTAATATGTGAACATTGTGAGGCTCGTCATTTTACTGATGAACGCCCATCAGATAAACACTTTACTCTTTGTTGCCACAAGGTAAAAGTAAAGGTACCATTACCTCAATACCCGGAGGTCTTCCAACGTCTGCTGAAAGGAGAGAGTGAGTACAGTAAAAATTTGATGCAGAATATCAGGAGCATTAATAGTTCTTTTGCTTTTGCCTCCATGGGTGCCCATGTTTCTCCACCACCTGGACACGGCCCTTACTGTTTCCGAATTCATGGGCAAATTTATCATCGCATGGGAACACTCCATCCTGCTCAAGATCAACCTCCAGCATATGCACAACTCTACATTTTAGATACTGCAAGCGCTGTAGAACAACGGATACAGTCTCCAGAAAATGTGAAATGTAATCCTACTTTAATGAGTATCATTGCTCTTCAATTGGATAACATTAATCCCTTTGTTTCGGCCTACAAAATGTTACGTGACATTGAATTAGAAGAACAACAGAAGGCAGTAGAACATGGCACCGTCATGCCAAATATTATCATGGCCATTAAACAAGACAGACAGCAAGACCCTAGACGCTATAACAATCCTACTGTCCATGAAGTTGCAGTGGTCTTTGAAAATGCTGATGGAGAGCCACTATTCAATAGAGACATTTTAATTCATTTGAAACCTGATCCAAATAACCCCTTGGCCCCAAAAACACAGCAAGTCAGTATTCTACACAGCAATTTAGATGCATTACTGTATCCCTTATTTTTCCCTCATGGAGAACAAGGTTGGCATGAGGGACTCAAGCATCAAGGCCAAAGTCAACATAGGGTTACACAGCTCCAGTATTACTGCTATTTGTTGTCTGTACGGAATCGGTTCAATCCTGTCCTGAATGGTGGCAAACTAACACAGGAGTACTTAGTGGATGCGTATGTGAAAATCGAGGCTAATCGCTTAAATTTTATCCGTCAACACCAAAAGGATTTAAAAGTGGAGGATTATTGCGTACTCCAGGAACATCTCCTGAAACAATCTGTTGAGAAAGGTATTCCCATTGGCAAGACGGTCATTTTACCATCTTCCTTTGAGGGCAGTCCCAGAAACATGCAGCAACGCTATCAGGATGCCATGGCTATTGTGACTAAATTTGGACGACCGGATCTTTTTGTAACCATGACCTGTAATCCTAAATGGAGGGAGATTACAAATAATTTAGTGCCATGGCAGCGGGTGGAACATAGACCTGATTTAGTCGCCCGTGTCTTCAGAATTAAACTGGAAGCCCTATTAAAAGACATTAACACTGGATTATTTGGCAAAGTTTGTGCAATGGTTCATGTTATTGAATTCCAAAAGCGTGGCCTACCACACGCTCACATTTTGATCATTCTGGATAGCAAATCCAAACTAAGAACTGAGGTTGAAGTGGATAATATAGTTTGGGCTGAAATCCCTGATCCAGAAGATTACCCTGTGCTCCATGAAATTGTGATGCAACACGATTCATGGACCCTGTGGACAACACAACCCCAATTCTCCATGTATGGATCTTGGAAAGTGTAAGAAAGGTTTTCCTAAAGATTTTCAAACAAGAACAGTCTTAGCTAAGGATGCATACCCTACTTATCAAAGAAAGGAAGGACCATCCTTTCAACACTATTCAAAGATGATTGATAATTCTTGGGTTGTTCCCTATAATCCTTATCTACTATTAAAATACAAGTGTCATATTAATGTTGAGGTATGTGCTTCCATTCAAAGTGTCAAATACCTCTTCAAATATGTCTACAAAGGACATGATAAAGCCAATCTTGAAATTTGCCAAACCAATATCACATCAATTCATGGATTCAAGATACGTGAGTGCACCGGAGGCAGCTTGGCGAATATTTGCTTACCCGATGCATAGACAATCGCACTCCATTATTCGCCTGGCTGTACATCTCCCACATTCTCAACCACTTTATTTTCATGAGGATGACTCTGTTGAAAACATCAGTTACACAATGCACAGAAAATCCACTCTTATGGCGTACTTTGAGCTGAATGAGAATGACCCACATGCTCAGGATTACTTCTACCGCCAAATTCCAGAGCACTATGTTTGGAAAGAAGGTGCATGGGAAATTAGAAAGCGAGGAGGTTCTTCAGTGATTGGAAGAATGTATACTGTCAGTATGAAAGATCAAGAACGGTACTATTTGAGGTTGTTGTTACTGCATGTCAAAGGAGCAACAAGTTTTGACAACATTAAGACTGTTAATGAAGTCACATACTCAACTTTTAAAGAGGCAGCATTAGCTCTTGGATTGCTCTTCGATGACACTGTTTGGAAAAATACTTTATTGGATGCCTGTGTTCTCAACATGCCTGCACAGCTTCGTGATATGTTTGCATATATATGTATTTTTGGTCCTCCAGCTCATCCATTGGAGTTGTGGCAAGAATTTAAACAAGACTTTATCCAAGACTACTGCCATGCATATCACTCCAACAGTGAGGAGTGTGAGAATTGTGAAGGATATGCAATGACAGATGTCCAAAATGTTCTAAAATTTCATGGCAAAACTTTTACTGATTTTAATCTACCACGACCAAAAAGAAAGCCAAACATCGCTCCACTATACAACAAGGATGATGAGTTAAGAAGAGCTCAGCAAATGAAAGCTACTTTAAATGACCAACAACTTTTGGCCTATGATGCGATCAATCAAGCTTTACACGATAGAAGTGGACAACCTAAGTGCTTTTTCATTGACGGTCCAGGTGGCAGTGGGAAAACATATCTGTATGATTTATTAATTCATGAACTAAGAGGAGAAGGCGAAATTGTATCACCTGCAGCCAGTACAGGGATTGCAGCTAACTTACTGCAAGGAGGAAGAACCATCCATTCGCTTTATGGCATACCAATTCCAATTAATGAAACATCCGTTTCCAGAATTAAAAATGATACAGATGCTGCACAACATTTGAAAAGTACCAAACTTTTCATTATTGACGAGTCCACTCTGTTATCTAAATATGCATTGCATGTGATAGATCAACTTAAACGGGATGTCATGACAACAGATATCTCCAAGAAAAATACAACACCTTTTGGAGGGAAAGTCATTGTTCTGGGAGGAGACTTTCGACAGTGTCTGCCTATCATCCCTCATGGTACAAGAACTGACATTATAGAGAGTTGTATTAAATACTCACGACAATGGCAGCTTTTCACTCAATTGCCACTCTTCAACAACATGCGTTCCATTGATCCTGATTATAGCAGTTGGTTACTTCAACTGGGAAATGGTGAATTGTCCAATGATTTCAACCTTGGAGATGATATCATTGAAATCCCACAAAATATGATCTGCACTGGCTCACTCATACTTGCTATATTTGGTGAAAACATTCTCATTGATGTACATAACAATGAAAGCATTCGAATTGCTGCATCACATGATATTCTTTGCCCTAAAAATGACCATGTGGATATGGTGAACTCTAAGGTCATGGATTGCATTGCTGGTGAATACACTCAATACATTAGTGATGATTCCATTGATCCTGATGAGACTGAAGATCCAGATCAATATCCTGTGGAATTTTTAAATTCACTCACACCAACGGGAATGCCTTCTCATCGCCTCAAATTAAAAATAGGCACCATTGTCTTGCTTTTACGCAACTTTAACAGCAGAAAAGGTCTTTGCAATGGGACTCGCTTGATTGTCATCGCTTTGTTTGACAATCTGATTCAAGCAAAAGTAATTACTGGGTCTGCAGAAGGAAATGTGGTGTTTATTCCAAGGATTGATTTATCCCCATCAGAGACTGGCTTACCTTTCAAGTTAAGACGTCGACAATTTCCCGTGAAACCTGCTTTTGCCATGACCATCAACAAAGCCCAAGGCCAAACACTGGAGAAAGTAGGGATTTTTTTGCCAGAACCCGTTTTTGGACATGGACAGTTATATGTGGCTTTTTCACGAGTGAAAAGACGATGCAATGTTAAGGTGAAAGTGCTGGATACACCCATTCAAGGAAAGTTGCTGCCTAATCCTGAAAAAGTCTTTACTAAAAATATTGTCTATAAGAATATTTTATCTTAAATTCTTTAGATATATATTACATTTACATACATGATGGATATAACAATGAAAGCATTCAACTTGCTGCATGACATGACATTCTTTGCCATAAAAATGTCCATGTGGAAATGGTGAACTCTAAGGTTATGGATTGCATTGCTGGTGAATACACTGAGTACATTAGTGATGATTCCATTGAAACTGAAGATTCAGACCAATATCCAGTGGAATTTTTAAATTCACTCACACCAATGGGAATGCCTTATCATCGCCTCTAATTACAAATCGGTACCATTGTCATGCTTTTGCGCACCTTTAACAGCATAAAAGGTCTTTGCAATGGGAATCGCTTCATTGTCATCACTTTGTTTGACAATCTGATTCAAGCAAAAGTCATTACTGGGTCTGCAGAAGGAAATGTGGTATTTATTCCAAGCATTTATTTATCTACATCAGAGACTGCCTTACCTTTCAAGTTAAGACGTCGACAATTTACTGTGAAGTCTACTTTTGCCATGACCGTCAACAAATCCCAAGGCCAAACACTGGAGAAAGTCGGGATTTTTTTGTCACAACCCATTTTTGGACATGGACAGTTATATGTGGCTTTTTCACGAGTAAAAACATGATGCAATGTTAAGGTGAAAGTGCTGGATACACCCATTCAAGTCAAATTGCTGCCCAGTAGTGAAATACTCTTGACTCAAAATAATCTCTCTAATATTTTATTTTAAATTCTTTAGATACATATTAGATTTAGATACATAGTTACTTTCTAATTAAACACTAATATTACAATAAGAGAGGACCCGTAGAAGCGGCATACGGCCGCGAAACGGTGAACCGTCGTCCGCCTCCCTTGCACTCCCCTCCCTGCTTAACATGGTCGGCTCTTTTACGAAGATGGACTATGAATAAAAGACGCAAAAGATCTATGGTCGGTGAGTGCGGTTATTTCTTCTTTGTTGTTAATATTGGATATCTGCTATTCCGCCAGCACCACACGGTCAAACCTGCAGGACAGAGTCACATTGGTGACAGTGACCTGTTGCAAGTTAGTGCCCAGCATTCCTTAGAATTGGACATTACAATAAATTAGTTTAGCCATAGATGTATGAGAATAGAAAAAAAGAAATACCAAAAACATTATTTTAGTTATAGAAAAAGATATTATAATTAGTTATTAGATATAAAATAGTTATTTAAGAAATATAGTCGTTGGTGTTCATTTTCACTAAAAATATAGTGTATAAAAAATATTTTATTTAAAATTCTTTAGATACATGTTACATTTTGATACATACTTATTTTTAAATTAGACACAAATATTACTATATAAATTAGTTTTGCAATAGATGTATATCAATATAAATAAATCAAAATACCTAAAAACTTCGTTTAGTTATAGATAAACTAGCTGTGAGCCCGATGCAAATGCATCGGGATTCTAGAACGTGCGTTAATTTGATTATAGTAGTTATAGCTGTTAGCCTGATGCAAATGCATCGGGTGTCTAGAATATGTTTATTGTTTTTTTAAAGATTTTTAAATAATAATCCAATTATTCCAATGACATCTTTACAGCAACTACATATATTTGTATTGTTGATATCATATAAGGAAAATTGAACAATTATGTTGTAAGGGTCTTAGAACACAAAGTAGCAATACTTGTTAATGCGTCAATCATTAGAATTGATGAATTAATAATAGTAATGTGTGTATCAGCCAGTTTGTGTCAGCCCACCAATCGCGTCAAGATGCCCTTACGCCTGGTGAGTCCTAATCTAACTAATTCCGAATTGATATTATTTAAATATGTTTTATGGCTGGATTTGTCTTAGATTTTTTAAGGATCATGTTGTAAATAAATAAATTTTATAAATTGATAGAAAAGGAGGTACCAACTACAGACTTGCAGCAATGTCCATGCAATAACTAAAAAACTTGTAGTTAACCTGCGGTAAATGAAGTGAACGTGGCTTTGGCAGGTGCATAACATGCATCCACTAAGTAAGAACAGGTGACTGTAGTTGATGTGGATGACACTGCCGCAACTATGTTGTCTGCACAAACCGCAAGTGAAGTACAAATTGCATACATGCAGTCATGAAAATTACAGCAAGTATGTTGTCAGTGAGTCCTTCATGATCAATTATTATCATTTAGTATATTCCTCAATAATGTGAAAAAAATCTAAGAAAAATGGCATGATAGAATCTAATGAATAATTTATTTTTGTCCCTATCTATCTAAACATGTGTAACACACCTTGCTAATGAGATGTGTGTGAACAGCCATCCCACCCGTCTCTTAGCTGTTCACAAAAACCTCTCCCTGTAAAGAATAAGAATGAAATCTCTCAGCACATATAGTGCTGGAGCTTTAAATAGTGGTTTCTATCACCCACTGTAGAAATGTGGATGATACACATCTGTCATATTATCTAAAATGTGTGTTCACAAAAATATAGTAGAAATCAGTATATAAAAGAATAAAATGTGAAACAGTAAAATTTTTTATTTATTTATTTATTTTTTTCAAAAGATAAATAAACGGAAGAATAGTCATAGGGAAGAGTTCAGTGCAAAATATTCTTGTAGACAATATTTTTGGTAAATACTTTGTCACTGTTAGGCAGCAATTTGCCTTGGATTGGAGTGTCCACCACTTTCACTTATACATTGGATCGTCTTCTCACTCTTCAAAAAGCCACATACAATTGTCCATGTCCAAAAACAGGTTCAGGCAAAAAAATCCCTACTTTCTCAAGTGTTTGTCCTTGGGATTTGTTGATTGTCATGGCAAAAGCTGGCTTCAGAGGAAATTGGCGACGTCTTAACTTAAAAGGCAAGCCAGTTTCTGATGGGCACAAATCAATCCTGGGAATTAAAACCACATTTCCTCCAGCAGACCCAGTAATGACTTTTGCTCGAATCATGTTGGCAAACAAACCGGTGACAATCAAGCGAGTCCCATTTCAAAGACCTTTTCTGCTGTTGAAGTTCCTCAAAAGCATGACAATGGTGCCGATTTTTAATTTCAGACGATGAGATGGCATTCCCGTGGGTGTAAGTGAATTTAAAAACTCAACAGGGTATTGCTCTGGGTCCTCTGTCTCGTCCGGATCAATGGAATCATCACTAATGTATTCTGTGTACTCTCCAGCAATGCAATCCATAACCTTAGAGTTGACCTGATCCACATCATCATTTTTGGGGCAAAGAATGGCATGTGATGCTGCAGTATTAATGCTTTCATTGTCATTGACATCAATTACAATGTTTTCACCAAAAATGTCAAATATTAGTGAGCCTGTGCAAATCATATCTTCAGGGATTTCTATAACATCATCTCCAAGGTTATAATAATTGGTCAATTCTCCATTTCCCAGCTGAAGTAACCAATTGCTGTATCCTGGATCAACAGAGCGCATGTTGTCAAGTAGTGGCAATTGAATGAAAAGCTGCCATTGTCGGGAATATTTAATGCAGCTCTCTACGATATCAGTTCGTGTTCCATGAGGAATAATAGGAAGACACTAACGAAAGTCTCCTCCCAGAACAATGACTTTCCCTCCAAAGGGTGTTTTATTTTTCTTCGAGATATCTTTGGTCATAACATCCTTTAATAGTTGGTCAATGACATGCAGTGCGTATTTAGATAGCATAGTGGATTCATCAATAATGAAAAGTTTAGTATTCTTCAAATGGTGTGCAGCATCAGTATCATTTTTGATTTTTGAAACAGATGTTTCATTGATTGGAATAGATATCCCGTAAAGTGAATGGATGGTTCTTCCTCCTTCCAGTAAGTTGGCTGCAATCCCAGTACTGGCAGCATTCGACACAGTTTCTCCTTCTCCTCTTATTTGACGAATTAACAAATCATACAAATATGTTTTCCCACTGCCACCTGGGCCATCAATGAAAAAGCACTTAGCTTGCTGACTTGTATCCTGTAATGCTTCATTTATGGCATTATAGGCCAAAAGTTGTTGTTGATTTAAAGTTTCTTTCATTTCTTGGGCTCTTCTTAACTCCTCGTCTTTGTCGTATTGTGGTTGTAGTTGTTGTTTTCTTTTGGGGCGTGGCAGATTAAAATCCGTAAAGCTTTTGCCATGAAATTTTAACACATTTTGAACATCTGTCATTGCATAGCCTTCACAATGCTCACAGTCCTCATTGTTAGGGTGATATGCACGGCAGTAGTCTTCAATAAAATCTTTTTTAAATTCTTGCCACAACTCCAATGGATGAGCAGGAGGACCAAAGATACATATGTAAGCAAACATATCCCGAAGCTGTGCAGGCATGTTTAGAACACAGCCATCTAGTAAGGTATTTCGCCAAACACTGTCATCCAAAAGTAATCCAAGGGCTATTGCTGCCTGTTTAAAAGTTGGGTACTCGACTTCATTAACGGTCTTAATGTGCTCAAAACTTGTTGCTCCTTTGACATGTAGTAACAACAACCTTAAATAGTAGCGTTCTTCATCTTTCATACTGACCGTATACATTCTTCCAATGACTGTTGCTCCACGTTTCTGCCTAATTTCCCATGCACCATCTTTCCAGACATAGTGCTCAGGAATTTGGCGGTAGAAGTATTCATGAGCATGTGAGTCATTCTCATTCAGTTCAAAGTAGGCCATAAGAGTTGATTTTCTATGCGTCATGGCAGCAATGTTCTCAACAGAAGCATCTTCATGAAAATAAAGTGGTTGTGACTGTGGCAGATGTACGGCAAGGCGAACAATGCTGTGTGATTGTTTATGCATTGGATAGGCAAAAATTCTCCAAGCTGCCTCCGGTGCACTGACGTATCTTGAATCCATAAATTGGTGAGGTTCATCATGTTGTATGTTTGTTGGTCAAATTTCCAGATTGGCTTTATCATGCCCTTTGTAAACATATTTGAATAGATACTTGACACTTTGAATGGACGCACAGATTTCCACATTTATATGACACTTATACTTTAATAGTAGGAAAGGGTTATAGGGAACAACCCAAGAATTGTCAACCATGTGAGAACGGTGTGTAAATGAAGGTCCTGCATTGCGTTGATAAGTTGGGTAGGCATCGTGTGCTATTAGAGTTTTTGGTTGGAAATCTTTTGGGAATCCTTTTTTACACTTTCCAATATCCATACATTGAGAATTGGGGTTGAATTGTCCACAGGGTCCATGAATCATATGTTGCATCACAATTTGATGGAGCACAGGATACTCGGATGGGTCAGGAATTTCTGCCCAAACAGTACGATCGACATCAACCTCAGTGCGTAATTTCGAATTGCTATCCAGAATAATCAAAATGTGAGCATGTGGTAGTCCGCGCTTTTGAAATTCTATTACATGAACCATTGCACAAATCTTGCCAAATAATCCACTGTTTATATCTTTTAATAGGGGTTCTAATTTTATTTTGAAGACACGGGCGACTAAATCCGGTCTGTGTTCGACACGCTGCCATGGTTCTAAATTGTGGATAATCTCACTCCATTTGGGATTACAGGTCATTGTTATAAAAAGATCTGGCCGTCCAAATTTTGTAACAATAGCCATGGCATCTTGATAGCGTTGCTGCATATTTCTTGGACTACCTTCAAACGACGATGGTAAAATGACTGTCTTGCCAATAGGAATTCCTTTTTCGAAAGATTTTCTTTGCAGATGTTCCTATAGTACGCAATAGTCCTCCACTTTTAAATCTTTTTGATGTTGACGTATAAAATTTAAGCGATTAGCCTCAATTTTTATATACGCATCCACTAAATACTGTTGCGTTAGTTTTCCACCATTTAGAATAGGATTGAACCCAGGACGTACAGATAGCAAATAACATTAATACTGCAATTGTGTAATTCTCCGTGGATTTTGACCTTGATGCTTCAGTCCCTCATGCCAGCCTTGTTCTCCATGTGGAAAAAATAACGGATACAGTAAAGCATCTAAATTACTGTGGAGAATACTGACTTGCTGTGTTTTTGGGGCTAAAGGATTGTTTGGGTCAGGTTTCAGATGAATTAAAATGTCTCTATTGAAGGGTGGCTCTCGATCAGCATTTTCAAAGACCACAGCAACTTCATTAACAATTGGTTTATTATAACGTCTTGGGTCTTGTTCTCGATCCTGTTTAAGAGCCATGGTGATATTAGGCATGACAGTTTCAATTGCCTTCTCCTGTTCCTCTTGTTCGACAAAACGTAACATTTTGTATGCGGAAACAAAAGGATTGATGCGATCTAATAAGTTAGCAATGAGCCGCATCAATTTAGGATTACATTTTTTATTTTTGTCACACTGTAAACGTTGGTCATTAGCAGTGGCAGTATCTAAAATGTAGAGTTGGGAATAAGCAGGAGCTTGATCTGGAGCAGGATGTAGTGTTCCAGTACGGTGATAAATTTGGCCATGAATTCTGAAGCAATAAGGGCCATGTCCAGGTGGGGGAGCAATACTTGCACCCATAGAAGCAAAACCAAAGGAATTATTGATACTTCTGATGTTATCCATCATATTCCGACTGTATGGACTCTGACCTTTAAGAATACATTCCAACATCTCTGGATACTGAGGTAACGGAACCTTGACCTTCCCCTTGTGACAACAGAGAGTATACTGTTTATCCGATGGCATCTCATCCATGAAATGTCGAGCTTCACAATGGTTACATATGAATATCATTGAGCCACAGGTATGTTCCACAATGCCAAAATCACTATCTGTAAATCCAGGTGGATATGAAGAGGGAGGTGTAGGTAGGTAAATACGATGTTGTTTCTGCAAACCGACATAGATCAGACGTTGAACTAATAAAACAGAAAAAGAGGCAGGATCCACTTGTGTAACAGTAGGAGACGTCTTTTTGCGGTGTTGACGACGTGATGCAGCACTTTTACGTAAGCGGCTCTCTTTGGATAGTGAAGACTCCTGAGCAATTTGTGCCTCCAAAGGAGTTTGTTGTTGTTCAACGCGAAAACGTTTGGTGCGTGACGTCTCCTGACCATAATGTTTACGCTTTGCTGTTGCTTTGCGCGGTGATGAAACTTGAGGAATTGTGCTACTTTCATCCGGTGAACTGCTCAAAAGAGCTAGAGCAAACTGTAGTACTGGTGAGCTTACAGTTGGATCAGCAGACTGTAGTACTGATGAGGTTACTGTCTGATCAGCACACTGAGTTAGATCAGCAGAGTATTGTACTGGTGAGCTTACAGTTTGATCAGCAGACTGTTGTACTGATGAGGTTACTGTCTGATCAGCAGAGTGATGTACTGGTGGTGTTACTTTTTTTTTTTGACGGCGTTGACGTTCCTTCTCAGCTTTTTTGGCCATGCGCAGTTGTTTTTGTTCCAGTGACTCCGTTGCAATGCGTTGCTTATACTCAGCTTTAGACTTATCCAAACGACATTGTCGCTGTTCTTCAGTTTCCTTAGCACGTGTCTTACGCGTCCATGTGGCTTTGTACCCGCCAACATCCTTGCTAGTATCCTTTGAAGTCATGTTAGGACATACAAAGGTAATACTATGCTTGGAGAGGTATAGGTTCGTAAGAGCTTTTAGAAAAGCTTTTGGGAGAAAAGAATTCTTGAAAAGTATAGAATAATTATTAAAGGAAAATAATAAGTTCCAGATAGACAAAGTACATATTTAAATATCATGTTTTGTATGTCCTTATAATGTACCCTACGACGTATTACAAAGATATTGACATGTTTCTCATTAATATCAATAATAGTAAGAGGTCACTGAATACTTAAGGACATCGAATGTTCATACATAATACCAATAGCATGAATACCAATACCATCATAAATACCATCATCAAAACCATCATCCATACCATCATCCAAAGCATCATCCATAGCATCATCCATAGCATCATCCATAGCATCATCCATAGCATCATCCATAGCATCAATAGCATCATCAATAGCATCATCAATAGCAATAATATTAGCAATAGCAGTATTATTAGCAGTAATAGCAGTATTAATAGCATTATTAGCAGTATTATGATCATTAATAACAGTATTAATAACATTAATAGCATTATTAATAACATTAACAGCAGTATTAATAGGAGTAATAGCATTATATATAGCATTAATAGCATTAGTATGTGCATTGATAGCATTAATAATAGCATTAATAGCATATCTAATACCATTAATAGCATAAATAATAGCATTAATAGCATTAGTAGTAGCATTAATAGCATTAATAATAGCATTAATAGCATAATTATTAGCATTAATAGCATTAATAATAGCATTAATAGCATAATTATTAGCATTAATAGCATTAATAATAGCATTAATAGCAATATTATTTGAATTAATAGCATTATTATTACTATTAATAGCATAATTATTAGCATTAACAGCATTATTATAAGCATTAATAGCATTATTAATAGCAATAATAGTACTAATAATAGTATTATTATTATTAATAGCATAAATAATAGCATTAATAGCATAAATAATAGCATTAATAGCAAAAATAATAGCATTAATAAAATTAATAGCAATATTAATAGCATTAATAGCATACTTATTAGCCTTAATAGCATTAATAGTAGCATTAATAGCATTATTAATAGCATTATTAATAGCATTAATAGCCTAAATAATAGAATTAATAGCATAAATAATCGCTTTAATATCATTAGTATTAGCATAAAGAGCATTAATAGGAATATTATTAGCATTAATAGAATTTTGAATAGCATAAATAGCATTATTATTAGCCTTAATAGCATTAATAGGCTAAATAGCATGATTATTAGCATTATTAGCATTAATATTAGCATTAATAGCATAATTATTAGTATTAATAGCATTAATAATAGCATTAATAGCATAATTATTAGCATTAATAGCAATATTATTTGCATTAATAGCATTATTATTACCATTAATAGCATAATTATTAACATTCATAGCATAATTATTAGCATTAATAATAGCATTAATAGCAATATTATTTACATTAATAGCATTATTTATTACCATTAATAGCATAATTATTACCATTATTAGCATAAATATTAGCATTAATAGCATAATTATTAGCATTAATAGCATTAATAATAGCATTGATAGCAATATTATTTGCATTAATAGCATTATTATTACCATTAATAGCATAATTATTAGCATTAATAGCATAATTATTAGCATTAATAGCATTAAAATTAGCATTAATAGCAACATTATTTGCATTAATAGCATTATTATTACCATTAATAGCATAATTATTAGCATTAATAGCATAAATATTAGCATTAATAGCATAATTATTAGTATTAATAGCATTAATAATAGCATTAAATAGCATAATTATTAGCATAAATAGCAATATTATTTGCATTAATAGCATAATTATTAGCATTAATAGCAATAATAGCATTAATAGCAAAATTATTTGCATTAATAGCATTATTATTACAATTAATAGCATAATTATTAGCATTAATAGCATAAATATTAGCATTAATAGCAATATTATTTGCATTAATAGCATAATTATTAGCATTAATAGCATAATTATTAGCATTAATAATATCATTAATAGCAATATTATTTGCATTAATAGCATTATTATTACCATTAATAGCATAATTATTAACATTAATAGCATAATTATTAGCATTAATAATAGCATTAAATTTTGACATGCCAAAGGGCTGGTAAGAGTAAGAGCCATTGACGGTAATTAAAACTGACTTTTACTAATGTATGCCTCTTGAAAAGTCCCACAGATGGGAAGCCAGTATGTCAACAGCCATTGTAAACCCATTGTGCATGCCCTTGACACACTGTTGAAGCTAAGCAGTATGAGCCTTGGTCAAGGGCTGAATGAGAGACCCAATGGCCATCTCAATGGAAGTCTCTATGGGTTACCCAATTGCAATCTCAGTGGAAGTCTCTATGGGTTACCCAATGGATATCTCAGTGGGAGAGCCTATGGCAATTTCAATGGGAGACCACAGCTGTGATAAATTTTGACATGCCAAAGGGCTGGTAAGAGTAAGAGCCATTGACGGTAATTAAAACTGACTTTTACTAATGTATGCCTCTTGAAAAGTCCCACAGGGGAAGCCAGCATGTCAACAGCCATTGTAAACCCATTGTGCATGCCCTTGACACATTGTTGAAGCTAAGCAGCATGATCCTCGGTCAAGGGCTGGATGGGAGACCTCATGAGAGACCCAATGGGAATCTCAATGGAAGTCTCTATAGGTTACCCAATGGCAATCTCACAGGGAGAGCCTATGGCAATTTCAAAGGGAGACCACGGCTGTGTTAAATTTTGACATGCCAAAGGGCTGGTAAGAGTAAGAGCCATTGACGGTAATTAAAACTGACTTTTACTAATGTATGCCTCTTGAAAAGTCCCACAGTTGGGAAGCCAGCATGTCAACAGCCATTGTAAACCCATTGCGCATTCCCTTGACACACAGTTGAAGCTAAGCAGCATGATCCTCGGTCAAGGGCTGGAAGAGAGACCCAATGGGAATCTCAATGGAAGTCTCTATGGGTTACCCAATGGCAATCTCAGTGGAAGTCTCTATGGGTTACCCTATGGCAATCTCAGTGGGAGAGCCTATGGCAATTTCAATGGGAGACTACGGCTGCATTAAATTTTGACATGCCAAAGGGCTGGTAAGAGTAAGAGCCATTGACGGTAATTAAAACTGACTTTTACTAATGTATGCCTCTTGAAAAGTCCACAGATGGGAAGCCAGCATGTCAACAGCCATTGTAAACCCATTGTGCATGCCCTTGACACACTGTTGAAGCTAAGCAGCATGAGCCTCGGTCAACGGCTGGGTGGGAGACCTCATGAGAGACCCAATGGGAATATCAATGGAAGTCTCTATGGGTTACCCAATGGCAATCTCAGTGGGAGAGCCTATGGCAATTTCAATGGGAGACCACGGCTGCATTAAATTTTGACATGCCGAAGGGCTGGTAAGAGTAAGAGCCAGAGCCATTGACGGTAATTAAAACTGACTTTTACTAATGTATGCCTCTTGAAAAGTCCCACAGATGGGAAGCCAGCATGTCAACAGCCATTCTAAACCCATTGTGCATGCCCTTGACACACTGTTGAAGCTAAGCAGCATGAGCCTCGGTCAAGGGCTGTATGGGAGACTTCATGAGAGACCCAATGGCAATCTCAATGGAAGTCTCTATGGGTTACCCAATGGCAATCTCAGTGAAAGTCTCTATGGGTTACCCAATGGTTATCTCAGTGCGAGAGCCTATGGCAATTTCAATGGGAGAGCCTATGGCAATTTCAATGGGAGAACACGGCTGTATTAAATTTTGACATGCCAAAGGGCTGGTAAGAGTAAGAGCCATTGACGGTAATTAAAACTGACTTTTACTAATGTATGCCTCTTGAAAAGTCCCACAGTTGGGAAGCCAGCATGTCAACAGCCATTGTAAACCTATTGTGCATGCCCTTGACACACTGTTGAAGCTAAGCATCATGATCCTTGGTCAAGGGCTGGATGGGAGACCTTATGAGAGACTCAATGGAAGTCTCTATGGGTTAACTAATGGCAATCTCAGTGGGAGAGCCTATGGCAATTTCAATGGGAGACCACAGCTACATTAAATTTTGACATGCCAAAGGGCTGGTAAGAGTAAGAGCCATTGACGGTAATTAAAACTGACTTTTACTAATGTATGCCTCTTGAAAAGTCCCACAGTTGGGAAGCCAGCATGTCAACAGCCATTGTAAACCCATTGTGCATGCCCTTGACACACTGTTGAAGCTAAGCAGCATGAGCCTCGGTCAAGGGCTGGATAGGATACCTCATGAGAGACCCAATGGGAATCTCAATGTAAGTATCTATGGGTTAACCAATGGCAATCTCAGTGGAAGTCTCTATGGGTTACCCAATGGCAATCTCAATGGGAGAGCCTATGGCAATTTCAATGGGAGACCACGGCTGCTTTAAATTTTGACATACCAAAGGGCTGGTAAGTGTAAGAGCCATTGACGGTAATTAAAGCTGACTTTTCCTAATGTATGCCTCTTGAAAAGTCCCACATATGGGAAGCCAGCATGTCAACAGCAATTGTAAACCCATTGTGCATGCTCTTGACACGCTGTTGAAGCTAAGCAGCATGAACCTCGGTTGAGGGCTGGATGGGAGACCTCATGAGAGACCCACTGGGAATCTCAATGGAAGTCTCTATGGGTTACCCAATTGCAATCTCAGTGGGACAGCCATGGCAAATTCAATGGGAGACCATGGCTGCATTAAATTTAAACAGGCCAAAGGGCTGGTAAGAGTAAGAGCCATTGACGGTAATTAAAACTGACTTTTGATTCAAGATGGCCGCGGTGCAGGAAGGATGCACATGAGGTGGCTCCTGCCACCATCCATTCAATCCTCGGCATCTCGATCCTGGAGCAAGGGGATTAGCACCTGAAAGGTGCCATCTAAAATATCACAGCTCAGCAGACCCTGAAACAGGACTTATTTTTGCCTAGAACACCAGCTAAGCAGAGCTTTGAGGACCTAAAAGCGCTTTCCCCCATTGCACGAGGCCGTATTACAGCAGGCATCTGGAGATACATTAATACCAGAACAGACTCACACACATCATCGAGTGAGCCTAAACCCCCTAAGCCTTCGACCCAGGAGACGCCTGCAGAGACACCTGGAGCAGATCATCCCCTGAGGCTTGGTGAGTGAGTCTTATCATTATAAAAACACCGTGCTGGAAGAGACACTTCAATAATAAGGGGGCTGAGCTGTAACACGGAGGTTGAGATCTGCAGCACAACGAGGGAAGTTACAGGAGCCCTGAAAAGACAGTGAAGGGTTATCTTTATAAGGCATCTCTGCTGTAACAGGAGCAGACAGACAGTGTGCTCCTCTTGAAGAGGGATAGCCGGAGCTATGACACTTGAATTAACTCCTAATGCACTGATGTACTGTATACTGTGAGACTGCGCCTTTCCAACCCATGAAACCTACCCTACAAAAGACCTGTGAAACGCTGAACTGCACAGGGATCAGGCTGTGAAACTCTCTCCAAGCGCACATAGTGCCCTGCACCGCATTATAACACCCCCATCCTCTGAATCTCATACCATCACCATCTTATATTCTGGACTCCAGATAAAAACTTCTCATATACACCATCTAAAGAATTCTGCAGGTACTGGGAGTGTGTCCTGACGAGACAGGATGCAGGACGCAGACTAGGAGAATTCCACCGGCGGTGTTCTAGTCCCCGGTGCCCAGCGACATCTGCCCGCTTTATTTGCTCCTAAAGGTGAGGGGATAATACCCCCGGGACCTCGCAATGCCTAGACCGAACTCCAGAAGCCACGGACCCCCCCAAAAAGTGACGGATTTCTTTACTCACGAGCGCCCTGGAACAACGACCTCCGCACTAAAAATGGCGCAGACAGCTGAGACGGCTTCCCGCTCCCCAGCCTCCTCACACTCACCCCGTTCACCGAGAGGAACTTCAGAACAGACCCACGGTAATATACAAGATAATTCATCCCTCATCACATACGGGTCACTCCGGGGCCTATTGGCAGATCTCCGCTCTTCCATACAGGCGGATGTCAGAGAAATAGTGTTAGAGATGAGAGCGGATCTTACAGCACTTGGGGAAAGAACTGGCCGCATAGAGGGAAAAATGGCTGAGTTTGCTGGAGCACACAATGAGTTGGCAGATAGCCATCAGGAGGTAGTGGCAGATGTAAAAGAAATACGAGCAAAAATGTGGGATCTGGAGGACAGACTCCGCAAAGGGAACTTGAAGATTAGAGGCATACCAGAGGTGGAGGGCGAGGAGGACCTAAAAGCTACCATTACCCCTTTCTTACATCACATCCTCCCTTCTGTGCCCTCACCAGAGCTCGACATAGAAAGGGCATACCGCCTGCCTCGCTCAAAAAAGATTAACAGGGACGTACCCCGCGATGTCCTGGTCCATCTAGTCATCCCTAAGCTGAGAGACTCGCTGCTACATACCCTACGGAGAACACCGTTCCCTGATGGCCCATATGCTACTTGGTCTCTATTTCCTGACTTATCACCGGGAACTTTGGCAAGAAGGAGGGACTTTGCCCCGTATTGCACCGTTTTGCGAGAGCGCGGCATCCCATATGCATGGGGGTCGCCGGTGAATGTGTCCTTTAGGTACAAGGGATCGCGACACCAGTTCTACTCCCCTTCCAGAATGAAGTCTACTCTGATTGAATGGAACTTAATGGAAAAAGGAGGATCCTGCTATTCAAGCCCATCTGACCGACGTACCCAGAGGAATACCCCCCCCCGGAAAGGGGAGGAAGACGATGAATAACTTTATGCACCTGGGGACTGGTCACCGCTGGTGTATCAAGTATCCTTTTCTCCTTATACATACTTAGGGTCTGCTTATCTCTAAAGATTTGACCTGAGAGGTTGGAGGGGGCCCATTTTGTATCAGTGGCCCCACTTCTCCTCGTACTCCCACATTTCCCCCCATAGTATTGAGACGGGCGCTGGGGGACCGCGGTGCTGGGGGCGCCATCAGTGGGCGCCCACGGACCCCCCCCTCTAATACTGCTCAGTCATCTGGAGTGGTATATGTACATATCTATGTTTAAATCAGTGTCTGTTGCACTGTTGAATATTACTTGCAATTTTTGAACCTTTGTTATTGCCTTTCAAACCTCCTGTGTCCCATTCCCTTCCCACCCTACCCCGTTCCTGATCCCCCACACTCCCTCTCCTCCCACTGACGGCCTGAGTCTTCTCCCATTTCCTCTCTCCTCCTCTTCTCCCTCCTTGTCTCCATCCCCTGTTCTACTCCCCTACCTGGTTCCCCCTCTCTAACCTCCTGTATCTTGTCTAACCTTCCCCCCTCTCTTGGACCCCCCCCCTCTTTACTCAGTGTCTGCGGGGCCCGGCTGCAGGGATTGGGGAGCCGGCGAGGGATCGAGATGAGCTTTAAGATAGTGTCACTTATTGCGAGGGGCCTAAACTCCCCTAGTAAACGCTCCTTCCTATGGAGGGAAGCGTTGAGGTTGAGGGACGACGTCGTGTGTGTGCAGGAAACACACTTGCTGGTGGGGGATAACCACAGAATCTCGCACCCCAAATTTCCACATACCTATTTCTCAAATGCTGTTACTAAGAGGGCAGGGGTGTGTATGATGGTGGGAGCTAGTGTCCAATACACATGCAAGAAGGTGGTTACTGATTCGGAGGGGAGATTTCTCTTTCTTTTGTGCAAAGTGGCGGGAGTCCCTTACACCATAGCCACAGTCTACGGTCCTAATGCGGGACAAATAAAGTACATGAGAACTTTTTTGACAAAATTGAGAGAGGTGACCATCGGGCAAGTGATTCTCTGCGGAGATTTCAATGCGGTAATGGAACCCCGTATAGATGCTTCTACGTCGTGTGTGCGTTCACGTGGGGCTATGCTTTCCCTGGCCCAGGAAGCACGCCTCCATGATGTCTGGCGGTACCCCCATGCAGGTGAGAGGGATTATACGTATCACTCTGGCCTGCATGGGTCCTATTCCAGAATAGATTTTTTTCTGGTGGACGACAGTACCCTTGAGACGTGCCGAGCCGCAGAAATCGGGACAATTACATGGTCGGATCATGCTCCGGTCACGTTGGAGGTGGCCCTGGGCTGTGGTAGAGCGAGACCACGATGGTGGCGTCTGAGCCCGGACCTCCTTTTGGACCAGAGCCAAGTGACTTCCATAGAAGCAGATATAACAACATACTTTGACATAAACGACAATGCAGAAGTCTCTGATGAGACCCTCTGGTCGTCGCACAAGGTGGTCCTACGGGGATCCCTGCTACAGAGAGCCACACGCCGTAAAAGGGAGAGAGACGCACAACAAAGGGAGCTGACAGAGAGGATACAGAATTTAGAAGCAGTGAATAAACAATCCCCCTCCACAAGCCTAGAGGCTTGGGGAGGTGGTTCCTCTCCTGGTCGGCCCGAATCAAGTAGGATTCGTGGCTCAACGCCAAGCTAGGGATGGAACGAGGAGAATGCTTGACCTTATAGAACTGGCGGAAAGACGTGGAGCCCCATGTGCCTTCCTGTCATTGGACGCTGAGAAGGCGTTTGACAGGGTGCACTGGGGTAACCTGGAACAGGTGCTGAGAGGATTCGGATTCGAGGGTCCAATCGTTTCGGCGATATTGGGTCTATATTCCAGGCCTTCTACCAGGGTCTTCTCCTCGGGCTATCTCTCAGAGACGTTCGAAATTTCGAATGGCACTAGACAGGGGTGCCCCCTGTCACCCCTGATCTATGCCCTGGCGATTGAGCCGCTGGCTGCGGCAATACGGGCTGACCGGGACATAACGGGGATGCAGGTAGGAGACAGGGAACATGTGGTTGGCTTATACGCCGACGACATTATTATCCCCTGTTCCAAACCGGAAGTATCCCTACCTAAGGTATTGGCTCTGCTTGACTCCTTTGCGGCGATCTCTTATTATAAGCTAAGTGCTTCTAAGTCATTGGTCTTCCCGGTAAATGTACCTCGGACTCTGATAGACTCCCTGTCTAGTTCCCTCCCGTTTCAATGGATGCCGGCAGGCATACCATACCTTGGCATCACCTTGTGCCCGACAGCAGTAGTGATACAGCGTAATGTACAGTCGATTTTGAATGCTCTCTCCAAGGCAACAGACTCTTGACACACCCACTCCTACTCATGGATAGCTAAGATTCAGGCTTTCAGGATGACGTGGCTACCTAGACTAATATATTTGTTCAGATGTATACCTTTGCCCATCCCCCTACAACTTTTAGCTAGACTACAAGCAGAGGTGAATAGATACATTTGGGCCCCCAAGCGACCAAGGGTCCGGAGAAAGGTGATGTACCAGAAACTGACGGGTGGTGGCATGGGTGTACCGGATGTGACCCTCTACTATAGAGCAGCGGTGCTGGAAACGGTGAGACAGTGGTGGAAGTCTGACTTAAACTTGGGCTGGGTGCAGATAGAGTCACAACAGACAGTAGACAACTCCCTCAAGAACCTACTGATAGCGGAGACCATCACGTCAGTCAAAGTTGACTATCCTCTGGGAACGATGAAAGCTATGATTAAGGAGTGGGGGCGTGCGCCCGGGGACTGGACCCAAATACCAGCAGCGGAGGTCCCACTGGGATCACTTCGTGTCCATATCCCTTCCCTCCGATTGGAGGAATGGAGGAGGGCGAGTGTACATACCCTGGCAGACATCGCGGGGAGGAACGGGATGATGACATGGGATGAATTCACATCCAAGTTCCCGTCTCTACGGCGCACGTTCTTCCAACTCTGCCAGATTACGCACCTGCTGAGGGCCCGATGTGATAGGGTCCTTTGGTCCTCGGCCAGACCCTCCCCAATACGCCTGATTATCACTGTTGCCCATGGGAAATGGGTAGGCCTGTCCCCACTTTACACTGGTTTCCTAGACCATGGTGCTGCCCTATGTTATACACATAGAGTTAAATGGGAAACGGAATTGGGGTTCTCAGCAGATGACGACTAATTGAAGGGCGCTGTTAGATGTGTCACCCAGGCGACAAAATGTGTGAATCATTTAGAGCAACTTAAGAAAGTACACCTAAGACGGTACCTACCCCCACGTGAATAGCGGCCTTCGGTAGGGGAACCACCCCCATGTGCTGGAGGAACTGCGGACAGAAGGGAACGTTGACTCATGTGTGGTGGGACTGCCCCCGAATCGCACAATTCTGGCGGGTAGTGGAGGGTCTTCTGAGGTCCTTGATGGACACCTTTATTCCGCTTGTGCCTCAGATGGCTCTCCTGCACATTGGAGTGGAGGACTGGCCCCGGTTCAGAGACACCTCGCCACCTTCATATTGATAGCTGCTAGATACTGTGTAGCAGCAGCATGGAACAATACATCCCCCCAGCAATGTGTGACCTCACATCTAGACTGAACAATATGTTCACATATGAGCACAGTTTGGCTTTGGAACTTGGACACAAACGCTATACCGTGCTGCTTGGGAGTGCTGGGCGACACACCCGCTGGCGGTTCCCCCTCCCCTGTGGTAGGGCCTGGCGGACCTACGCCTAATGTACTCTGACCTCTTTGTCTTCCCTTCACATCATCAACCCACTATTTCTCTCCTCCAACCCACTCGCACCTTACTAGCCCGTGTTCACACATCGAGCCCATTTCTCCCCTCTCTCCCCTCGTTATTCCACCCGCCCACCTTAACAACTTTCTTAACAACTTGCGCTACTACGCCCCCCCCCCCACCCTGACCCTTTTCTAATTTCCCTTCCTCTCAGGTACCTCCCCTCTTCTCCCTCTTGCTAACCCTTCCTATATTCCCCACCCTCACCTCTCTTTTTATTTGAAATATTATGTTATGTGAAATGCAATATAGCAGGCAGCTAATTGGAAGTTTGGTAGCTGACTCGCAATGGAAAGATTTCTGTTAATTGAAGATATGTTACTTGCATTTCTTGTCTTGTGTTTCTTGAAAATGTCTTAATAAACATAATTATGACAAAAAAAAAACTGACTTTTACTCATGTATGCCTCTTCAAATTCCCACAGATGGGAAGTCAGCATGTCAGCAGCCACTGTAAACCCATTGTGCATGCCCTTGACACACTGTTGAAGCTAAGCAGCAGGAGCCTGGGTCACGGGCTGGATGGGAGACCTCATGAGTAGTGATGAGCGAGTACTAAAATGCTTGGGTGCTCGAAGCTCGGGCCGAGCATCCCGAGATACTCGTGTACTCGGCCCGAGTACCAAGCCCAATGTTATCCTATGGGAGACCCGAGTATTTTTATGAAATGACTGCCGGCAGCATGTAGAAACCCTAAAAATGTCACGAAAGTCTCAGAAGAGTGCTCAAATGACATGGCAACACCATGGGGAAGACCCCTGGAAGCATTTCTCACTCAAAAGTCACAGCTGTGAACAATGTTGTCCGAGTTTCACGCCAATTTTATGGAGTCACCAGAAAACCTTCCAAAATGACACCAAAATGAATATTTAGGGTGGAAATGTTAAGGGCACATTCCCAATAGTGAGATACAGCTGGTGTATGTTCCTTTTTGTGATTACATGAAAGATTTTACGTGAAAACATTGTGCGACACTCCGATGACCCTGAGAAGAGACGTACATGAAGCCCTGTCTTGACATAATGTGCCCATTTTGAGGAACTGGGTCTATTGTAGTATTTTCCTTTGCCAGGGCAGTCCAAAATTGGGAGGTTCACCAATGCCCCTGGATAGAGACGTGCATGAGGGCCTGTAAACCTGAAGTGGGTGTATTGTAGTATAGCCCTTTGGCAGGGCAGCCAAAAATTGGGAGGCTCCACAATGACCCATGCATACAGACATGCATGGGGGCCTGTAAACCTCAATTGGGTGTATTGTAGTATAGCCCTTTAGCAGGGCAGCCAAAAATTGGGAGTCTCCACATTGAGCCAGGATAGAGACGTGCAGAAGGGCCTAAAAACCTGAAGTGGGTGTATTGTAGTATAGCCCTTTGGCAGGGCAGCCAAAAATTGGGAGGCTCCACAATGACCCATGCATACAGACATGCATGAGGGCCTGTAAACCTCAGTTGGGTGTATTGTAGTATAGCCCTTTGGCAGGGCAGCCAAAAATTAGGAAGCTCCACATTGTCCCAGGATAGAGACGTGCAGGAGGGCCTGTAAACCTGAAGTGGGTGTATTGTAGTATAGCCCTTTGGCAGGGCAGCCAAAAATTGGGAGGCTCCACAATGACCCATGCATACAGACATGCATGAGAGCCTGTAAACCTCAATTGGGTGTATTGTAGTATAGCCCTTTGGCAGGGCAGCCAAAAATTGGGAGGCTCCACATTGTCCCTGGATAGAGACGTGCATGAGGGCCTCAAAACATTGTTCCCATTGAAAAGGAGTGGGTCTCCTGTCATTGCAATGCCCATTCTAAAAGAATGGGCGAAAAAATTTATCACTGGGGGTATACCTGAAACAACAGTCTAACTATTGTAACGGTCATCATGGTGGCACATGAGGAGAAGGAGGAGCAGTCCAGCGATTAGCCAAAGTCCAGAAGTGTGTACCCATGGGTGAGTGGAGGTACATGGCAAATTCCCATAACAAAATTTAAATTCCGCTGTCATTAGTTGGTGGTGTGGTGAAGTCTGGCCCACTCCAACCCTTGTTCATCTTGATCAGAGTCAGCCTGTCAGCATTTTCAGTTGACAGGCGGGTGCGTTTAACAGTAATGATTCCACCTGCGGCACTGAAAACACGCTCTGACAAAACGCTAGTTACAGGGCAGGCCAGGACTTCCAAGGCATAGAGAGCCAATTAATGCCACGTGTCCATCTTGGAGACCCAATAATTGTAAGGCACAGAGGAATCTCGCAGTACAGTTGTTCGATCTGCAAGGTACTCTCAGCATCTGGCCAAACTTAGCATTTCTTGTGGCACTACCCCGCACCTCAGGGGCTGTGGTACGTGAGGGGCTGAGAAAACTGTCCCACATCGTAAAGACTGTTCCCCTACCTCTGGCGGATTGGACTTGTGCCCCTCTCGGCCGTACGCCTTGGTTGTCCACCGATTCCTGACCTATGCCGCTAGCGTTTTGTGAGGGGAATGATTTGCCTACTTCCGTGACTATGGCCTTCTGGAACTGCTGCATTTTGGCTGACCTCTCCACCTCAGGAATGAGAGACATAAAGTTCTCCTTGTAGCGTGGGTCTAACAGTGTTGCCAACCAGTACTGATTGTCGGCCAAGATGTTCTGAACACGAGGGTCACGAGCCACGCAGCTTACCATAAAGTCAGCCATGTGCGCCAGACTCTTAACAGCCATCACTTCAGTATCCAGACCAACACGATGACTGAACATGCTGTCCTCCTCCTCCTCCTTATCTCCCCTGTCCTCTGGACAGCCACGCTGAATCGAGGGTATGACTGGTGTGCATGTCATATCCTCAATTTGGCCAGAGAGTTGCTCCATGTCTTCATCCTACTCCTCCTCGTCATAGTCCTCCACTGCACATTGTGATGAGATGAGGCTGGGCTGTGTGTTATCACCCACACCCACTACTGTTTCTTGCTCCAAGTCATCGCGCTCCGCCTGCAATGCATCCTCTTTGTTTTTCAGCAGAGACCATTTTAGAAGGCAGAGTAGTGGCATGGTGATGCTAATAATGGCGTAATCGCCACTCACCATCTTGGTGGAGTCCTCAAAGTTTTGGAGGATGGTACATAGGTCGGACATCCATCTCCACTCCTCAGGTGTTATGTGTGGAGTTTGACCCATTTCCCGACGGCTTAGGAGATGCAGGTAGTCAACAACTGCCCTCTTCTGCTCACATATCCTGACCAACATGTGCAGAGTTGAATTCCAACGCATGGGGACATCACACACCAGTCTGTGGGCCGGAAGACGCAAATGGCACTGAAAGCCGGCAAGGCCGGATGAAGCAGCAGGTGACTTGCGAAAATTTTGCAGACAGACGGCGAACTTTTACCAGCAGTTCAGACAGCTCTGGGTATGACTTTTGAAACCTCTGAACCACCAGGTTGAGCACATGGGCCACGCAGGGAACATGCGTCAGCTGGCATCGCCTCAAAGCTGCCACCAGGTTCCGGCCATTATCACACACGACCTTTCCTGGCTTTAGGTTCAGAGGTGTGAGCCAGTGATCTGCCTGCTGTTTCAGAGATGTCCACACCTCTTCTGCATTGTGGGGTTTGTCACCTATGCAGACTAGCTTCAGCACAGCCAGTTGCCGCTTCGCAGAGGCAGTGCTGCAGTGCTTCCAGCTTGGGACTGGTGTGGATGGTACAGTGGATGAGGATGCACAGGAGGAGGAGGCTGAGGAGCATGACATTCCGGAGCTGAAGAGTGTCGGTGAAACACTGACAGAGGTAGGGCCTGCTATCCTTGGTGTGGGAAGGACGTGTTCTGTCCCTCGCTCAGACTGGGTCCCAGCCTCCACAATATTAACCCAGTGTGCCGTCAAGGAGATGTAGCGGCCTTGCCCACAAGCACTTGTCCACGTGTCTGTGGTTAGGTGGATTTTGGCTGAAACAGCGTTGTTCAGGGCACGTGTGATGCTTTGGGGCACGTGGTTATGCAATGCGGGGACGGCACATCTGGAGAAATAGTGGCGGCTGGGGACCGAGTAACAGCATCAGGTGGCGGAATGCTTCCGTCTCCATCAGCCGGAAAGGCAACATTTCTAGCGCTATGAGTCGCGAAATGTGAGAATTTAGGACTGTGGCATATGGGGCGTTGGCAGCGTATTTGCGCCTGCGTTCAAAGGTTTGCTGAATGGATAATTGAGCACTGCGCTGGGACAAGGACGTGCTTGATGGTGGTGTTATGTGTGCGTGGGCATCTTCAGGTGCAGGGCCAGAGGCTTGTTCGCGGCCAGCATGGACAGGGGATTGGCTCACATGCACAGCATGCGAAGACGTAGCAGTGACATCAGCAAGCACCACTCCTCGACTCTGTTGTACTTCCCACAAAGTCGGGTGCTTGGCTGACATGTGCCTGATAATGCTGGTGGTGGTCAGGCTGCTAGTTTTCGTACCCCTGCTGATGCTGGCATGGCAGGTGTTGCAAATGGCCTTTTTAGAGTCATCTGGAGCCAACTTAAAAAACTGCCAGACTCGGGAAGACCTAACATTTGCACAGGCACCTTGAGTCGTGTTGTTGTTCCGGGGAATGGTTGCCTGCCTTCTGCCTGTGGACACGACCCTGCTTCGTACTGCCTGTTGGGATGCTACGCCTCCCTCCCCCTGTGCACTGCTGTCCTCGCTCTGCATATCCTCCTGCCAGGTTGGGTCAGCTACTGGATCATCCACCACGTCGTCTTCCTCTTCCGCACCCTGATCCTCCTCCTGACTTCCTGGCAATTGTGTCTCATCATCGTCCACCCCTTGTTGAGACACATTGCCAACATTACGTTGGTGAGAACGTGGCTGCTCAAATATTTGGGCATCTGTACATACCATCTCCTCATCACCCACTTCAACAGGAGCTGGCGAGAGGCCAGATTCTGCGAATGGATATGTGAACAGCTCTTCCGAGTGTCCTAGTCTGGGATCAGTAATGTCCGTGGACGTGTACTCGGCCTGGTGGTAGGAAGGAGGATCAGGTTGGGAAATGTGCGGTGCAGTATCACGGCTACTGACACTTGAACGTGTGGAAGACAGGGTGTTTGTGGAGGTGCCCATCTGACTTGAAGCATTATCCGCTATCCAAGTAACAACCTGTTGAAACTGGTCTTAGTTCAAGAACGGTGTACTGCTGCGGGCCCCAAGAATTTGGGACAGGACATGCGAGCGAGTAGATATGCCCCTTTGTTGTTGCGAAATTAGTGCTTGCACACGACCTCGGCCCCTGCCTGCACCACCATCACGTTCACTTCCTTGTTCCTTGCCAACGCCCTTGCCAACGCCCTTGCGCATTTTGCCTGTATACAGCGACAACAGTCTGGTGACTGTTCAGGTCACAGGAGAGTAGGATTTTAGTCCCTAACCTGTATCAAGCTAGTAAGTACAAAAGTCTGGTGACTGTTCAGGTCACAGGAGAGTAGGATTTTAGTCCCTAACCTGTATCAAGCTACTAAGTACAACAGTCTGGTGACTGTTCTGGTCACAGGAGAGTAGGATTTTAGTCCCTAACCTGTATCAAGCTAGTAAGTACAACAGTCTGGTGACTGTTATGGTCACAGGAGAGTAGGATTTTAGTCCCTAACCTGTATCAAGCTAGTAAGTACAACAGTCTGGTGACTGTTCAGGTCACAGGAGAGTAGGATTTTAGTCCCTAACCTGTATCAAGCTAGTAAGTACAACAGTCTGGTGACTATTCAGGTCACAGGAGAGTAGAATTTTAGTCCCTAACCTGTATCAAGCTAGTAAGTACAACAGTCTGCTGACTGTTCAGGTCACAGGAGAGTAGGATTTTAGTCCCTAACCTGTATCAAGCTAGTAAGTACAACAGTCTGGTGACTGTTATGGTCACAGGAGAGTAGGATTTTAGTCCCTAATCTGTATCAAGCTAGTAAGTACAACAGTCTGGTGACTGTTAATGTCACATGAGAGTAGGATTTTAGTCCCTAACCTGTATCAAGCTAGTAAGTACAACAGTCTGGTGACTGGTATGGTCACAGTAGAGTAGGATTTTAGTCCCTAACCTGTATCAAGCTAGTAAGTACAACAGTCTGGTGACTGTTATGGTCACAGGAGAGTAGGATTTTAGTCTCTAATCTGTATCAAGCTAGTAAGTACAACAGTCTGGTGACTGTTATGGTCACAGGAGAGTAGGATTTTAGTCCCTAACCTGTATCAAGCTAGTAGGTACAACAGTCTGGTGACTGTTCAGGTCACAGGAGAGTAGGATTTTAGTCCTAACCTGTATCAAACTAGTAAGTACAACAGTCTTGTGACTGTTATTGTCACAGGAGAGTAGGATTTTAGTCCCTAACCTGTATCAAGCTAGTAAGTACAAAAGTCTGGTGACTGTTATGGTCACAGGAGAGTAGGATTTTAGTCCCTAACCTGTATCAAGCTAGTAAGTACAACAGTCTGGTGACTGTTATGGTCACAGGAGAGTAGGATTTTAGTCCCTAATCTGTATCAAGCTAGTAAGTACAACAGTCTGGTGACTGTTAAGGTCACAGGAGAGTAGGATTTTAGTCCCTAACCTGTATCAAGCTAGTAAGTACAACAGTCTGGTGACTGTTATGGTCACAGGAGAGTAGGATTTTAGTCCCTAACCTGTATCAAGCTAGTAAGTACAACAGTCTGGTGACTGTTCAGGTCACAGGAGAGTAGGATTTTAGTCCCTAACCTGTATCAAGCTAGTAAGTACAACAGTCTGGTGACTGTTCATGTCACAGGAGAGTAGGATTTTAGTCCCTAACCTGTATCAAGCTAGTAAGTACAACAGTCTAGTCACTGTTCAAGTCACAGGAGAGTAGGATTTTAGTCCCTAACCTGTATCAAGCTAGTAAGTACAACAGTCTGGTGACTGTTATGGTCACAGGAGAGTAGGATTTTAGTCCCTAACCTGTATCAAGCTAGTAAGTACAACAGTCTGGTGACTGTTATGGTCACAGAAAAGCTTGGATCTAGATCTGGATCACCCTGCCTATATCCTCTTAGATTAGTCCTGAGAAGGACTGTTGTGGTCAGCAGCAGTTTGCAGCCCTGCTCCGGATCTACCTATGAGGGCCGCAAATCTGTCCCTAAGCAGCAGCAGACACTCTCCCTACACTCACTGTCTGGATGGCTGTGTGCAGAGCACAGCGCGGCCGGGTCTTATAAAGGCTCGGTCACGCTGTGCAGGCCGGCCAATCACTGCAATGCCACAACTAACAGGGCTGTGGCATTGCAGTGGTCTGCCAGCCAATCCCTGCATGTGGGCTGGCTCTCTAAAGAGCTCCAACATGCAGGGATGAGGACCACGAGCACAGCACGAGTATCGCGAGATTACTCGGTGCTCGCCGAGTAGCCCGAGTACAGTGATACTCGTGCGAGTACCGAGTAGTCACAAGCATACTCGCTCATCACTAATCACTAGGTCTGTGGAAAATTCTTTGCCATTGCCATTCCACAGTGTGCTGTGCTGAGACCACAAGTAATAATAAGCACTTGTAATCAGGTCATTAAAATGCTTGTAAAGAGTTTTACATTTAGAAACAGCACATGTGGGATTATATTATGCATGCCACTTTTAAACAAGAGAAAGAACAGTAAAATTTGACTAAGGGTTCGCTCACATTTGCATTTAAACATCACTGCATTCTGAACAAGGTTGGTGATAGAGCCAGAGCAAATCTATGAGTTTCTCCTCAGCTGAATTTATTATGCGGGAAAAAAAAAAAATCACAACATGCTGTGAGTGGCCACATATCTCGGAAGAGACTTACCAATGCAAATTGATGGGTGCGAGAATAGATTGGATGACACATGGACCATGCGCACTCACCTCCAAGAAAGAAAATAGATAAGGCTACACATAAATGACAGTTACATTACATAAAAAAAAAATAGATAGAATCTACCAGCTATATAATGTCACAATCCACTAGTACCTTTGATATGGCACTAAGGGGTTTTACTTGGTTTAACCTGTTAAACAAATTAATAATAAAACAAATGTGTGTTCCCCCCTATATTTGATAACCAACAAAGGTAAAGCAGACAGCTGTGGGCTGTTATATTGGCGAGCAAAAGGGTAACAATGCTTTGATCTTTTGACTTTCAGGCTCCATATGTTACCATCCATTACAGCTTTGAGAGTGAGACTACCTTCATTTTATAGAAAAACAAGTGAGCCAGGCACACAGTGAATACCTCTGTAGGGCAGTGTTTACACCACCAAAAGACTGAATCACAAAAACCATTTTAGAGTCAATCATCTTGGCTATCTGATACATAAATTTGATTTGCAACTATTTCGCATTTGATAAATCAAAAAGTATATCCATCAGGCAAAATATATCGGAGGAAAACAATAAGTATCCTTTACACTTGAATTTATTACAAATAGAGATGAGCCACCACCCTAGTGTTCGAATTTGATTCGTCGAATTGGGGGGGGTGTTCGTCGAATGTTTGTCAAACACCGTCAAACACCATTGAAAACAATGGCAAGCAAACGCAAACACATACAAACACATAGAAAACAAATAGAAAACACCTTTTAAGGTGTACAAAAGGTGACAAACTACTCTGAAGACACAACAAACATATGGAAAAGTGACAATTACATATAAAAATGGGAAAAGAAAAGAGCAGGATGAGTAAAAAGAGGAGGAGACACAGATATAGGCATGGGATGCCCTTCTAAAATCTTGTCAAACACATTTAGGGGACTTCAACAAGAGTCTACATTTTTTCCAAAAATTTGGGCACAGACACCACTTAAGTGGCATCAATTGCCCCACAGTTGCAAACTTCAAATGGTTACCGTCATGAAGCACAATCATAAATCCACAAGCCTTTAGTCTCCCCATGATGACAGAGGGGTAGAAAAGTCCTTGCGGATCCATGACTTGTTAATCTTGATGAACGTTAGTCTGTCCACATTCTGGCTAGACAGACGCGTGCGCTTATCCGTCAGCACACCACCAGCAGCGCTGTGAAGACACGTTCTAAGAGAACGCTGGCTGCGGGGCACTACAGGATCTCCAAGGCGTGAGTGGCGAGCTCATGCCATTTTTCCAGCTTGGAAGCCAAAAATGAGCAAGGCTACAGTTCCCCAGTCATGGCATTGATGTTCACTTAGAGAAACTCCTGTGAGGTTGACCGTTGGGCAAAATCAAGGGGGTTCGTGTCCCGCTGGCAACAGGCTTGACCTGAGAAGTTGCCGAAAGGCAACAAAACTTGACTCTTTGCTGCAAACGGGACACAAAATGGCTGATTTTTGGTGCAGGTTGGCAACATATGTCGCCATTGTGCAACAGGCTTGTCCTTGGTCCATTGTATTTGGCGTAAGAGTCAATATGGAAGCATCACCTTCTGCCCTATTGTAATATATACGGACTGATGGGGGAAATGTGTTACTTGGTATTTAGGGACGCTTATGTGGAGCCCACCAGACCGGGGTACTGCTGGGGATATCATGGTGGTCTTGGTCCGGATCATGTCCCGGGTTCCGCAAGTAAATGGGGGGTATATTTACAGGGGAGTTTGTCGTGACACCACCCACGGGTTGTGGTCAGTGAGGGGACCACTGCTGCTGCAGAACCTCGGGGGTTGATTTTTGGCAGGTGGAGATGTAACAGCTCTCCGCGGGTAGAGCTTTATTCCCCGGGGCAGTGATAGTTATAGTCTATGATTGAGGCTATAGATGTTGTAGGATAGGGGTAGTAGTAGAGATGATGGTAGATTGTGAGGGCACGCAGAGTTTGAGCACACGGATCACACACACTCCTGGTTTTGAAGTTTTCCAAGGCTTTACTATAGATTTAGTAGCAGAGTACTGTCCACGGAGTCTGTACTGGGGTCGGGTTGCTCCCACCCTGTCCGGGTCCTCAGCTTCTTACTCCTGTATCTTGTGTGTGACCCTGCTGATTCTTTAGCTGAGCTGTTGGCCCGGTTTCTCCTCACAGGTACTCCCTTTGCTAGACAACTTGAGTCTTTCCATGTGCTTCTGACCCCGCCGTGTTGCTTCGCTGAGGTACGGTGTAGGTATGTAACCTCCACTATCCCAGTGTTTTCTGTGCTGCGTGCTTCAGTCATGATTCGGATCCGGTATCCAGCTTCTGCGCTCCTCTGGGGTGAGTTATGACGTAACTCAGTCTCCCAGATATGTTCCTCTCTTTCTTGTACTCCTCTCCTCAGACCCTGGCTTCAGGCCTGAAAGAAGTCAGTAGTCCCTGTCAGGAGCTCAGCACTGCTCCCATTTACAGGTCCTCCTCCTAGTGCTCCCTGCACTCAACTGAATTGTCAGCTATCAACCAACTACTTCCTCCTCAGACCAGAATATATCAGGGAGCTGCTTGATCTCCCCCTTCTGGCCTAGAGGTGCTAGTGCAATGTGCAGTGTTGTGTGGGGAGTTAACCCTTGTGATGTTACTGTGGCCCGTTAACCCCTTGGGTGCCAGTTACGCCCGCGGTGGGAGGAGCAAAATTTTTTCCATTAGACAGGAAAAGTTTCTGCTCAATACCGCACACTCCATGGCCTGAAACCTCTCTCCTGAGGGGGTCTATGCGATAAAAATGAAAAAAAAGTAACATGAGTTCTGGCTATCGCACTTATTTTTTGGCGCAATAACCAGCCTTCATGGAGGAGTAATCTGTTGAAAATGTGTGTTCTGTGGAAAATCCACCGGGTTGTACTATTGCCCAACATTTTAATTTTTAAATATGGGATTGTAAAATCACCAGATGGTGCTTCTCTTTCTAATGTGTTACACAAGCATGAGGGCTTGCTACAGGTTGTCCAGGACTACCTGTAGCCAGAACTCATATTGGGAATAGTTCAATGAACGTGAAAGCCGGCTATTGAGATGCTCATTGTTTTCTCTACCCAGCCCTCAAGGTTTTTTTTTTAAATTTAAATATCACTGAGACCACAAGGGCCCGGCTATTGAGGTGCCCACAGATCTCTAGCCAGACAATTTTTTTTTTCATCTTCTTATAATACTGAGACCATGAGGGCCAGCTACGAGGATCCCATGACCTCCTATAGCCAGCCCTCACATTTTTTTTTTTTTTTTTTTTTAAATAAACAAACAGAGCATGAGGGCTGGCTGTCTGGGTGCCTATGGCTTTTTTTTAACAGAACAGCGCCAAAAAGATGTGCTTTTACAAATATGATATGAACATAAACGACAGTAAAATACACCATCCCTCCACCAGTCTTACAACTAAAGTAAGGTCATGGAAGGGACAAGTGACAATTGGACCTATTTCATAATAGCCCACTTTGCTATCATACCCAAATATGTCATAATATCACATTGTGATTTCATAACACCTTACTGTGGCATCATAATACCTCCCTATGTTGTCAAAATACCCCACTTCACTGTAATAATACCCCATTGTGATGTCATAGTACCCCATGTTAATGTCATACCTCACTGTGATATAATACCCCACTTTGATGTGGTATTCCACTATGAGGTCACAATACCACATTTTGATGTCATAATACCCAACTATGTTGTTGTAATACCTTATTTTGATATCATAATACCCCATTGTGATGTAATACCCCAATTGCGATATCATACCACAACATGATGTCATAATGCCTCACTATGATGTGAATACACTCCACTATGATGTCATAATACCCCATTGTGATTTAATACCAAACCATGATGTCATAGTACCACATTGTAACTTCATAATATCCCATTGGGATTCCTTAATACCCTATTGTGATGCAATACCCCACTGTGATGTCATAGTAATAAAATATTTGGTTACGTTGAGATGAAAAATTGGATATTTCAGACTACCATCTGCTGGCTGTAAAACTCAAATTGTCACTGATTAAACACAAAAGCTAAAGGGTTAAAACAATGATGAGATCGATGCTGTTAGCTTCACCTGTCAGATGATTACATCAGCTGACATGTGTGGGGATTGATGCCAGCTCAGAGTGTGAGCTCATCTAAAAGTGAGGGAGTCAAGATAAAAAGTACACGCTGACAAGATAGTAACTTCAAAATAGCACCATATTATAGGGCCTAACTAGTTTAAACACATCACTGAGAAAATATTTTACTTTTACTATTTATTTATGGTTATGAAAAATATTAACAACAACAACATTTATAGTGCTATTAACTCCACAGCGCTTTCCATAGATCCTAAACACTGTCCACATTGAGTTACACAATTCAGATTCTTTATCAGTATGTCTTTAGGGTGTGGGAGGAAACCGGAGAACCTGGAGGAAACCACCGCATACATGGAGAGAACATATAAACCAAAATCCTTTTCTAAATATCAAAAAGTCACGTTGTAAGCCATGAGACATCTGAAGCTTTCCATAATCATTCAGTTTCAGTTTCATTCCATAATCGAACAAAAGCGGTGTTCCTCCGTGATAGTCACAAATTACTTCACAAATTACTTCTCCCCTACTAAATGCACGAGTTGTGCGCAGTCCTTCACCTTTACCACGTTCCTTTACAATCATTAGGCCTGTCCACTTTTGCGATTTTAGCTTTTCTTGAAGTCTGGCAATGTTCTCTGTATCCCCTCTTTTTGGTTTAGGCTTCCATTCACATTGGACATTACTAGGACGGGTAGATTGGACGTCCAATGCTGTTCATTCAGATAGCGCTTCAGATCTTCTTTGGGGAAAAGCCCGAAATATCTAAAATCTAAAAGAAAACAATATTGTAAAATATTCAGCAAGCATAAATATTCAGCAGCACATCCCAAAGAATACAATGACAACTAGACAGATTTAAATTTAAAGAAAGAAAGAAAGAAAAAAAAAAAAAAACTTAAATTAAGTTATGAAAAACTGATAAAGTTGTTGTTACCTACTAAACTACTTAACCAGGTATTTGATAGAAATCATACACTATAAGGCATAATTACTTAAGTCTCATGCAATGAAAAGATGGATTTTGGGAATGCCTGTGGGGATAAATTTAGGTCTCTTACTCGGGGGTTCCTGCTTACTCATCTCCCTTCAGTGTAGCCACTATTAACATCCCAGCAGCAAATGAGATTTATCCACCATGTCGGGTCTGGACAAAGTGCACGTACACATTGGCCTGATCTACTTCCTCCTGCGAAAGACATTCAGCCCACTTTTTGTATGCATCTATTGCCATCTTCCATGTTTTTACGGGCTGTTGATACCTGCAGATAAAACATTTGTTAGTCTTGTTAAAAGCTAGGCAGAGCAGAGAAGGAGGTCCTCATTTGTTACAAACTTATTATGGAAGCGCTCCATGTCCTTGCTGGGATTCTTGATTTATTGTCCATTGCAGGACACAAAGAATATAGGCACCGTATCTGCATCCTCAGGCTGATTAGTTGGCCTAATCTTTTTGAAATACGTATGGAAATTCTGTCAAAGTGAAACATTTAGTTAAAGATACAATTGCAAATGGCAAAACCTTGAATTGAAAAACATACAGCATAGCATTATATGAGTTATGTTTTTAACATTTACAGTCTCCCTCAGAGGTCATGAGTCTTCCAGCAGGACAATGACCCAAAACACACTTCAAAAAGCACTAGAAAATAGTTTGAGAGAAAGCACTGGAGACTTCTAAGGTGGCCAGCAATGAGTCCAGACCTGAATCCCATAGAACACCTGTGGAGAGATTTAAAAATGGCAGTTTGGAGAAGGCACCCATCAAATATCAGGGACCTGGAGCAGTTTGCCACAGAAGAATGGTCTAAAATTCCAGCAGATCATTGTAAGAAACTCATTGATGGTTACCGGAAGCGGTTGATCGCAGTTATTTTAGCTAAAGGTTGTGCAACCAAGTATTAGGCTGAGGGTGCCAATACTTTTGTCTGGCCCATTTTTGGAGTTTTGTTTGAAATGATCAATGATTTGCTTTTTGCCTCATTCTCTTGTGTTTTTTCATTGAAGACAAATTAAATGAAGATAATAATTCCAAAGAATTTGTGATTGCAATCATTTTCAGGAAGAAACTGCGTATTATCTGACAGAATTGCAGGGGTGTCAATACTTTTGGCCAACACTGTACATCCCCCACAAACACCATTGCTTGCTCAATGTGTGTGGACACGTGCCCCTGTTGGCCAAACACATCATAATGGATATGTACACACAGTTGCTCCATACAGTGTGGGCCAAATTGCTGGGCCTGTGTACTGCATACAATGACCCATCAATACCATTTTACGGATCACATACCTCTGTGCACAGCATAAAGCTATGTGTAACTGTCCTGTATCCAAAATTAACAACACACACAGGTTTATTTTTGGGCCAATTTTGTTTTAGTTTGCATTTTTGTGCACAAAAAAAATAAGTCGACCAACACACACAAAATTAAATAAAACACAAGTGTTTACATCACTCAAAAAAATGCAACATGATGGGAAATAACGGAAAACAAAAAACATTTCAAAGTAAAACCCCCCCAAAAATTAACTAACTAACTAATGTAAACACACCAAAACACAACCCCAATCTTCATGGTGCAGCCACCCTGGTGACTCCACTCTCCTCATCATGTTTCTGCCTTACAACACCAGCCACCTTACACCTGCTGGTGCTGCCAGGCCACTTCCCCAGGGCCATTAAAGTAGGAGCAGTATGCGTCTCTGTTTTTCCTGGCATCCTGCGGAGTCCAACCCTGGCTCAGCGGCTGGAGTGGCGCCATACCATGGTCGGTAGCACGCCAATCCCCGGGACGGACCTCCCCTGTTGTGGGGTCCACTGAATCCACATAACTTACCGGCGTGTATGATGAACGATCCCTACGATGCAAGAAGTTATGCAGCACATAGCAGGCCATCACTACCACATCAATAGATTCCAGTTTCATATGTAGACGTGTATGAAAAACCCGGAATGTATTGGCCATGATTTCGAACGCATTTTCAACCACACGGCGGGCCCGGGATAGCCGGTAATTGAAAATGCGCTGCTCAGAAGCAAGCGTCTTCTAGGGATATGGCCGTAGTAGGTGTGCCTGAAGTGGGAAGGCTTCATCCCCCACAAACACAAAGTTGAGATGATGGGTTGTCTCATCATTTGAGGGCAAATTCAGCCCACCTGTCCTTAGGTCTTGGGCCAAGGAGCAGTGTGCGAACACACCCCCATCTGAGATACGCCCATTCATTCCAATGTCCACGTAGAGGAATTCATAGTTTGCGTCCACCAGGGCAATGAGGACCACAATACAATATCCTTGTAATTGTAATACAAAGACCCAGAGTTAGGGGGTTTAGTGATCCTCACATGCTTACCATCCAATGCACCTCCGCAGTTTGGAAATTGCCAGCGGTCCTCAAACCCTCTGGCAACATCCATCCATTGAGCGGGGGTTGTTGGAAACTGCATATAGGATGGCAGCAGACTACTCCAGATGGCCTCACATGTCTCGGGGTTCAGGTGGCTCAGCAGGCACAGTGATACACGTGAAGTGTATTGCAGGTCGGTCCTTGAACGACCTATTGCCAGGAACCGCAAAGTTACAGCCAAACGCTCCTCAGGTGGCACAGCTCGACGCATCACAGTGTCCTGTCGAGCTATCAATGGCCTTATGCGTTCCAACAGGATTGTGAAAGAGTCCTTGGACATACGGAGGTAAATCTGAAATCATGCGGCTGGTCCTTGAGCTGGAGGATCGGAGTCAGCACGATTTCAGCAACTACCTCCATATGTCGCTCCGGGTTGTCCCAGTGCAGAAGCCAATCCCGAGCCCACACACGCTGTGGTCTGCGAGCCCACAACCTCTCATATCTATTCTCCAGCCACAATTCCTCTTCCACCAAGGCAAGAGCCACGATAGCATCTCCATCAGGGTCGAACATCATCTCACGTACCAACCCCTGCAAATGTGAGGAAAAGAAACATCACTACAAGAATGCTTCATCACACATCATCTATACACACCACCTCCTTCCCTATACATCTCCTGCCCACTTTACCACAGCCTACCCAAGTTTCATCACCACCCCACACACATACATATACAGCACCATTCCAGGCCAAACACAACATTGCAGTGTCTCACAACCAAACCTGGTCACTGTACACCCCTGGTCCTCCTTTACAAATATATCTCCTTTGTCAAATGCAACACATCATGAGCATAACCCCATATACCTGGCCATAATGTTGACGTCTGACCACAAGGCATGGCCAAAGAGATAGGTCACACTAATTAAGTCATGGTTGTTTCCCACTCTATACAATTACATTATACACGTACCCCAGCCTTTGTGTGTTATGCTCAAAATATCACGCCACGCAGCAGACTATTGAATACTCATCATGTCTAACAGACATCCCTGATATGTTGTGAACACCGGATCTTCAGAGGCAGACATTCGCAGAAGCCACATGCCCCACTCCACATCTGAGCTTGGCCTTAAAAGGTCCCATTGTGTGTGGTAAACGACAGTACTTTGTGGCCACAATTCAGATGATCCCCGCAACTGAAGACACACACATCCTTCAAACATCCTGTCTGGCAAAGGCAAAATGGCTTGTGAATGAGGATAGGGTTTTTAGTTTACAAAACACTCATGCATCCATTTGCCAGTACACAATAGAAAATAATACAACAGACTTCACTAGTAACTATATACCCCACCACTTGGGCGTGAGCTACACTACACAATAACGATCTGTAATGGTAAGGTGCTCTAAACGCAACACAGCCATATCACACTTCATGTTTGCACATCAGTAGTTACTCAATGACTCTGGGCAGCAAGCGTGATGTACCTCAGTCGTGAGCGCTTTTTATATGGTAATCAACCAGACAGCAGCGGCGTCTTGTAATTGACGAAGCCACCTGGGCATACGCAGGTGCGATCAATGATTATGCGCCATTGCGCTTTCTTGCTTGGTCAGGTCGTGTTTATATATGCATGGTGCTGGGGCGCCACCCCTGCTCCGACTTGAATGTGCATTGTGCTAGTAGCGTCTCTTCCCAAGATCCCTGTTAGACAGAGGGTAAGTAACGGGACATGCTATAGTTCACTCCTGTACGTTATTTTCTGTGTGCTGCACACCCATATGCTGGCAGATGTTAGGGCGCCTTATGTACAGCTTCATGTAGCGTGCTGTAGTAAGTGTATTTAGCGACGTGTACGCATCGTAACTACACTGTGTGTCCTGTAGCACACATCATGTTCTGGGATATCCTTGCCAGGTCAATGTGTACTACAGCACTACGTTTATACAAAAATATGTGTGCATCTCATGAGTGTCTGTTGTAATGTAGTTTGTAAGCCCATGTGTGCCAATTGTAATGACAGACCTTGGCATATTTCCCTGCAGTGGCCCAAAATACATATAGCAACAGGCATGTCCTGCATTCCACATGTATGGACACATGTTAAGGCCAATAATGATGCTGCATAGACAAGCTATAGACTACCAGTACACATGTACATAGTATTGATGGACATGGGCTGGCCACACAGAGTAGGATGTCACCTGTGATGGCCATGTATTTGTTTGCATGACAGAATTATATGTTTGTTTTGCAGATGGCTGAGTATAACGATTTTGTGACACAGCTCATCATCATGTACCAGGAACACGAATGCCTGTGGCCCTTGCTGCCTGGTCATGATATGCAGGCAGCGAGGGCTGTGGCCTACAGGCCGCTGGTGGAGTAGCGAACCGGCTCCAATCCACTAAGAACTGGACAGTGGCCATGGTTGCGGAGAAGATCAAATGCCTGCGCACCGTGTTCTCCAAGACTCACAAAAACTGGCTTGATGCCCGGTTCAGGGCTGGAGCGGAGGAGGTCCCTAGGCCACGTCTGTGGTACTATGACCTCATCACCTTCACCCTGGGCCAGGAGGGGCCTCGGGAAACACGGTGCAGCAGGTGCCGCCCGCAACCAGCTGTGGCCGCAGCCCAAGACCCTGCCCTGTCGCAGGAGGTGGGTAATTGTGTTTCTGTGATCTCTCTACCCAGCTTGTTCTCTCCACTGTTGTGGGGTTTGCAGCACATGTGGAAGTCACCATTGTGCTTTTCCTTCACAAATCTTGTTCACTGTTCGTTTCTATCAGTTTTGTGGTGGTTGTTATCACAGATTGTGTTGAGTTTTTTTTTGGACACTTGCCATATCAATGTGGAGCCTCAGGTGAGTATACTGCACTGGTCTACTTCTTTGTTCTTTTGGTTTCCAAACTCTGCTCCTGTGGCCTTTGGTGTTAGCCTTGGTGAGATTGGCTCTATGTTGTCTTGGGTGTTTGGTAGTGGTATTAGCTTAAATTACATGGCAACATGTGGCTGATGTTTTTTTTTTTAATTTGTTTATTTTCAGGCCCCTTGGGAGCCTAGCTCCAGTGATGAGGAGCCAGCAGCTGGCGAGGCTCTCCCCTCAACATCTGCGGGAGAGCCAGTGCCTAAGCCCAGTGGTGGGGGGCCGGGCCCAGGGCCCAACTCTGGAGTCTGAATAAGAAGACCACTTGCCCCACCAAACACGGAGCTGGGTACCTGGGCAAAACGGGTCCTCCTAGATTGAGAGAGGGCCACTGGCTCTGGGATCGGGAACTTCATCAGCAAAACGCTGGCCCGCATGGAGCCAGAGCAAAGGAACATCATCGAGAGGGCCATCTTTCGTGTCCTGGAGGCGGGCGTGAATGGGTCCCTGCGATAGGGGGCCCTTGGTCGCTTCCCCGCAAGACCACCCCAGGGCCCACTGTGCCTGCAAGATGCATGGTCAGGAGTAGGCAAAATCGTGATACTCCACCTCCCCCCCGAAGACAGGCTCTGCTGACCCATCACACCAACGATGGGTCTATGAGGATGAGGGGGGAGGCCCCATTGTCTGAACCAGCAGAAAAGGAGGAAGATGACGTGCGCTACTAGCCAATGCACAAGGTTGCCATACATACAGACTTTTTTGATGGGCACTTGGCCCCATTTTAATTTAAATCCGTTTAAAAAAAAATAAAAAAAATTTAATTTACCCACAACTCTGTCCATATCTGTGTCACGTTGACCATTATATTTGAGTGTGTGTGTTTGTTACTGTGAGTGTCATATAGTAGACATTGATGTCATATAGGGGTGCATGGCAATTGTAATGGTCCAGTATGGTGACTTGTTTGCCATGTGACACCATATACCTCCTGAAAGACCGTGGCCCAGTGTGGTTGGTCAAATGTAACCTCACAAACGTTACCCTGTGTGTGTTGCAACAAGGGATGGCACCAGGGGCGTAACTACCGGCATAGCAGACGTAGCGGTCGCTTTGGGGCCGGCGCTTGTGGGGGCGCCAGCGCTACGTTGCTATCCGGTCATTGCGATACAGTGGCGTAAGTACCGCGGTCGGCGGGCCCCGAGCTCCCCTGGGGGGCCCCGAGCTCCCCGGGGGCCCTGCTGCCTGTACCCCCAGCCGCCCGCCGCGACCCCGATAGAGCCGGAAGAGGAGGAAGAACTGCAGTGATCACTTCCTGCAGCCGCGCAGCAGTGCCCGCCCCACCAAAAGCCGGGAGAAGCAGAGCAGGTAATTGTGCGCTTCCCACCCAACTGGCACCACTAGCACCCCCCCTCCCCGCTTTCTCACCCAGCCGGCACCAGTAGCACCCGCCACCCCCACCGCTTCTCACCCGGCCGGCGCCCACCACTAGCACGTCCCCCCCCCTGCTTCTCACACGGCCGGCACCACTAGCACCCCCCCCCCCCGCTTCACCGGGGCACGAGGGACACTGGTTACGCCACTGGGCCTGTATATACCACGACTAGGGGCCCTGTATATACCACCACCAGGGGCCTGTATATACCACCACCAGGGGCCTCTATATACCACCACCAGGGGCCTGTATATACCACCACCAGGGGCCTGTATATACCACCACCAGGGGCCTGTATATACCACCACCAGGGGCCCTGTATACCACCACCAGGGGCCTGTATATACCACCACCAGGGGCCTGTATATACCACCACCAGGGACCTGTATATACCACCACCAGGGGCCCTGTATACCACCACCAGGGGCCTGTATATACCACCACCAGGGGCCCTGTATACCACCACCAGGGGCCTGTATATACCACCACCAGGGGCCTGTATATACCACCACCAGGGGCCCTGTATATACCACTGTGGAGGCTGCTGTATACCACTGGGGCTGCTGTAATACTGCTGGGGCCTGTATATACCACTAGGGAGGCTGCTGTATACCACTGGGGCTGCTGTAATACTGCTGGGGCCTGTATATACCACTGGGGAGGCTGATGTAATATTGCTGGGGCCTGTATATACCACTGGGGAGGCTGCTGTATACCACTGGGGCTGCTGTATTACTGCTGGGGCCTGTATATACCACTGGGGAGGCTGCGGTATACCACTGGGGCTGCTGTAATACTGCTGGGGCCTGTATATACCACTGGGGAGGCTTCTGTATACCACTGGGGCTGCTGTAATACTGCTGGGGCCTGTATATACCACTGGGGAGGCTGCTGTAATACTGCTGGGCCCTGTATATACCACTGGGGAGGCTGCTATAATACTGCTGGGGCCTATATATACCACTGGGGAGATGCTATAATACTGCTGGGGCCTGTATATACCACTGGGGCTGCTGTAATACTGCTGGTGCCTGTATATACCACTGGGGAGGCTGCTGTATACCACTGGGGCTGCTGTATATCTGCTGGGGCCTGTAAGGGGGTGTGTCTTGAAGGGGCGTGTCATTGAGGGATGTCTTGGAGGGCGTGTCATTGGGTGTGTGTTTGGAGGGGGCCCCATTCAAAAGTTTGCTATGGGGCCCTGCCAGTTCTAGTTACGTCCCTGGATGGCACAGGATGTAGCTGGGCAGAATTTTATTTGAGACTATCATTTTTTAAAAACATTGCCAACACAATCAAAAAGCCTTGGTCAGGTTAGGAGTAGCCAATACACACTACCCACTTTCCGAATGTGGGACACTATAAGAAAAGAGGCCAACGTGCCCTAACAACTAAGGTGCCAACATGGCAACGGGGAAAACAGCAAGGGTCCAACATGGACAACAATTATTAGGTGACTATGCTCACATTATTGGGTGGGGGGTGATGGAGTAGGGGCCCTGCAGACTGGGCTGTCTGGAGGGTGTGAATCATGGCACCCAAGCGGGCAAGGTGTTGCTGCCCTTCTTGGTGTGCCCTCTCCATGTGCTGCTGTGCCTTCTGGTGAGCCAGCAGCAGCTTCCTCAATGGTTGGTACACCTGTATGGGAAAGAAGGACATTAGTGAGTTACCTGTGCATGTGTGGATGGGTGTTTGAGGGAATTGTTAGTGATTATACGTACGCAGCACATCACCATCCCAGGTGCCATCTGTCGGAGATGGGCTGACAGCCCAGCCTGCAGTACGGGCTCGTTCTTCATCCAAAAAAGAAAAAAAAAACAGGACTCACATACTGGTGTGTGGAGCACACAACAATAAGTACATTAGCAAGCTGGTAGGCCTTAGCAGACATTTACCACCATACACTGAAGCAGCAGGCTCAAGGTGAGGGTGTGTGGCCAACAACATACCAGGGCTCAGGCCGGGAGCTGGAGATGCTGGGGTGGGGTGGTGATCCCAGGGCTCCAGGGCTGGCTGCAGCCAAGGCTTGTGGGCCTGGTGTGGAGGGAGTGGCTGGGCCCTCTGGGGCCAGGGCTGCTGGAGTCCCTGCTGGGGAGGGAGTGGCTGGGCCCTTCGGGAAGGTGGTGTGGGTGTCCCGGGAGGCGTTGGGGACTGTGGTGCGTCCCCAGACACGGAGTCCTCATCATCTGTAATATCAAACATGATAACAGAGCAATTTAAGAAAAGGAACACAACATAAGGAAAACACCTTGTGTGTGTGTATGAATGTCCATGACGGCGGTGAACGGTACGGTTAAAGGTTATGGTCGGCGCCTACCCTATGGTGAGGGCCCACTCTGGTTTGGGACATGAGTACAACACCAGTGGCCACATATTTTGAAAGTTATATAACCCTTGGCTTAGCATGGTAGGTATTTGTAACATGAATATAAGAGCAGCCAGTAAGCATCAGGTGTTCGCACCATGGGGCCCAACAGGGAGATTGTATTAAGTGTTCTGTTTTGTGATCAATGTGTAGCAAAATGGTATGTGTCACAGGTCACACATATGTGCTGCAAGGTATCATGTGGGTGTTGAACATCGCAATAATATGTTGGTGTCACCTTTGCGGTCAGGACACAACTCTTTTTGCCACCACACAAGTCAAGGACCACTATAGCCATCACCATTTGGATGACAAATGAGTGTTTCGTACATCTTCATGTTGCAGTGTAACCATCATGCAGATGCACATTGGTGACAGCTCCACATGGTGGCTTAGGCCACATTATGTGGCATGGCACAATACCACATGATGTTTGTGTAGTGTTTGGAGTATTTAGCTTGCCATGTGTGTGTTTGGCATTGACACTTACTCACCACGCAGCCTGGCAATCCTGGCACAAAGATCCACAATGCGCCCTGGGGACTTGTGCTTCAGGTCCGCTATTTTTTTCTGGATCTGCTTGCGGGTCCTCTCCACCCCCTGTTTCTGGAGCAGGACTCGCTGGATCCTCCTGAGTATGCTGCGCTTGCACAGCTGTGGGTGTCGGTGACGCTGTTGATGTGGAGGGGATATATACAGTGGATAATGTTTGTTGTGACGCCAACCACGGGTTGTGGTCAGTAATGGGACCACCGCTGCAGCGCAGCTCTGCCAGGAGGATGGAGGGATGGATATCCTGCAGTTGGATGGATGAACGCGGGTCGGGCTGCTCCTGGCAGGGTAAAAAATGTAACACACAGTTCAGTATACCTGGAATCAGACACGGACACTGAAGCAGGGTTCACCGGGTTTACTCTCAAGTTCTTCCAAGTCACACAGTTCACGGTACAGTTCAGTTCTGAACAGCTTTACACAGTAAAATCTGGTAACACTTAACCCTCTGCAGCCAGGCTGTCGCTACGAGACCCTTCACTCCTTCTATCTGTCCTTTCAGGCTTGTTCTTTCTTTACTCTGTTCTCCTGCGGATTGTATGGCGGCAGCTCGGCCCCTTGTATGTAGCTTCCCCCTATGTGTGTGTGGGCGGTAAGCCAGGTCCTCGTAGTTGCTGCTGTGCCTCCCATCTGGAATTAAAGCTCCAGGTCAGTTTGTCTGGGAAGCCAGTGTGGAACTTCAGTTTCCCTCAGACCCAATACTCTGGTATTAGCCTGGCCTGCAGTAACCCTATCTTCCAAGGTGTTACCAGGCTCCTTCTAACCCGTGTGGATTCCAGTTACTTCAACGGAAATCTACCCACCTGTAGTTGGTCGGTGCTGCTGTGTTCCTCGAACCCGGTGATACGTTCGATCTCTGTCCTCACACTCTCCTCGGATAATGGCTATGTACGAGCTTTCTCTCCATGGATCTGTGTCTCTTTGGATTCTGCGTCTCCAGGGAGGCCAACCCCACCAGGATGTGTCACTTTCTGCTGGTCTTTACCTCCTAGCCTACTCGGTCTTTTCTGCTCAGCCTTCTCCGGCCTACTACTACTACTCTTTTCCTCTATTTGTACTAGTCTACCTCCTGACCTGACCTTCCTCTAAACACCACCCCCCCTTGCCCACCTAGAATCCCGGGCTCCGGGTTGGGTGACTCCGGCACGTGTGCGGTCCTGTGTGGACACATGCCGGAGGCACGGACATACGGGGAAACATGTTCCCCTGTGGTCCCATGCAGACGTCCGTGATTACGCATGGACCGTGTCTCTGTGTGGAGCAACATGCTTGTCCGTTTGCTCCACACGGCGACAAGTCCATTTTTTTGCGGAGCCAGGGACCGTTTTTTGTCCAAACGTCCTGCACACGAATGTTCACACCATGACATCCGTGTGCACGGACCACGGACGAAAGGAAAAAGCTTCAAAATAAACAATTTCATACTCACCTCGCTCCAGCGGTGTCTGGTCCTCTCTCTTCCAGTGCCGCTCATTAGGGCTCATGATGTTTCACTTCACTGAGCCCAAGAGCGGACTGGAAGAGACAGCAACTGTCAGCGCTGGAGCGAGGTGAGTAAGTGGTGACAGGCTGTCCGTGTGCTATCCGTGGATGCACGGATAGCACAAGGACAGCACCCATCGTGTCACACGGCCGTGACACATGGGCATATGCCCCGCCCCCAAACTGCCTTGTTCCACACGTCCATGGTAACACAGATGTGTGAAAATGGCCTTAGGCCGGTTTCACACATCTGTGCCTCCGCACGTGTGCGGTCCGTGCCGACACATGCCGGAGGCTCGGACATACGGGGACACATGTTCCCCTATGGGCAAATTCACACTTCTGTTTTTCGGCATGGATCATGTCTCCTTGTGGAGCACATGCGTGTCCTGTGCTCCACACGGCGACAAGTCCATTTTTTTGTGGATACACAGACCGCTTTTTCCGTGAAACGTCCATGCACACAGATGTCATCCGTGTGACATCCGTGTGCACGGACAACAGACGAAAGTGACAACCCTAAAAATAAAGAATTTCATACTCACCTCGTCCAGCGCGGACAGCTCCTCTCTCTTCCAATGCCGCTCATTAGGCTCATGAATATTCACTTCACTGAGCCTGACAGCGGCCCGGAAGTGAGAGGAACTGTCAGCGCTGGAGCAGGTGAGTATGTAATGACATGCTCCTCTGTGTGCTATCCATGGATCCACGGTTAGCACACTGACAGCACCCATCATGTCACACGTCTGTGACATATGAGTCTATGCCCCACCCACAAACGGCCTTGTTCCACATGTCCGTGGTGACAAGGATGTGTGAAACTGGCCCTAGGCCTCTTTCTCACATCCGTGCCTCCGGCACGTGTGCGGTCCGTGCGTCCACATGCCGGAGGCACGGACATTCGGGGACACACGTTCCCCTATGGACCAATGCACATGTCCGTGATTCCGCACGGACCGTGTCTTCATGTGGAGCACATGCGTGTCCGTGTGCTCCACACGGTGACTTGTCCGTTTTTCAGCGGAGCCTAGGACCGCTTTTTTGTCAAAATGTCCTGCACACGGATGTTCACACTGACATCCGTGTGCACGGGACCACGGACAAAACCAAAAAGCCTGAAAATAAAGAATTTTATACTCCCCTCCCTCCAGCGGTGTCTGCTCCTCTCACTTCCGTGCCGCTCATTAGGGCTCATGAATATTCATTTCACTGAGCCCAAGAGCGGACCGGAAGAGAGAGGAGCAGTGGCGCTGGAGGGAATAAGTATGCGGGTGACAGGCTGTCCGTGTGCTATCCACAGCCCCACGGATACCACATGGACTGCACACATTGTGTCACACGTCCATGACACGTGTGCACGCCCCGCCCCCAAATGCCCTTGTTTCACACGTCCGTGGTGACATGGATGTGTGAAAGAGGCCTAAGGCCTCATTCACACATCCATGCCTCCGCCATGTGTGCGGTCTGTGGGGACACATGTCAGAGGCATGGACATACGGGGACACATGATCCCCTATGGCCCCCTTTATATGTCCGTAATTCTGCACAGACCATGTCGCCTGTGTAGAGCAGATGCGTGTCCATGTGCTCCAATGGAGACATGTCAGTTTTTTTTGCGGACCCATGGACCACTTTTGGGCGAAAACTTCCATGCACATGGATGTCATCCATGTGACATCCCTGTTCACGGACAAAAGTAATAAACTTAAAAATAAAGAAAGTCATACTCACCTCACTCCAGCACTGACCGTGTTTCTCACTCTCAGTGCCGCTCATTAGGCTCATGAATATTCACTTCACTGAGCCCAACAGCAGACCTGAAGTGTGGGGAGCAGCGACACTGGAGGAAGGGGAGTATGTGCGGGCAGGCTGTCCGTGTGCAATCTATGGATAGCACACGTGTCACACATCTGCTTGGGGCCCCTGTGTGCTGCCTTGGGCCCTGTGCATTACCTTGGGCCCCTGTGTGCTGCTTGGGCCCCCCATGCACTGCCTGGGGCCCCTGTGCACTGCCTGGGGCCCTGTGCACTGCCAGGAGCCCCTGTGTGCTGCTTGGGGCCCCTGTGCACTGCCTGAGGTCCCCATGCACTGCCTGGGGGGCTGTGTGCTGCCTGTGGCCCCTGTGCACTGTCAGGAACCCCTGTATTTGCCTTGGCTACTGTGTGCTGCCTGTGGCCCCCGTGCACTGTCTGCAGCCCCTTTGTGCTGCCTGAGGCCTGTGCAGTGCCTTATGGCCCTGTATGCTGCTTGAAGCCCCTGTGCACTGTATGTGGCCCCTGTGTGCTGCCTTGGCTCCTGTGTGCTGCCTGGAGCCCCTGTATTTTGCTTAGGGCCCCTGTGTGCTGCCTTGGTCCCTGTGCATTGCATTGGGCCCTATGCACTCCCTGGGGTCCCTGTGGATTACCTTAGGCCCCTGTTCACTGCATGAGGCCCCTGTGTGCTGATTGGGGCCCCAATGCACTGCCTGTGGCCCTGTGTGCTGCCTAGAACCCCTGTGTGTTGCCAGGGTCCCCTGTATGTTGCCTGAAAAAGGCCTCAAACATAGTTAATTTATTTTGGCACACTATAGGTTAATGTCATTTCTTACTGCTATCAAGTTCATTTAATGATCTGCTCAGGTGTGACAGCTCCCATCTCCTTCAAACAGTCACATGACCCATCAGCTAGTATTGCCTGTGTGAATTTCATTCTTTGCAAGGTGCTTGGGTGGAAGGAGCTCTTGGTGAGCTATCTGGTGTGAAACTGTTCTGTGGCTGAAAACATAGTCAAAACTGTGAAGCTGCTGCTTATCCTTTTAAAGGGAACCCAACCCCTCATAATCACCCCCAAGCCTCTGAATACCTGTCTCTGCACCCTCACAAATCATTTCCAACATTCCTCTTGTGTTGGAAATGCTCGCTATAAAAGATGAAATCTAGCCTATTATACTTACTGAAAGTGTGACTTCTGCTCCCTGAATAAGTCTTACAGGGCGTTCACTGTGCACTCCTAAGCCTGCCTTAGCCGCGCATTATCATGCCCCGATGGGCGTGATAAGAAATCGAAGTCCTCCTCGCCCTGCTGTATGGGCGTAATAGCCGGTATGACGCAATTAGCTTCATATCCGGGCAGGATGACGTCGGTATGCCCTTTAGGTGTACCGCTGACCTCACCATGCGCGTTGCGCATGCGTGAGTTTTGCTTTGTGGCCGAGAGCGTCGTAAAGCAAAAGCCACGCAATGCGTACGACGTCACCATGACTGGATTTGATACAAATAGCGTCACACCGGCTATTATGCCCATACAGCAGCGCGAGGAGGACTTGGATTTCTTATCACGTCCATCGGGGCGTGATAATGAGCGGCTCAGGCAGGCTTAGGAACGCCCTGTGCGACTTATTCAGGGAGCAGAAGTCGCACTTTCAGTAAGTATAAAAGGCTAGATTTAGTTTTTTATAGGGAGCATTTCCAACACAAGAGGAATGTTGGATATGATTTGTGAGGGTGCAGGGACAGGTATTCAGAGGCTTGGGGGTGATTATGAGGGGTCAGGTTCCGTTTAAGTATTCCACTGTTTGTCTTTTCTTTTCTTCTTGTTGTAGTATTTCAGTGGTGAGACTAGTGTTTTCGCTGGTCAGATCCCTACTTATGGATAAGAGAAGGGCAATTTAGGGCCTAGGTATCCAGCTCAGTGATGGATTGAAATAACCTATATAGGTACATCCTCAGGTGAGTGTACGAGGTGTCCATTTTCCCATTCCCTATTGACAGGCCCTGCCATTATTGTTGTTTCCCTGGTGTTCCCATGTGTGTTGGGTTATGCAACACTGTTATGCTGTGCATTTTGACATATGCCAGCCTGTGTGTGATGTAATCACTATATATGATATATATATACACAACTTTTCTTTTTTGTTTTTGGCATGAGTGCTGGGCTCTAGGGTTAAATTTGTGTTTTAAAAGCCAGTCCTCGATTTTGGTGAAAACCAGACAAAAATGTACACTGCAACTTTTCAGGGTGTGGTGTTTTTTTTTTCTTTTCTACCATGGGTGGTTAATATATTTGTTTCCAAATGTTGAAGACATGTCCAGTTGACAACTGCAAGGAGCCTCCCTGGCATGCAAACTCTTCATCTTTTTATGTTAAAAAGACTTATGGGAAGTTATAATAAACTGAAAATGTCAGTGTTCCCTACAGGACAATGTAGCCAAGCAGTTAGTACCAATCGTATATAAGGCCTCATTACTTAAAGTGTAAATGTCATTTCACTGAAGAGAAAAAACAAACAAACAATAGTGCACTGATTGTTAATGATGGGTCACATAGAAGCTAAGACCATGCTTTTTTGTGCCATATAACTTATTTTCTCAACTTTTTTGTGATATTTAAAAAACAGTCCTTTTGCGCTCTGTGGGAGTGGCCAGCATCTGTCAGCAGTGTGTGTGGGCATGGCCAGCATCTTCCAGCTGTGTAATTTCCTCAGCGCTGCTATCAGTATGTCTCTGTTCAGGTATGCATCTGCGTCTCAGACACAAGCGGCCTGAACACTAATGTGAAACTGGCCTATCACACTGATAAAACTGTCTCTGTCTGTGTATAAAAACTATAAGGATCATCACAGTGGAGGGCAGAGTATCCAGAGTGCAGCTTTGCGTATGTGAGGTCTGTAATCTGAGCTTTTACCACAGTGTGTTACATGTAGCCTGTGCAGAGCAGAGCATTCAGTCTATGGAAGTTGATTTATTCATCAGCACTGGATTGGATGAGTATTACCAAAAATATTACTGACACTTTATTGATGTGCATGATGTGATTTGTGCAGTAGTAATAGTACAGTTTGTGCTGTGAGTATCCTCTAATTACATCCACTGTACTTGGTTTATGTGACATCTGTGCCCTTGTGTAATGCGTGACCAGTGTGTCATGTATGACCCGTGTGGTCTGTGTGTTATTAATGACCTATGTGTGATGTATGACCTGCGTGACCTGTGTGCCATGCGTGACCTGTGTGCCATGCATGACCTGTGTAGTCTGTGTGATGTATGACCTGTGTGGTCTGTGTGTGATATGTGACCTGTATGTGATGTGTGACCTGTGTGTGATGTGTGGTCTGTGTGATGTATGACCTACTTGTGATGTATGACCTGTGAGGTCTGTGTGTGATGTGTGACCTGTGTGACCAGTGTGTGATGTGTGACCAGTGTGTGATTAATGAACTATGTGTGATGTATGACCTGTGTGCCCTGTGTGATGCATGACCTGTGTTACCAGTGTGTCATGCGTGTCTTGTTTTGTTTGTGTGATGTATGACCTGTGAGGTCTGTGTGCGATGTATGACCTTTGTAACCATGTCATGCGTGGCCAGTGTATCATGCGTGGCCAGTGTGTCATGCATGGCCAGTGTGTCATGCTTGACATGTATAACCTGTGTGGTCTGTGTGTGATGAGTGACCTGTGTGTGATGAGTGACCTGTGTGTGATGAGTGACCTGTGTGTGATGAGTGACCTGTGTGTGATGAGTGACCTGTGTGACCTGTGTGGGAAGTATGACCTGTGTGACCTGTGTGGGAAGTATGACCTGTGTGACCTGTGTGGGAAGTATGACCTGTGTGTGATGAGTGACCTGTGTGTGATGAGTGACCTGTGTGTGATGAGTGACCTGTGTGACCTGTGTGGGAAGTATGACCTGTGTGACCTGTGTGGGAAGTATGACCTGTGTGACCTGTGTGGGAAGTATGACCTGTGTGTGATGAGTGACCTGTGTGTGATGAGTGACCTGTGTGTGATGAGTGACCTGTGTGACCTGTGTGTGAAGTATGACCTGTGTGACCTGTGTGTGAAGTATGACCTGTGTGACCTGTGTATGAAGTATGACCTTTGTGCACGGACCACAGACGAAAGTGACAACCCTAAAAATAAAGAATTTCATACTCACCTCGTCCAGCGCGGACAGCTCCTCTCTCTTCCAATGCCGCTCATGAATATTCACTTCACTGAGCCTGACAGCGGCCCGGAAGTGAGAGGAACTGTCAGCGCTGGAGCGAGGTGAGTATGTAATGACATGCTCCTCTGTGTGCTATCCATGGATCCACGGTTAGCACACTGACAGCACCCATCATGTCACACGTCTGTGACATATGAGTCTATGCCCCACCCACAAACGGCCTTGTTCCACATGTCCGTGGTGACAAGGATGTGTGAAACTGGCCCTAGGCCTCTTTCACACATCCGTGCCTCCGGCACGTGTGCGGTCCGTGCGTCCACATGCCGGAGGCACGGACATACGGGGACACACGATCCCCTATGGACCAATGCACATGTCCGTGATTCCGCACGGACCGTGTCTTCGTGTGGAGCACATGCGTGTCCGTGTGCTCCACACGGTGACTTGTCCGTTTTTCAGCGGAGCCTAGGACCGCTTTTTTTGTCAAAATGTCCTGCACACGGATGTTCACACTGACATCCGTGTGCACGGACCACGGACAAAACCAAAAAGCCTGAAAATAAAGAATTTTATACTCCCCTCCCTCCAGCGGTGTCTGCTCCTCTCACTTCCGGTGCCGCTCATTAGGGCTCATGAATATTCATTTCACTGAGCCCAAGAGCGGACCGGAAGAGAGAGGAGCAGTGGCGCTGGAGGGAAGTAAGTATGCGGGTGACAGGCTGTCCGTGTGCTATCCACAGCCCCACGGATACCACATGGACTGCACACATTGTGTCACACGTCCATGACACGTGTGCACGCCCCGCCCCCAAATGCCCTTGTTTCACACGTCCGTGGTGACATGGATGTGTGAAAGAGGCCTAAGGCCTCATTCACACATCCATGCCTCCGCCATGTGTGCGGTCTGTGGGGACACATGTCAGAGGCATGGACATACGGGGACACATGATCCCCTATGGCCCCCTTTATATGTCCGTAATTCTGCACAGACCATGTCGCCGTGTAGAGCAGATGCGTGTCCATGTGCTCCAATGGAGACATGTCAGTTTTTTTTTGCGGACCCATGGACCACTTTTGGGCGAAAACTTCCATGCACATGGATGTCATCCATGTGACATCCCTGTTCACGGACAAAAGTAATAAACTTAAAAATAAAGAAAGTCATACTCACCTCACTCCAGCACTGACCGTGTTTCTCACTCTCAGTGCCGCTCATTAGGCTCATGAATATTCACTTCACTGAGCCCAACAGCAGACCTGAAGTGTGGGGAGCAGCGACACTGGAGGAAGGGGAGTATGTGCGGGCAGGCTGTCCGTGTGCTATCTATGGATAGCACACGTGTCACACATCTGCCTTGGGCCCTGTGCATTACCTTGGGCCCCTGTGTGCTGCTTGGGCCCCCCATGCACTGCCTGGGGCCCCTGTGCACTGCCTGGGGCCCTGTGCACTGCCAGGAGCCCCTGTGTGCTGCTTGGGGCCCCTGTGCACTGCCTGAGGTCCCCATGCACTGCCTGGGGGCTGTGTGCTGCCTGTGGCCCCTGTGCACTGTCAGGAACCCCTGTATGTTGCCTTGGCTACTGTGTGCTGCCTGTGGCCCCCGTGCACTGTCTGCAGCCCCTTTGTGCTGCCTGAGGCCCTGTGCAGTGCCTTATGGCCCTGTATGCTGCTTGAAGCCCCTGTGCACTGTATGTGGCCCCTGTGTGCTGCCTTGGCTCCTGTGTGCTGCCTGGAGCCCCTGTATTTTGCTTAGGGCCCCTGTGTGCTGCCTTGGTCCCTGTGCATTGCATTGGGCCCTATGCACTCCCTGGGGTCCCTGTGGATTACCTTAGGCCCCTGTTCACTGCATGAGGCCCCTGTGTGCTGATTGGGGCCCCAATGCACTGCCTGTGGCCCTGTGTGCTGCCTAGAACACCTGTGTGTTGCCAGGGTCCCCTGTATGTTGCCTGAAAAAGGCCTCAAACATAGTTAATTTATTTTGGCACACTATAGGTTAATGTCATTTCTTACTGCTATCAAGTTCATTTAATGATCTGCTCAGGTGTGACAGCTCCCATCTCCTTCAAACAGTCACATGACCCATCAGCTAGTATTGCTGTGTGAATTTCATTCTTTGCAAGGTGCTTGGGTGGAAGGAGCTCTTGGTGAGCTATCTGGTGTGAAACTGTTCTGTGGCTGAAAACATAGTCAAAACTGTGAAGCTGCTGCTTATCCTTTTAAAGGGAACCCAACCCCTCATAATCACCCCCAAGCCTCTGAATACCTGTCTCTGCACCCTCACAAATCATTTCCAACATTCCTCTTGTGTTGGAAATGCTCGCTATAAAAGATGAAATCTAGCCTATTATACTTACTGAAAGTGTGACTTCTGCTCCCTGAATAAGTCTTACAGGGCGTTCACTGTGCACTCCTAAGCCTGCCTTAGCCGCGCATTATCATGCCCCGATGGGCGTGATAAGAAATCGAAGTCCTCCTCGCCCTGCTGTATGGGCGTAATAGCCGGTATGACGCAATTAGCTTCATATCCGGGCAGGATGACGTCGGTATGCCCTTTAGGTGTACCGCTGACCTCACCATGCGCGTTGCGCATGCGTGAGTTTTGCTTTGTGGCCGAGAGCGTCGTAAAGCAAAAGCCACGCAATGCGTACGACGTCACCATGACTGGATTTGATACAAATAGCGTCACACCGGCTATTATGCCCATACAGCAGCGCGAGGAGGACTTGGATTTCTTATCACGTCCATCGGGGCGTGATAATGAGCGGCTCAGGCAGGCTTAGGAACGCCCTGTGCGACTTATTCAGGGAGCAGAAGTCGCACTTTCAGTAAGTATAAAAGGCTAGACTTAGTTTTTTATAGGGAACATTTCCAACACAAGAGGAATGTTGGATATGATTTGTGAGGGTGCAGGGACAGGTATTCAGAGGCTTGGGGGTGATTATGAGGGGTCAGGTTCCGTTTAAGTATTCCACTGTTTGTCTTTTCTTTTCTTCTTGTTGTAGTATTTCAGTGGTGAGACTAGTGTTTTCGCTGGTCAGATCCCTACTTATGGATAAGAGAAGGGCAATTTAGGGCCTAGGTATCCAGCTCAGTGATGGATTGAAATAACCTATATAGGTACATCCTCAGGTGAGTGTACGAGGTGTCCATTTTCCCATTCCCTATTGACAGGCCCTGCCATTATTGTTGTTTCCCTGGTGTTCCCATGTGTGTTGGGTTATGCAACACTGTTATGCTGTGCATTTTGACATATGCCAGCCTGTGTGTGATGTAATCACTATATATTATATGATATATATATATACACAACTTTTCTTTTTTGTTTTTGGCATGAGTGCTGGGCTCTAGGGTTAAATTTGTGTTTTAAAAGCCAGTCCTCGATTTTGGTGAAAACCAGACAAAAATGTACACTGCAACTTTTCAGGGTGTGGTGTTTTTTTTTTTCTTTTCTACCATGGGTGGTTAATATATTTGTTTCCAAATGTTGAAGACATGTCCAGTTGACAACTGCAAGGAGCCTCCCTGGCATGCAAACTCTTCATCTTTTTATGTTAAAAAGACTTATGGGAAGTTATAATAAACTGAAAATGTCAGTGTTCCCTACAGGACAATGTAGCCAAGCAGTTAGTACCAATCGTATATAAGGCCTCATTACTTAAAGTGTAAATGTCATTTCACTGAAGAGAAAAAACAAACAAACAATAGTGCACTGATTGTTAATGATGGGTCACATAGAAGCTAAGACCATGCTTTTTTGTGCCATATAACTTATTTTCTCAACTTTTTTGTGATATTTAAAAAACAGTCCTTTTGCACTCTGTGGGAGTGGCCAGCATCTGTCAGCAGTGTGTGTGGGCATGGCCAGCATCTTCCAGCTGTGTAATTTCCTCAGCGCTGCTATCAGTATGTCTCTGTTCAGGTATGCATCTGCGTCTCAGACACAAGCGGCCTGAACACTAATGTGAAACTGGCCTATCACACTGATAAAACTGTCTCTGTCTGTGTATAAAAACTATGGGGATCATCACAGTGGAGGGCAGAGTATCCAGAGTGCAGCTTTGCGTATGTGAGGTCTGTAATCTGAGCTTTTACCACAGTGTGTTACATGTAGCCTGTGCAGAGCAGAGCATTCAGTCTATGGAAGTTGATTTGTTCATCAGCACTGGATTGGATGAGTATTACCAAAAATATTACTGACACTTTATTGATGTGCATGATGTGATTTGTGCTGAGTAGTAAAGTACAGTTTGTGCTGTGAGTATCCTCTAATTACATCCACTGTACTTGGTTTATGTGACATCTGTGCCCTTGTGTAATGCGTGACCAGTGTGTCATGTATGACCCGTGTGGTCTGTGTGTTATTAATGACCTATGTGTGATGTATGACCTGCGTGACCTGTGTGCATCGTGACCTGTGTGCCATGCGTGACCTGTGTGCATGCGTGACCTGTGTGCATGCGTGACTGTGTGCATGCGTGACCTGTGTGCATGATGACCTGTGTAGTCTGTGTGATGTATGACCTGTGTGGTCTGTGTGTGATATGTGACCTGTATGTGATGTGTGACCTGTGTGTGATGTGTGGTCTGTGTGATGTATGACCTACTTGTGATGTATGACCTGTGTGACCAGTGTGTGATGTTGACCTGTGTGACCAGTGTGTGATGTGTGACCAGTGTGTGATGTGTGACCAGTGTGTGATCAGTGTGTGATGTGTGACCTGTGTGTGATGAGTTACCTGTGTGTGATGTGTGATTTGTGTTTTGTATGAACTGTGTAACCTGTGTGTGATGTATGACTTGTGTGTGGTTTATGTGTGTTTGATGTGTGACCTGTGTGTGATTAATGAACTATGTGTGATGTATGACCTGTGTGCCCTGTGTGATGCATGACCTGTGTTACCAGTGTGTCATGCGTGTCTTGTTTTGTTTGTGTGATGTATGACCTGTGAGGTCTGTGTGTGATGTATGACCTTTGTAACCATGTCATGCGTGGCCAGTGTGTCATGCATGGCCAGTGTGTCATGCTTGACATGTATAACCTGTGTGGTCTGTGTGTGATGAGTGACCTGTGTGTGATGAGTGACCTGTGTGTGATGAGTGACCTGTGTGTGATGAGTGACCTGTGTGTGATGAGTGACCTGTGTGACCTGTGTGGGAAGTATGACCTGTGTGACCTGTGTGGGAAGTATGACCTGTGTGACCTGTGTGGGAAGTATGACCTTGTGGGAAGTATGACCTGTGTGGGAAGTATGACCTGTGTGGGAGTATGACCTGTGTGGGAAGTATGACCTGTGTGGGAAGTATGACCTGTGTGACCTGTGTGGGAAGTATGACCTGTGTGACCTGTGTGGAAGTATGACCTGTGTGACCTGTGTGGGAAGTATGACCTGTGTGACCTGTGTGGGAAGTATGACCTGTGTGGGAGTATGACCTGTGTGACCTGTGTGGGAAGTATGACCTGTGTGACCTGTGTGTGAACTATGACCTTTGTGTGATGAGTGACCTGTGTGTGATGAGTGACCTGTGTGTGATGAGTGACCTGTGTGTGATGAGTGACCTGTGTGTGATGAGTGACCTGTGTGTGATGAGTGACCTGTGTGTGATGAGTGACCTGTGTGACCTGTGTGTGAAGTATGACCTGTATGACCTGTGTGACCTGTGTGTGAAGTATGACCTGTGTGACTGTGTTGAAGTATGACCTGTGTGACTGTGTATGAAGTATGACCTTTGTGTGATGAGTGACCTGTGTGTGATGTATGGCCTGTGTGTCTGTGTATGATTAATGACCTTTGTGTGATGTTTGACCTGTGTGATGCATGACCTGTGTTACCAGTGTGTCATGCGTGATCTGTGTGCCATGCATGACCTGTGAGGTCTGTGTGTGATGTATGACTTGTATAACCATGTCATGCGTGGCCAGTGTGTCATGCGTGGCCAGTGTGTCATGCGTGGCCAGTGTGTCATGCGTGGCCAGTGTGTCATGCGTGGCCAGTGTGTCATGCGTGGCAGTGTGTCATGGTGGCCAGTGAGTCATGCGTGGCCTAGTGTGTCATGCGTGGCCTGTGTGTCAATGCTGGCCAGTGTGTCATGCGTGGCCAGTGTGTCTGCGTGGCCAGTGTGTCATGCGTGGCCAAGTGTGTCATGCGTGGCCAGTGTGGATATGCGTGGCCGGTGTGTCATGCGTGCCGGTGTGTCATGCGTGCCGTGTGTCATGCGTGCCGGTGTGTGATGTGTGACCTGTGAGTGATGTGTGACCTGTGAGTGATGTGTGACCTGTGATTGATGTGTGACCTGTGAGTGGTGTGGTGACCTGGTGATGTGTGTGACTGTGAGTGATGTATGAAATGTGTGACCTGTTGTGAAGTATGACCTGTGTGACCTGTGTGTGATGTGTGACCTGTGTGTGATGTATGACCTGTGTGACCTGTGTTTGATGTGTGACCTGTGTTTGATGTGTGACCATGTGTTTGATGTGTGACCTGTGTTTGATGTGTGTACCTGTGTTTGATGTGTGACCTGTGTTTGATGTGTGACCTGTGTGTGATGTGTGAGACTGTGTGAACCTATGGTGATGTGTGAACTGTGTGACCTGTGAGTGATGTGTGAACGGTGTAACCTGTGTGTGAAGTGTGACCTTTGTGTGAAGTGTGACCTTTGTGTGATGTAGAACTGTGTGACCTGTGTGTGACCTTTGGATGTGATAGTGTGGCCATTTGTGTGAAGTGTGTGCCTTTGTGTGAAGTGTGGCCTTTGTGTGAAGTGTGGCCTTTGTGTGATGTATGAACTGTGTACTGTGTGTGGTGCTATGACATGTGTTGATGTATGACCTGTGTGTGATGTGTGACCTGTGTTTTGTATGAACTTGAACCTGTTGTGGTGTATGACATGTTTGATGTATCAGAATAAAAAGGTATTTTCAGGGCCACTGGACCATACTGACAGCGACTTTATTAGAACATAGTAAAAACACTTCATCCGCCGTTTGATGTATGACCTGTGTGTGGTTTTGACCAATGTGTGATGTGTGACCTGTGTTTGATGTGTGACCTGTGTTTGATGTGTGACCTGTGTTTGATGTGTGACCTGTGTTTGATGTGTGACCTGTGTTTGATGTGTGACCTGTGTTGATGTGTGACCTGTGTTTGAGTGTGTGACCTGTGAGTGATGTGTGAACTGTGTGATATGAGGTGATGTGTGAACTGTGTGACCTGTGATGTGGATGGTGTGAACGGTGTGTGACCTTTGTGTGAAGTGTGACCTTGTGTTATGTATGAACTGTGTGACCTGTGTGTTGGCCTTTGTGTGGTGTGTGCCTTGTGTGAAGTGTGGCCTTGTGTGAAGTGTGCCTTTGTGTGAAGTGTGCCTTTGTGTGATGTATGAACTGTGTGACCTGTGTGTGACCTTTGTGTGAAGTGTGGCCTTTGTTTGAAGTGTGGCCTTTGTGTGAAGTGTGGCCTTTGTGTGATGTATGAACTGTGTAACCTGTGTGTGGTGTATGACATGTTTGATGTATGACCTGTGTGTGATGTGTGACCTGTGTTTTGTATGAACTGTGTAACCTGTGTGTGGTGTATGACATGTTTGATGTATCAGAATAAAAAAGGTATTTTCCAGGGCCACTGGACCATACTGACAGCGACTTTATTAGAACATATTAAAAACACTTACATCCCGCCGTTTGATGTATGACCTGTGTGTGGTTTATGACCAATGTGTGATGTGTGACCTGTGTTTGATGTGTGACCTGTGTTTGATGTGTGACCTGTGTTTGATGTGTGACCTGTGTTTGATGTGTGACCTGTGTTTGATGTGTGACCTGTGTTTGATGTGTGACCTGTGTTTGATGTGTGACCTGTGTTTGATGTGTGACCTGTGAGTGATGTGTGAACTGTGTGACCTATGAGTGATGTGTGAACTGTGTGACCTGTGATTGATGTGTGAACGGTGTGACCTTTGTGTGAAGTGTGACCTTTGTGTTATGTATGAACTGTGTGACCTGTGTGGGGCCTTTGTGTGAAGTGTGCCTTTGTGTGAAGTGTGGCCTTTGTGTGAAGTGTGGCCTTTGTGTGAAGTGTGGCCTTTGTGTGAAGTGTGGCCTTTGTGTGAAGTGTGCCTTTGTGTGAAGTGTGGCCTTTGTGTGATGTATGAATGTGTACCTGTGTGTGGTGTATGACATGTTTGATGTATGACCTGTGTGTGATGTGTGACCTGTGTTTTGTATGAACTGTGTAACCTGTGTGTGGTGTATGACATGTTTGATGTATCAGAAGAAAAAAGGTATTTTCCAGGGCCACTGGACCATACTGACAGCGACTTTATTAGAACATATTAAAAACACTTACATCCGCCGTTTGATGTATGACCTGTGTGTGGTTTATGGCCAATGTGTGATGTGTGACCTGTGTGTGATGTGTGACCTGTGTGTGATGTGTGACCTGTGTTTTGTATGAACTGTGTAACCTGTGTGTGGTGTATGACTGTTGATGTGTGACCTGTGTGTGATGTGTGACCTGTGTTTTGTATGAACTGTGTAACCTGTGTGTTGTGTATGACATGTTTGATGTATGACTTGTGTGTGGTTTATGACCAGTGTTGATGTGTGACCTGTGTGTGATGTGTGACCTGTGTGTGATGTATGACCTGTGTGTGATGTATGACCTGACCCATACACAACACACACATCACACCCATACATGATATCTGTATGAACACACACAAATGTATGCTCACTGTCTCCTTTATCATGGTGTACCCAGTGGCAGTAGTGGGGGAGGCCAGATGTAATCATCAGCAGTGACTGTACATGCAGGAGGCCTCCTGCTCCTTCTCTCCCTTTTCCCTACTCCTAGCTGATAAGGTCCCGACATTGCAGGAGGGAGGGGGCTCCTGTGCCTGCTCTTCTCTCTTCAGTGTCGGCAGCAGCTCTTGGATCCAACAGTCTTGGCCCCGTACAAGTGCTATCACTGTTCCAAGCCCCGCACCTCCCCCACAGTGATGCTGTGCAGTCCTGCTGCACAAGTATGGATGAATCCTCGGCCATAGCTGAAGACAGGAGAGGTGAGGAGCAGCTGCCGACGTGATCACAGTCGTCACTAGTCAGAGCTGTCAGGCAAACCCTGCGTATGTGCAGACCAGTTTACACTGTAGCTGACGGAGCTCAGCCCTGTGCTGTAACCTGAGGTGACCTGAGACACTTCACCTCATGAACTGCAGCCAGGAGCTCGCAGTATGTAGGCCACGCCCCTCCCTTCTGAGGCCGTATTCACTGTGCACACGGCTTTCACAGGAAGAGTTGCACAGACACAGTGCAGTTGGGGCACTTTGTAGAAGATTTTGGAATGGTTTGCAACCAGAATTTTCTAATGAAGTATGTTAGAAAGTTTATTAAAATCTCTTGCTCTACTTTATTATGAAATAAAAATTAAACAGCAGTTTCACTTTAAATCTCAGGCTATAAAAATATGCATATTTGATGCCTGTGAGTAAGGTAAGGCCTCTTAGGCTGCTTTCACATCAGCGGTTTTCGCTGATCGCGGCAGTTGCGGTGAAAAAATCGCAACTGCCGCGATTACCGCATAACGGCTGCACTTGCGTTTCACTTGCGGCAAGCCCCATACAATGTCTATGGGGCTTGCGGCAGGTGCGGCAAGTGCGGTTTCGGCACTTGCGGCAGGTGCGGCAGCGAAAAAAACGCAGCATACCTCGGTTTTTTCGCGGCCACTCCTGCCGCAAGTGCCGATACCGCACTTGCCGCACCTGCCGCAAGCCCCATAGACATTTTATGGCGCTTGCCGCAAGTAAACCGCAAGTGCAGCCGTTATTCGGTAATCGCGGCAGTTGCGTTTTTTTCACCGCAACTGCCGCGATCAGCGAAAACCGCTGATGTGAAAGGACCCTTACATGGAAGTTCTTGCTTTTATTGTCTGCCTGTTGTGTGGCCACAATTAATATTTCTGCAGCTAATTGAGATGTATACACCATGTATATATTTTCTTTTTCCCCCAGCCCCTCCTCCTTGAAGCACTCCATGGTAACCACAAACTGTCTCCTTATTACAACCATGCGTTTTGTGCAGTTTGGGTGAAATCACACTTGCGTTCCCCACTGCAGCGTCTAGCGGTGTGCGAACGCAAACTGAGCGCATACATCGCGCGTCCCTATGTTTCACATGGGGACGCGGGTGTATGCGCTTGGGTGCAAATGGCAGTGCACACCCATTGCCTGCCATGTGTGATTTGTACGCATGCAGATGCTTGCATACAAATTATACATTCTCGTCCGCACCATGAATGTGACATGTCGTGTTCATGGTGCGGATGAGAATGCATGATTTGTACACATGCGGGCAATGGGTGCGCACGGCAAGCCACACCCAAGCGCATACACACGTGTCCCCATCTTAAACATAGGGCCGCGCGGTGTATGCGCTCGGCTTGCGTTCGCCTGCTGCAATACGCTGCGGTGTGAAGCGCAAGTGTCAAGCCAGCCTTTGTCCTTTGCGTATATCATCTTTAATTTGTAGGCCTTTCCAATGCTTGAAGTTGGATAATGTGGTCTTTATCCACCTTTTCTTGGTTGATCGAATCACTTAGCCATTCAAATCGTCTTCCTTGGGGATATTGCTTAATATAATTTTGATTTTAATTATTTTTTTTTAAGTAGTGTATATAGTAGGGATGGGCGAATCTACTCGCTAGGACTCGTTACTCGGCGAGTAGTAAGTGACTCGCAGGACTCGGTACTCTGCGAGTTTCCCAGTGATTACTCGCACGAGTCCAATGCAAATCAATATCAATCCTAGTTTTGTCAGAAACGCTGACAAAACTAGGATTGCCATTGTTTGCATTAGACTCGGCTACTGTGCCAGTGATAGCATGGAAACTCGCAAAGTAACTGCTGTTACATTGCGAGCCGAGTCCAGCTGTCTTCTCTGTGTGCAGGCTGCCAGCTCCAGGGTCCTAGAGCCCGCCTGCTCACAGAGATGATGTAGCAGTGCTGAGATTGTTCTCAGTCTGCTCATTCCCTGTGCATAGACATCTATCTATGCACAGGGGATGTAGCAGAGAGGACATCGCGTTTTGGACTACGTCGGACGGAAGAGGATTTTTTTAATTAAAGATGGAGTCCCTAATGGCTTTTTTTTTTTATTTCAAATAAAAATTTTTCTCTGTGTTGTGTTTTTTTAACCCTTTATTGGAGATTCTTAGTGGCTGGGTCAAACGTGGCCTGACATTAAGAATCTTGGGCTTAATACCAGCTTGTATAACAAAGCTGGTATTAACCTCTTTATTACCCAGCGTGCTACCGCCACCAGGGCCGCTGGAAGAGCGGGGTTCAGCGCCAGAGGATGGCGCTTCAATGAACGCGCTATCTTCTGGGGCGGCTGCGGGCTGCAATTTGCAGCGGGGGCTGCCCAGAAAGCTTGGGCATCCCTGCGCTGCGGATTCCACCCCCAGCTGCTTAGCTGTACCTGGCTAGACATAGAAATTGCGCGGAGCCCCACGCATTTTTTTTTATTATTTCATGAATTTCAGAGTCAGAGTCTCAGAATCAGAGTCTCAGAGTCAGAGTCAGAGTCAGAATCTCAGAATTTCATGAAATAATTAAAAAAAAAATGCATGGGGCTCCGCGCAATTTCTATGTCTAGCCAGGTACAGCTAAGCAGCTGGGGGCTGGAATCCGCAGCGCAGGGATGCCCAAGCTTTCTGGGCACCCCCCGCTGCAAATTGCAGCCCGCAGCCGCCCCAGAAGATGGCGCGTTCATTGAAGCGCCATCCTCTGGCTCTTAACCCGCTCTTCCAGCGGCCCTGGTAGCGATGGCACGCTGGGTAATAAAGAGGTTAGGGCCAGCTTTGTATTATCAGCTGGCCCTAAGCCCGAAATTTATGGCGGTCACGCCAATATTAGACATGACCGCCATGAATTTCTATTAAATTGTTTTAAAAAAAACACAACACAAAGAAATTTTTTTATTAGAAATAAAAAAAAAAAGCCATTAGGGACTCCATCTCTAATTAAAAAAATCCTCTTCCGTCCGACGCAGTCCAAAACGCGATGTCCTCTCTGCTACATCCCTGTCATAGATATAGATGTCTATGCACAGGGAATGAGCAGACTGAGAACAATCTCAGCTCTGCTACATCATCTCTGTGCACAGACATTCATGTCTGTACACAGGGAATGAGCAGACTGAGAACAATCTCAGCTCTGCTGCAGCAGGCGGGCTCTAGGACCCTGGAGCTGGCAGCCAGCACACTGAGCAGACAGGACTCTTATCTGTGCGAGTTTCCCAGTGATTACAGTTGCAAAGTAAACGAGCAATGCAAATAAATGACAAAACTAGGATTGCTTCAGGCTGAAGCTTCCGAGACACATCTGCGATTTGTAAATCTCACACTACTCGCTATTACTCGCTTCCCCATTCATTAACATTGGACTCGCTAGACTCGCAACGAGTAGCGAGTCCTGTGCTCGGACTCGCTAGAGTCAAGCGATTCTGAGTAATTTAGGATTCGCCCATCACTAGTATATAGCAAAAATTAAATATTCATGAGTTGCATTACAAAGAATAGAATGCTGGCATTTAGTCAGATTTTTAGCTAAATATATATATATAAAATTTTTATTTATTTTTGTTTTTCCCCAGCAATATTCTCCCATTACGTTGATGGCCCCTTTCACCTGGAAATATATAATTGGACTCAACCTAGAATGGAGAAATAACAAATACAACATGAATTATGGAAGACCTGGACTTGAGTCATTGATATGCCGCAAAATTAAAGTGAGGAAAATTTTCTTTCTTGGGAGTACCTGGATGTCCACTCACATACTTGAAGTACTTTATGGCCTTTTGTGCTTTTTTTTTTTATCTCTTTTTTCTCCCACCAGCCTCTCCTCCGTTTAAGCACTCCATGGTAATCACAAACTATGGGTCCCTGTTTACCACCATGTGTTGTGTGCAGTTTGGCCCTGGTATATATTTCATCTCTAATATGTTGGACAATGTGGTCTTTATCCACTATCCACCTTTTCTTAGTCGGTCTAATCACATAGCCATTCAAATCATCTTCCTTGAGAATATTGTTTGATATGATCTTCTTTTATTTAAAAAAAAGAAAAAAATTATAAAACAATATTAGTAGTATTAGTAGCTTTTTCAATTTTATTTTTGTGCGAAGTTAAGGTTCACACAGTGCTTGTTCATGAAGTATAGAAACCTTCACTCGTCTTCAACATTTTGTTTGTATCTTTCCAGCCAACAATGGGTCTGCAAATAATAAGAAAAAAGATTAATTTTGGACCAGACCAAAAATGTAAATCATAAAAACCTGGATTTTGATCCTCTTGTCAGCAGTCCATTTCTGGCTTGGGATTTTACAAATTTATAGGAAGAAAACAGGTCAGACTTGAAATAAATTACAATTTTGACTAAGTAAACACATTTATATTGATTTTAATGAATATTAGAATTTTATATGTTGAGGGAGAGACTCGCACTCACTCGGACCTCAGCCTGTCATCTGTTTGGCTGGGATTCTCCTCACTTTCTCTTGTCTTTGGTTTTTGATCGGCTTAATAAGAGGATGTAGGGTCTCCTGTAGCTGCAAAATCCTCCAATTCAGGATTCGGTATGGCTGTGTGTGTGTGTTTGGAGCCCACTGGGACGGGGTACTCGGTACCAGATTGGGGTACTGCTGGGAATGTCACAGCGGTCTTGGTCCGGACCGATGTCCCGGATTTCGCAATGAATGGGGGGGATATTTACAGGGGAGTTTGTCGTGACGCCACCCATAGGTTGTAGTCAGTGAGGGGACCACTGCTGCATTGTACTTCTGTTACGAAGAAGGATGAATGGATGCTGCAGCCAGGTGGATGAGCCTGCCGCGGTTTGGGACGGCTCTTGACAGGGTAAAATGGTGGATTAACAGTTCTGTATACCTGGAATAAGACACGTACACTGAAGCAGGGTTCACCGGGTTTACTTTCCAATTCTTTGAAGTCACACAGTGCACTGTACAGTTCAGTTCTTAACAGTTTTACACAGTTTACCCCAGAACACTTGAACCTTCTGCAGCCAGGTTGTCACTCTGAGACCCCTCACTCTTTCTATGTGTCCTTTCAGGCTGATTCTCTCTCTCTTCTTCTGGGTGGATTGCAGAGTGGCAGCTCGGTCCCTTAATATAGCTTCCCCCTAAGTGTATGGGTGGTAAGCCGGGTCCTCTTGGTTGCTGCTGTGCCCCCCACCCTGTGGTGGGAACACGGATCTGGAATCTGTGTTTCCCGTCAGTTTGTCTGGGGAGCCTGGTGTGAATCTTCAGTCCCCCTCAGAGCCGACAATCTGGTCCCAGCTAGCCTTGGGTGTCGCTATCTATCAAGAGATCACCGGGCTCTTTTCTACCCATGTAACTTCCCAGATATGTCAGGAGAGTCTGTCCTGTCAGTTATTTGTCAGCGCTACCGTATTCCTCGGACCCAGTGACACCGGTCCGGTCTCTGTTGTTCCTACCTTTTCTGGTCTTGGCTGCTCGGCACTCGCCTACTGACTAACTACTTCCTGTTTCTCCCTTATATACTGGTTCCTTAAAATGACTACGCTTCACCCACTTATAACTGGCCCTACTATCCCTTGCCTGCCTAGAGTCCCAGGCTCCGGCTTGGGTCTTATGGATGTGTGTTTTGAAGGTGTTTTCTATACCAACTGTCACTATCTCCTGGCTGCAGTTCCTACCTGTGGCCACCCTGGTCGCAGGGGCGCCACATGTGCTGCTATGCCAGTTGATGTATATGGCTTCTCATCTTCAACAGTCCTGTAAATTATAGATAGGTGTCACAGCGCAATTAGGAATGCCCTGCCAAAGCTGTGTGCCCCCCAGAGTTGTTTGTTTCTAGTGCAATTTATTTTTCCTTGTAAATTAGTGTATAGAGCAAATATAAAATATTCATGAATCACATCACAAGGAATACAATGTTGTCAACTAGTCAGATTAACTTCTGCAAGTCAGTATGCCCTGCCAAAGCTGTGTGCCCCCCATAGTTGTGTGTTTCTGGGGCACTTTCTTTTTCATCCTGCTTTATGGCTGCAATGGAAGGAGAATCTAGGGCCTTCAGTAGGAGAAATTAATATGCACGGGCTCTAAAGTTATAGGATTTGCTGTTATGTGACACTGACAAATATTGTTTGTTGTTTTTTTTTGGGGGGGAGGACAATTACAAATTTTACTATGGGGACAGTCATGTATAATATGATATCGGCAGCTGATACCTGTGAATGAAAACATTTTGTTAGTATTGGTAATTGCTTCGTAGATAAGGCAAGGAGGGCCTCACTTGCCATGCTTCTCCTGGAAGCACTCTATGTCTTTGGAGTTCATGATTGGTTGTCCCTTAGAGGACTCAAAGAATTCATGCATTCATGTTTCTATCCTTGGGCTGCTTAGTCAGTCCTTTATTTTCTCAAAGTATGTATGGAAATTATGTCAAAGGGGAAACATTGTGTTAAAGAATTGTGTTGTAACACCTACTCATCCTCATCCTGCAGTATAAAAATATTTTTGTCTTACAATTGACTACCTGTCCTTTAATCAACCTCTGCTTCCGCTGAATACATTCTTACACATAGGAGTAAGGACATACTAAATGGTGAAGCAACTTATCTGTCTAGTAAATCAACTTGGCATAAGGCTGACAAATACTAAGCTAACAATAATGAAAAAAATACCTATTGAGGAATCACATCCCAATCTGCCAACTAGACGGATTTAAAAATAAAAATAAAACCTGTTTTACCTATAAGAGTAAGGACATACAAAGAAAATACTATGGTGAAGTAATATGCCAAGTTGTTTAATTAGAAGAAACCCACCATGATATTTTGAACCTCAGATGGCTTACATAGATGCTTAAAGATGAGAACGGACTCAAGGTGGTAACAGGTCAGGTTCTTCTCCCCATCACCAAACTCCATACCCAATTGTGTTAGCAAACTTCTGGTGTATTTTCTTTTCCATGACCTTTAGAGTCTCTTCAAAGGAATGAATTGTCATTGGTAGTCCTCAGAGTAAAAAAAAGTGTTAAAACTTACAGGTGACCAATTTGCTCTCTAAATTTTTCTTTATTCGTCTTTACAATTTCAAGTGCACAAACACTTTTGGTAGCTTTAAGTCATTTTAAAAAGTCCAGTGATCTCATCTGGGTTTAAAAAAGTAGAGGAAGCAGGGAATGTTCTGTAAGGACTCGAGGTTTAAAGCTTACACCTTCTGGAGAGGTTATCTGGTTTACAAAAACCTGTGAAATGATGTCCACAGGTTTCCCTGCCCCAATGGCGTGCACTAAGCGACCCGGGCATGGACACCTGCGGACACCATGCACAGGTTACTGTAGGCTGGAAACTATAACAACGTCACTGTAGTGATGTATCTGGGGTTTCCTGACCTGTCCCTGTCCACAGTGATGACATGCAAGGTGTACCCAGTTTTCACCAGCAGTCTGCATTACTAATTGCCAGTGGGCAGGGAAATCTGGGGATACCCTGTCATATCGCTAATATCAGTGAGCACACAAGATAAAGTGCAGGAAGGAAGCCTCCTGATGATCTTGGCAAAAGTGAAACACATCAAGGTATAAAGGAGCGAGTGGCTGACCATTCAAATGGCAATAAAGCTAAGTGCTGCAATGCTATAGTGTCCCATATTGTTACATGCCATAGGTCCACAGGTTGGAGCTTGCGAGTGTAGGGACACGCTTAGGCATGGGCCGACTGGAGTGGGGGCACCGTATCGTACATGCAGTTGCTAAGTCGCTCAAAGGAGCCCTTTTGACCAAATCTTGGTCACTGTAAAAAAGCCTACTGCCAGGGTGCTGACCAAGAAGCTCATTGCTCATTGGCACTTTTTTTTTTTTTAAAGCTAAAACCACACTGACAATCTAATTTTGTAAATGTACAGTCATGGCCAAAAGTTTTGAGAATGACACCAAAATTATATTTTCACATGATATGCTGCCCTCTGGTTTTTATTTGTGTTTGTCTGATGTTTATATCACATACAGAAATATAATTGCAATCATATTATGAGCACCAAAAGGTTATATTGACAGAATTAATTAATGCAGCAAGTCAATATTTGCAGTGTTGACCCCTTCTTCTTCAGGACCTCTGCAAGTCTCCCTGGCATGCTCTCAATCAACTTCTGGACCAAATCCTGACTGATAGCAGTCCATTCTTGCATCATCAATGCTTGCATTTTGGCAGAATTTGTTGGTTTTTGTTTGTCCACCCGTCTCTTGATGATTGACCACAAGTTCTCAATGGGATTAAAATCTGGGGAGTTTCCAGGCCATGGACCCAAAATCTCTATGTTTTGTTCCCTGAGCCATTTAGTTATCGCCTTTGCTTTATGGTAAGGTGCTCCATCATGCTGGAAAAGGCATTGTTGGGCGCCAAACTGCTCTTGGACGGTTGGGAGAAGTTGCTCTTGGAGGACATTCTGGTACCATTCTTTATTCATAACTGTGTTTTTAGGCAAGACTGTGAGTGAGCCGATTCCCTTGGCTGAGAAGCAACCCCACACATAAATGGTTTCAGGATGCTTTACATTTGGCATGAGACAAGACTGGTGGTAGCGCTCCCCTCTTCTTCTCTGAATAAGCTGTTTTCCAGATGTCCCAAACAATCGAAAAGGGGATTCATCAGAGAACATGACTTTACCACAGTCCTCAGCAGTCCACTCCCTGTACCTTTTGCAGAATATCAGTCGGTCCTTGATGTTTTTTCTGGAGAGAAGTGGCTTCTTTGCTGCCCTCCTTGAAACCAGGCCTTGCTCAAAGAGTCTCCGCCTCACAGTGCATGCAGAAGTACTCACACCAGCCTGCTGCCATTCCTGAGCAAGCTCGGCACTGCTGGTAGTTCGATCCCGCAGCTGAAACAGTTTTAAGATACGGTCCTGGCGCTTGCTGGTATTTCTTGGGTGCCCTGGAGCCTTTTTGACAACAATGGAAGCTCTCTCCTTGAAGTTCTTGATGATGCGATAGATTGTTGACTGAGGTGCAATCTTTCTAGCTTGATACTCTTCCCTGTTAGGCCATTTTTTGATGCATGATGGCTGCACGTGTTTCTTTAGAGATAACCATGGTTAACAGAAGAGAATCCAATGATACCAAGCACCAGCCTCCTTTTAAAGTGTCCAGTGGTGTCATTCTTACTTAATCATGACTGATGATCGCCAGCCCTGTCCTCATCCACGCCCACACCTGTGTTAATGGAACAATCATTTAAAACGATGTTAGCTGCTCCTTTTAAGGCAGGACTGCAATGATGTTGAAATGTGTTTTGGGGGTTAAAGTTCATTTTCTAGGCAAATATTGACTTTGCAAGTAATTGCTGTTAAGCTGATCACTCTTTATGACATTCTGGAGTATATGCAAATTGCCATTAGAAAAACTGAAGCAGTAGATTTTGTTAAAATTAATATTTGTATCATTCTCGAACCTTTTGGCCATGACTGTAGAGATCAATTGCATCAGATTGGTCATGTGTGTGATAGCTTGACAAATTATCCCATGTAAAATAATTCTTACTGTGTAGCTTTGTGCTTACTTACACTTTCAACTTCACTGCTTCTGCTTGAGCTTGTAGGGCATCCCTTAATTTCCTCAACCGCAAGTAGTGGTTCACATATTTGACCTACAAAAAGAGGTGTCTAATTAAAGCACTGTGCATTTTTTTGGTCAGTCACTGCATTTGCCAGCAAAATGAATGTAGCTTTTAAATGCTGTTCTGACATTAGTGTTTTCTACTGCTGCATTGGTGGTGTACAAAGCGCATCCAGAAAATGAGCATGTCATTTATTGCTCTTTTCTGCAGCACTTTAGTCATCAGCTCCATTCTAATCCAAAAATAGCATCACAAATGGATAGGTATTCAGTCCATTTTGTTTTGTTTTTTTCCTGCAAAAAGATCCATTTTGGCTACAAAAAATGCACATTCAATTAGGTATTTTTTACAGTGTGAATGGAGGAGAAATGTGAATGTGGGCAGGAACTTACTTGCAAGAAAAATATTTCCTCCTTTCCCTCCATCTTGGTTTGCTTCTCTACCCATTTGCTCACTCTCCTCACTCTCTGTCCGCACCTTTTTTCCTGGAGTCTTCTCTTTGAGAAAAGCAGCTGGAATCCCTAAATATCAAAATGTTAGTGAATATTTATTTATTTTTGGTTTGCATCACAACCTCATGTGTAGGACTCCTCCTACCTCTCTTCTGGCTCACAGGAATCGCAGACCTCCTGAGATGAAGTTGCCGAATCCTAGAGTGGCAATGAGTCTACTGATACACTTTAATTCGGGATTAGCAGATTTATTCCATCAGATCCTTTATCTTCTCAGTTAGTGCTGAGTGTATACTTGGATATCCCCTGCACACTAACTTGTACTGAAATCTAGCATGTCATTTTGCACACTCAGTTAAAAAATATCAATTTTACAGTAGGTGTATTGTATCAGCATATGTGCAATCGTTTCTCCTACTATACAGCACTAAAAAAAGGATTATAAAGTTATCCCATATACTAAACTGTTGCAGTCACACACTGTGTACTTAGAAAAAATGGTTAAATCACCCCTCTAAGCAGGCCAACAAACTGGAGAAAATCATTTGAACTTATCATTTTACTAGGTGAAAGGGCATTAAGTGCAGGAAACTGGAACAGCATATATAGACATGCCTCACAGGCATTCCTCTTCTCAACTACTCCCCTCTCGTGATTGGCTGTTCTGACTGCTACTTGAGTTTAATGACACACCCCTTTAAAAACAATTCTAACTAACTTTATTGACACCAATGCTCATTACTCAGAGACTGTTAAAGTCCTTTTAAAAAGTCCAGTGATCTCATCTGGGTTTAAAAATTGAAGAAGCAATGTATGTATTGTGCGTCTTTATCAAGTACATGCAAACTGATGAAATCAATTTAATGAATATTCTAAAGAAAACCAAAATCTGCAATAATTTGTAAGTTATTTAGATGGGGTTTTTTCAAGGCCCTTAACCCCCTTTTTAATAGTTAATTGGGCTGATTTAAAGATGGCGGCCACATGTTGGCCATGTGTGATTTGTCCATTGTCAAACCTTTTGCCACAATAAGCCATATTTTGCATCAGTTAGCCAATTATCATCTTGGGAACATGATTTTAATGCCAAATGTGCTATTGTCTGGCTCAATTTAGAGTTAGCTGACTCATTTTTGGTCAAACTGGACAAAATCATACACTGTTCTTGAACAAGCGAGTGCACACACAGTTTAGCTCAAATCTGATGGGTTTTATAGCATATTACACAAATTGTGGCAAAAGCACCAAAATAACATTGGGTTTTAACACTTGTATGCCAATAGTGTTGCACAAATTGTATTTTTTACAACAAATAAACAGCTGAGGAGACACTTTAGATTTCTAATAGGCAAGTCTCATTATTGGAATATATATTTATTTTAAAGATGAGGGCTGGCTCTTGGCATATTTTGACAAACAATAGCCAGTCCTCATTTTTGGTCAAGACCGGACTAAAAACGTACACAGTTTTTGAAAGGGCATGTGTACATACAGTGTAGCGCAAGTCAGTACATTTTTATAGCATGCTACACATTGTGGCAATATCGTGTCAATAACACATGCAGTTTTATTATCATATGCATGTTCCTAGATCTTGCACAAATCTGATTATTTGCAACAATTATGCAGATTGACAAAATACCGTGAAAAAAATGCATGTGGTGTTCACCACACAAATGCTCATACAGTTTTGCACATGACCGGCACTCATTTTTCAGTCAAACGGAACAAGAGCGAGCAAGTATATATACAGTTTAAAGCCTTTTCACTGCAAACCTTGAAAGATACAGAAAAACCACGCCAAAAAACATACACACTTACTGTGACTGACTGAACCTGAACAATTGCAAGCCCTAACATGATTTTAAAATACACTTTCATAAAGCAATCTTTCCCCATCCCCCACCACAGTACTACAAGCAAGCTAAAAATTTTGCAGAGTTAATAGAGATGTCATCAGATAATGCTGTTGTATAGGTAGGTACCTGATTGCAATACAAGCTGTATGATAACCTCTTTTAGAAATGCCCCCATGGTCTGAGTGTACCCCAGAATGCATGCTGCAATGGTGTCCAGAAAGGGTATTTATAGAAGCAACACATACCTTGACAGATTCACATTTCCCTCCCACTCACTGTCCCACCAGGTGCACTTACCTTTCTTTGGGCATCATGGTTGTAATTAGCGTAGGCCACAGCTTCTCCCTTGTGCACAAATCACCACTGAAGCTCTTGAGCACAGGATGAAAATTGAATTTCCCTTCAAAACTCCTCCTCTTCCTAATACAATGCACTTGCCAGTGATTGATTAATTTGAATGTAAATCATGAGTCTTCTGCGATTAGTTAATGCAACTTAGTAAGCGTAGCTTTTACTTGATGAGGGCCGGCTAAAGACTCAATTGTGGTGTGCCATAGCCGGCTCTAAATATTTTCCAATTTTTTTTTAAAATGTGACTGCTGTTTACTGGGTCACTTGCAACTTCATTTAGCCTGCTCTCAATGTCATAATATTTGAGGCTGGCTACAGGTCATCTAGAACAATCAATAGCCAACTGATAACCTCAGAATTTTTTTTTTAAATAATATTCCACTTTGAGGTTATAATACCCTGTTTTGATGTCACACTACCCACAGTCCATCCTTAATGCAGCAGCCAGGATCACTTACCTGGCCAATCATTACTCAGATGCCTCTGCTCTGTGCCAGTCATTGCACTGGCTGCCTATTCACTACAGGATAAAGTTCTAATTCCTTGTTCTCACCCACAAAGCTCTTCACAATGCAGCACCTCCCTAAATCTCCTCCTTCATCTGTCTTTCACCTCACCCATTCTCTTTACAGTGCAGCACCCCCCTACATTCTTTCCACATCTGTCTATCACCCCACCTGTTCTCTACATTCTACAAATGACATTTGACTAACATCTGCACTAATCCGATTCTCCCACTCCTGGCTCCAAGATATCTCCCGAGCTGCACCAATTCTATGGAATACTCTACCCCAAGAAATCAGGACCATCCACAACTTGCATGGCTTCAGACGCTCCCTAAAAAGACATCTTTTCAAGGCGGCCTATCATACTCCCCAAATTCCTTTGTACTGTACTTTGTGTAACCCTATCCTGTTGTAGATTGTAAGCTCTTTTGAGCATGGTCACTTTTATTTCTGCTTTATCTGTATTGTTTTTTACACTGATTCTATGCTCATTGTATTGTTTCCTATTATTGTACTGTATTCTTTCTCTATTGAAATTACTGTACTATGTAGTATTTTCTTACTGTATTATACTGTGTATTTTTGTCTATTACCCACTGTCATGAATGGCTGAATATTGCTCATGATTTTAAGGTATTGGAGAGTCAGTCAAAGCTAACTCCCTCATCCCTCCTCCCTTTTAGCTGGTTTGTGTGTAGCACAGAGACCCACTGCGAGCATCCCCCACCCGGAAGCCATTTACGACGGATCGTAAATACTTTCAGGAGAGCAAGAGTTGGACACCAGTCCAAACCAGTTGGTCTCTGCTAAAAGAAAACTCCTTTGTTTAAACTTAGTGTTTTCAAAGTCGAATTGAAGAAGATATTATCATGCCACAAATACATAATTCACATGGTTAGATTACTTATCGTGGTGCGCATTCACTGATGTGCTTCATACAGTCATACAACGTTCAGGAACCTGGGAATGGATTGCTGCCATTCTAAATATGACAATCAAGTCATATTTGGTATCAAACTTCTCAGAATTACCTGACCTGGAAAATGAGTTGTACATCATGTCTGTGAGCCCCCCCCATCTGACAGATATGAAGGATGGGGATTTATGAAGCATGGTGAAAGAGGAGGTGTTAGTGGACAAGCCCACAGGGGGTTGGTCACTCCAAGCAGTGGGGGCCACAAACTCCCCCTGGTTTGATAAAAGCAAAGAGGACTTTTCTTGAGTCATTCCAACTCGAGCTGAGATAGCTAACAACACCGTATTTTGCTGTCTGAAGGAATCCTACCTTTCTGGGGAGAGGCCCCCCCACCCAACCAAGTACCATGCGTGACCAGGTCTGAACGTTTCTTACCTTATTCCTTTTATTTTATATAACTGTTATTCATACATTGTATATTGTCTCTTATATAATATTCTGTACATGTTTTGTAACCACTGCCATATTTCGGAGTAAACTATTATAATTTACTAGTCTCGATCTATTGCGCTCTTTTCGTGCTCTATAGCTCGCCATTGTTTATCACACTTTTATTGCACTCTTGTTGCACTCTTATTACACTCTTAGAGCGCTCAATTGCTCGCCATAGTTTAATTCGCTCCTATCGTGCTGTTATTGCACTCTTATCATGTTCTATAGCGCACCATTATTTATCGCGCTCTTATCGCGCTCAACAGCTCGTCCTCACTCGCCATTGTTTGTCGCGCTCTTTTCGTGCTCTTATCATACCCTGTAGCTTGCCATTGCAGATTGCGCTCATATTGCTGTCTTATTGCTCTTATTGCAATCTTAGTGCACTCTTATTGCACTCTTATCGCGCTCAATAGCTCACCATTGTTTAATGCACTCCTATCATGCTCTTACGGCGCTCTATATCACTCGCCATTGTTTATATCGCTATTATCACGCTCTATAGCTCGCCATCACTTGCAATTGTTTATCGCGCTCTTATCACGCTCTTATCGCACTCTGTATCTTTCCATTGCTTATTGGGCTCAGATTGCGCTCTATAGGTCGCCATTGTTTATCGTGCTATATAGCTCGCCATTGTTTATCGCACTCTTATGGTGCTCTACATCACTCGCCATTGTTTATCGCGCTCTATAGCTCACCATTGCTTATCACGCTCTTATCGCGCTCTATAGCTCACCATTGTTTATTGCGCTGTAGTTGCGCTGTAATTGCGCTGTAATTGTGCTGTAATTGTGCTGTAATTGTGCTGTAATTGTGCTGTAATTGTGCTGTAATTACGCTGTATTTGCGCTCTAATTGCGCTCTTATTGCACTCCTATTGCGCTCAATAGCTCGCCATTGTTTAATGCGCTCCTATCGTGCTCTTATCGCACTGTATAGCTCACCATTGTTTATCGCGCTCTATAGCTTGCCGTTGTTTATCGCGCTTTATAGCTCGTCATTGTTTATCGTGCTCTATAGCTCATTATTGTTTATTGTGCTCTTATCGCGCTCTTATAAAGCTCTAAGCTCTATAACTCACCATCACTCACCATTGTTTATTGTGCTCTTATCATGCTCTATAGCTCGCCATTGTTTATCGTGCTTTTATCACGCTCTTATTGCGCTCTTATTGTGCTCTTACTGCACTCTTATCGCGCTCAATAGCTCACCATTGTTTAATGCGCTCCTATCGTGCTCTTATGGCGCTCTATATCATTTGCCATTGTTTATAGCGCTCTTATCACGCTCTATAACTCTCCATTGTTTATTGCGCTCTTACCACGCTCTTATGGAGCTCTATAACTAACCATCACTCGTCATTGTTTATTGTGCTCTTATCACGCTCTATAGCTCACCATTGTTTATCACGCTCTAAAGTTCGCTAATGTTTATCGCGCTCTATAGCTCGCCCTTGTTCATTGTGCTGTAATTTTGCTGTAATTGCGCTCTTATTGCACTCTTATCCTGCTCAATAGCTCACCATTGTTTATTGTGCTCTTATCGCGCTCTATAACTCGCCATCATTTGCCGTTGTTTATCGCGCTCTTATCGCACTCTGTAGCTCGCCATTACTTATTGCACTCTTATTGCGCTCTATAGCTCGCCATTGTTTATCGCTCTTTTATCATGCTTTATAGCTCGCCATTGTTTATCACGCTCTTATTGTGCTCTATAGCTCGCCATTGTTTATGGTGCTTTATAGCTCACCATCACTTGCCATTGTTTATCGCACTCTTATTGTGCTCTTACCGCACTCTGTAGCTTTTCATTGCTTATTGCACTCTTATTGCGCTCTTATAGCACTCCTATTGCGCTCTATAGCTCGCCATTGTTTATCGCACTCTATAGCTCGCTATTGTTTATCGCGCTCTATAGCTCGCCATTGTTTATCGTGCTGTTATTGCCCTCTTATGGAGCTCTATAATTCGCCATTGTATATCATGCTCTTATTGCACTCTTATTGTGCTCTATAACTCGCCATTGTTCATTGTGCTCTATAGCTCGCCATCACTCGCCATTGTTTATTGCGCTCTTATTGCACTCTTATTGCACTATTCTAGTGCTCTATTGCTCGCCATTGTTTAACGTGCTCTTATCGCGCTCTTATGGCAGTCTATAGCTCACCAATATTTTTTGCGCACTTATCGCACTCTTATGGCTCTTTATAGCGCAACATTATTTATAGTGCTCTTATCGCGCTCAACAGCTTGCCATCACTCGCCATTGTTTATCGCGCTCTTATCATGCTCTTATTACACTCTGTAGCTCGCCATTGCTTATTGCGCTCTTATTGCACTCTTATTGCACTCTTATTGCTCTCTTATTGCTCTCTTATTGCTCTCTTATTGCTCTCTTATTGTGCTCTTATTGTGCTCTTATTGTGCTCTTATTGTGCTCTTATTGTGCTCTTATTGTGCTCTTATTGTGTTCTTAATGAGCTCTTATTGTGCTCTTTTCGTGCTCTATAGCTCGCCATTGTTTATCACACTTTTATTGCACTCTTAGTGCACTCTTATAGCGCTCAGTAGCTCGCCATAGTTTAAATCGCTCCTATTGTGCTCTTATCGCGCTCTATAGCTCACCGTTGTTTATCGTGCTCTTATGGCGCTCTATTATAACTTACCATCACTCGCCATTGTTTATCGTGTTCTATAACTCGCCATTGTTTATCACACTGTTATCGCGTTCTTTAGCTCGCCATTGTTTATTGCGCTCTCATGGTGCTCTACATCATTTGCCATCGCTCACCATTGTTTATCGTGCTCTTATCGCGCTCTATAGCTTGCCAATGTTTATCGCTCTGTTATCACGTTCTATAGCTCGCCATTGTTTATTTGCTCTTATGGCGCTCTATAGCTTGCCATTGTTTATAGCGCTCTCTAGCTCACCATTGTTTATCACGCTTTTATCGTGTTCTATTGCTCGCCATTGTTTGTTGCGCTCTAATTGCACTCTTATCGTGCTGTGTAGCTCGCCATTGTTTAATGTGCTCTTATTGCACTCTTATTGCACTCTCATCGTGCTCTATAGCTCACCATTGTTTTTCGTGCTCTTATCGCGCTCAACAGCTCGCCATCACTCGCCATTGTTTATCGCGCTCTTATCACACCCTGTAGCTTGCCATTGCAGATTGCACTCCTATTGCTCTCTTATTGCTCTTATTGTGTTCTTAGTGCACTCTTACTCCACTCCTATTGCACTCTTATCGCGCTCAATAGCTCACCATTGTTTAATGCACTCCTATCCTGCTCTTATGGCGCTATTGTTTATATCGCTATTATCACGCTCTATAGCTCGCCATCACTTGCCATTGTTTATCGCACTCTTGTCGTGCTCTTATCGCACTCTGTAGCTTTCAATTGCTTATTGCGCTCTTATTGCGTTCTTATAGCTCTCTTATTGTGCTCTATACCTCGCCATTGTTTATCATGCTCTATAGCTCGCCATTGTTTATCGCGCTATTATGGTGCTCTACATCACTCGCCATCACTCGCCATTGTTTATCGCGCTCTATAGCTCGCCATTGTTTATCATGCTCTTATCGCGCTCTATAGCTCACCATTGTTTATTGCGCTGTAGTTGCGCTGTAATTGTGCTGTAATTGCGCTCTAATTGCACTCTTATTGCACTCTTATTGCACTCTTATTGCACTCTTATTGCACTCTTATTGCACTCTTATCGCGCTCAATAGCTCGCCATTCTTTATCGAGCTCTTATGGCGGTCTGAAACATGCCATTGTTTATCATGCTCTATAGCTCGCCATTGTTTATTGCGCTTTATAGCTCGTCGTTGTTTATCGTGCTCTATAGCTCATTATTGTTTTTTGTGTTCTTATCGCGCTCTTTTAAAGCTCTAAGCTCTATAACTCACCATCACTCACCACTGTTTATTGTGCTCTTATCGTGCTCTATAGCTCGCCATTGCTTATCGTGCTTTTATCACGCTCTTATGGCTCTTTATAGCGCACCATTGTTTATCGCGCTCTTATCGTGCTCTTATCACACCCTGTAGCTCGCCATTGCCTATTGCACTTTTATTGCGCTCTTACTGCGCTCTTATTGCACTCTTATCGAGCTCAATAGCTCACCATTGTTTAATGCGCTCCTATCGTGCTCTTATGGCTCTCTATATCACTTGTCATTGTTTATAGCGCTCTTATCATGCTCTATAGATCCCCATTGTTTATCATGCTCTATAGCTCGCCATTGTTTATTGCGCTCTATAGCTCGCCATTGTTTATCGCGCTCTATAGCTCACAATCACTTGCCATTGTTTATCGCGCTCTTATCATGCTCTTATCGCACTATGTAGCTTATTACGCTCTTATTCCGCTCTTATAGCACTCCTATTGCACTCAATAGCTCGCCACTGTTTATCGCACTCTATAGCTCGCCATTGTTTATCGCGCTCTATAGCTCACCATTGTTTATCATGCTCTTATCGCACTCTATAGCTCACCATTGTTTATTGCGCTGTAGATGCGCTGTAGTTGCTCTGTAATTGTGCTGTAATTGTGTTGTAATTGTGCTATAATTGCGCTGTAATTGCGCTCTTATTGCGCTCTTATTGCACTCTTATTGCACTCTTATCGCGCTCAATGGCTCACCATTGATTAATGCACTCCTATCGTGCTCTTATCGCACTGTATAGCTCACCATTGTTTATCGTGCTCTTATGGCGGTCTGAATCTCGCCATTGTTTATCGTGCTCTATAGCTCGCCATTGTTTGCTGTGCTCTTATCGCGCTCTTATAAAGCTCTAAGCTCTATAACTCACCATCACTCACCATTGTTTATTGTGCTCTTATCGTGTTTATAGCTCGCCGATATTTATCGCGCTCCATAGCTCGCCATTGTTTATCGTGCTCTTATCGCGCTCTTATGGAGCTCTATAACTCACCATTGTTTATTGTGCTCTTATCGCGCTCAATACCTCTCCATTGTTAATTGCGCTGTAAATGTGCTGTAATTGTGCTGTAATTGTACTGTAATTGCGCTCTTATTGTGCTCTTATTGCACTCTTATCCTGCTCAATAGCTCGCCATTGTTTATTGTGCTCTTATCGCGCTCTATAGCTCGCCATCACTTGCCGTTGTTTATCGTGCTCTTATCACACTCTGTAGCTCGCCATTGCTTATTGCACTCTTATTGCGCTCTATAACTCGCCATTGTTTATCGCGCTCTATAGCTCGCTATTGCTTATTGCGCTGTAATTGTGCTCTTATAGCACTCTTATTGCACTCTATAGCTTGCCATTGTTTATCGCGCTCTTATAGTGCTTTATAGCACGCCATTGTTTATCACGCTCTTATTGTGCTCTATAGCTCATCATTGTTTATCGCGCTCTAAAGCTCACCATCACTTGCCATTATTTATCGTGCTCTTATCGCACTCTGTAGCTTTCCATTGCTTATTGCGCTCTTATTGCGCTCTTATAGCACTCTTATTGCGCTCTATAGCTCGACATTTTTTATCGCACTCTATAGCTTGCCATTGTTTATCGCGCTGTTATCGCCATTGGTTATTGCGCTCTTATTGCACTCTTATTGCACTATTATCGTGCTCTATAGCTAGATATTGTTTAACGTGGTCTTATCCGCTCTTATGTCAGTCTATAGCTCACCATTATTTATTGCGCTCTTATTGCGCTCTTATGGCTCTTTATAGTGCAATATTATTTATAGCGCTCTTATCTCGCTCAACAGCTTGCCATCACTCGCCATTGTTTATCATGCATTTATCATGCTCTTATCACACTCTGTAGCTCGCCATTGCTTATTGCGCTCTTATTGCTCTCTTATTGTGCTTTTTATTGTGTTTTTAATGAGCTCTTATTGCGCTCTTTTCGTGCTCTATAGCTCGCCATTGTTTATCGCACTTTTATTGCACTCTTGTTGCACTCTTATTACACTCTTAGAGCGCTCAATTGCTCGCCATAGTTTAATTCGCTCCTATCGTGCTTTATTGCACTCTTATCATGTTCTATAGCGCACAATTATTTATCGCGCTCTTATCGAGCTCAACAGCTCGTCCTCACTCGCCATTGTTTGTCGCGCTCTTTTCGTGCTCTTATCATACCCTGTAGCTTGCCATTGCAGATTGCGCTCATATTGCTGTCTTATTGCTCTTATTGCAATCTTATCACTAGCGCTCAATAGCTCACCATTGTTTAATGCACTCCTATCATGCTCTTACGGCGCTCTATATCACTCGCCATTGTTTATATCGCTATTATCACGCTCTATAGCTCGCCATCACTTGCAATTGTTTATCGCGCTCTTATCGTACTCTTATCGCACTCTGTATCTTTCCATTGCTTATTGGGCTCAGATTGCGCTCTATAGGTCGCCATTGTTTATCGTGCTATATAGCTCGCCATTGTTTATCGCACTGTTATGGTGCTCTACATCACTCGCCATCACTCGCCATTGTTTATCGCGCTCTATAGCTCACCATTGCTTATCACGCTCTTATCGCGCTCTATAGCTCACCATTGTTTATTGCGCTGTAGTTGCGCTGTAATTGCGCTGTAATTGTGCTGTAATTGTGCTGTAATTGTGCTGTAATTACGCTGTAATTGCGCTCTAATTGCGCTCTTATTGCACTCCTATTGCGCTCAATAGCTCGCCATTGTTTAATGCGCTCCTATCGTGCTCTTATCGCACTGTATAGCTCACCATTGTTTATCGTGCTCTTATGGTGGTCTACAGCTCGCCATTGTTTATCGCGCTCTATAGCTTGCCATTGTTTATCGCGCTTTATAGCTCGTCATTGTTTATCGTGCTCTATAGCTCAATTATTGTTTATTGTGCTCTTATCGCGCTCTTATAAAGCTCTAACTCTATAACTCACCATCACTCACCATTGTTTATTTGCTCTTATAATGCTCTATAGCTCGCCATTGTTTATCGTGCTTTTATCAGCTCTTATTGCGCTCTTATTGTGCTCTTACCATGCCTCTTACTGCATTCTTATCGCGCTACCAATAGCTCACCATTGTTTATGGCTCTAATGTGCTATTTATGGCGCTCTATATCATTTGCCATTGCTTTATAGCGCTCTTATCACGTCTATAACTCGCATTGTTTATTGCGCTCTTACACGCTCTTATGGAGCTCTATAAATAACCATCACTCGTCATTGTTTATTGTGCTCTTATCACGCTCTATAGTTCACCATTTGTTTATATGCGCTCTAAAGTTCGCTAATGTTTTACGCACTCTATAGCTGCTATTTTTATCGCGCTCTATAGCTCGCCATTGTTTATCGTGCTGTTATGCCCTCTTATGGAGCTCTATAGCTCGCCATTGTTCATTGTGCTCTATAGCTCGCCATCACTCGCCATTGTTTATTGCGCTCTTATTGCACTCTTATTGCACTATTATAGTGCTCTATTGCTCGCCATTGTTTAACGTGCTCTTATCGCGCTCTTATGGCAGTCTATAGCTCACCATTATTTTTGCGCACTTATCGCACTCTTATGGCTCTTTATAGCGCAACATTATTTATAGCGCTCTTATCGCGTTCAACAGCTTGCCATCACTCGCCATTGTTTATCGCGCTCTTATCATGCTCTTATTACACTCTGTAGCTCGCCATTGCTTATTGTGCTCTTATTGCGCTCTTATTGCTCTCTTATTGCTCTCTTATTGCTCTCTAATTGTGCTCTTATTGTGTTCTTAATGAGCTCTTATTGCGCTCTTTTCGTGCTCTATAGCTCGCCATTGTTTATCACACTTTTATTGCACTCTTAGTGCACTCTTATAGCGCTCAATAGCTCGCCATAGTTTAATTCGCTCCTATTGTGCTCTTATCGCGCTCTATAGCTCACCGTTGTTTATCGTGCTCTTATGGCGCTCTATCATAACTTACCATCACTCGCCATTGTTTATCGTGTTCTATAACTCGCCATTGTTTATCACACTGTTATCGCGTTCTTTAGCTCGCCATTGTTTATTGCGCTCTCATGGTGCTCTACATGATTTGCCATCGCTCACCATTGTTTATCGTGTTCTTATCGCGCTCTATAGCTTGCCAATGTTTATCGCTCTGTTATCACGTTCTATAGCTCGCCATTGTTTATTTGCTCTTATGGCGCTCTATAGCTTGCCATTGTTTATAGCGCTCTCTAGCTCACCATTGTTTATCACACTTTTATCGTGTTCTATTGCTCGCCATTGTTTGTTGCGCTCTAATTGCACTCTTATCGTGCTGTGTAGCTCGCCATTGTTTAATGTGCTCTTATTGCACTCTCATCGTGCTCTATAGCTCACCATTGTTTTTCGTGCTCTTATCGCGCTCAACAGCTCGCCATCACTCGCCATTGTTTATCGCGCTCTTATCACACCCTCTAGCTTGCCATTGCAGATTGCACTCCTATTGCTCTCTTATTGCTCTTATTGTGTTCTTAGTGCACTCTTACTCCACTCCTATTGCACTCTTATCGCGCTCAATAGCTCACCATTGTTTAATGCACTCCTATCCTGCTCTTATGGCGCTATTGTTTATATCGCTATTATCACGCTCTATAGCTCGCCATCACTTGCCATTGTTTATCGCACTCTTATCGTGCTCTTATCGCACTCTGTAGCTTTCAATTGCTTATTGCGCTCTTATTGCGTTCTTATAGCTCTCTTATTGTGCTCTATACCTCGCCATTGTTTATCATACTCTATAGCTCGCCATTGTTTATCGCGCTATTATGGTGCTCTACATCACTCGCCATTGTTTATCGCGCTCTATAGCTCGCCATTGTTTATCATGCTCTTATCGCGCTCTATAGCTCACCATTGTTTATTGCGCTGTAGTTGCGCTGTAATTGTGCTGTAATTGTGCTGTAATTGCGCTCTAATTGCGCTCTAATTGCGCTCTAATTGCACTCTAATTGCACTCTTATTGCACTCTTATTGCACTCTTATTGCACTCTTATTGCACTCTTATTGCACTCTTATTGCACTCTTATTGCACTCTTATCGCGCTCAATAGCTCGCCATTGTTTATCGAGCTCTTTTGGCGGTCTGAAGCATGCCATTGTTTATCGTGCTCTATAGCTCGCCATTGTTTATTGCGCTTTATAGCTCGTCGTTGTTTATCGTGCTCTATAGCTCATTATTGTTTTTTGTGTTCTTATCGCGCTCTTTTAAAGCTCTAAGCTCTATTACTCACCATCACTCACCACTGTTTATTGTGCTCTTATCGTGCTCTATAGCTCGCCATTGCTTATCGTGCTTTTATCACGCTCTTATGGCTCTTTATAGCGCACCATTGTTTATCGCGCTCTTATCGTGCTCTTATCACACCCTGTAGCTCGCCATTGCCTATTGCACTTATATTGCGCTCTTACTGCGCTCTTATTGCACTCTTATCGAGCTCAATAGCTCACCATTGTTTAATGCGCTCCTATCGTGCTCTTATGGCTCTCTATATCACTTGTCATTGTTTATAGCGCTCTTATCATGCTCTATAGATCCCCATTGTTTATCGTGCTCTATAGCTTGCCATTGTTTATTGCGCTCTATAGCTCGCCATTGTTTATCGTGCTCTTATCGCACTCTTATGGAGCTCTATAACTAACCATCACTCATCATTGTTTATTGTGCTCTTATCGCGTTCTATAGCTCTCCATTGTTTATTGCGCTGTATTTGTGCTCTTATTGCACTCTTATGCTGCTCAATAGCTCGCCATTGTTGATTGTGCTCTTATCGCACTCTGTAGCTCGCCATTGCTTATTGCACTCTTATTGCGCTCTATAACTCGCCATTGTTTATCACGCTCTATAGCTCACCATTGCTTATTGCGCTGTAATTGTGCTGTAATTGCGCTCTTATTGCACTCTTATTGCACTCTTATCCTGCTCAATAGCTCGCCATTGCTTATTGCACTCTTATTGCGCTCTATAACTCGCCATTGTTTATCGTGCTCTATAGCTCGCCATTGCTTATTGCGCTATAATTGTGCTGTAATTGTGCTGTAATTGCGCTCTTATTGCACTCTTATTGCTCTCTTATCTTGCGCTATAACTCACCATTGTTTATTGTGCTCTTATCACGCTCTTATCGTACTCTGTAGCTTTCCATTGCGTATTGTGCTCTTATAGCACTCTTAGTGCGCTCTATAGCTCGCCATTGTTTACTGCGCTCTTATCGCGCAATTATCATGCTCTATAATTTGCCATTGTTTATCGCGCTCTTATCGCATCCTGTAGCTCGCCATTGTTTACCACACTCTTACTGCGCTTTTACCATGCTCTTATAGCACTCTTATCGGCGAGTGATGTAGAGCATCATAAGAGCACGATAAACAATGGCGAGCTATAGAGCGCGATAAACAATGGTGAGCTATAGAGTGCGATAAACAATGGCGAGTGATGTAGAACGCCATGTGTATCGCGTTCTATAGCTCGCCATCACTCACCATTTTTTATCGTGCTCTATAGCTCGCCATTGTTTATAGCTCTCTTATTGCACTCCTATTGCACTCTTATGGCGCTCTATAGCTCACCATTGTTTATCGCGCTCTTATTTCACACTTATGGAGCTCTATAACTTGCCATCACTCGCCGTTGTTTATCGTGCTCTAATGGTGTGTGTTGGTGAGCTGTAGAGTGCCATGTTTATCGTGCTCTTATTGTGCTCTTCAGCTCGGCATCACTCGCCATTGTGTACTGTGCTGTTATTGCGCTCTATAGCTCGCCATCCCTCGCCATTGTTTATCGCGCTCTTATCAGGCTCTATAGCTTGCCATTGTTTATCGCGCTCTATGGCTCACCATTATTTATCGCGCTCTTATCGCGCTCTTATGGAGCTCTATAACTCGCCATCACTCGCCATTGTTTATCGTGCTCCTCTCGCACTCTGTATCTCGTCATTGTTTATTGTGCTCTTATTGCGCTCTTATTGCACTGTTATCGTGCTCTATAGCTCGCCATCGTTTATCACACTCTTATTGCACTCCTATCGCGCTCAATAGCTCGCGATTGTTTAATTCGCTCCTATTGAGCTCTTATCGCGTGCTAAAGCTTGCCATTGTTTATCGTGCTCTATAGCTCACCATTGTTTATTGTGCTCTTATTGCACTCCTATTGCACTCTTATGGCGCTCTATAGCTCACCATTGTTTATCGCGCTCTTATCGCACAGTTATGGAGCTCTATAACTTGCCATCACTCGCCATTGTTTATTGTGCTGTTATTGCGCTCTATAGCTTGTTATTGTTTATCGAGCTTAATAGCTCTCCATTGTTTAATGCGCTCTTATCGCGCTTCTATCGTGCTGTATAGCTTGCCATTGTTTGTCGTGCTCTATAGCTCGCTATTGTTTATTGCACTCTTATTGCACTCTTATTGCACTCGTATTGCACTCAATATCTAGCCATTGTTTAATGCGCTCCTATCACGCTCTTATCACGCTCCATAGTTCGCCATGTGTTTATCATGCTCTTATCGCACTTTCTAGCTAACCATTGTTTAGTGCGCTCCTATTGCGCTGTAGCTCGCCATTGTTTATCATGCTGTTATCACGCTCTTACGGCGCTCTACATCATTTGCCATTGTTTATCGTTCTCTTATTGTGCTCTATAGCTCGCCATTGTTTATCGCATTCTTATCATGCTCTATAGCTTGCCATTGTTTATCGCGCTCTTATGGAGCTCTACATCACGTGCCATTGTTTATCGTGTTCTTGTGGTACTCTACAGCTCGCCATCGCTCACCATTGTTTATCGTGCCTTTATCGCGTTCTATAGCTTGCCAATGTTTATCGCGCTCTATGGCTCACCATTATTTATCGTGCTCTTATGGAGCTCTATAACTCGCCATCACTCGCCATTGTTTATCGTGCTCTCTCTCGCGCTCTATATCTCGTCATTGTTTATTGTGCGCTTATTGCGCTCTTATTGCGCTCTTATTGCACTGTTATCATGCTCTATAGCTCACCATTGTTTATTGCGCTCTATAGCTCGCCTATCACTCAACATTGTTTATCGTGCTTTAATCGCGCTCTTATCGCACTGTGTAGCTCGCCATTGCTTAATACACTTTTATGGCGCTCTTAATGAGCTCTTATTGAGCCCTTATTGCACTCCTATTGCGCTCTTATTGAGCCCTTATTGCACTCTATAGCTCATCTTTACTTATCGCGCTCTTATTGCGCTCTTATGGCGGTCTGTAGCTCACCATTGCTTATCACGCTCCTTTCACGCTCTATAGCTCGCCATTTATTATCACGCTCTTATGGCGCTCTAAAGCTCGCCATTACTCGCCATTGTTTATCATGCTTTTATCACGCTCTATAGCTTGCCTTTGTTTATCGTGCTCTATAGCTCGCCATTGTTTAATGCACTCTTATCGTGCTCTTATGCTCTTATTGTCCTCTTATTATGCTCTATAGCTCGCCATTGTTTATTGCGCTCTATAGCTCACCATTATTTATCACGCTCTATAGCTCACCATTATTTATCGTGCTCTATAGCTAGCCATCACTTGCCATTATTTATCGTGCTCTACAGCTCGCCATTGTTTATCATGCTCTAATCGCGCTCTTATCGTGCTCTATAGCTCGCCATCACTCGCCATTGTTTATCATGCTCTTATCGCTCTCTGTAGCTTGCCATTGCTTACTGTGCTCTTATTGTGCTCTTAATGCACTCTGATTGTGCTCTTATTGCGCTCTTTATTGCACGCTTACTGCACTTTGATTGCACTCTTTTTGCGCTCTATAGCTTGCCATTTTTTATTGCGCTCTTATTGGGCTCTTATCGCACTCTTATGGCACTCTATAGCTCGCCATCCCTCATCATTGTTTATCGAGCTCTATAGCTTGCCATTGTTTATCGCGCTCTTATCGTGCTCTTATGGCGCTCTATAGCTCACCATTATTTATCGCGCTCTATAGCTTGCCATTCTTTATTGTGCTCTATAGCTCACCATTGTTTATCGTGCTCTTATTGCACTCTTATCGCGCTCTATAGCTCGCCATCACTCGCCATTGATTATCGCGCTCTTATTATGCTCTACAGCTCGCCATTGTTTATAGCGCTCCTATTGCTCTCTTAATGCGCTATTATTGCTCTGTTATTGCACTCTTATTGTGCTTTATAGCTCATAATTATTTATCGCGCTCTTATCGAGCTTTTATCGTGCTCCTCCTCGCGCTCTATATCTCATCATTATTTATCACGCTCTATAGCTCGCCATTGTTTATCGCGCTCTATAGCTTGCCATTGTTCATCGCACTCTATAGCTCGCCATTGTGTATCTCGCTTTATAGCACGCCATTGTTTATCACGCTCTTATTGTGCTCTATAGCTCATCATTGTTTATCGCGCTCTAAAGCTCACCATCACTTGCCATTATTTATCGTGCTCTTATCGCACTCAGTAGCTTTCCATTACTTATTGCGCTCTTATTGCGCTCTTATAGCACTCTTATTGCGCTCTATAGCTCGACATTTTTTATCGCACTCTATAGCTTGCCATTGTTTATCGCGCTGTTATCGCCATTGGTTATTGCGCTCTTATTGCACTATTATCGTGCTCTATAGCTAGATATTGTTTAACGTGGTCTTATGTCAGTCTATAGCTCACCTTTATTGCGCTCTTATTGCGCTCTTATGGCTCTTTATAGTGCAACATTATTTATAGCGCTCTTATCTCGCTCAACAGCTTGCCATCACTCGCCATTGTTTATCATGCATTTATCATGCTCTTATCACACTCTGTAGCTCGCCATTGCTTATTGCGCTCTTATTGCTCTCTTATTGTGCTCTTATTGGTGTTCTTAATGAGCTCTTATTGCGCTCTTTTCGTGCTCTATAGCTCGCCATTGTTTATCGCACTTTTATTGCACTCTTGTTGCACTCTTATTACACTCTTAGAGCGCTCAATTGCTCGCCATAGTTTAATTCGCTCCTATCGTGCTTTTATTGCACTCTTATCATGTTCTATAGCGCACAATTATTTATCGCGCTCTTATCTCGCTCAACAGCTCGTCCTCACTCGCCATTGTTTGTCGCGCTCTTTTCGTGCTCTTATCATACCCTGTAGCTTGCCATTGCAGACTGCGCTCATATTGCTGTCTTATTGCTCTTATTGCAATCTTAGTGCACTCTTATTGCACTCTTATCGCGCTCAATAGCTCACCATTGTTTAATGCACTCCTATCATGCTCTTACGGCGCTCTATATCACTCGCCATTGTTTATATCGCTATTATCACGCTCTATAGCTCGCCATCACTTGCAATTGTTTATCGCGCTCTTATCGTGCTCTTATCGCACTCTGTATCTTTCCATTGCTTATTGGGCTCAGATTGCGCTCTATAGGTCGCCATTGTTTATCGTGCTATATAGCTCGCCATTGTTTATCGCACTCTTATGGTGCTCTACATCACTCGCCATCACTCGCCATTGTTTATCGCGCTCTATAGCTCACCATTGTTTATCACGCTCTTATCGCGCTCTATAGCTCACCATTGTTTATTGCGCTGTAGTTGCGCTGTAGTTGTGCTGTAATTGTGCTGTAATTGCGCTCTAATTGCGCTCTTATTGCACTCCTATTGCGCTCAATAGCTCGCCATTGTTTAATGCGCTCCTATCGTGCTCTTATCGCACTGTATAGCTCACCATTGTTTATCGTGCTCTTATGGTGGTCTGCAGCTCGCCATTGTTTATCGCGCTCTATAGCTCATTATTGTTTATTGTGCTCTTATCGCGCTCTTATAAAGCTCTAAGCTCTATAACTTACCATCACTCACCATTGTTTATTGTGCTCTTATCATGCTTTATAGCTCGCCATTGTTTATCGTGCTTTTATCACGCTCTTATTGCGCTCTTATTGTGCTCTTACTGCACTCTTACTGCATTCTTATCGCGCTCAATAGCTCACCATTGTTTAATGCGCTCCTATCGTGCTCTTATGGCGCTCTATATCATTTGCCATTGTTTATAGCGCTCTTATCACGCTCTATAACTCGCCATTGTTTATTGCGCTCTTACCACGCTCTTATGGAGCTCTATAACTAACCATCACTCGTCATTGTTTATTGTGCTCTTATCACGCTCTATAGTTCACCATTGTTTATAGCGCTCTAAAGTTCGCTAATGTTTATCGCGCTCTATAGCTCGCCCTTGTTCATTGTGCTGTAATTGTGCTGTAATTGCGCTCTTATTGCACTCTTATCCTGCTCAATAGCTCACCATTGTTTATTGTGCTCTTATCGCGCTCTATAACTCGCCATCATTTGCCGTTGTTTATCGCGCTCTTATCGCACTCTGTAGCTCGCCATTACTTATTGCACTCTTATTGCGCTCTATAGCTCGCCATTGTTTATCGCTCTTTTATCATGCTTTATAGCTCGCCATTGTTTATCACACTCTTATTGTGCTCTATAGCTCGCCATTGTTTATGGTGCTTTATAGCTCACCATCACTTGCCATTGTTTATCGTGCTCTTTTGTGCTCTTACCGCACTCTGTAGCTTTTCATTGCTTATTGCACTCTTATTGCGCTCTTATAGCACTCCTATTGCGCTCTATAGCTCGCCATTGTTTATCGCACTCTATAGCTCGCTATTGTTTATCGCGCTCTATAGCGCGCCATTGTTTATCGTGCTGTTATTGCCCTCTTATGGAGCTCTATAATTCGCCATTGTATATCATGCTCTTATTGCACTCTTATTGTGCTCTATAGCTCGCCATTGTTCATTGCGCTCTATAGCTCGCCATCACTCGCCATTGTTTATTGCACTCTTATTGCACTCTTATTGCACTATTAAAGTGCTCTAATGCTCGCCATTGTTTAACATGCTCTTATCGCTCTCTTATGGCAGTCTATAGCTCACCATTATTTATTGCGCACTTATCGCGCTCTTATGGCTCTTTATAGCGCAACATTATAGCGCTCTTATCGCGCTCAACAGCTTGCCATCACTCGCCATTGTTTATCGCGCTCTTATCATGCTCTTATTACACTCTGTAGCTCGCCATTGCTTATTGCGCTCTTATTGCTCTCTTATTGCTCTCTAATTGTGCTCTTATTGTGTTCTTAATGAGCTCTTATTGCGCTCTTTTCGTGCTCTATAGCTCGCCATTGTTTATCACACTTTTATTGCACTCTTAGTGCACTCTTTATAGCGCTCAATAGCTCGCCATAGTTTAATTCGCTCCTATTGTGCTCTTATCGCGCTCTATAGCTCACCGTTGTTTATCGTGCTCTTATGGCACTCTATTATAACTTACCATCACTCGCCATTGTTTATCGTGTTCTATAACTCGCCATTGTTTATCACACTGTTATCGCGTTCTTTAGCTCGCCATTGTTTATTGCGCTCTCATGGTGCTCTACATCACTTGCCATCACTCACCATTGTTTATCGTGCTCTTATCGCGCTCTATAGCTTGCCAATGTTTATCGCTCTGTTATCACGTTCTATAGCTCGCCATTGTTTATTTTCTCTTATGGAGCTCTATAGCTTGCCATTGTTTATAGCGCTCTCTAGCTCACCATTGTTAATCACGCTTTTATCGTGTTCTATTGCTCGCCATTGTTTGTTGCGCTCTAATTGCACTCTTATCGTGCTGTGTAGCTCGCCATTGTTTAATGTGCTCTTATTGCACTCTTATTGCACTCTCATCGTGCTCTATAGCTCACCATTGTTTATCGTGCTCTTATCGCGCTCAACAGCTCGCCATCACTCGCCATTGTTTATCGCGCTCTTATCGTGCTCTTATCACACCCTGTAGCTTGCCATTGCAGATTGCACTCCTATTGCTCTCTTATTGCTCTTATTGTGATCTTAGTGCACTCTTACTCCACTCCTATTGCACTCTTATCGCGCTCAATAGCTCACCATTGTTTAATGCACTCCTATCCTGCTCTTATGGCGCTCTAAATCTCTCGCTATTGTTTATATCGCTATTATCACGCTCTATAGCTCGCCATCACTTGCCATTGTTTATCGCACTCTTATCGTGCTCTTATCGCACTCTGTAGCTTTCAATTGCTTATTGCGCTCTTATTGCATTCCTATAGCTCTCTTATTGTGCTCTATAGCTCGCCATTGTTTATCATGCTCTATAGCTCGCAATTGTTTATCGCGCTATTATGGTGCTCTACATCACTCGCCATCAATCGCCATTGTTTATCGCGCTCTATAGCTCGCCATTGTTTATCATGCTCTTATCGCGCTCTATAGCTCACCATTGTTTATTGCGCTGTAGTTGCGCTGTAGTTGCGCTGTAATTGTGCTGTAATTGCGCTCTAATTGCGCTCTAATTGCGCTCTAATTGCGCTCTTATTGCACTCTTATTGCACTCTTATTGCACTGTTATCGCGCTCAATAGCTCGCCATTGTTTATCGAGCTCTTATGGCGGTCTAAAGCATGCCATTGTTTATCGTGCTCTATAGCTCGCCATTGTTTATTGCGCTTTATAGCTCGTCGTTGTTTATCGTGCTCTATAGCTCATTATTGATTTTTTGTGTTCTTATCGCGCTCTTTTAAAGCTCTAAGCTCTATAACTCACCATCACTCACCATTGTTTATTGTGCTCTTATCGTGCTCTATAGCTCGCCATTGCTTATCGTGCTTTTATCACGCTCTTATGGCTCTTTATAGCGCACCATTGTTTATCGCGCTCTTATCGTGCTCTTATCACACCCTGTAGCTCGCCATTGCCTATTGCACTTTTATTGCGCTCTTACTGCGCTCTTATTGCACTCTTATCGAGCTCAATAGCTCACCATTGTTTAATGCGCTCCTATCGTGCTCTTATGGCTCTCTATATCACTTGCCATTGTTTATAGCGCTCTTATCATGCTCTATAGATCCCCATTGTTTATCGTGCTCTATAGCTCGCCATTGTTTATTGCGCTCTATAGATCGCCATTGTTTATCGTGCTCTTATCGCACTCTTATGGAGCTCTATAACTAACCATCATTCATCATTGTTTATTGTGCTCTTATCGCGTTCTATAGCTCTCCATTGTTTATTGCGCTGTATTTGTGCTCTTATTGCACTCTTATGCTGCTGAATAGCTCGCCATTGTTGATTGTGCTCTTATCGCACTATGTAGCTCGCCATTGCTTATTGCACTCTTATTGCGCTCTATAACTCGCCATTGTTTATCACGCTCTATAGCTCACCATTGCTTATTGCACTGTAATTGTGCTGTAATTGCGCTCTTATTGCACTCTTATTGCACTCTTATCCTGCTCAATAGCTCGCTATTGCTTATTGCACTCTTATTGCACTCTATAACTCGCCATTGTTTATCGTGCTCTATAGCTCGCCATTGCTTATTGCGCTATAATTGTGCTGTAATTGTGCTGTAATTGCGCTCTTATTGCACTCTTATTGCTCTCTTATTGTGCGCTATAGCTCGCCATTGTTTATTGTGCTCTTATCACGCTCTTATCGTACTCTGTAGCTTTCCATTGCGTATTGCGCTCTTATAGCACTCTTATTGCACTCTATAGCTCGCCATTGTTTATCGCTCTCTTATCGTGCTTTATAGCTCGCCATTGTTTATCATGCTCTTATGGCGCTCTACAGCTCAACTTCATTTGCCATTGTTTATCGTGCTCTAATCGCGCTCTTACCGTGCTCTACAGCTCGCCATCACTCGCCATTGTTTATCGCTCTCTCATCGAACTCTTATCGCACTCTGTAGCTTGCTATTGCTTATTGGGGTCTTTTTGTGGTCTTTTTGTGGTCTTATTGTGTCTTATTGTGCTTTTATTGTGCTCTTATTGGACGCTTATTGCGTTTTTATTGCACTCTTATTGCGCTCTATAGCTCGCCATTGTTTATTGAGCTCTATAGCTTGCTATTTATTATCGCACTCTATAGCTCACCATTGTTTATCACGCTCTATGGCTCAACATTGTTTATCGCGCTCTATAGCTCACCATTGTTTTTTGCACTCTAGAGCTTGATATAGAGCGCAATAAATCATGCTCTTATGGCACTCTATAGCTCGCTATCACTCGCTATTGCTAATCGCGCTTTATAGCTCGCCATCACTCACCATTGTTCATTGTGCTCTATAGCTCACCATCATTCACCATTATTTATCGTGCCCTATAGCTCACCATTGTTTATCGCTCTCTATAACTCAACGTGCCATTGTTTATTTTGCTTTCATGCCACTCTATAGTTTGCCATTGTTTATCGCGCTCTTATTGCGCTCTTTTTGCACTCTTATCGTGCTCTATAGCTTGCCATTGTTTATCGCGCTCTTATTGGGCTCTTATCGCACTCTTATGGCACTCTATAGCTCGCCATCCCTCATCATTGTTTATCGAGCTCTATAGCTTGCCATTGTTTATCGCGCTCTTATCGTGCTCTTATGGCGCTCTATAGCTCACCATTATTTATCGCGCTCTATAGCTTGCCATTCTTTATTGTGCTCTATAGCTCACCATTGTTTATCGTGCTCTTATTGCACTCTTATCGCGCTCTATAGCTCGCCATCACTCGCCATTGATTATCGCGCTCTTATTATGCTCTACAGCTCGCCATTGTTTATAGCGCTCCTATTGCTCTCTTAATGCGCTATTATTGCTCTGTTATTGCACTCTTATTGTGCTTTATAGCTCATAATTATTTATCGCGCTCTTATCGAGCTTTTATCGTGCTCCTCTCGCGCTCTATATCTCATCATTATTTATCACGCTCTATAGCTCGCCATTGTTTATCGCGCTCTATAGCTTGCCATTGTTCATCGCACTCTATAGCTCGCCATTGTGTATCTCGCTTTATAGCTCGCCATTGTTTATCGCTCTTTATAGGTTGCCATTGTTTATCGCGCTCTATAGCTTCCAATTGTTTATCACGCCCTATAGCTTGCCATTGCTTATCACGCTCTATTGCTCGCTATCTCTCGGCATTGTTTATCTCGCTCTTATCGCGCTCTTACCGTGCTCTTATCGTGCTCTATAGCTTGCTATCACTTGCCATTTTTATCACGGTCTTATGGCGCTCTACATCACTCGCCATTGTTTATCTCGCTCTTATCGCACTCTATCGTGCTCTATAGCTCGCCATCACTCGCCATTTGTTATCACGGTTTCATGGCGCTCTACATCACTCGCCATTGTTTATCGTGCTCTTATTGTGCTCTTATCGCGCTCTAAAGCTCGCCATTGTTTACTGCGCTTTTATTGCACTGTATAAGCGCTCTAATTGCGCTCTTTTTGCACTCTGTAGCTCGCCATTGTTTAATGCACCCTTATCGTGTTCTTATTGCCCTCTTATTATGCTCTATAGCTCACCATTGTTTGATGTGATCTTATAGTGCTCTTATTGCGCTCTATAACTCACCATTGTTTATCCTGCTCTATAGGTCATCATTATTTTTCGCACTCTTATGGCGCTCTATAACTCGCCATTGTTTATTGTGCTTTTATTGCGCTATATATGCGCTCTAATTGTACTCCAATTACCTTCTAATTGCACTCTGTAGCTCGCTATTGTTTAATGCGCTCTTATTGTGCTCTTATCATGCTCTTATCGCCCTCTTATTATGCTCTATAGTTCACCATTGTTTATTGCGCTCTATAGCTCACCATTTTTTATCGCGCTCGTATCACGCTCTTATGGCGTTCTATAGGTCACCACTATTTATCATGCTCTTATCGCGCTCTATAGCTCACAATTTTTTATCGTGCTTTTATGGCGCTCTACAGCTCGCCTTCATTTGCCATTGTTTATCGTGCTCTAATCGCGCTCTTATCGTGCTCTACAGCTTGCCATCACTCGCCATTGTTTATCGTGCTCTTATCGTACTCTGTAGCTTGCTATTGCTTTTCGTAGTCTTTTCGTGGTCTTTTTGTGGTTTTTTGTGGTCTTTTTGTGGTCTTTTTGTGGTCTTTTGTGGTCTTTTTGTGGTCTTTTTGTGGTCTTTTTGTGGTCTTTGTGGTCTTATTGCGCTCTTATTGCGCTATTATTGCACGCTTATTGCGTTTTTATTGCACTCTTATTGCGCTCTATAGCTCGCCATTGTTTATCATGCTGTTATTGCGCTCTATAGCTCACCATTATTTCTCAAGCTCTTCTCATGCTCTACAGCTTGCCATCACTCGCCATTGTTTATCGTGCTCTTATCGTACTCTGTAGCTTGCCATTGCTTTTTGTGGTCTTTTTGTGGTCTTTTTGTGGTCTTTTTGTGGTCTTTTTGTGGTCTTTTTGTGCTCTTATTGCACGCTTATTGCGTTTTTATTGCACTCTTATTGCGCTCTATAGCTCGCCATTGTTTATCATGGTCTTATCGCGCTCTATAGCTCGCCATTGTTTATCGGGCTTTATAGCTCGCCATCACTCACTACTGATTATTGTGCTCTATAGCTCGCCATCATTCACCATTATTTATCGTGCTCTATAGCTCACCATTGTTTATCGCACTCTTATCGCACTCTATAGCTCACTATTGTTTATTGTGCTCATATTGCACTCTTATCGCGCTCTATAGCTCACCATTGTTTATCGCGCTCTATAGCTCGCCATCACTCGCCATTGTTTATAGTGCTTTAATCGCGCTCTTATCGCACACTGTAGCTCGCCATTGCTTATTGCACTCTTATGGTGCTCTTATTGAGCTCTTATTGAGCCCTTATTGCGCTATTATTGCTCTCTTATTGCACTCTTTTATTGTACTCTATAGCTCATAGTTAGCCATTGTTTATCGCGCTCTTATGGAGCTCTACATCACTTGCCATTGTTTATCGTGCTTTTATGGTGCTCTTCAGCTCGCCATCACTCGCCATTGTTTATCGCGCTCTTATCGCGTTATATAGCTTGCCATTTTGTATCGCGCTCTATAGCTCACCATTGTTTATCGCACTCTGTAGCTCGCCATTGCTTATTGCACTCTTATCATGCTGTTATCGCGCTCTATAGCTTGCCATTTTTTATCGCGCTCTTATCTCGCTCTTATCACGCTCTATAACTCTCCATCACTCGCCATTTTTTATCATGCTCTTATCGCGCTCTATAGCTTGCCATTGTTTATTGTACTCTATAGCTCGCCATTGTTTATAGCACTCTTATTGCGCTCTTTTCACGCTCTATAGCTCGCCATTGTTTATTGCGCATTTATTGCACTGTATATGCGCTCTAATTCGCTCTAATTGCGCTCTTATTACACTCTGTAGCTCGTCATTGTTTAATGCGCTCTTATCGTGCGCTTATAATGCTCTTATTGCCCTCCTATTATGCTCTAAAGCTCACCATTGTTTATTGCGTTCTTATTGCGCTCTTATTGCACTCTTATCGCGCTCTATAGCTCAAAATTATTTATTGCGCTCTTAAGGGCGTCTATAGCTCACCATTATTTATCACGCTCTTATAGCGCTCTATAGCTCGCCATCACTCGCCATTGTATATCGTGCTCTTATGGCGCTCTATCACCATTATTTCGCTATCACTCGCCATTGTTTATCGTACTCCTCTCGCGCTCTATATCTCGTTATTGTTTATCGCGCTCTATAGCTCGCCATTGTGTATCGCTCTCTATAGCTCGCCATTGTGCATCGTGCTCTATAGCTCACCATTGTTTATCGCGCTCTTATCGCGCTCTTATGGAGCTCTATAACTCGCCATCACTCACCATTGTTTATCGTGCTCCTCTCGCGCTCTTTATCTCGCCATTGTTTATCGTGCTCTGTAGCTCGTCATTGTTTATCGCGCTCTATAGCTTCCAATTGTTTTCCACACCCTATAAGTCGCCATTGTTTATCGCGCTTTTATGGCGCTCTTCAGCTCACCATCACTCGCCATTGTTAATCGCGTTCTTATTGCGTTCTATAGCTTGCCATTATTTATCGCGCTCTTATCGCGCTCTTATGGAGCTCTATAACTCGCCATCACTCACCATTGTTTATCGTGCTCCTCTCGCGCTCTTTATCTCGCCATTGTTTATTGCGCTCTATAGCTCGCCATTGTTTATCGCGCTCTATAGCTTCCAATTGTTTTCCACACCCTATAAGTCGCCATTGTTTATCGCGCTTTTATGGCGCTCTTCAGCTCACCATCACTCGCCATTTTTTATCGCGCTTTTATCGCGTTCTATAGCTTGCCATTATTTATCGCACTCTTATCACGCTCTTATGGAGCTCTATAACTCGCCATCACTCGCTATTGTTTATCGCGTTCTTATCGCGTTCTATAGCTTGCCATTGTGGAGACCCGGGGTCAGTGGGTGCTCTCGTCCACTGGCCCAGCCGCCTTTACAAAGACAACATGGACCAGGGCTCATCCCCAACTGAACGCCCGAGCTCCTTAACCATGGGCGGAACACTACTCAGACAACACAGGGTCAGGGAATCACAATATTAAGGCTTTATTGGATCCCCAAACAGTTAACAGCATATAACGCATAACCAAGCACAACACATAAATGTAACAGGCAACAGAGTATCGTGCTTTTATGGCGCTCTTCAGCTCGCCATCACTCGCCATTGTTTATCTCGCTCTTATCGCGTTATATAGCTTGCCATTATGTATCGCGCTCTATAGCTCACCATTGCTTATTGCACTCTTATCATGCTGTTATCGCGCTCTATAGCTTGCCATTTGTTATCCCGCTCTGTAGCTCATCATCACTCGCCATTGTTTATCACGTTCTTATCGTGATCTATAGCTCGCCATTGTTTATCATGCTTTTATCGTGCTCTATAGCTTGCCATTGAATATTGTACTCTATAGCTTGCCATTATTTATAGCACTCTTATTGCGCTCTTTTCACGCTCTATAGCTCGCCATTGTTTATTGCGCATTTATTGCACTGTATATGCGCTCTAATTCTCTCTAATTGTGCTCTTATTGCACTCTGTAGCTCGTCATTGTTTAATGCGCTCTTATCATGCGCTTATAATGCTCTTATTGCCCTCCTATTATGCTCTAAAGCTCACCATTGTTTATTGCGTTCTTATTGCGCTCTTATTGCACTCTTATAGCGCTCTATAGCTCAAAATTATTTATAGCGCTCTTAAGGGCGTCTATAGCTCACCATTATTTATCACGCTCTTATAGCGCTCTATAGCTCGCCATCACTCGCCATTGTATATCGTGCTCTTATGGCGCTCTATCACCATTGTTTATCTGGATCTTTTCACGCTATTATGGAGCTCTATAACTCGCCATCACTTGTCATTGTTTATCGTGCTCTTATCGTGCTTTATAGCTCACCATTATTTATCGCTCTCTAGAGCTCGCCATTGTTTATCGCTCTCTTATCATGTTTCTATAGCTTGCCATTGTTTATCGCGCTCTATAGCTCACCATTGCTTATTGCACTCTTATCATGCTCTTATCGCGCTCTATAGCTTGCCGTTGTTTATCGCGCTCTGTAGATCATCATCACTCGCCATTGTTTATCGCGTTCTTATCGTGCTCTATAGCTCGCCATTATTTATCACGCTCTATAGGTTGCCATTAATGTTGGCAAGCTATAGAGCTCGATAAACAATGGCAACCTATAGAGCGCGATAAACAATGGCAAGCTATAGAGCGCAATAGTTTATCGCGCTCTATAGCTCGCCATTGTGTATCGCGCTCTATTGCTCGCCATTGTGCATCGTGCTCTATAGCTCAGCATTGTTTATCCCGCTCCATAACTCGCCATCACTCGCCATTGTTTATCGCGTTCTTATCGCGTTCTTTAGCTTGCCATTATTTATCGCGCTCTTATCGCGCTCTTATGAAGCTCTATAACTCGCCATCACTTGTCATTGTTTATCGTGCTCTTATCGTGCTTTATAGCTCGCCATTGTTTATCGCGCTCTATAGCTCACCATTGTTAATCGCACTTGTAGATCTCCATTGGTTATTGCACTCTTACCATGCTCTTATCGCGCTCTATAGCTTGCCATTGTTTATCGCGCTCTGTAGATCGTCATCACTCGCCATTGTTTATCGCGTTCTTATCGTGCTCTATAGCTCGCCATTGTTTATCGCGCTCTATGGCTCACTATTATTTATCACGCTCTATAGGTTGCCATTAATATAGAGCTTGATAAACAATAGCAACCTATAGAGCGCAATAAACAATGGCAAGCTATATAGCGCAATAGTTTAACGCGCTCTATAGCTCGCCATTGTGTATCGCTTTCTATAGCTCGCCATTGTGTATCGTGCTCTATAGCTCGTCATTGTTTATCCCGCTCCATAACTCGCCATCACTCGCCATTGTTTATCGCGTTCTTATCGCGTTCTATAGCTTGCCATTATTTATCGCGCTCTTATCGCGCTCTTATGGAGCTTTATAACTCGCCATCACTCGCCATCGTTTATCGTTCTCTTATGGCCCTCTACAGCTCGCCATCACTCGCCATTGTTTGTCATGCTTTAATCGCGCTCTTATCGCACTCTATAGCTCACCATCACTCTCCATTGTTTATCACACTTTTATCGTGCTCTTATCGCACTCTGCAGCTCGCCATTGCTTATTGCACTCTTATTGTGTCCTTATTGCGCTTGCCATTGTTTATTGCGCTCTATAGCTCGTCATCACTCGCCATTGTTTATTGCGTTCTTATTGTGCTCTATAGCTCGCCATTGTTTATCGCACTCTTATGGCGCTCTACATCACTCGCCATTGTTTATCGTGCTTTTATGGCGCTCTTCAGCTCGCCATCACTCGCCATTGTTTATCGCGCTCTATGGCTCACCATTATTTATCGCACTCTATAGGTTGCCATTAATATTGGCAAGCTATAGAGCTCGATAAAAAATGGCAACCTATAGAGCGTGATAAACAATGGCAAACTATAGAGCGCGATAGTTTATTGCGCTCTATAGCTCGCCATTGTGTATCGCTCTCTATAGCTCGCCATTGTGTATCGTGCTCTATAGCTCGCCATCACTCGCCATTGTTTATCGTGCTCCTCTCGCGCTCTTTATCTCGCCATTGTTTATTGCACTCTATAGCTCGCCATTGTTTATCGCGCTCTGTAGCTCGCCATTGTTTATCGCGCTCTATAGCTTACAATTGTTTATCACACCCTATAGGTCGCTATTGTTTATCGTGCTTTTCTGGCTCTCTTCAGCTCACTATTACTTGCCATTGTTTATCACGCTCTTATCGCGTTCTATAGCTTGCCATTATTTATCGCGCTCTTATCGCGCTCTTATGGAGCTCTATAACTCGCCATCACTCGCCATTTTTTATCATGCTTCTCTCGCGCTCTATATCTCGTCATTGTTTATCGCGCTCTATAGCTCGCCATTGTTTATCGTGCTCTATAGGTTGCCATTAATATTGGCAAGCTATAGAGCTCGATAAACAATGGCAACCTACAGAGCGCGATGGTTTATCGCGCTCTATAGCTCACCATTGTGTATCGCTCTCTATAGCTCGCCATTGTGTATCGTGCTCTATAGCTCACCCTTGTTTATCGCGCTCTATAGCTCGTCGTTGTTTATCATGCTCTATAGCTTGCCATTGTTTATCGCATTCTTATGGCGCTCTACATCACTTGCCATTGTTTATCTCGCTCTTATCTCGCTCTTATCACGCTCTTATCGCGCTCTATAGCTCGTCATTGTTTATCGCGCTCTATAGCTCGCCATTGTTTATCGCGCTCTATAGGTTGCCATTAATATTGGCAAGCTATAGAGCTCGATAAACAATGGCAATTTATAGAGCGCGATAAACAATGGCAAGCTATAGAGTGCAATAGTTTATCGCGCTCTATAGCTCGCCATTGTGTATCGCTCTCTATAGCTTGCCATTGTGTATCATTCTCTATAGCTCGCCATTGTTTATCCCACTCTATAGCTCGCCATCACTCGCCATTGTTTATCATGCTCCTCTCGCGCTTTATATCTCGTCATTGTTTATCGCGCTCTATAGCTCGCCATTGTTTATCGTGCTCTATAGTTTGCCATTAATATTGGCAAGCTATAGAGCTCGATAAACAATGGCAACCTACAGAGCGCGATGGTTTATCGCGCTCTATAGCTCACCATTGTGTATCGCTCTCTATAGCTCGCCATTGTGCATCGTGCTCTATAGCTCGCCATTGTTTATCCCGCTCTATAGCTCGCCATTGTTTAACGCGCTCTTATCGCGCTCTTATGGAGCTCTATAACTCGCTATCACTCGCTATTGTTTATCGTACTCCTCTCGCGCTCTATATCTCGCCATTGTTTATCGCGCTCTATAGCTCGCCATTGTGTATCGCTCTCTATAGCTCGCCATTGTGCATCGTGCTCTATAGCTCGCCATTGTTTATCCCGCTCTATAGCTCGCCATTGTTCATCGCGCTCTTATTGCGCTCTTATCGCGCTCTTATGGAGCTCTATAACTCGCCATCACTCACCATTGTTTATCGTGCTCCTCTCGTGCGCTTTATCTCGCCATTGTTTATTGCGCTCTATAGCTAGCCATTGTTTATTGCGATCTGTAGCTCGCCATTGTTTATCGCGCTCTATAGCTTCCAATTGTTTTCCACACCCTATAAGTCGCCATTGTTTATCGCGCTTTTATGGCGCTCTTCAGCTCACTATCACTCGCCATTGTTAATTGCGTTCTTATTGCGTTCTATAGCTTGCCATTATTTATCGTGCTCTTATCGCGCTCTTATGGAGCTTTATAATTCGCCATCACTCGCCATTGTATATCATTCGCTTATCGCACTCTTATTGCACTATTTTCGTGCTCTATAGCTCACCATCACTCGCCATTCTTTATCGAGCTCTTATTGCACTCTTATTGCACTATTTTCGTGCTCTATAGCTCACCATTGTTTAATGCTCTCCTATCGTGCTCTTATCGCGCTCTTATGGCAGTCTATAGCTCACAATTATTTATCGCGCTCTTATGGCTCTTTATAGCGCAACATTATTCATCACGCTCTTATCGCGCTCAACAGCTTGCCATCACTCGCCATTGTTTATCGCGCTCTTATCATGCTCTTATCACACTCTGTAGCTCGCTATTGCTTATTGTTCTCTTATTGCTCTCTTACTGTGCTCTTATTATGTTCTTAATGAGCTCTTATTGCGCTCTTTTCGTGCTCTATAGCTCGACATTGTTTATCACACTTTTATTGCACTCTTATTGCACTCTTATTGCACTCTTATTGCACTCTTATAGCGCTCAATGGCTCACCATTGTTTAATGCACTCCTATCGTGCTCTTATCGCACTGTATAGCTCACCATTGTTTATCGTGCTCTTATAGCGGTCTGAATCTCGCCATTGTTTATCGTGCTCTATAGCTCGCCATTGTTTGCTGTGCTCTTATCGCGCTCTTATAAAGCTCTAAGCTCTATAATTCACCATCACTCACCATTGTTTATTGTGCTCTTATCGTGCTCTATAGCTCGCCGATATTTATCGCGCTCCATAGCTCGCCATTGTTTATCGTGCTCTTATCGCGCTCTTATGGAGCTCTATAACTCACCATTGTTTATTGTGCTCTTATCGCGCTCAATACCTCTCCATTGTTAATTGCGCTGTAATTGTGCTGTAATTGTGCTGTAATTGTACTGTAATTGTACTGTAATTGCGCTCTTATTGTGCTCTTATTGCACTCTTATCCTGCTCAATAGCTCGCCATTGTTTATTGTGCTCTTATCGCGCTCTATAGCTCGCCATCACTTGCCGTTGTTTATCGCGCTCTTATCACACTCTGTAGCTCGCCATTGCTTATTGCACTCTTATTGCGCTCTATAACTCGCCATTGTTTATCGCGCTCTATAGCTCGCTATTGCTTATTGCGCTGTAATTGTGCTCTTATAACACTCTTATTGCACTCTATAGCTTGCCATTGTTTATCGCGCTCTTATAGTGCTTTATAGCACGCCATTGTTTATCACGCTCTTATTGTGCTCTATAGCTCATCATTGTTTATCGCGCTCTAAAGCTCACCATCACTTGCCATTATTTATCGTGCTCTTATCGCACTCAGTAGCTTTCCATTACTTATTGCGCTCTTATTGCGCTCTTATAGCACTCTTATTGCGCTCTATAGCTCGACATTTCTTATCGCACTCTATAGCTTGCCATTGTTTATCGCGCTGTTATCGCCATTGGTTATTGCGCTCTTATTGCACTATTATCGTGCTCTATAGCTAGATATTGTTTAACGTGGTCTTATGTCAGTCTATAGCTCACCTTTATTGCGCTCTTATTGCGCTCTTATGGCTCTTTATAGTGCAACATTATTTATAGCGCTCTTATCTCGCTCAACAGCTTGCCATCACTCGCCATTGTTTATCATGCATTTATCATGCTCTTATCACACTCTGTAGCTCGCCATTGCTTATTGCGCTCTTATTGCTCTCTTATTGTGTTCTTAATGAGCTCTTATTGCGCTCTTTTCGTGCTCTATAGCTCGCCATTGTTTATCGCACTTTTATTGCACTCTTGTTGCACTCTTATTACACTCTTAGAGCGCTCAATTGCTCGCCATAGTTTAATTCGCTCCTATCGTGCTTTTATTGCACTCTTATCATGTTCTATAGCGCACAATTATTTATCGCGCTCTTATCGCGCTCAACAGCTCGTCCTCACTCGCCATTGTTTGTCGCGCTCTTTTCGTGCTCTTATCATACCCTGTAGCTTGCCATTGCAGACTGCGCTCATATTGCTGTCTTATTGCTCTTATTGCAATCTTAGTGCACTCTTATTGCACTCTTATCGCGCTCAATAGCTCACCATTGTTTAATGCACTCCTATCATGCTCTTACGGCGCTCTATATCACTCGCCATTGTTTATATCGCTATTATCACGCTCTATAGCTCGCCATCACTTGCAATTGTTTATCGCGCTCTTATCGTGCTCTTATCGCACTCTGTATCTTTCCATTGCTTATTGGGCTCAGATTGCGCTCTATAGGTCGCCATTGTTTATCGTGCTATATAGCTCGCCATTGTTTATCGCACTCTTATGGTGCTCTACATCACTCGCCATCACTCGCCATTGTTTATCGCGCTCTATAGCTCACCATTGTTTATCACGCTCTTATCGCGCTCTATAGCTCACCATTGTTTATTGCGCTGTAGGTGCGCTGTAGTTGTGCTGTAATTGTGCTGTAATTGTGCTGTAATTGCGCTCTAATTGCGCTCTTATTGCACTCCTATTGCGCTCAATAGCTCGCCATTGTTTAATGCGCTCCTATCGTGCTCTTATCGCACTGTATAGCTCACCATTGTTTATCGTGCTCTTATGGTGGTCTGCAGCTCGCCATTGTTTATCGCGCTCTATAGCTCATTATTGTTTATTGTGCTCTTATCGCGCTCTTATAAAGCTCTAAGCTCTATAACTCACCATCACTCACCATTGTTTATTGTGCTCTTATCATGCTCTATAGCTCGCCATTGTTTATCGTGCTTTTATCACGCTCTTATTGCCCTCTTATTGTGCTCTTACTGCACTCTTACTGCATTCTTATCGCGCTCAATAGCTCACCATTGTTTAATGCGCTCCTATCGTGCTCTTATGGCGCTCTATATCATTTGCCATTGTTTATAGCGCTCTTATCACGCTCTATAACTCGCCATTGTTTATTGCGCTCTTACCACGCTCTTATGGAGCTCTATAACTAACCATCACTCGTCATTGTTTATTGTGCTCTTATCACGCTCTATAGTTCACCATTGTTTATAGCGCTCTAAAGTTCGCTAATGTTTATCGCGCTCTATAGCTCGCCCTTGTTCATTGTGCTGTAATTGTGCTGTAATTGCGCTCTTATTGCACTCTTATCCTGCTCAATAGCTCACCATTGTTTATTGTGCTCTTATCGCGCTCTATAACTCGCCATCATTTGCCGTTGTTTATCGCGCTCTTATCGCACTCTGTAGCTCGCCATTACTTATTGCACTCTTATTGCGCTCTATAGCTCGCCATTGTTTATCGCTCTTTTATCATGCTTTATAGCTCGCCATTGTTTATCACACTCTTATTGTGCTCTATAGCTCGCCATTGTTTATGGTGCTTTATAGCTCACCATCACTTGCCATTGTTTATCGTGCTCTTATTGTGCTCTTACCGCACTCTGTAGCTTTTCATTGCTTATTGCACTCTTATTGCGCTCTTATAGCACTCCTATTGCGCTCTATAGCTCGCCATTGTTTATCGCACTCTATAGCTCGCTATTGTTTATCGCGCTCTATAGCGCGCCATTGTTTATCGTGCTGTTATTGCCCTCTTATGGAGCTCTATAATTCGCCATTGTATATCATGCTCTTATTGCACTCTTATTGTGCTCTATAGCTCGCCATTGTTCATTGCGCTCTATAGCTCGCCATCACTCGCCATTGTTTATTGCACTCTTATTGCACTCTTATTGCACTATTAAAGTGCTCTAATGCTCGCCATTGTTTAACTGCTTATCGTGCTTTTATCGCGCTCTTACCGCATTCTTATCGCGCTCTTATCGTGCTCTATAGCTCGCCATTGTTTATCGTGCTCTTATTGCACTCTTATCATGCTCTATAGCTCGCCGTCACTTGCCATTGATTATCGCGCTTTGATGGCGCTCTACAGCTTACCATCACTCGCTGTTGTTTATCGTGCTTTTATTGCGTTCTTATTATGCTCTTATTGCACTCTTATTGCACTCTACAGATCACCATAACTCGCCATTGTTTATCACACTCTTATTGCGCTCAATAGCTCGCCATTGTTTATGGCTCTCTTATCTCGCTCTATAGCTCGCCATTGCGCTGATATTGCGCTGTTATTGCGCTCTAATTGCATTTTTATTGCACTCTTATTGCACTCTTATTGCACTCTAATCATGGTCTATAGCTCGAAATTATTTAATTGCTCAAGTTTTTATCTCGCTCTTATGCTCTATAGCTTGCCATTGTTAATTGCGCTTTTATTGCGTTCCTATTGTACTCTTATTGAACTCTTATTGTGTTCTTATTGCACTCTTATTGCGCTCTATAGCTCGCCATCACTCGCCATTGTTTATCGTGCTCTTATGCACTCTTATTGCGCTCTATTGCTCACCATCATTCGCCATTGTTTATCACGCTCTTATTTCACTCTTATTTCACTCTTATTGCGCTCAGTAGCTCGCAATTGCTTATCGCGCTCTTATTGCGCTCTTATCGCATTCTTATTGCGCTCTTATCAAGCTTTATAGCTTGCCATTATTTATAGTGCTCTAAAGCTTGCCATTGTTCATCATGCTCTATAGCTCGCCATTGTTTATTGCGCTATTATTGCGCTCTTATTGCATTCTTTTTGAACTCTTATTACACTCTTATCGCACTCAATAGCTCAAAATGGTTTAATGCGCTGCTCTTATGCTCTATAGCTCGCCATTGTTCATTGCGCTCTTATTGCACTCTTATTGCGCTCTTATTGCTCTCTTATAGCTCACTATTATTTATTGCGGTCTTATCGCGCTCTTATCATGCTCTATAGCTCACCATTATTTATCGCACTCTTATCGTGCTCTATAGCTTGCCATCACACCCGCCATTGTTTATCGCGCTCTTATTGCACTCCTATTGCGCTCAATAGCTCGTCATTGCTTATCGTGCTTTTATTGCGCTCTTACCGCACTCTTATTGCACTGTTATCGTGCTCTATAGCTCGCCATTGTTTATTGCGCTCTATAGCTCGCCATCTCTCTCCATTTTTTATCGCACTCTTATTGCACTCTTATTGCGCTCTATAGCTCATCCTTATTTATCGCGCTCTTATCGCGCCCTTATGGAGGTCTATAACTCGCCATCACTCGCTATTGTTTATCGTGCTCCTCTTGCACTCTATATTTCGCCATTGTTTTTCAAGCTTTATAGCTTGCCATTGTTTATCGCGCTCTATAGCTCTCCATTGTGTATCGCGCGCTATAGCTCGCCATTGTTTATCGTGCCCAACAGCTTCCAATTATTTATTGCGCCCTACAGCTCACCATTGTTTATCGCGCTCTATAGCTCGCCATTGTTTATCGCGCTCTTATGGCGCTCTACATCACTCAAAATCACTTGCCTTTGTTTATCTCGCTCTTATCGCGCTCTATAGCTCGCCATCACTCGCCATTTTTTATCACGCTTTTATGGCGCTCTACAGCTCGCCATCACTCGCTATTGTTTATCGTGCTCCTCTTGCACTCTATATTTCACCATTGTTTTTCAAGCTTTATAGCTTGCCATTGTTTATCGCGCTCTATAGCTTGCCATTCTTTATCGTGCTCTATAGCTCGCCATTGTTTATAGCACTCTTATCGCGCTCTATAGCTCGCCATTGTTTAATGCGCTCTTATCATGCTCTTATGCTCTTATCGCCCTCTTATTATGCTCTATAGCTTGCCATTGTTAATTGCGCTCTATAGCTCACCATTATTTATCATACTCTATAGCTCACCATTATTTATCATGCTCTATAGCTCACCATTATTTATCGTGCTCTTATCGCTCTCTATAGCTCGCCATCACTTGCCATTGTTTATCGTGGTCTTATGGCGCTCTACAGCTCGCCATCATTTGCCATTGTTTATTGTGCTCTAATCGCGCTCTTATCACGCTCTATAGCTTGCCATCACTCGCCATTGTTTATCATGCACTTATGGTGCTCTACAACTCGTCATCACTCGCCATTGTTTATCGCGCTCTTATCATGCTCTTATCGCACTCTGTAGCTTGCCATTGCTTATTGTGCTCTTATTGCCCTCTTATTGCCCTCTTATTGCGCTCTAATTGGATTCTTATTGTGCTCTATAGCTCGCCATTGTTTATCGTGCTATATAGCTCGCTATTGTTTATTGCGCTCTATAGTTGGCTATTGTTTATTGCGCCCTATAGATTATCTTTATTTATTGCGCTCTATAGCTCACCATTGTTTATCGTGCTGCTATCGAGATCTATATCTCATCATTGTTTATTGCACTCTTATTGCGCTCTAAAGCTCCCCATTGTTCATCGTGCTCTTATCGTGCTCTATAGCAAGCCATTGTTTATCGCACTCTATAGCTCATTATTATTTATCGCACTCTTAGGGCACTCTAAAGCTCACCATTACTTATTGCGCTCTTATGGCGCTCTATACCTCACCATTATTTATTGAGCTCCTATGGCGCTCTATAGCTCACCATTGTTTATCGCGCTCAATAGCTCGCCGTTACTCACCATTGTTTATCACAGTCTTATTGCGCTCTTATGGTGCTCTTATCGCGCTCTACAGCTCGCCATCACTCGCCATTGTTTATCGAGCTTTTATCGTGCTCTTATCGCCCTCTGTAGCTCGCCATTGCTTATTGCACTCTTATTTCGCTGTTATTGCTCTCTTTTTGTGCTCTTATTGAACTCTATAGCTCACCATTATTTATCACGCTCTTATTGCGCTCTTATGGCGGTCTATAGATCACCATTATTTATTGCGCTCTTTTCGCGCTATTATGGAGCTCTATAACTCGCCATCACTCGCCATTGTTTATCATGCTCTTATCGCGCTTTATAGCTCACCATTGTTTATCGTGCTCTATACTTGCCATTGTTTATCGGTATGCTCCTAGTATGCTCACCATTGTTTATCACGCTCTATAGCTGCCATTGTTTATCCGCTCTATAGCTTGCCATTGTGTATCGCGCTCTATGCTGCATTGTGTATCCGCCTATAGTCCCATTGTTTATCACGCTCTATAGCTCGCCATTGTTTAAACCGCTCTATAGTCGCCATTGTTTATCGTGATCTTATCGTGCTCTATTGCTCACCATTGTTTAATGCGCTCTTATGGCGCTCTGCAGCTCGCCATCACTCACCATTGTTTATCTCGCTCTTATTGTGCGCTATAGCTGCCATTCTTTATCGTGCTCTATAGCTCACCATTGTTTATCGTGCGCTTATTGCACTCTTACCGCGCTCTATAGCTCGCCATCACTAGCCATTTTTTATCACGCTCTTATGGCACTCTACAGCTTGCCATCACGCGCCATTGTTTATTGCGCTCTATAGCTTGCCATTGTTTATCGTGCTCTATAGCTCGCCATTGGTTATAGCACTCTTATCGCGCTCTATAGCTTGCCATTGTTTAATGCACTCTTATCGTGCACTTATGCTCTTATCGTCCTCTTATTATGCTCTATAGCTCACTATTGTTTATTGCGCTCCATAGCTCACCATTGTTTATCATACTCTATAGCTCGCCATTATTTTTCATACTCTTATCGCTCTCTGTAGCTCGCCATCACTTGCCATTGTTTATTGTGGTCTTATGGCGCTCCACAGCTTGCCATAATTTGCCATTGTTTATTGTGCTTAATCGCGCTCTTATCACGCTCTATAGCTCTCCATCACTCGCCATTGTTTATCGTGCACTTATGGTTCTCTACAGCTCGTCATCATTCACCATTGTTTATCGCGCTCTTATCGTGCTCTTATCGCAGTCTGTAGCTTGCCATTGCTTATTGCGCTCTTAATGTACTCTTATTGTGCTCTTATTGCCCTCTTATTGCGCTTTAATTGCATTCTTTGTGCTCTATAGCTCGCCATTGTTTATCGTGCTGCTATCGAGCTCTATATCTCACCGTTGTTTATTGCACTCTTATTGCGCTCTAAAGCTCCCCATTGGTTTATCGTGCTCTATAGCAAGCCATTGTTTATCGCGCTCTATAGCTCACCATTATTTATTGCGCTCTTATGGGCTCTATACCTCACCATTATTTATTGGCTCCTATGGGGCTCTATAGCTCACCATTATTTATCGCGCTCAATAGCTCGCCGTCACTCGCCATTGTTTATCACACTCTTATTGCGCTCTTATGGTGCTCTTATTGCGCTCTATAGCTCGCCATCACTCGCTCTTGTTTATCGTGCTCTTATGGCACTCTACAGCTCGCCATCACTTGCCATTGTTTATCCTGCTTTTATCGTGCTTTATCGCGCTCTGTAGCTTGCCATTGCTTATTGGGGTCTTCTTGGTCTTTTTGTGGTCTTTTTGTGGTCTTTGTTTTGTAGCTTATTTGGTCTATGTGCTCTTATTGCCTCTATGCCGCTTATTGAGCTTATATTGCACTCGTATTGAGCTCTATAGCTCGCCATTGTTTATTGCGCTCTATAGTCCGCCATTGTTTATCGCGCTCTATAGCTCGTCATTGTTTATCATGCCCTTATCGCGCTCTAAAGCTCACCATTGTTTATTGCGCTCTTATTGCGCTCTAAAGCTCACCATTGTTTATCGCACTTTTATCACGCTCTATGGCTCACCATTATTTATCACGCTCTTATCGCGCTCTATAAGCTTACCATTGTTTATAGCACTCTTATCGCACTCTATAGCTCGCCATTGTTTATTACTTAGCGCTTATCGCACTCCTATGGCACTCTATAGCTCGCCATCACTCGCCATTGTTAATCACGCTCTATAGCTCACCATCACTCATCATTGTTTATTGCGCTTTATATCTCGCCATCACTCGCCATTGTTTATCATCGCGCTCTATACTATATTTTATCGCGCTCTATAGCTTGCCATCATTCACCATTATTTATCGTGCTCTATAGCTCATCATTATTTATCACTCTCTATAACACACCATCACTCGCCATTGTTTATTGTGCTATTATGTCACTCTATAGCTCTCCATTGTTTTATCGCACTCTTAATGCGCTCTTATTGCACTCTTATTACACTCTTATTGCACTCTTATCGTGCTCTATAGCTTGCCATTGTTTATCGCGCTCTTATCGTGCTCTTATGGTGCTCTATAGCTTGCCATTTTTTATCCCGCTCTTATCGTGCTCTTATGGCGCTCTAAAGCTCGCCATCACTAGACATTTTTTTCATGCTCTTATCGTGCTCTTATCGTCCTCTTATTATGCTCTATAGTTCGCCATTGTTAATCGCGCTCTATAGCTCGCCATCACTCGCTAATGTTTATCGTGCTCTTATCTCACACTTTAGCTCACTATTGTTTATTGCACTCTTATTGCGCTCTATAGCTCGCCACTGTTTATCGCGTTCTTATCGCGCACTTATGGAGCTCTATAAAGCGCCATCACTCGCCGTTGTTTATCGCACTCTTATCGCACTCTGTAGCTCGCCATTGTTTACCGCGCTCTTACCACGCTCTTATCGCGCTCTTATTGGCGAGTGATGTAGAGCGCGATAAACAATGGCGAGCTATAGAGCGCGATAAACAATGGCGAGTGATGTAGAATGCCATGCTTATCGCGCTCTACAGCTCACCATCACTCACCATTGTTTGTCGTGCTCTATGGCTCGCCATTGTTTATTGTGCTCAAATTGTGCTCTAATTGCGCTCTTATTGCACTTTATCGAGCACTATATAGCTCACCATTATTTATCGCGCTCTTATCGTGCTCTATAGCTCACCATTGCTTATTGCGCTCTTATTGCACTGTTATTGCACTTTTTGCACTCTTTTTGCACACTTTGTGCACTCTTTGTGCACTCTTATTGAACTCTATAGCTCACCATTGTTTATTGCGCTCTATAGCTCACCATTTTTTATCGTGCTCTTATCGCACTCTTATGGCGGTTTATAGCTCACCATTATTTCTCGCTCTTATCGTGCTCTAAAGCCCACCATTGTTTTTCGCGCTGTTATTGTGCTCTTATTACACTCTGTAGCTTGCCATTGCTTTTTGCACTCTTTTTGCACTCTTTTTGCACTCTTATCGTTCTCTTATAGAGCTCTATAACTCGCCATCATTCGCCATTGTTTATTGTGCCCTTATCACGCTCTATACCTCACCATTGTTTATTGTGCTCTTATCATGCTCTATAGCTCGCCATTGTTTATTGTGCTCTAATTGCGGTCTAATTGCGCTCTAATTGCACTCAATAGCTCATCATTGTTTAATGTGCTCTTATCATGCTCTTATTATGCTCTATAACTTGCCATTGTTAATCGCGTTCTATAGCTCGCCATCACTCGCCATTGTTTATCATGCTCTTATCTCACTCTTTAGCTCACTATTGTTTATTGCGCTCTTATTGCGCTCTATAGCTCACCATTTTTTATTGTGCTCTTATCGCACTCTTATGGCGGCCTATAGCTCACCATTATTTATCGTGCTCTATAGCTCGCCATTGCTTATTGCGCTCTTAGTGTGCTCTTATTGCACTCTTTTTGCACTGTTATTGCTTTGCTATTGCTTTGTTATTGCACTGTTATTGCTTTGTTATTGCACTCTTTTTGCAGTCTTTGTGCACTCTTTGTGCACTCTTTGTGCACTCTATAGCTCGCCATTGTTTATCGCGCTCTTATGGAGCTCTATAACTCGCCATCACTCACCATTGTTTATCGTGGTCTTACTGCGCTCTATAGCTCACCATTGTTTATTGCGGTCTTATTGCGCTCTATAGCTCACCAATATTTATCGTGCTCTATAGCTCGCCATCAGTCGCCATTGTTTATCGCACTCTATAGCTCTCCATCAGTCACCATTGTTTATTGTGCTCTTATAGCGCTCTATAGCTCGCCATCAGTCGCCATTGTTAATCGCGCTCTATAGCTTGCAATCACTCTCTATCACTCTCTATCTTGTCTTGGGTTCATTCAGTCAGACAAGTATCTGCTTTGCATTAGTGAGGCAGCTGTCATCTTGGGCTCATGTCGTCATTGCTGACTGAATATTTCCCCATTGTGATGTCATAACACCTGTGAGAGCCAGGTACAGGGTAGTTTAGAACCTTCAGTAGCCAGCTGTCACCCTCGGAACAGGTGACAGCTGGCTACAGATCTTCTAGGACCATCTGTAACAAGCCCTCGCCCTCAGGATAGTTGAGTGCTGGCTACAGGTCCTCAAAGACCATCCATGGCAAGCTTTCACCATCAGACTAGATTACAAAACAGTGAGAGCCGGCTATCCAGGTGCCCATGACTTTCTCTATCCAGCTTTCGCCCTATTTATAATGATGAGGGCTGGCTACAGCGGCTTACAGAACGACCCATAGCAAGCCCTCACCTTCAGGATAGGGGCTAGAGTCAAGCGATTCCGAGTAATTTAGGACTCGCCCATCACTAGTCAGGATTCAACCTGTGGTGAGAAAAAAAAAATATTAAACCGTGCAGTATACTATATCAGGCGCCTTTACTCAAGCTGACCAATGGTCAATAAGTCATTTAAATGAGCCCTTTTGACTGATTAAAGGAGGGTGGAGGAGGTTGTGGTCCTGTGGAGAGAGCTGAAGGGAGTTTTGGCTTTATGAAAAGGCCTTCAACCCTGTAGAGAGGTCTGCGGACCTCTAGAGCAGCTTGTTGCACTGTAAACAGAGCCTGTGTCCCTGTTGAGAGAGATGGAGTGGGTTGTGGCACTGTGGAAAGGCCTATTGCCATGCGGAAAGGACTAGTGACCCTTTGCAAAGGGCCATTGGCTTTGTGGAGGGGGCTGTTGCCCTGTAAAAGTAGCCTGTGTCCTTGTTGAGAAAGCCAAGGGGGTTGTGATTATAACCTAAAGAAATTGGGCTTTGCGTCCAGACTGGATTTATCAATACTTAAACCTAAAATTCCCACATAAATCACCCCCCTTAAATACCAGGTGGTGGATATAGTGAGCAAAAAATCCAGTAGTTTGAAATAAATTTGCATATTAATTAACAAACAGAGCCTGTGTCCCTGTTGAGAGAGATGGAGGGGGTTGTGGCACTGTGGAAAGGCCTATTGCCATGCGGAAAGGACTAGTGACCCTTTGCAAAGGGCCATTGGTCTTGTGGAGGGGGCTGTTGCCCTGTAAAAGTAGCCTATGTCCTTGTTAAGAAATCCAGAGGGGGTTGTGGCCATATGGAAAAGCCTATGAAATAGTGGAAGGGACCTGTGGCCCTGTGGAAAGAGCTGAAGGTGGATATGGCCCTCTAGAGGTGTCTGCGGCCCTGCACATGGGCCTATGGCCTTGTGGAAATGCCACTTGCCCTGCGGGAGGGACCTGTGGCCCTTTGCAAAGGGTCATTAGCCTTGTTGAGGGGGCTGTTGCCTTGTTGAGGGGTCTGTAGCCCTGTGTGATTGTTGATTGCCTGACAAATCATCCCATAAAAACACTTGTGTATTTTTTAAGGATCTTGTTGCTGTAGGATGCTTGCTGACCATTAAAGTGAATGAAAAGGAAACATCTTTAACACTTGCATATTTTTGAAGGATCCTGTAGCTTAAACATTGTGTGGGTACTTACTGATTCATCTTCTCTGCTGCAACTTCAGTGCTCTGACTGGCAGGAGCACTTTTACGGCGACCTGACCTTTAATTATTATGAATTATAGTAATACTGACAAAGCATTAGACTAAATGGTCCAGAAACCTGACAGTAGTAAATGATTGTGCCATTTGAATAATTATCAGAATTGCTTCATCATAGCCATATGACTTCTGCTTTATTTTTATCTCTAAAATAAAAATGTATTAAAGGGACACTGTCACCAGGCTTTTGACATTTCATCTGACAGCTGCATAATGTAGAGGTAGAAATCCTGATTCCAGTGATGTCACTTATTGAGCTCCTTGCTGTCATTTTGATAAAATTACTGTTTTCTCTGCTGCAGATTTGGCAGCTCCGAAGTATGACTGGACTACTTGAGTAGTCCTCTAATGATAGATCATCGGGAGACTAACAGTGATTTTATGCAAACTGCACTGAGCAGCCTAGTAACTGATACGTCATTGGAATCAGGATCTCTTTTTTCACATTATGGTGCGCTCTGATGAGATGGCTAAAACCTATTGACAGAATACCTTTAACACTATTATAAACATTTGTAGTGTTTGTATTAAAGAAAATCTTCTTCCATTTCTTCGAGGGTCCCGTTCACCTTGAATTGTAGAACAACCTAGAACAGAAAAGAAATAAATAAAACATGAATTTAAAACCTTTAACAAGACCAGAACTTAAGTCTTCGAAACGCCTCTTTCTTGCTTAGGAGCCGATCACTGATGTCTTCTTAATCTCTTTAAATGAAAGAGGAATACATATGTTAAAACAGAAATGTTTATTGTTCAAAGTCAATGAGTATATTCACCAATTATCCGGGCTGTTTCCTTTTCCTCAACTGCATCCCTTTCTTCATGGACCTTGTCCTGACCCTAGGTTCAATTGGTGCTCTCTGCCTGATATAAATTACATTTTCTGGGCACTTTGAGCGGTATACGTTGACAGGTCTAATATGACCAAGGTCTGCTGTGATGTCCTCTAAGTGTGAATGGTAGAAGATATCCAGTTCTACATGCAGACATGCTATACACATCTTCTATTTATCCTAAATGTTTAGGGACTGAGGCTCTTTTTGCGATGGAGATATCAGCAATAAACGTCTGTAATATACCGTTCCGCAAACTGTCTACAAGTGGCCGCTACTGAGAGCACTTTGCCCGATTATTGTGCTGAGGGTGCTCGGAAGAACAAGTCATTGTCCATAACATCACAAGCTATGTAGAGGACTTTCAGGGCTACGAGAGCTACTTTTCAGCATTTGAATAAGACCAGTGGTACCGGAGTTTGGTCCATGCTGGTGCCCAATTCTTGGTCAATATAGAAATGCTGCATATCTCCATGTCGTCCTGGAAGTCCTCTACTTACCTTAAGGTAAATAATATTTATACCATGTTAGCCAGTAGATAGAAAAATATATTGCAATCTGAGAGTCCTCAGTGGTTGATACCTTTTGGAGGTATCAACCACTGAGGACTCTCAGATTGCAATATATTTTTCTACTTACCTTGAAAGTTTGGGGACAGAGGCTCCTTCTGCACCATGGAAACAGGGGTCAGAATGATAACATGAAAAAATAACTTACTGAAAAATGGCCACAAGATACCACCAATGGATGGTTTCACAGTTTTTGGGCTGTTGCTCTTTGTGGGGAAAAGCCATCGGCCATAAATGTATAGGGTGTGTAGAGGAATTTACCTTGCGTCTTTTCAATCAGATATACAGAACCAGAGTTACCGGAACCTACTGACACCTGCACATTGGCAGTTTCCAAACTCCTACTAGCTTACTTGATTTAATGATTCACACACCTTTAAGTCCTACTACTGAAATTTGACACACCGAGGTCCTCTCTTTCATCCTGGGCACTGTTTTCTTCAGCTTCCTGGACTATTTGCTCCATTCTGCTTCTCTTTAGGGGAGATAGAAATGGAGAAGAGGAGCAAACAGTTGTAATCTCCTATTTCAACTAAATGTTGATAAAATGTAATATTCTGTTTGCAATTAATTGCCTTGAGGTGCTGGGTTGAGGTTGATTTTCCAGTGCTGTCCCTGCTGCCAAGACCAGTGTGTATGCTTAGCAGAAGTCTCCTAAAGTTCTTTCTCTGTAATTCCTCTCTGCCATGTCATGTTGGAATGACTGAGGTATTTAGAAAAAAAGATACCTCTCTCTCTCTGTTAAATGTGACACGGTCCGTGTCTGACATGTTTTTCCTGCCACCTGACTAGAGATGGATTTAAGTTTGTACTTAGATAGGAATAGAGTAGATCATAAATACATGGCCCAGCATCATTAATGTAAGATTGTTTACTTTTAAGACTTGAACCTGGAGCTGCAAAACAGCCCGCCCTGGTGACTAAAGAATATAGCCACTGCTAATTATAATCACTAATGAGTAAGTATTAAAACTTTTTTTGCACTTTCACAGGATGCTTTTAGGAGACAAAAGGAGTGTGACATTAGTGATGGGATGGTGCAGGGACATGTTTTGCTAGCTTAGGAGGTGTTCTGGAGGTGACAGGATCCCTTTAAGGTATGAAAATTTGAAAAAGACTAAATTAATTGCTGGAGTCAATGACAGTACCAACCTGATAGAGGGAAACCTAGACTAAATGGGCAGTGTCCCTCCTCCGCCTCAGTTGGATTTCAGAGCATGAGAGGGACTACAGAATCTAAAGATATAGAAATGTCACCTCACACCAAACATATGTCAAAATGAATGGTAGGTATAGTTTATATTCTAAGTGCAGAACATCTGTGATAAGGGAGAGCATATATATTACTACTAATAATGCATCTTAGAGGCTGCTGCAACATGCATTCTTGTTAAGAAAATGCACTATCCTGGACACCGATACTATAATTTCGCATCCAGGATACTGCGGGGAAATAAGGGAAAGACTCCCCACACACCTGCCGGAGGATTTAGCACCAAGTTGTCCTGTAAAATCTGGTTAAAGGGAGGATCTACTGAAAGGGACTGAATACCACTAATCCTACAGGTTGAAGTCATGATAACTAACAGTTCCCCCTCTAATGTGGAAGCTGTCGTAGCAACAAGAAAATCTTACCATTTCTTCTTCTTCAGTAAGCACAAAACAGGCTACTTGGTGGGTAGCAGTCTTATGGGATTTAACTCCGACAATTATTAGCTGTTCATTTTCATAGATGTGACGCATCCTCTCTGTGCACTCGGAAACCTGTGAGTCAAGACATGGGAACGTTGGCTAGACATGTGGTTTTAAATAACAATAATGTGGAGTTGCTTGTTACTTACGGTCATGTTTCTGACATGGTCTTTGCAAGTGCTTTAATTTATGCAACTCCCGGTACCGAAGAGAAAGATTAATGTGATTGTTAGGTAAGGCCTATTTTTAAGTCATGAGTGAAAAATCCTGGAGGGAGAGAGAAATTAAAAAAATAAATAAATAAATAATTGTGCATACCTCTGTAAGGATAAATATTAGCTGGCATACTTTTTGCTGACAATGTCTTTTGCAACTCCCTTGGAAAATTTCTTCTGGATGTCCGCAGTCACATTCTGGAAATACTTCATGGCCTTGAAGAGTTTTTCATTTTTATCGTTTAAACTGGTTGCACACGGTATATAGTGTACAAATCTTCGGACGTTCTTAATGCAGTTGGTGACAGTTTGGTTGCACAGGCCAAGATATTGCAACTTTTTGAAAAATAAATGGGTGTTTTCAATCTTTGTTGCAAAAGTTGAGGCTCACACGACAATTGGTCATAAAGTATAGAAACCTTGACACATCTTCAACAATTTGTATTTTTCCAACTTGCAATGGTTCTGCAAATGAGAGGAAAAACCTTTTATTATTGGATCAGACAAAGGATGGCGATTATAAAAACCTGCATCTTTCATTTTGATCCTCTTGTCCACAGTCCATTTCTGGCTTGGCATCCTACAAATTTGGATTAAAGAACAGGTCAGACTGGAATCAAATTACAACTTTGTGAAATATACTTTGCGTGTGTATTTATTTATAAACATATATGTATATATGTATGTATATATGTGTGTGTATATATATATATATATATATATTCATAAAAATATACAGTGGTGTCCTGCCAATGGCAGCAGACTATGCGGCCACTATGGGGCCTGCGAGTCTGAGGTTCCCAGTGCCAATGCATTCACGGGGCTCTCACCCAGTGGCAGAATGTGGTAAACATTTCTGTGGACCCCAGTTTGCTGGCTGCCTGCCCTTTAGATCATGCAGCATTCAGCAGTGGATGCTGCGTATAAAGTTTATCCATGGGTAAAGCTAGCACATGATTCTCTACTGTCCCACAGATCACAATAGTCATGGCAGTTCATTTCAGTATGCCCCGCCAAAGCTGTGTGCCCCACAGAGCAGTGTGTTTCTAGGGCACTTTTTTGGCATCCTGTTTTATCGCTGCAATGGAAGGGAAATTTATGCTAAAATAGGAGAAAAATTTACTTTGTAAGGGCTGTAAAGTTGTGGGATATGCTATTAAGTGACCCGGATAAATATTCTTGGTATTGTTTGCATATATATATGCATAAATAATTTGCATGATGAGAGAAAGTTACACACACTAACTGACCTCAACCTGCCTTCATCTGTTTGGCTGGTATTTTTCTCGCTTCCTCTGGTCTCTGAAACAGCAAACAACGAAGCCGATCAACAACCAGAGGATGTAGAGTCTTCTGCAGCTGCAAGATTTACCAATTCAGGATTTCATATGGCTGGGTGTGTCGATGTGCCAGTTGATGTAGATGGCTCCTCATCTTCAACAGTCCTGTAAATTATAAAAATCCTTAGTAATAAAGTGAAGTACAAACTTGAGTAGGCCAGTGGTGTTGACAATTTTTTAAAGTGGCCTAAAAGCCAGGATGTGCTGAGGCATATGCAATGTTTGAGCAAGTGGTTAAAGTAAATTCCTTTTACAAATTTACACTGACATGTAGCCATCATGATCCTGCATGACGGGCGGCTTTTCCTCAAGGACATTAGATATTTCCTTCTGGATAGGCAGCACTTCCTCCTCATTGGGCAGCTCTTGCTCACTGGCTGGCAGCTCATCCTGCACAGATGATGCCCCCTCATCTTCACAGATGATGCCCCTAATCTTCAACAATCCTGTAAATAAATACATATGATTATTTGGGATAGTTCAGAACATAAATGCAAACCTATAAAGCTTACACAAGTATGAACATCAGTATTCAAAGCATAAGATGTTAGCGGTGCATACCTGGCCATAGTTGATTTCTCAGGTATGATAAATCCTCTGTCCTTCAGGAAGAAGATAAGATCATCCTTTGTACTGACCTCTGGAATCTTGTCATAAGGGATATATGTTCCTTTTGTTGCAATTGTTATTAGCGTGTTCTTAGATGCTGCACAGATGAGGAGAAGGATGCGCTAGTGAAAGAGTTTAAGGCATTGTCATGAAAAATGCTGTGGCTGTTGAGTAAATGTTTTGTAACATACTGGACATGTCTTTGGTATCCTAAGGGTAAGTGCACACTGGCCGGGTTTTCGGCGGTTTACTGTGTAAACCGCCGTTTTGTTTCATTAGTTTTATGTTAATTTATGTTAATCCAAACCGGCGTTTGGATTAACATTAAAACTAATGTAAACAGCCCAAGGCTGTGCACACTCGGCGGTTACCAGCGTCATCTGTTGCTAACCGCAGGTTTCCCAGCGGGTTAGCAAAGAATGACCATGTTCTAAAAACCGGCGGTTCTGCAGCGGCTGCAAGCAGAATCATGTGCTGCTTCCAGCCGCTGCAGAATCGCCGCGAGAACCCGCTGGGCAGCCGCGGATACCGCCCGCACATACCGCCAGGAAGCGGTGCACGGCGCCGGAGCTTCCTGGCGGGTCCCGCCCAGCCGCGACGACCAACCCGCGGGTAATGTGAACTTACCCTAAAGCCACTGTAAAAAAGAAAAATGTAAGATTAGGAACTATATCACTGAGAATCCTGCTTGTCCACCCACTAATATCAACCACCATTTGTTTTTGGTTTCAGCAGGACAATTGGATTGCACAAATCTGATTTGTTTAAAAAAAAAAAAAAAAAAAAAAAAAAATTACACAGCTCATGAGACTGTTACTTTCTAAAAGGCACATCTCATCATTGCAATACATATAGTTTTTTAAAGATGAGGGCTGGCTCCTGTGCATATTTTGACTACCAACAGCCAGCCCTCATTGTAAACTTTCTCTTGAGAGCTGGCTGATAGGTCAAGTTTGAGCTCTAATAGCCAACCCTAATTTTTGGTCAAGACCGTACATGATTTTTTAAGGAGTAATTGTACATATAGTTTAGGGCAAGTCAATGCGTTTTTATCCCATACTATACAAATTGTGGCAATATTGTGTCAATAACACATGCATTTTTTTATCATATGCATGTTCCTAGATCTTGCGCAAATGTAATGTTTTGCAAAAATTATGTAGATTGACAAAATACCATTCAAAAAATTCATGTGGCGTTGATCATGCAAATGCTTATACAGTTTTGCACATGGCCGGCACTCATTTTTCAGTCAAAACGAAAAAAAACGAGTGTGCGAGCAAGTGCATATACGGTTTAAAGCCTTTTTACTGCAAACATTGAAAGATACAGAAAGACCATGTCAATAGCATAAACACTTTCTGCGACTGAGCCTGAACCATTGCAAGATTGATGTCTTGATCAGGTGATTTGGATAATTGGAATATAGACTGGGGTATTTAGGTTTGCAGGATTTTCTCAGTCCTTCCAGTTGTCAATTGTTCCTGGAGGTGTTTCACCTCAGCTTGGAAGTTTTGCAGCAGGGCAGGAAGAGACCAGGCAAAGTGAATGGTTTTGTTTTCTTGTGGCACACAAGCTGTGTGCTTGTTTTGGAATTGTCTATTTCTGCTCAGAGTTGTGTAGTTTTTGGATATTTGGTCTGCATGTCTGTCTTAATTTCCTAACAGAGAGCAGGTTTTCTTCCTAAAATTTAAGTGCTATTCATTGGTTGTTGGATTGTACAGCTTTTGATTGTATCATCATAGTTGGATTCACAGGAGTTCTGCAGATTTAGAGGACGCCGAGTCTTGAGTAGACTCGGGTATTTTTGTATTATCTGCTGTGGATATTTTTGAAAGGATTTTTATACTGACTGCAATAGTATCCTGTCCTGTCTTTACCTATCTAGCTAGAGTCGCCTCCTTTGCTAAATTCGGTTTTCTGCCTGAGTGTGTCTTTTCCTCTCTTGCTCACAGTCAATATTTGTAGGGGGCTTTCTATCCTTTGGGGGTTCTGCTCTGAGGCAAGATAGAATTCCTGTTTCTATCTTTAGGGGTAGCTAGTTCTCCGGCCGTGTTGTGGTGTCTAGGGTATGGTTAGTCACATCCCATGGCTACTTCTAGTTGTGGTGTTAGGTCAGGAACTGCGGTCAGTAAAGGTACCACTTACTCCTGTGAAAGATATGATCCGGTGACCTTGGAGCCGCATGAATAACATGCAAGCTAAAAAATTTGCGCAGGTCACAGAGATGACATCAGATAATGCTGAAGTATAGTTTGGCACCTGATTCCAGTACAAGCTGGCTGCATTGACATTTGACAGGCCAAAGGGCTAGTAAGAGCCATTGACGGTAATTAAAACTGACTTTTACTAATGTATGCCTATTGAAAAGTCCCACAGATGGGAAGCCAGCATGTCTACAGGAATTGTATACCCAATGTGCATGCCCTTGACACACTGTCGAAGCCAAGCAGCAGGAGCCTCGGTCACGGGCTGGATGGGAGACCTCATGAGAGACCCAATGGGAATCTCAATGGAAGTCTCTATAGGTGACCCAATGGCAATCTCAGTGGGAGAGCCTATGGCAATTTCAATGGGAGACCATGGCTGCATTGACTTTGGACAGGCCAAAGGGCTGGTAAGAGTAAGAGCCATTGACGGTAATTAAAACTGACTTTTACTAATGTATGCCTCTTCAAAAGTCCCACAGATGGGAAGCCAGCATGTCAACAGCCATTGTAATCCCATTGTGTATGCCCTTGACACACTGTTGAACCTAAGCATCAGGAGCCTCGGTCACGGGCTGGATGGGAGACCTCATGAGAAACCCAATGGGAATCTCAATGGAAGGCTCTATAGGTTACCCAATGGGAATCTCAATGGAAGTGTCTATGGGTTGTTAAAGACGATATTATCGGTACTATGTAGCTTCCGCCATATTGTATCTAAAGAAGCCATATTTGATCATGTCTATTCTGACTTATTAGCTATGTAACAGTTTATTCAGTGAAGAGGAGCACAGCTAAGCACATTCTTCTTCTTGTCCTTGTTTTCTTAGATAAGACCACCAAGCCATATGTAAGCCAGAGTGTACAAGTTCTTATCTTCTGTAACTCTCTTAAAGGTCACTAATTAATCATCTCAAAACTGTCTATACTGCATATTCATCATATTTGTCATTGTATGATGTAACCTATTTTTCCTTCTGTAAACGTATATAAGCTAATACAAACAATAAACGAGGGAGCTATTCCTTTGAAGACCGAGTCTGTGTCATCAATTGAGTTATAGCCATTACCAGGTATACCTGTGTAGAGCTCTTTATCAAATCAGTCTACTCTGGTTAGGTGTTTTTAATACATCTTTAACAAATGGAGGCCGCAGCGAGATTATTATGTTATGTATATTTTTTCCCCTTTTTATATTCACCTTGGATTAAACACAAAGGTTACCCGTCTCCTGCTGAACAGCATACAGAACCGCGGTAAGTTTGAGCCATTGTCTCAAGGTACTGTCTTCTCCAGGAAAGGGAAAAACCTATATATGAAAAGAGTCTTTCAGCCAATAATTAGAATATAAAAATGTTTTACTTTATTGGAATACTCCGATAAAATACGTTTTTATACATATAACAAAGTATATTCACAATGATTGTGCTCAATAGTTACAAGAGACCTGTGATCCCACCGTTTATTTACAAGATAGAGGAATATTATATTTTCATACAACAGTATAATTTTATTTCCATTGTTCATACATTAAATATCATATAGGTGTATTTTAAAACAAGGGGACAGAGGAATATATGCCTGAACTGTACATATTGTTCCCCCGGAGACCATCCAATATTTTGCTTATCGTGACATGTGCACTGTTAGCATCAATTTCAATAAAATTTCTGTATGTGTGTGTGTCTTATTTATAATGTAATCACTATGATCACTATAAAGTGCATAAATATATAAAGTGCCAAGGTGCAAATGTGAAAATGTGCTGAAATGTGAAAAAATCGTGGAAAAGTGATGTGTGCACTCTCACTGAACTAGCACAGCAGAGATGGTGTAGTGGTAATTCTCTGCTACAAGAGATTACCCACAGGGCTGTTACAGGTTCAAGCCACCTTAAAGCCACATAAAAAAAAACTAAGCACTAATTTCAATAAAATGTGTGTCTTATTTATAATATAAGCAATATGATCACTATAAAGTGCATAAATATATAAAGTGCCAATCTGCAAAAATAAAATAAGTTCTTTGTGCTGAAATGTGAAAAATTAGACAGAAAAATAAAAATGTAAATAAATAGATTTTTTTTATTTTTTTTTATTTTTTTTTATTTAATATTAATGGTCTCCAAGTAGGACAAAAAATTTTTTCTTTCCTATTACAATGATATACTCTGGCACATAGATTGATTTCCAATGATCTTCTTCACCTGTAATCAGGTTGTATATAAACTTTCAAGGGAGACACTTTTTGGTTAGAATTGTAGCACTAGGCTACTCCTAGTGTCCAGTGCCAAGGTGCATCTTGCATAGAAAAACACCTATTGAACAAGACAGCACGGTATAATACATAAGAAGATTATTCCAAACTTCCACACTTACAATACACAAGGGGGATATTCACTTATCACGGTCCTTATTGTTAGCTCACCCTTAACGCGTTTCGTATCCTTACTTCTTCAGAAGGGTACTGGGGTCTCCAAGAAATGCCTTTATATAGCCCCCTTAATCCAGTAAATTAGTGGCGCACACCATTGCACACGTGCAGCTAAGCTAAGTTACTGCGGGGAGTGGATTTTTTCAGCATCAAAGAAAATGCAGCCACTATATTATGTGTTGGCAGAATGCAATAAGAAAAAACCCTATGAAATCGACAAGCTGAAGAATGACATTCTCTCTGCCCCAGCACTAGGAATTCCAAATGTATTGGTTTAATGTTATGAATTAGAGGGATATGCAAAAGGAATATTGACACAGAAACATTTATTATTACCTGATACCAATGATAACTTGACAAATTAAATTGAACACAATTGTTTTGAACTAAAAAACATTGAAACACAGCCATTAGCAAAAGTACAAGAAACCCCAATCCACATTGCAGACTGAACTAAAGGCTTGTATTATGGTGGAGGGGCGTGGGGTGCATATTTTTGTTGATAACCGTTACGCTTTTGGTATTTGCCATGATTACGGCCCTGTATAGAAAAGCAGTAAGCTTGTGGAATCTCCAGGGAAACCCTTTAAGCTATGGTTAATGTGCAAGCTCACTTAAAGGAGCGCACCAAGGATGCCGAAGGAAATGACCATGCTGACAGGGCAGCTAAAGCTGCAGCCCTCTCCCTCTCCCGATAGGGATGTACACTAAGTGTGTCTCTGGGAGGGTGGACGCTGAACTCCTAGGGTGCCTGTAAGCACAGGCCTCTAAACAGAAGAAAGAAGAATGGAAACATGAAGATGCCCAAGAATTGGATCCAGTAGAAACATCACTGGGTAGCACCTTGTTTCCACTATGCTGCTGCTAAGTATATACACGGTTGTGTGGTCTGTGCATGCTGTAAGGTGGGAATAGCGGTTGAGACAGAAGTGTGCGCTAAGGCTACTCTACCCATTTCAGCCACTGCAGATTGACTTTGTTCAGCTTCCAAAGGTAGGCACCTATGAGTATGTGTTGGTCTGCACAGACCTATTCTCTGGATAGCCAAAAGCATGGCCTACTGCTAAGGCCACTGCCCAAACTGTTGCAAAGAAATTATTATACATAAATTATTATACATTGCATTCTGTAAGGGTAACGCCAAACAAAATACTGGGTTATGTCCATATGAGATACTATTTGGGGAACTATCAAAGACAGGATTGTATTTTCCTTAGCAGTTACAGACATTACACTCTGATATGACAGCATATGTAGGAGCTTTAATTATTATGGTGATAATTTTAATTATTATAATAATGATTCTATTCATCTATATGGCGCTATTAATTCCATAGCACTTTACATATATCAGTACCAACAGTTTTACAAAATGTGTTGCACCAAACTCACAAATGTGTTTTCAGTTCCAATCCAGATCTATCCTCCTTGGAAGGTACACACTCCCTAAAACCTGGTCACAGTCCGTGAGGAAAGCTTGCAACCAGATTTGAAGGTCCATAACTATCTGGATCCATGCATCCCGTTGCAAGACGTTTCACAGAGACTAAAGAGATAACCTTAGGGGAGTATTGTTCATTACTCTTGTTTTTCTTCAATACTTTCCTTTCCAGAACAGCAGAAGGTGAACTTAAGCGTGGGAAAGAGGAGGGTTGCAGCAGAAAAAGGTAGCCAAACAGGGAAACTCATAATGGGACGAGGATCCACCACAACAATAGACGGGAAGCAAATGAAGGTTGATTTAGGAAAGTCAATAGAAAGTTTGAGTTGGGTTTTGAAAAATAATGGGAACTGATTACGAGCTGATCAGTTCACTTGGCAGGCGATGATAGAGGAGTGGGGAAGGATAAAAAAGTATGTGAAAAGGTGTGAAGGTAAAATATGAAAGAGACAGGAAAGTGTTGTTGGATCTTACAGGTTTGTCATTCTCCAGGTTGAATAATCTCTATGGGTGTAGGTGGATGGATAACTGGGATAATTCATTTTGTAATCCAGGGAGCATCTATAATACTGGTTATTGCTGTACTGGTAAAGTTATTTGTAATGCTTTTCAAGAAAATTCTAAGAACTAACTGCAAATGTTTTTCAGGTAAATACAAAATGAAAAAGAATAAAGACACTGAAGCACTGCGTACTCAAGTACTCCTGACTTATGTCACTACCCCAGGACACAAGTGTGTGTTGTGCAACAAAAAGACTTTGGTGGAACGTTCCAACTGCACTTATTGTGGAAATCCTCTGGATTCACCTCCACTACCAAAGAAACAAGAAAATGATAACTACAGCATTGTGTGAAACATTTAATAATAGACTTATGATAACCCACAGTCTAAAATATATCATATGTTTTTGTCCACTGTTTTTTTTCCTTAAATTTTAGACCCCTCAAATTACCCAATATACTAATCTTTAGGTTAGGGGGTGTTGAGGGATGGAATAGGTCGGCTAACAGGGTCTTCCTGAATGATCGCTCTCCATAATATGCGTAGGAAGTAGCCTTGCGTATTGTGTAGTAGGGCGGGCTCTGCGGACCTAGGGGTAGGCAGGAATTGGTCGAAGAATAGAAATGATAAAAAGAGGGGACTGTTAAAGACGATATTATCGGTACTATGTAGCTTCCACCATATTGTATCTAAAGAAGCCATATTTGATCATGTCTATTCTGACTTATTAGCTATGTAACAGTTTATTCAGTGAAGAGGAGCACAGCTAAGCACATTCTCTTGTCCTTGTTTTCTTAGATAAGCCCACCAAGCCATATGTAAGCCAGAGTGTACAAGTTCTTATCTTCTGTAACTCTCTTAAAGGTCACTAATTAATCATCTCAAAACTGTCTATACTGCGTATTCATCATATTTGTCATTGTATGATGTAACCTATTTTTCCTTCTGTGAACGTATATAACTGATACAAACAATAAACGAGGGAGCTATTCTTTTGAAGACCGAGTCTGTGTCATCAATTGAGTTATAGCCATTACTAGGTATACCTGTGTAGAGCTCTTTATCAAATCAGTCTACTCTGGTTAGGTTTTTTAATCTCTGTGGGAGAGCCTATGGCAATTTCAATGGGAGAGCCTATGGCAATTTCAATGGTAGACCACGGCTGCATTAAATTTTGACATGCCAAAGGGCTGGTAAGAGTAAGAGCCATTGACTGTAATTAAAACTGACTTTTACCAATGTATACCTCTTGAAAGTCCCACAGATGGGAAGCCAGCATGTCAACAGCCATTGTAAAACCATTGTGCATGCCCTTGACACACTGTTGAAGCTAAGCAGCATGATCCTCGGTCAAGGGCTGGATGGGAGACCTCATGAGAGACCCAATGGCAATCTCAATGGAAGTCTCTATGGGTTACCCAATGGTCAATATCATCAATGGGGCTGCATTAAATTTTGACATGCCAAAGGGCTGGGTAAGAGTAAGAGCCATTGACGGTAATTATAACTGACTTTTATCAATGTATACCTCTTGAAAAGTCCCACAGATGGGAAGCCAGCATGTCAACAGCCATTGTAAAACCATTGTGCATGCCCTTGACACACTGTTGAAGCTAAGCAGATGATCCTCGGTCAAGGGCTGGATGGGAGACTTCATGAGAGACCCAATGGCAATCTCAATGGAAGTCTCTATGGGTTACCCAATGGCAATCTCAGTGGGAGAGCCTATGGCAATTTCAATGGGAGAGCCTATGGCAATTTCAATGGAAGACCACGGCTGCATTAAATTTTGACATGCAAAGGGCTGGTAAGAGTAAGAGCCATTGACGGTAATTAAAACTGACTTTTATTAATGTATGCCTCTTGAAAAGTCCCACACATGGGAAGCCAGCATATCAACAGCATTGTAAACCCATTGTGCATGCCCTTGACACACTGTTGAAGCTAAGCAGCATGAGCCTCGTCACGGGCTGGATGGAGAACCTCATGAGAGACCTAATTGGAATCTCAATGGAAGTCTCTATGGGTTACCCAATGGAATCTCATGGAGCCTATGGCAATTTCAATGGGTTACCATGGCGATTCATGGCTGCATTAAATTTTGACATGCCAAAGGGCTGGTAAGAGTAAGAGCCATTGACTGGTAATTAAAACTGACTTTTACTAATGTATGCCTCTTGAAAAGTCCCACAGATGGGAAGCCAGCATATCAACAGCATTGTAAACCCATTGTGCATGCCCTTGACACACTGTTGAAGCTAAGCAGCATGAGCCTCGGTCACGGGCTGGATGGGAGCCCTCATGAGAAACCCAATGGGAATCTCAATGGAAGTCTCTATGGTTACCCAATCTCATGGAAGCTATGGCTTCAATGGAAGCCTATGATTTCAATGGACAGTGCATATTTACATGAAGCTGAGATAAGCATTGAGGTTTAACGACTACTAATGTGCTAATCTCCAATGGAAGCACATGTCAACATGAACATGTGATGCTTGCACCTGTACTACAGCATGGCAACTCTCAATGGAAGTCTCTATGAGGTTACCCAATGGCAATCTCAATGGAAGTCTCTATGGTTACCCAATGGCAATCTCAGTGGGAGAACCTATGGCAATTTCAATGGGAGACCATGGCTGCATTAAAGTTTGACATGCCAAAGGGCTGGTAAGAGTAAGCGCCATTGACGGTAATTAAAACTGACTTTTACTAATGTATGCCTTTTGAAAAGTCTCACAGATGGGAAGCCAGCATGTCAACAGCCATTGTAAACCCATTGTGCACGCCCTTGACACACTGTTAAAGCTAAGCAGCAGGAGCCTCGGTCACGGGCTTGATGGGAGACCTCATGAGAGACCCAATGGGAATCTCTATGAAAGTCTCTATGGGTTACCCAAAGGTAATCTCAGTGGGAGAGCCTATGGCAATTTCAATGGGAGAGCCTATGGCAATTTCAATGGGAGACCACGGCTGCATTAAATTTTGACATGCAAAACGGCTGGTAAGAGTAAGAGCCATTGACGGTAGTTGAAACTGACTTTTACTAATGTATGCCTCTTGAAAAGTCCCACACATAGAAAGCCAGCATGTCAACAGCCATTGTAAACCCATTGTGTATGCCCTTGACACACTGTTGAAGCTAAGCAGCATGAGCCTCAGTCAAGGGCTGGATGAAAACCTCATGAGAGACCCAATGGGAATCTCAATGGAAGTATCTATGGGTTACCCAATGGCAACCTCAGTGGGAGAGCCTATGGCAATTTCAATGGTAGACCATGGCTGCATTAAATTTTGACATGCCAAAGGGCTGGTAAGTGTAAGAGCCATTGACGGTAATTAAAACTGACTTTTACTAATGTATGTCTCTTGAAAAGTCCCACAGATGGGAAGCCAGCATGTCAACAGCCATTGTAAACCCATTTTCCATTCCCTTAACACACTGTTGAAGCTAAGCAGCATGAGCTTCGGTCACAGGCTAGATGGGAGACCTCATGAGAGACCCAATGGGAATCTCAATGGAAGTCTCTATGGGTTACCCAATGGCAATCTCAGTGGGAGAGCCTATGGCAATTTCAATGGGAGACTATGGCTACATTAAATTTTGACATGCCAAAGGGCTGGTAAGAATAAGAGCCATTGACGGTAATTAAAACTGACTTTTACTAATGTATGTCTCTTGAAAAGTCCCACAGATGGGAAGCCAGCATGTCAACAGCCATTGTAAACCCATTGTGCATGCCCTTGACACTCTGTTGAAGCTAAGCAGCAGGAACCTCGGTCAAGGGCTGGATGGGAGACCTCATGAGAGACTCAATGGAAGTCTCTCTGGGTTACCCAATGGCAATCTCAATGGAAGTCTCTATGGGTTAACCAATGGCAATTTCAATGGAAGTCTCTATGGGTTACCCAATGGCAATCTCAGTGGGAGAGCCTATGGCAATTTCAATGGGAGACCATGGCTGCATTAAATTTTGACATGCCAAAGGGCTGGTAAGAGTAAGAGCCATTGACGGTAATTAAAACTGACTTTTACTAATGTATGCCTTTTGAAAAGTCCCACAGATGGGAAGCCAGCATGTCAACAGCCATTGTAAACCCATTGTGCATGCCCTTGACACACTGTTGAAGCTAAGCATCAGGAGCCTCGGTCACGGGCTGGATGGGAGACCTCATGAGAGACCCAATGGGAATCTCTATGAAAGTCTCTATGGGTTACCCAAAGGTAATCTCAGTGGGAGAGCCTATGGCAATTTCAATGGGAGAGCCTATGGCAATTTCAATGGGAGACCGCGGCTGCATTAAATTTTGACATGCCAAAGGGCTGGTAAGAGTAAGAGCCATTGACGGTAATTAAAACTGACTTTTACTAATGTATGCCTTTTGAAAAGTCCCACAGATGGGAAGCCAGCGTGTGAACAGCCATTGTAAACCCATTGTGCATGCCCTTGACACACTGTTGAAGCTAAGCAGCAGGAGCCTCGGTCACGGGCTGGATGGGAGACTTTATGAGAGACCCAATGGGAATCTCAACGGATGTTTCTATGGGTTACCCAATGGCAATCTCAATGGAAGTCTCTATGGGTTACCCAATGGCAATCTCAATGGAAGTCTCTATGGATTACCCAATGGCAATCTCAGTGAGAGAGCCTATGGCAATTTCAATGGGAGACCATGGCTGCATTAAATTTTGACATGCCAAAGGGTTGGTAAGAGTAAGAGCCATTGACGGTAATTAAAACTGACTTTTACTAATGTATGCCTCTTGAAAAGTCCCACAGATGGAAAGCCAGCATGTCAACAGCCATTGTAAACCCATTGTGCATGCCCTTGACACACTGTTGAAGCTAAGCAGCAGGAGCCTCGGTCACGGGCTGGATGGGAGACTTTATGAGAGACCCAATGGGAATCTCAACGGAAGTTTCTATGGGTTACCCAATGGCAATCTCAATGGAAGTCTCTATGGATTACCCAATGGCAATATCAATGGAAGTCTCTATGGTTTACCCAATGGCAATCTCAGTGGGAGAGCCTATGGCAATTTCAATGGGAGAGCCTATGGCAATTTCAATGGGAGACCACGGCTGCATTAAATTTTGACATGCCAAAGGGCTGGTAAGAGTAAGAGCCATTGACGGTAATTAAAACTGACTTTTACTAATGTATGCCTCTTGAAAAGTCCCACAGATGGGAAGCCAGCATGTCAACAGCCATTGTAAACCCATTGTGCATGCCCTTGACACACTGTTGCAGCTAAGAAGCATGAGCCTCGGTCAAGGGCTAGATGGGAGACCTCATGAGAGACTCAATGGAAGTCTCAATGGGTTACCCAATGGCAATCTCAGTGTGAGAGCCTATGGCAATTTCAATGGGAGACCATGGCTGCATTAAATTTTGACATGCCAAAGGGCTGGTAAGAGTAAGAGCCATTGACGGTAATTAAAACTGACTTTTACTAATGTATGCCTCTTGAAAAGTCCCACAGATGGGAAGCCTGAATGTCAACAGCCATTGTAAACCCATTGTGAATGCCCTTGACACACTGTTGAAGCTAAGCAGCAGGAGCCTCGGTCACGGGCTGGATGGGTAGACCCCATGAGAGACCCAATGGAATCTCAATGGAAGTCTCTATGGGTTACCCAATGGCAATCTCAGTGGGAGAGCCTACGGCAATTTCAATGGGAGAGCCTATGGCAATTTAAATTGGAGAACACGGCTGCATTAAATTTTGACATGCCAAAGGGCTGGTAAGAGTAAGAGCCATTGACGGTAATTAAAACTGACTTTTACTAATGTATGCCTCTTGAACAGTCCCATAGATGGGAAGCCAGCATGACAACAGCCATTGTAAACCCATTGTGCATGCCATTGACACACTGTTGAAGCTAAGCAGCATGATCCTCGGTCACGGGTTGGATGGGAGACCTCATGAGAGACTCAATGGAAGACTCTATGGGTTACTCAATGGGGAATCTCAATGGAAGTTTCTATGGGTTACCCAATGGCAATCTGAATGGGAGAGCCTATGGCAATTTCAATGGGAGACCATGGCTGCATTAAATTTTGACAGGCCAAAGGGCTGGTAAGAGTAAGAGCCATTGACGGTAATTAAAACTGACTTTTACTCATGTATGCCTCTTCAAATTCCCACAGATGGGAAGCAAGCATGTCAGCAGCCATTGTAAACCCTTTGTGCATGCCCTTGACACACTGTTGAAGCTAAGCAGCAGGAGCCTTGGTCTCTGGCTGGATGGGAGACCTCATGAGAGACCCAATGGGAATCTCAATGGAAGTCTCTATGGGTTACCCAATGGCAATCTCAGTGGGAGAGCCTATGGCAATTTCAATTGGAGACCATGGCTGCATTGACTTTTGGCAGGCCAAAGGGCTGGTAAGAGTAAGAGCCACTGACGGTAATTAAAACTGACTTTTACTAATGTATGCCTCTTGAAAAGTCCCACAGATGGGAAGCCAGCATGTCAACATCCATTGTAAACCCATTGTGCATGCCCTTGACACACTCTCGAAGCTAAGCAGCAGGATCCTTGGTCACGGGCTGGATGGGAGACCTCATGAGTAGTGATGAGCGAGTACTAAAATGCTCGGGTGCTCGAAGCTCGGGCCGAGCATCCCGAGATACTCGTGTACTCGGCCCGAGTACCAAGCCCAATGTTATCCTATGGGAGACCCGAGTATTTTTATGAAATGACTGCCGGCAGCATGTAGAAACCCTAAAAATGTCACGAAAGTCTCAGAAGAGTGCTCAATTGACATGGCAACACCATGGGGAAGACCCCTGGAAGCATTTCTCACTCAAAAGTCACAGCTGTGAACAATGTTGTCCGAGATTTCACGCCATTTTTACGGAGTCACCAGAAAACCTTCCAAAATGACACCAAAATGAATATTTAGGGTGGAAATGTTAAGGGCACGTACCCAATAGTGAGATACAGCTGGTGTATGTTACTTTTTGTGATTGCATGAAAGATTTTACGTGAAAACATTGTGCGGCACTCCGATGACCCTGAGAAGAGACGTACATGAAGCCCTGTCTTGACATAATGTGCCCATTTTGAGGAACTGGGTCTATTGTAGTATTTTCCTTTGCCAGGGCTGCCAAAAATTGGGAGGCTCCACAATGACCCATGCATACAGACATGCATGAGGGCCTGTAAACCTCAATTGGGTGTATTGTAGTATAGCCCTTTGGCATGGCAGCCAAAAATTGGGAGGCTCCACATTGTGCCAGGATAGAGACGTGCAGGAGGGCCTGTAAACCTGAAGTGGGTGTATTGTAGTATAGCCCTTTGGCAGGGCAGCCAAAAATTGGGAGGCTCCACAATGACCCATGCATACAGACATGCATGAGGGCCTGTAAACCTCAGTTGGGTGTATTGTAGTATAGCCCTTTGGCAGGGCAGGCAAAAATTGCGAGGCTCCACATTGTCCCAGGATAGAGACGTGCAGGAGGGCCTGTAAACCTGAAGTGGGTGTATTGTAGAATAGCCCTTTGGCAGGGCAGCCAAAAATTGGGAGGCTTCACAATGACCCATGCATACAGACATGCATGAGGGCCTGTAAACCTCAATTGGGTGTATTGTAGTATAGCCCTTTGGCAGGGCAGCCAAAAATTGGGATGTTCAACAATGACCCATGCATACAGACATGCAGTAGGACCTGTAAACCTCAAGTGGGTGTATTGTAGTATAGCCCTTTGGCAGGGCAGCCAAAAATTGGGAGGCTCCACATTGTCCCTGGATAGAGACGTGCAGGAGTGCCTCAAAACATTTTTCCCATTGAAAAGGAGCTGGTCTCCTGTCGTTGTAATGCCCATTCTAAAAGAATGGGTGAAAAAATTTACCACTGGGGGTATACCTGAAACAACAGCCTAACTATTGTAATGGTCATCATGGTGGCACATGAGGAGAAGGAGGAGCAGTCCAGCGATTAGCCAAAGTGCAGAACTGTGTACCCATGGGTGAGTGGAGGTACATGGCAAATTCCCATAACAAAATTTAAATTCAGTTGTCATTTTTTGGTGGTGTGGTGAAGTCTGGCCCAATCCAACCCTTTTTCATCTTGATCAGAGTCAGCCTGTCAGCATTTTCAGTTGACAGGCGGGTGTATTTATCAGTAATGATTCCACCTGCGGCACTGAAAACACGCTCTGACAAAACGCTAGCGGCAGGGCAGGCCAGGACTTCCAAGGCGTAGAGAGAGCCATTTCATGCCACGTGTCCAGCTTGGAGACACAATAATTGTAAGGCACAGAGAAATCTCACAGTACAGTTGTTCGATCTGCAAGGTACTCCTTCAGCATCTGGCCAAACTTAGCATTTCTTGTGGCACTACCCCGCACCTCAGGGGCTGTGGTACGTGAGGGGCTGAGAAAACTGTCCCACATCGTAAAGACTGTTCCCCTACCTCTGGCGGATTGGACTTGTGCCCCTCTCGGCCGTACGCCTTGGTTGTCCACCGATTCCTGACCTATGCCGCTAGCGTTTTGTGAGGGGAATAATTTGCCTACTTCCGTGACTATGGCCTTCTGGAACTGCTGCATTTTGGCTGACCTCTCCGCCTCAGGAATGAGAGACATAAAGTTCTCCTTGTAGCGTGGGTCTAACAGTGTTGCCAACCAGTACTGATTGTCGGCCAAGATGTTCTGAACGTGAGGGTCACGAGCCAGGCAGCTTACCATAAAGCAGGGGTGGGGAACTCCAGTCCTCGAGGGCCGCAATCAGTGCAGGTTTTCACCATTTCCTTAGTATTGCAAAGGGATTGGAATCATCACCAGTGCAAGTGATTATGTTATCACCTGTGCAATACCAAGGAAATCCTGAAAACTTGCACTGATTGCGGCCCTCGAGGACTGGAGTTCCCCACCCCTGCCATAAAGTCAGCCATGTGCACCAGACTCTTAACAGCCATCACTTCAGTATCCAGACCAACACGATGACTGAACATGCTGTCCTCCTCCTCATCTCCCCTGTCCTCTGGCCAGCCACGCTGAATCGAGGGTATGACTGGTGTGCATGTCATATCCTCAATTTGGCCAGAGTGTTGCTCCATGTCTCCATCCTCCGCCTCCTCATCATAGTCCTCCACTGCACGTTGTGATGAGATGAGGCTGGGCTGTGTGTTATCACCCACACCCACTACTGTTTCTTGCTCCAAGTCATCGCGCTCCACCTGCAATGCATCCTCTTTGTTTTTCAGCAGAGACCATTTTAGAAGGCAGAGTAGTGGTATGGTGACGCTAATAATGGCGTCATCGCCGCTCACCATCTTGGTGGAGTCCTCAAAGTTTTGGAGGACGGTACATAGGTCGGACATCCATCTCCACTCCTCAGGTGTTATCTGTGGAGTTTGACCCATTTCCCGACGGCTTAGGTGATGCACGTAGTCAACAACTGCCCTATTCTGCTCACATATCCTGACCAACATGTGCAGAGTTGAATTCCAACGCGTGGGGACATCACACACCAGTCTGTGGGCCGGAAGACGCAAACAGCGCTGAAAGCCGGCAAGGCCGGCTGAAGCAGCAGGTGACTTGCGAAAATGTGCAGACAGACGGAGAACTTTTACCAGCAGTTCAGACAGCTCTGGGTAAGACTTTAGAAACCTCTGAACCACCAGGTTGAGCACATGGGCCACGCATGGAACATGAGTCAGCTGGCCTCGCCTCAAAGCTGCCACCAGGTTCCGGCCATTGTCACACACGACCTATCCTGGCTTTAGGTTCAGAGGTGTGAGCCAGTGATCTGCCTGCTGTTTCAGAGCTGTCCACACCTCTTCTGCATTGGATCAGGGTCTTTATAGCAGAGAGGTTGAAAAAATGCTCAATGATCCAGATACATATAGACCTCTTAGTAACAATCCCACCATCGACTTCCAAGGGAAACTGCACCAATTAATGGATGAGGGGGTGGCGTTGGGGGCCATCAGCAAGGATGTGGCAGATTATATGTGTGTTGATAACCCCATCATCCCGATTTTCCACGCACTACCTAAAATCCATAAATCCCAATTCCCACCCCCAATGCGCGACCAATAGTGTCTGGGTTAGGTAGCTTAAATGAACGGCTCTCCCAATGGGTAGATAACATGCTACAACCACTAGTGAGACAATCTGTGGGATTTATTTTGGATACAAAACAACTATTGTGCAGTTTGGATAGGATTAAATGGGGTTCCAACAGTACATGGATCACATGTGATGTGGTCTCATTGTACAATTGTATTCCACACAGTCTGGCAATCAATGCATTGGAACATTGTTTGGGTCTTCATTCATCCTATACACCTGAAACAAGCCATTTTCTTATAATGAGTGTAGAATATCTTCTCAGTACAAATTTCTTTAAGTTCAATGGTCGGTACTATTTACAACTGCAGGGATGTCCAATGGGGGCGGGTTTCTCACCTTCACTAGCGAACATCTTCATCAGCTTTTGGGAACATAAATATATCCATTGTGAGGGAAACCCATTCATGAGTGAGTTGCGCTGGTGGGGAAGGTACATTGATGATGTCATAGCCATCTGGGACAGCAAGGACGGTGTACCCCCCGCCAGCGCATCATCTTTCTCACAGTTCATCCAATACATCAATTCAAACAACATGAACATTAGGTTTACCCATGAGATACATACTAACAGGGTGTCCTATTTAGACCTAACATTAATTGGGGACCAGATCACGGGCATCATTCAATCAGAATTGTTTAGAAAGCCCAGTGGGGGCAATGCCATCTTACATGCAGGTAGTTGCCACCCACGACATGTTATAGCCAATTTGCCTATAGGTGAGTTTATAAGAGCAAGGCGCTCTTGCTCCACTGAAACTTCATTCAATAATGAGGTGGGCGTCATAACAGGCCGCCTGACCAGCAGGGGCTACAGTTCCAACAAACTTAACAAAGCGATTGATAAAGTTAAAACTATAACACGTAGGGATCTGTTAGTAAATAGACCAGGAGTTCCAGATCAGGGTAGAGGAGAATGGATGCCCACCTTTTCCACTGCTTACAGTACAGACTATAATGCTATTGTCAAGTCCATTCACAAATGTATACCAATGTTGTACCAGGATGCCACCCTGTCAACCATCTTGAATCAGGGCTTTAGATGTGTGCCTAGAAAACCCATGACATTGGGAAGGAAACCTTTTGTCTCCATCATTGTTTAAATCCAACATTGGTAAACCAGTTTGGCTATCAAGTAAGGGCAACTACCCATGCAATGGGTCCAGATGTGGGCTGTGTAAATATATGCATGTGAGTAAAGAATTCCAAGATCGCCGTACAGGACGCAACTTTACTATTCGAATGTACATCAACTGTAATTCTAGTGATGTTGTATACATGGCTTCCTGTAAAATTTGCAAGAAAGATTATGTTGGATGTACTACCCGGCCCCTAAAGAGGCGCATAGGGGAACACCTGTCTGCGGCTAATCCTGCAAACAGGGCTAGTCGCAGGCAGATGTCGAACCTATCACGTGCTTTAATGGACTCTTCGTGATTCTACTCACTGACAATATTGGAGGCATTTTAGGGGTTAAAGAATTTTTACATGAACTCACATTATTGCTATTAAATTCCGCCTTCCTTCTCCATGTTGTGTTTATTTCCCAACTAGGACACGCTTAGTACAACGAATGTATAGACACAACTTACCGGATGGTAGGTTGGTTTAATCATGCCTTGCATTATGTAATTTATATGTAGGGTGAGTCATCACATCTGCCTCGGATAACCCCAAGTTAACATAAAGTTTAGAAATATTGTGAGTGCCCATCCAAGTGGGGGAAAAGTGGCACTTCGCATGTCTGATTCGCCCTCACGGTTTATATCATATAAGGGTGAGTCATCACGATGGTCCTGAATATTTCTGAATAACATAGAGCTTGGTTATTGAGTATATTCAGATGAGTGGGTTATCCGTGGTCACGTTTGTTGGTTTGTTCTCTCTCTCTGTGTCACACACCTTGAAGTATGCATGCAGGGTGAGTCATCATGGTGGTTTTGAGCACTTGGACATCTAGTGTAGGTGTGTTAGATTCTCTTCTATGCCTTACATCTCATGGCTCATCAGTGGGGTGAGTCATCATGGGTGGTCTGAGCACACATTGGGTAACGTACACATTTTTGGGCGTTGAATGTAGGTGTGTTCAACTCTCTTCTATGCCTTACATCTTATGGCTCATCAATGGGGTGAGTCATCTGTGTCACACACCTTGTAGTATGCATGCAGGGAGAGTCATCATGATGGTTTTGAGCACTTGGACATCTAGTGTAGGTGTGTTAGATTCTCTTCTATGCTTTACATCTCATGGCTCATCAATAGGGTGAGTCATCTCTGTGTCACACACCTTGAAGTATGCATGCAGGGTGAGTCATCATGATGGTTTTGAGCACTTCTAATCAGCATGAAACTTGGACACCTAGTGTATGTATCCAAGTGTAGGTGTGTTTGACTCTCTTCTATGCCTTACATCTCATGGCTCATCAATAGGGTGAGTCATCATTGTTGGTCTAAGCACACATTGGATAACGAACACAATTTTGGACATTGAATGTATGTGCCCGGTTAAATGTCCTGTTCCAGCATTGTATTTGCTTTTATTAGTAGAACATAATGTGATACACAGGGGAGGGAGGAAAAGAGAGAGAAAAAAGATGCAAATAATAAACCACACGTTTGTCACCCATTTAGGGAGACTAAAAATTGCTCTGTTTTATAGTGCACTAGTAAAAAGGCCCGATGCAATTGCATCGGGAGCGCGGTGAAATGAATTGTGTGTATACAGGCGGGTCAGTGGGTAGCAGAGTATACAGGCGGCTCTGTGTGTAGCAGAGTATGCAGGCGGCTCTGTGGGTAGCAGAGTATACAGGCGGGTCTGTGGGTAGCAGAGTATACAGGCGGCTCTGTGGGTAGCAGAGTATACAGGCGGCTGTGTGGGTAGGAGAGTATACAGGCGGCTCTGTGGGTAGGAGAGTATAGAGGCGGCTCTGTATGTAGCAGAGTATAGAGGCGGCTCTGTGGGTAGCAGAGTATACAGGCGGTTCTGTGGGTAGCAGAGTATACAGGCGGCTCTGTGGGTAGCAGAGTATAGAGGCGGCTCTGTGGGTAGCAGAGTATGCAGGCGGGTCTGTGGGTAGCAGAGTATACAGGCGGCTCTGTGGGTAGCAGAGTATGCAGGCGGCTCTGTGGGTAGCAGAGTATGCAGGCGGCTCTGTGGGTAGCAGAGTATGCAGGCGGCTCTGTGGGTAGCAGAGTATACAGGCGGGTCTGTGGGTAGCAGAGTATACAGGCGGCTCTGTGGGTAGCAGAGTATACAGGCGGCTGTGTGGGTAGGAGAGTATACAGGCGGCTCTGTGGGTAGGAGAGTATAGAGGCGGCTCTGTATGTAGCAGAGTATAGAGGCGGCTCTGTGGGTAGCAGAGTATACAGGCGGTTCTGTGGGTAGCAGAGTATACAGGCGGCTCTGTGGGTAGCAGAGTATAGAGGCGGCTCTGTGGGTAGCAGAGTATACAGGCGGCTCTGTGGGTAGGAGAGTATAGAGGCGGCTCTGTGGGTAGCAGAGTATACAGGCGGCTGTGTGGGTAGGAGAGTATACAGGCGGCTCTGTGGGTAGGAGAGTATAGAGGCGGCTCTGTATGTAGCAGAGTATAGAGGCGGCTCTGTGGGTAGCAGAGTATACAGGCGGTTCTGTGGGTAGCAGAGTATACAGGCGGCTCTGTGGGTAGCAGAGTATAGAGGCGGCTCTGTGGGTAGCAGAGTATGGAGGCGGCTCTGTCGGTAGCAGAGTATGCAGGTTGCTCTGTCGGTAGCAGAGTATGCAGGCGGCTCTGTGGGTAGCAGAGTATAGAGGCGGCTCTGTGAGTAGCAGAGTATAGAGGGGGCTCTGTGGGTAGCAGAGTATAGAGGCGGCTGTGTGGGTAGGAGAGTATAGAGGCGGCTCTGTGGGTAGCAGAGTATAGAGGCGGCTCTGTGGGTAGCAGAGTATAGAGGCGGCTCTGTGGGTAGCAGAGTATACAGGCGGTTCTGTGGGTAGCAGAGTATAGAGGCGGCTGTGTGGGTAGCAGAGTATAGAGGCGGCTCTGTGGTGGAGGGTGAGGAGAGAAGCGGCTTTGTGGTGGAGGGGTGAGGAGAGAAGCGGCTCAGTGATGGAGGGGTGAGGAGAGAAGCGGCTCAGTGGTGGAGGGGTGAGGAGAGATGCGGCTCAGTGGTGGAGGGGTGAGGAGAGAAGCGGCTCAGTGGTGGAGGGGTGAGGAGAGAAGCGGCTCAGTGGTGGAGAGGTGAGGAGAGAAGCGGCTCTGTGGTGGAGGGGTGAGGAGAGAAGCGGCTCTGTGGTGGAGGGGTGAGGAGAGAAGCGGCTCTGTGGTGGAGGGGTGAGGAGAGAAGCGGCTCTGTGGCGGAGCGGTGAGGAGAGAAGCGGCTTTGTGGCGGAGGGGTGAGGAGAGAAGCGGCTCTGGCCTGGAGCGGTGAGGAGAGAAGCGGCTCTGGCCTGGAGGGGTGAGGAGAGAAGCGGCTCTGGCCTGGAGGGGTGAGGAGAGAAGCGGCTCTGTGGTTGAGGGGTGAGGAGAGAAGCGGCTCTGTGGTTGAGGGGTGAGGAGAGAAGCGGCTCTGGCCTGGAGGGGTGAGGAGAGAAGCGGCTCTGGCCTGGAGGGGTGAGGAGAGAAGCGGCTCTGGGCTGGAGGGGTGAGGAGAGAAGCGGCTCTGGGCTGGAGGGGTGAGGAGAGAAGCGGCTCTGGGCTGGAGGGGTGAGGAGAGAAGCGGGTCTGGGCTGGAGGGGTGAGGAGAGAAGCGGCTCTGGCCTGGAGGGGTGAGGAGAGAAGCGGCTCTGGGCTGGAGGGGTGAGGAGAGAAGCGGCTCTGGGCTGGAGGGGTGAGGAGAGAAGCGGCTCTGGGCTGGAGGGGTGAGGAGAGAAGCGGCTCTGGGCTGGAGGGGTGAGGAGAGAAGCGGCTCTGGGCTGGAGGGGTGAGGAGAGAAGCGGCTCTTGGCTGGAGGGGTGAGGAGAGAAGCGGCTCTGGGCTGGAGGGGTGAGGAGAGAAGCGGCTCTGGGCTGGAGGGGTGAGTAAAGAAGCGGCTCTGGGCTGGAGGGGCATCCGATTGGTCCAGGACACCGAGTCCTGGGCAATTGGATAGGCGTGCTGTGTTTACAACACAGCGCCCAATCCGCTTGCAGGGGGCGGCGGCGGCCAATGGGAGTGAGCGGGGCGTGTGAGGCTTTGGAGGCAGAGACGCCCCGCTCACTCCCATTGGCTGGCGCCGGGCACAGGACGATGTCAGTGGGTTGAGGCAGGCGGCCACAGGCCCTACACCGCAAGTCCAGCAGCAGCGAGGCCCCAGCGGTGAGCGAGGGGCGGAAGGTACCGGCGGCATATGGACAGCGTCGACTTTGTGGCGGGGCCAAGGGTTGGCAGGATGGCGGTGGTGTGAGGTAGTGCGGCTGCGGCTCGCGATGACGCAAGCGTCATCGCTCGCAGTGCCACAAAGGATTATGGGATTCGGCTTCAACGGGCGAATCCCAAACTGGTGATTATATAAGTAGATATGTGTATAAACTGTATATGTACATCTATCTATATATGTGTATATACAGTATATGTACATCTATCTATATATGTGTATATACTGTATATCTATATATGTGTTGTGTATATAGTGTATATGTATATGTGGGTATATAGTGTATGTCTGTGTATATACTGTATATCTATATGTGAGTATACACTGTATATCTATGTATATGTGTATATACTGTATATCTATGTATGTGTATATACTGTGTATCTATCAATATGTGTGTATATAGTGTATATCTACATGTATATATGTGTATATACTGTATATGTATGTGTGTGTATATACTGTATATGTATGTATATATGTGTATATACTGTATAGCGATATGTGTATATACAGGATATCTATATATGTACATACTATATATCTCTATATATATATATGTGTATATAAACTATATCTACATCTATATATGTGAAAATACTGTATATGTATATGTATCTGTGTGTATATACTGTGTATGTATATATGTGTGTATATACTGTATATGTACATCTATGTATATATGTGTATATAGTGTATATGTATCTGTGTGTATATAGTGTATATCCAAGTGTATATGTAGATACTGTATATGTATATATATATGTATAGATGTGTATATACTGTATCTACTATATAATTGCGTTAGCACGTTTTATGTCGGACCCCGGCACGCCGTGGATATGTCACACTGTGACGTCACCACGCCGTGCGAAGCATTGCCCGCGTAGCGGGCATTGCGAGCCGTCGCAATGTCCGCGCAGCGGGCATTGCGACCGCCGCTGTCATCCCGCTACTCGGCATGAGGGGCCCATTGCCTCCACCCCCTGGGGGGCCCCGTGCTAACACCAGCCCGCCACAAGCTCCCGCTCACCCGCTCACCCGCTCCCCGGGATCTACACACACTGCTCGGCTCTCAACTCCAGCACACACCACCGCCAGCAGGGACGGCTCCCCGGAGCGGCCATACAGCGCCCGGGCCGGTACACGATCCTCCCAGGTACACCCTGCCCCCAGACTGTGCTCACCAGCCCGCCACAAGCTCCCGCTCACCCGCTCACCCGCTCCCGCTTCCCGGGATCTACACACACTGCTCGGCTCTCAACTCCAGCACACACCACCGCCAGCAGGGACGGCTCCCCGGAGCGGCCATACAGCGTCCGGTACACAATCCTCCCAGGTGCACCCTGCCCCCAGACTGTGCTCACCAGCCTCAGTGACCGCTCCTCATCCCCTCTAACACACACCAGCTCCCCGCCGCTCCCGGCCCACAGAGGCAAGAGGACGGCACATCCAATCACCTGCCATAACCCCTGTCCTGTATATATATATATACACTGCAGAGTGCCATAACCCCTGTCCTGTATATATATATATACACTGCAGAGTGCCATAACCCCTGTCCTGTATATATATATATATATATATACACTGCAGAGTGCCATAACCCCTGTCCTGTATATATATATATACACTGCAGAGTGCCATAACCCCTGTCCTGTATATATATATATATATATATACACTGCAGAGTGCCATAACCCCTGTCCTGTATATATATATATATATATACACTGCAGAGTGCCATAACCCCTGTCCTGTATATATATATATACACTGCAGAGTGCCATAACCCCTGTCCTGTATATATATATATATATATACACTGCAGAGTGCCATAACCCCTGTCCTGTATATATATATATACACTGCAGAGTGCCATAACCCCTGTCCTGTATATATATATATATATATATACACTGCAGAGTGCCATAACCCCTGTCCTGTATATATATATATATATACACTGCAGAGTGCCATAACCCCTGTCCTGTATATATATATATATATATATATACACTGCAGAGTGCCATAACCCCTGTCCTATATATATATATAATACACTGCAGAGTGCCATAACCCCTGTCCTGTATATATATACTGTATATATATATACTGCAGAGTGCCATAACCCCTGTCCTGTATATATGTATATATACTGCAGAGTGCCATAACCCCTGTCCTGTATATATATATATATACACTGCAGAGTGCCATAACCCCTGTCCTGTATATATATATATATATATATATATATATATATACACTGCAGAGTGCCATAACCCCTGTCCTGTATATATATATATATATATATATATATATATACACTGCAGAGTGCCATAACCCCTGTCCTGTATATATATATATATATACACTGCAGAGTGCCATAACCCCTGTCCTGTATATATATATATATATATACACTGCAGAGTGCCATAACCCCTGTCCTGTATATATATATATATACACTGCAGAGTGCCATAACCCCTGTCCTGTATATATATATATATAGTTTTTTAATAAAAAAAAAAAAATTGTAATACAAATAAAATTAATTTAAAATAAAAAATAATAAATAAATTTAATAATAATAAAAATAGTAAAAAAACAAATATAAATAAATAATAAAATAAATAATAATAATATATATGTATATATATATATATATATATATATATATATATAATTATATATATATAATATATATAGATATGTAATATATATATATATATATATATATACATTATAATAAATTGTAATATATAATATACATAATTTATTTAAGTTAATAATATACATAATATATTTTTTGGATATATTTTTAGGATATATATATACAAATATAAATATATATATATATATATATATTACAAATATATGTACTTGGTGTAAAGATGTCATTGGAATAATTGGTTTTTTATTTGAAAATCTAAAAAAAAAAAAAAAAATATTCTAGACACCCGATGCATTTGCATCGGGCTCACAGCTAGTATGTATATATGTGTATATAGTGTATATCTATCTGTGTAAATACTGTATATGTATATATGTGTGTATAGACTGTATATGTGCATGTATGTATATATATGTGTATATACGCTATATGTATATGTGTTTATATACAGTATATCAATATATATATGTGTATATAGTGTGTATCTATGTGTATATACAGTATATCAATATATTTATGTGTATATAAGGCATGTGTAGATACTCTATATCTATATGTGTGTGTTGAAATAGTGTATATGTATATAGAGTGTATGTATATAGAGTGTATGTATGTATATAGAGTGTATGTATGTATATAGAGTGTATGTATGTATATAGAGTGTATGTATGTATGTATATAGTGTATGTATATAGTGTGTATGTATATAGTGTGTATGTATATAGTGTGTATGTATATAGAGTGTATGTATGTATATAGAGTGTATGTATGTATATAGTGTATGTATGTATATAGTGTATGTATGTATATAGTGTATGTATGTATATAGTGTATGTATGTATATAGAGTGTATGTATGTATGTATATAGAGTGTATGTATGTATATAGAGTGTATGAATGTATATAGAGTGTATGAATGTATATAGAGTGTATGTATGTATATAGAGTGTATGTATGTATATAGAGTGTATGTATAGAGTGTATGTATGTATATAGAGTGTATGTATGTATATAGCGTGTATGTATGTATATGTGTATGTTGTGCTGCTGGTTAGGTCGTCCTGTGTGTGGGGGGATTTTTGTCCCCTGTGGTGTCTCCCCCGGATCTCCTCTCTGTCTCTCAGCTGCTGTGTGTGGGGGAGGTGCAGGGTGTGGGGCCGAAGCAGAGCAGGGGTAGACTGTAGAGAGGCAGAATGGGCTCCCCCCCCCCTGTTTCCCCTGGGCTCTATTTGCCCCTGCAGTGTCTTAACTCGCCCTGCCCCCTGTGTGGCTTCTTACCAGCTCTGATCGATTAATAGAGGGCCTGCAGTGATGTCTAAGTCATGTGAATGATCACATGACTCTGACATCACCAAAGGTCCTTTGCCTTGTAGTGAAGATGATCGGAGCAGAGAGAGATGCGGGAGTGTGCCGGACCAGCAGGAGAGGTGGGGGGGATCTACGGCTGGCGGGGGGTAGTTCTCTGGGAGGTGCAGTGCGGCTGTCAGCTGCTGTGTGTGGGGGTTGCTGTCCCGGGGGATGGAGTGTGCGGGGCCGGAGCTCCTCTCCCTCTCTCTCTGGCCGGGTCTCCTGTGTCTGTGTGTGGGGGTTGTTGTCCCAGAGGTGCACTGCGGCTGCTTCTCGCGATGACGCTACGCGTCATCGCTCGCAGTGGCGCAAAGCATTCTGGGATTCGGCTACAACGCCCGAATTCCAAACTGCGGATTATATAAATAGAGATTGTCAGTTTCCATATATTACATGTTGGAATACATCTGGCTCTATAATATACAGATTATGACAAAAATGCACAATAATGTGGTTCTAGCACTGGTACAATGTTGGGATTGAATCAGTGCTATTTGTTTATTTATGTGTACATATATTTTGAGGTTGGTCAATTTGCGTGTATATACCACTAGGTGGAGCTTTTGTCTTCAGCTCTAATTAACTTTCTATTTCACCTGTGCATTTGATTTAGTTTTTATTGTATTTAAGGAAGTGTGAGGAGGTCTCTTTTTTATGCTGTTGAAAAAGGATGTAATCCGAAACGCGTCCAGCGCGGGGTCATGGCTCCCTTTCAATTGTATGTTCATTTTTAATCAGCACAAATAAATGAACTATTATGATGATCACGCCAAGTGCTGGAGTTTTCTTGCATAATGCATGGAACATGCGTCAGCTGGCCTCGCATCAAAGCTGCCACCAGGTTCCGGCCATTGTCACACACGACCTTTCCTGGCTTTAGGTTCAGAGGTGTGACCTCTTCTGCATTGTGGGGTTTGTCACCTATGCAGACTAGCTTCAGCACAGCCTGTCGCCGCTTCGCAGAGGCAGTGCTGCAGTGCTTCCAGCTTGGGACTGGTGTGGAGGGTACAGTGGATGAGGATGCGCAGGAGGAGGAGGCTGAGGAGCATGACATTCCGGAGCTGTAGAGTGTCGGTGAAACCCTGACAGAGGTAGGGCCTGCTATCCTTGGTGTGGGAAGGACGTATTCCGTCCCTCGCTCAGACTGGGTCCCAGCCTCCACAATATTAACCCAGTGTGCCGTCAAGGAGATGTAAAAATCTGTGAAAGAAAGAATGCGCATATAGGGTCTTATCTCAATTAAACACTTTCACTTGTCGATGTGGAATTGCTCACCTTTAGCAGTTGTGAAACCCACAACTGGTAGAATAGCGTACAAAGCAGCTGCTGCAGGGACCGCACTCTCAACGGTGACCGTGGTCGTGATGTAGATTCTTGGAAAAAGTGCTTCGGTGTCCGCACTGATGCTCCGAGACCAAAGAAACACAGACACAGGAATGTCTGGTACAGCTACAGCCTTTATTTTCCGACGCGTTTCGGAGCCTCCTCCCGAGCTCCTTCCTCCTTGTTCCCTGAGGAAGGAGCTCGGGAGGAGGCTCCGAAACGCGTCGGAAAATAAAGGCTGTAGCTGTACCAGACATTCCTGTGTCTGTGTTTCTTTGCTTCGGTGTCCGCGCTGCTGCTCCGAGACCACTTTGTCCAAGAATCTACGTCAAGGTGATGTAGCAGCCTTGCCCACAAGCACTTGTCCACGTGTCTGTGGTTAGGTGGACTTTGGCTGAAACAGCGTTGTTCAGGGCACGTGTGTTGCTTTGGGACACGTGGTTATGCAATGCGGGGATGGCACATCTGGAGAAATAGTGGCGGCTGGGGACCGAGTAACGTGGGACAGCAGCCCCCATCAGGTAGCGGAATGCTTCCGTCTCCACCAGCCGGAAAGGCAACATTTCTAGCGCTATGAGTCGCGACATGTGAGAATTGAGGACAGTGGCATGTGGGGCGTTGGCAGCGTATTTGCGCCTGCGTTCATAGGTTTGCTGAATGGATAATTGAACGCCGCTCTGGGACAAGGACGTGCTTGATGGTGGTGTTATTTGTGCGTGGGCAACTTCAGGTGCAGGACCGGAGGCTTGTTCGCGGCCAGCATGGACAGGGGATTGGCTCGCACGCACAACACGCGAAGATGTAGCAGTGACATCAGCAAGCACCGCTCCTCGACTCTGTTGTGCTTCCCACAATGTCGGGTGCTTGGCTGACATGTGCCTGATCATGCTGGTGGTGGTCAGGCTGCTAGTTTTCGTACCCCTGCTGATACTGGCATGGCAGGTGTTGCAAATGGCCTTTTTAGAGTCATCTGGAGCCAACTTAAAAAACTGCCAGACTCGGGAAGACCTAACATTTGCACAGGCACCTTGAGTCGTGTTGTTGTTCCGGGGAACGGTTGCCTGCCTTCTGCCTGCGGACACGACCCTGCTTCGCACTGCCTGTTGGGATGCTATGCCTCTCTCCCCCTGTGCACTGCTGTCCTCGCTCTGCATATCTTCCTGCCAGGTTGGGTCAGCTACTGCATCATCCACCACGTCGTCTTCCTCTTCCGCACCCTGATCCTCCTCCTGACTTCCTGGCAATTGTGTCTCATCATCCACCCCTTGTTGAGACACGTTGCCAACGTTCCGTTCGTGAGAACGTGGCTGCTCAAATATTTGGGCATCTGTACATACCATCTCCTCATCACCCACTTCAACAGGAGCTGGCAAGAGGCCAGATTCTGCAAATGGATACGTGAACAGCTCTTCCGAGTGTCCTAGTGTGGGATCAGTAATGTCCGTGGACGTGTACTCGGCCTAGTGGTAGGAAGGAGGATCGGGTTGGGAAATGTGCGGTGCAGTATCACGTCTACTGACACTTGACCGTGTGGAAGACAGGGTGTTTGTGGAGGTGCCCATCTGACTTGAAGCATTATCCGCTATCCAAGTAACAACCTGTTGAAACTGAAAGTGCATTGCACTATTTCTATTTGTTTTTTTCTGTTTTATTTGTTTGTTTTTTTTTGCGTTTCTGAGCTTTCTAAAAGCTATCTGACATCTTTGCCATTAAGGCGTAATAATACACATTTTGAAAATACTGCTTTGTGTCTGTCTTTTTTCAGGGAATGGATGTGTAGATTGTTTTGTGGGTGGGCTTAAAGTCATCATCATTAGCAAGTACTTTCCGGCTCGCATGGCGCATGAAGGCACCTTGGTTAGTATGTGTAAAATCATGACTCCACACATACAAATGTTGCTGACAAATAAATAGTGCCTGTGTTTGGGGGGGTTACTTAATGACTCGCAATGGCAACAACACTAGGAACACAGATGCGAGAGGCTGGGATGTCTACTTGCAACACACCGCGTCTACGCGTTATCTCCGTAGCGTACACTGGGACCCTTCGCCAAACTCCAGCAGGATCATAGTACAAGCAACGTCCACGATGCATGCATAGGCTTGTTGCCTCAAAAAATTAGCTCAAAGGGCTTAATAAACTCTTTCTTGAAATAGAGGAGGGCGCGTGGCCCATACTATATTCTTGCTTGTCCTAAGAGCATAGTACAAGCAACGTCCACAATGCAGCCAAAGAATATGAGTCTGCACACATTGGAAGCAGCAGTGTGAACTGCGACCAATCCCCACCAAAAACATGAAAAAAACAATGCAAAAAACGTATAAATGTCACACAAAAAGGCGCTCTGCTGTAAAAAATGTAAATGGCAAGTGCCGTGACAAAAACAGGGCCTTTTGGTTTATACGTTTTTGCAAAAAACGTATAGTAAGCTGCCTCACCAAATCCACGGTAAGCCCTGGTAGAGACAGTCCTAACTCTGTCCCTAGATGCTACGTTAAAAACCTGCCAGTGTGTACATACCTCTGGGTAGGGTGCGGGAGAGCAAAGGAAAATCTCACCTTGTAAGGGTGTGTGGCAGGCAGCTCTGTGTGCAGACTTCATAGGGGAGGGGCAGGTGCCTCCAATTTCTGCTGTTACCAGCAGGGGTGAACATGAAGCCAAAGAATATGAGTCTGCACACATTGGAAGCAGCAGTGTGAACTGCGACCAATCCCCACCAAAAACATGAAAAAAACAATGCAAAAAACGTATAAATGTCACACAAAAAGGCGCTCTGCTGTAAAAAATGTAAATGGCAAGTGCCGTGACAAAAACAGGGCCTTTTGGTTTATATGTTTTTGCAAAAAACGTATAGTAAGCTGCCTCACCAACTCCACGGTAAGCCCTAGTAGAGACAGTCCTAACTCTGTCCCTAGATGCTACGTTAAAAACCTGCCAGTGTGTACATATCTCTGGGCAGGGTGCGGGAGAGCAAAGGAAAATCTCACCTTGTAAGGGTGTGTGGCAGGCAGCTCTGTGTGCAGACTTCATAGGGAGGGGCAGGTGCCTCCAATTTCTGCTGTTACCAGCAGGGGTGAACATGAAGCCAAAGAATATGAGTCTGCACACATTGGAAGCAGCAGTGTGAACTGCGACCAATCCCCACCAAAAACATGAAAAAACCAATGCAAAAAACGTATAAATGTCACACAAAAAGGCGCTCTGCTGTAAAAAATGTAAATGGCAAGTGCTGTGACAAAAACAGGGCCTTTTGGTTTATACGTTTTTGCAAAAAAACGTATAGTAAGCTGCCTCACCAACTCCACGGTAAGCCCTGGTAGAGACAGTCCTAACTCTGTTGCCTCAAAAAATTAGCTCAAAGGGCTTAATAAACTCTTTTTTGAAATAGAGGAGGCCGCGTGGCCCATACTATATTCTTGCTTGTCCTAAGAGCATAGTACAAGCAACGTCCACGATGCAGCCGTAGGCTTGTTGCCTCAAAAAATTAGCTCAAGGGCCTGTATTGTATTGAATGGATAAAAAAAAAAAATGAAAAATGTTCACAAGCGGATGCACTTGTAAAGTAAAATGATTTTTACTGATTGCGTAGTTTTGTTATCATGCAGCAAATGTTGCAGGATCATGACTTATCACATCGTATGAGCTGAGGGAGCTGCCGATACTTCCTGTCTTAAAAGGGCATAAAGTTAAAAGCGCAATATTCCAATCCTATTGATTATGATTAGGTTACTCTACATTTGGGTACTGTCGTCTGGGGGGCTTACGAACTGCGATGATATCCAGTCCTTGTTGAACTTAATGAGAGTCAGCCTGTCGGTATTTTCAGTAGTAAGCTGTGACCTTCTATCAGTGAGTATACCCCCAGCGGCACTGAAAACACGCTCTGATGTCACGCTAGCAGCTGGGCAGGCCAGCACCTCCAAGGCATACAAAGCGAGCTCTGTCCAAGTGTGAAGCTTGAAAACCCAGTAATTAAAGGGTACAGAAGGGTCGGTTAGGAAGCTGGTACTGTCACTGACATACTCGTTCACCATGTTGGAAAATTGTTGTCTCCTAGTCAAGGTGACCGTAGGCATGATCCGTTGTTGATCGGAAGGTCTGTTGAACATCGCCAAGTTGGTGGACATCTTACCCCCACCTCTTCTTGACATTGATGACGTTTGTGTCCCCACCAAAGGCTGCTGTTGCAAAGAGCTGGTTCTTTGGGGTATAGTAGAGTCAGACGGTGATATGGACATCAAATTGTCAACAACAACACTCTTGAAAAAATCCATCGTTAAGCCCCTGGGTGACTGCAACAGCAGCGACGGAAATTTGTCTTTGTATCTGGGGTCCAAAAAGGTTGACAACCAGTAGAGGTTGCTGGCATATATGTGAATGACGCGTGGATCTTGGGAGAGACATTGAGACATTACGTCAGCCATGTGTGCTAAGCTGCAAAGACTCATCTCCTCGGTTACAACAGAATGAGGATCACTACGCATCATGGCCTCTAAATCGGTCTCCGCTTCCTCCTCTTCAGCCCACCCATGCTGTACCAACATAAACGTAGGGTTGGGAGTACCATCAGGGTTCACATCAGTACCACAGAAAAATGAATCTTCTTCATCATCACCCTCATCACCTTCTTCTTCCAGACCCAATGTAGCCTGCTGATATTGACTTGGCTGGCTAGGATCAGCGATGTTAAATTCTGGCTCCATAGCATCCGCTGGGCCCTCAAAGATTCTGTTTTCAGATTCAGGAGCGATTCTTTAAGCAAACAGAGCATGGGGATGGTGAGACTGATAATGGACTGATCACCGCTGACAAGTTTGGTGCAGTATTCAAAGTTCTCCAGCAACTCGCAAAGATCAGCGATCCAGACCCACTCGAAAGTACTAATGTGTCTGGTCTGACTTCCGTGGTGACGGGCATGTTGCAGCTGATATTCCGCTATTGCCCTCTGCTGCTCATTAAACCTTGCCAACATATGGAATGTTGAGTTCCATCGCGTGGGCATGTCGCAAATTAGCCGGTGTTTAGGCAAATTTAATTTGTTTTGAAGGGCTGAAAGACTGCCAACTGCTGTGTACGAATGTCTAAAATGGGCGCAAATTCGCCTCACCTTCTTGAGTAGGTCAGATAACTCGGGGTATATTTTCAGGAATTTCTGAACTATTAGGTTCAGCACGTGAGCCAGGCAAGGCACGTGAACAAGGTTACCATGCTTTAGTGCCGCCACAAGGTTTCCTCCATTATCACTGACAACAAGACCTGGTTGTAGTTGCAGTGGGGCCAGCCACTCATCAGTCTGTTGCTTAAGACCTTTCCACAGCTCAGTTGCAGTGTGAGGTGTGTCACCTAGACAGATAAGCTTCAGAAAAGCCTGTTGTCGCCTTGCTGAAGCACTACTGCAAAGCTCCCAACTTGGACGTGATGGTGCGGGCAGCTCAGCAGTGGACAAGGAAGTTGCAGAAGCAGATTGTGTACTGGACATATATGATGAGGCAGCCACCCGGAATGATGTTGTGCCCGCTATTCGTGGAGTTGGTAGTATCTCAGATGGTCCACTTTGAGAAGTTGGGACACTGTCCACCAGGTTGATCCAGTGAGCCATTACTAAGATGTATCTGCCCTGTCCACAACTACTTGTCCTGTCCACGTGTCCGTTGTTAGGTGGACTTTGGCAGTTACAGCATTTGTTAGTGCACGCTTTAAGTTGTTAACAAGGTGCTGGTGTAACGCGGGGACGGCACTACGTGAGAAAAAGTAGCGGCTGGGTACAGAGTATTGTGGTGCTGCCACAGCCAACAACTCCCGAAAAGACTCTGTACCCACAAGCCTAGACGGCAGCATTTCCACAGCTAACAACTTTGCAATTTTCGCAGTCACTTTTTGGGAAAATGGGTGTGTCGATTGGTACTTCCGCTGCCTTTCATACAGCTGTCAAAACTGGAAATGGTGTCCACGGTCCGCGCTGCTGCTCTTTTCCAAAGGATTTCACAAGACGGTTATTACCATAAGAATGTCCTTTATTTTCATCACACCTACGCGTTTCGGTGCTGTCCCAGCACCTTCCTCAGGGCATGTTACATGGCACAGTGTCAAAACCTTTTATATGTAATTACAGGTTAACAACCCCTCCTCCCAAGAAAAAAATCCAATTTGTCATCAGTGACATCAGGACATGAGGGAAACACCCTTTTCAAAAGAATGGACTTAAACAAAGTATACACAGTAAAAAACATCGATATTGTTAAAATGAGCATGCTATTTCTTCCAACCATATATCTCTTGCCACATTCCATAAAAAAATTCATAAATCTAATTGGAAAAAATATATATATACAAGCATTGGTGATGAGCGAGTACTAAAATGCTCGGGTGCTCGAAGCTCGGGCCGAGCATCCCGAGATACTCGTGTACTCGGCCCGAGTAACGAGCCCAATGTTATCCTATGGGAGACACGAGTATTTTTATGAAATGACTGCCGGCTGCCTGGAAAAGCCCTAAAAATGTCACAAAAGTGTCAGAAGAGTGCTGAAATGACATGGCAACACCATGGGGAAGACCCCTGGAAGCATTTCTCACTCATAAGTCACAGCTGTGAACAATGTTGTCCGAGTTTCACGCCAATTTTACGGAGTGTCCAGAAAACCTTCCAAAATGACACCAAAATGAATATTTAGGGTGGAAATGTTAAGGGCACATACCCAATAGTGAGATACAGCTGGTGTATGTTACTTTTTGTGATTACATGAAAGATTTTACGTGAAAACATTGTGCGGCACTCCGATGACCCTGACAAGAGACGTACATGAAGCCCTGTCTAGAAATAATGTGCCCATTTTGAAGAACTGGGTCTATTGTAGTATCTTCCTTTGCCAGGGCAGTCCAAAATTGGGAGGTTCACCAATGCCCCTGGATACAGACATGCAGGATGGCCTGTAAACAAGAACTGGGTGTATTGTAGTATAGCCCTTTGGCCAGGGCAGCCAAAAATTGGGAGGTTCAACAATGACCCATGCTTACAGACATGTAGTAGGGCCTGTAACCCTCAAGTGGGTGTATTTTAGTATAGCCCTTTGGTCAGGGCAGCCAAAAATTGGGAGGTTCAACAATGACCCATGCTTACAGACATGTAGTAGGGCCTGTAACCCTCAAGTGGGTGAATTTTAGTATAGCCCTTTGGTCAGGGCAGCCAAAAATTGGGAGGTTCAACAATGACCCATGCTTACAGACATGTAGTAGGGCCTGTAACCCTCAAGTGGGTGAATTATAGTATAGCCCTTTGGTCAGGGCAGCCAAAAATTGGGAGGTTCAACAATGACCCATGCTTACAGACATCTAGTAGGGCCTGTAACCCTCAAGTGGGTGTATTTTAGTATAGCCCTTTGGTCAGGGCAGCCAAAAATTGGGAGGTTCAACAATGACCCATGCTTACAGACATGTAGTAGGGCCTGTAACCCTCAAGTGGGTGTATTTTAGTATAGCCCTTTGGCCAGGGCAGCCAAAAATTGGGAGGTTCAACAATGACCCATGCTTACAGACATGTAGTAGGGCCTGTAACCCTCAAGTGGGTGTATTTTAGTATAGCCCTTTGGTCAGGGCAGCCAAAAATTGGGAGGTTCAACAATGACCCATGCTTACAGACATGTAGTAGGGCCTGTAACCCTCAAGTGGGTGTATTTTAGAATAGCCCTTTGGTCAGGGCAGCCAAAAATTGGGAGGCTCCTCTTTGTCCCTGGATAGAGACGTGCTGGAGGGCCTCAAAACATTTTTCACATAGAAAAGATGCGGGTATCCTGTCTTTGTAATGCCCATTCAAAAAGAATGGGCGTAAAAATTTACCACTGTGGGTATACCTGAAACTACAGCCAAACTATTGTAACGGTCATCATGGTGCCACATGAGGAGAAGCAGGAGCAGTCCAGCGATTAGCCAAGGAATAGGAAGACAATGTGGTGGATGATCCAGTAGCTTACCCAACCTGGCAGGAGTATATGCAGAGCGAGGACAGCAGTGCACAGGGGGAGGGAGGCATAGCATCCCAACAGGCAGTACGAAGCAGGGTCGGGTACGCAGGCATAAGGCAGGCAACCGTTCCCCGGAACAACAACACGACACAAGGTGCCTGTGCAAATGTTAGGTCTTCCCGAGTCTGGCAGTATTTTCAGTTGGCTCCAGATGACTCTAAAAAGGCCATTTGCAACACCTGCCATGCCAGCATCAGCAGGGGTACGAAAAGTAGCAGCCTGCCCACCACTAGCATGATCAGGCACATGTCAGCCAAGCACACGACTTTGTGGAAACTACAACAGAGTCGAGAAGCGGTGCTTGCTGATGTCACTGCTACGTCTTTGCCTGTTGTGCGTGCGAGCCAATCCCCTGTCCATGCTGGCCGCGAACAAGCCTCCGTCCCTGCACCTGAAGTTGCCCACGTCCAAATTACAGCACCATCAAGCACGTCCTTTTCCCAGCGCAGTGTTCAATTATCCATTCAGCAAACATTTGAACGCAGGCGCAAATACACTGCCAACGCCCCACATGCCACAGTCCTGAATGATCACATTTCGCAACTCATTGCGCTACAAATGTTGCCTTTCCGGCTGGTGTAGACGGAAGCATTCCGCGACCTGATGCCGGCTGCTGTCCCACGTTACTCGGTCCCCAGCCGCCACTATTTCTCCAGATGTGCCGTCCCCGTATTGCATAGCCACGTGTCCAACAGCATCACACGTGCCCTGAACAACGCTGTTTCAGCCAAAGTCCACCTAATAATAATAATAATAATACAGCTTTATTTATATAGCGCCAACATATTACGCAGCGCTTTACAATGTAGGGTTAGAGTACAGAAAGTATAATACAGTAAGTAATTACAGTACAGACCAAATACAGTAGAATAATTGGATACAAAACAATAGGCATAGAATCAATGTAAAAAAGAAAATACAAAAAATAAAGCAAGAAATTAAGGTGACCCTGCTCAAAAGAGCTTACAATCTACAACGGGATAGGGGTTGCACAAGGTACAGGGGCTTATTGCACGGATGGTCCAGGCATCTTGAGGAAATGGGGCATAGAACTAAGCTTACATGGATGGTCATTATACAGTCTGTGTAGACCTTTTTGGTTTGGTGGAGTTTGTAGAAGAGTAATGTCCAGAGGGATAGCACACTATCTACAGTACAAAGAACTTCTATTAGGGAGTATGATAGCCCGCCTTAAAAAGATTCTTTTTTAGGGATCGTCTGAAGCCATGCAAGTTGTGGATAGTCCTGATTTCTTTTGGTAAAGCATTCCAGAGGTTTGGTGCAGCTCTGGAGAAGTCTTGGAGCCGATACTGGGAGGATCGGATTATTACCGATGTCAGTCGAAGGTCATTTGAGGAACGTAGAGCGCGAGTGGGGTGATAGACAGAGATGAGGGAGGAGAGGTAGGGGGGTGCTGCACTGTGAATAGCTTTGTGGGTGATAAGAAGCAATTTGAATTGGATGCTGTAGTATACGGGCAGCCAGTGCAATGACTGGCACAGAGCAGAGGCATCTGAGTAACGATTGGCCAGATGGGTGATCATGGCGGCTGCATTAAGGATGGACAGGAGAGGAGAAACTGTGGTGAGGGGGAGGCCGCTTAATAGAGAATTGCAATAGTCAAGGCGGTAATGGATTAGGGCCACGGTGAGGGTTTTTGTTGTTTACAGGGTGAGAAAGGGACGGACTTTGGAGATATTCTTCAAGTGTAAGTGACATGAGCAGACGAGACATTGTGTGTGGGAGGAGGAGAGATCGGTGTCAAACATAACACCCAGACAACGAGCCTGCTGCCTAGACATTATCGTGGTGCCACAAACTGAGAGAGAGATGTCCGATTTAGGGAGGTTAGTGGATGGGTGGAGCAGAAGAAGTTCAGTTTTGGAAAGGTTTAGTTTCAAATAGAGAGTGGACATGATATTGGAAACTGGAGGTAGACAGTCATTGCTGTTCTTTAATACCGCAGGGGTAAGGTCAGGGGCTGAAGTGTATAACCACAGACACGTGGACAAGTGCTTGTGGGCAAGGCCGCTACATCTCCTTGACAAAACACTGGGTTAATATTGTGGAGGCTCTGACACAGTCTGATCGAGGGACGGAACACGTCCTTCCCACACCAAGGATAGCAGGCCCTACCTCTGTCAGGGTTTCACCGACACTCTACAGCTCCGGAATGTCATGCTCTTCAGCGTCCTCCTCCTCCTCCTGCTCATCCTCATCCACTGTACCCTCCACACCAGTCCCAAGCTGGAAGCACTGCAGCACTGCCTCTGCGAAGCGTCAACAGGCTGTGCTGAAGCTAGTCTGCATAGGTGACAAACCCCACAATGCAGAAGAGGTGTGGACAGCTCTGAAACAGCAGGCAGATCACTGGCTCACACCTCTGAACCTAAAGCCAGGAAAGGTCGTGTGTGACAATGGACGGAACTTGGTGGCAGCTTTGAGGCGAGGCCAGCTGACGCATGTTCCATGCGTGGCCCACGTGCTCAACCTGGTGTTTCAGAGGTTTCTAAAGTCATACCCAGAGCTGTCTGAACTGCTGGTAAAAGTTCGCCGTCTGTCTGCACATTTTCGCAAGTCACCTGCTGCTTCAGCCAACCTTTGCGGATTTCAGCGCCGTTAGCGTCTTACGGCCCACAGACTGGTGTGTGATGTCCCCACGCATTGGAATTCAACTCTGCACATGTTGGTCAGGATATGTGAGCAGAAGAGGGCAGTTGTTGACTACCTGCATCACCTAAGCCGTCGGGAAAATGGTTCAAACTCCACACATAACACCTGAGGAGTGGAGATGGATGTCGGACCTATGTACCGTCCTCCAAAACTTTTAGGACTCCACCCAGATGGTGAGCTGCGATGACGCCATTATTAGCGTCACCATACCACTACTCTGCCTTCTAAAACGGTCTCTGCTGAAAAACAAAGAGGATGCATTGCAGGCCGAGTGCGATGACTTGGAGCAAGAAACAGTAGTGGGTGTGGGTGAAAACACAGAGTCCAGCCTCATCTCATCACAACGTGCAGTGGAGGACTATGACGGGGAGGAGGAGTATGAAGACCTGGAGCAACTCTCTGGTCAAATTGAGGATATGACATGCACACCAGTGATACCCTCGATTCAGCGTGGCTGGGCACAGGACAGGGGAGATGAGGAGGAGGAGGAGGACAGCATGTTCAGTCATCGTGTTGGTCTGGATACTAAAGTGATGGGTGTTAAGAGTCTGGCGCACATGGCTGACTTTATGGTAAGCTGCCTGCCTCGTGACCCTCGCGTTCAGAACATCTTGGCCGACAATCAGTACTGGTTAGCAACACTGTTAGACCCACGGTACAAGGAGAAATTAATGTCTGTCATTCCTGAGGCGGAGAGGTCAGCCAAAACGCAGTACTTCCAGAAGGCCATAGTCACGGAAGTAGGCTAATCATTACCCTCACAAAACGCTAGCGGCATAGGTGAGGAATCGGTGGACAACCAAGGCGTTCGGCCGAGAGGGGCACAAGTCCAATCCGCCAAAGGTAGGGGAACAGTCTTTAGGAGGTGGGACAGTTTTCTTAGGCCCTCACGTACCACAGCCCCTGAGGTGCGGGGTAGTGCCACAAGTAATGCTAAGTTTGGTCAGATGCTGAAGGAGTACCTTGCCGATCGAACAACTGTACTGCGAGATTCCTCTGTGCCTTACAATTATTGGGTCTCCAAGCTGGACACGTGGCATGAATTGGCTCTCTACGCCTTGGAAGTCCTGGCCTGCACTGCTGCTAGCATTTTGTCATAGCGTGTTTTCAGAGCTGCAGGTGGAATCATTACTGATAAACGCAACCGCCTGTCAACTGAAAATGCTGACAGGCTGACTGAGATCAAGAGGAACAAGGGTTGGATTGGGCCAGACTTCACCACACCACCAACAAATGACAACTGAATTTAAATTTTGTAATGGGAATTTGCCATGTACCTCCACTGACCCATGGGTACACACTTCTGGACTTACGAGTGTCCAAGTGTGGGATCAGTAATGTCCGTGGACGTGCACTCAGCCAGTTGGTAGGAAGGAGGATCAGGTTGGGAAATGTGCGGTGCAGTATCACGGCTACTGACAATTGACCGTGTGGAAGACAGGGTGTTTGTGGAGGTGCCAATCAGACTTGAAGCATTATCCGCTATCCAAGTAACAAGCTGTTGACACTAGTGTTGGTTCAAGAGCGTAGTACTGCAGCGGTCCCCAACAATTTGGGACAGGACGTGTGAGCGAGTAGATGTGCCACTTTATTGTTGCGAAATTAGTGCTTGCACACGACCTCGGCCTCTGCCTGCACCACCATCACGTTCACCTCCTTGTTCCTTGCCAACGCCCTTGCGCATTTTGCTTGTATACTGCGACAACAGTCACAGGAGAGGATTTTAGTTCCCTAACCTGTATGAACGTATGACGTACAACAGTGTGGTGACTGTTGAGATGACAAGAGTTAGGATTTTAGTTCCCTAACCTGAATAAAGGTATGACTTACAACAGTGTGGTGACTGTTGAGATGACAAGAGTTAGGATTTTAGTTCCCTAACCTGAATAAAGGTACGACTTACAACAGTGTGGTGACTGTTGAGATGACAAGAGTTAGGATTTTAGTTCCCTAACCTGTATGAACGTATGACGTACAACAGTGTGGTGACTGTTGAGATGACAAGAGTTAGGATTTTAGTTCCCTAACCTGTATGAACGTATGACGTACAACAGTGTGGTGACTGTTGAGATGACAAGTGTTAGGATTTTAGTTCCCTAACCTGTATAAACGTATGACGTACAACAGTGTGGTGACTGTTGAGATGACAAGAGTTAGGATTTTAGTTCCCTAACCTGAATAAAGGTATGACTTACAACAGTGTGGTGACTGTTGAGATGACAAGAGTTAGGATTTTAGTTCCCTAACCTGTAGAAAGGGTATGACGTACACCTGTCTGGTGACTGTTGAGATGACAAGAGTTAGGATTTTAGTTCCCTAACCTGAATAAAGGTATGACTTACAACAGTGTGGTGACTGTTGAGATGACAAGAGTTAGGATTTTAGTCCCTAACCTGTATTAAGGTAGTACGTACACCTGTCTGGTGACTGTTTTGATGACAAGAGTTAGGATTTTAGTTCCCTAACCTGAATAAAGGTATGACTTACAACAGTGTGGTGACTGTTGAGATGACAAGAGTTAGGATTTTAGTTCCCTAATCTGTAGAAAGGGTATGACGTACACCTGTCTGGTGACTGTTTTGATGACAAGAGTTAGGATTTTAATTCCCTAACCTGAATAAAGGTATGACTTACAACAGTGTGGTGACTGTTGAGATGACAAGAGTTAGGATTTTAGTTCCCTAACCTGTAGAAAGGGTATGACGTACACCTGTCTGGTGACTGTTGAGATGACAAGAGCTAGGATTTTAGTTCCCTAACCTGTATAAACGTATGACGTACAACAGTGTGGTGACTGTTGAGATGCCAAGAGTTAGGATTTTAGTTCCCTAACCTGAATAAAGGTATGACTTACAACAGTGTGGTGACTGTTGAGATGACAAGTGTTAGGATTTTAGTTCCCTAACCTGTATGAACGTATGACGTACAACAGTGTGGTGACTGTTGAGATGACAAGAGTTAGGATTTTAGTTCCCTAACCTGTGTGAACGTATGACGTACAACAGTGTGGTGACTGTTGAGATGACAAGTGTTAGGATTTTAGTTCCCTAACCTGTATGAACGTATGACGTACAACAGTGTGGTGACTGTTGAGATGACAAGTGTTAGGATTTTAGTTCCCTAACCTGTATAAACGTATGACGTACACCTGTCTGGTGACTGTTTTGATGACAAGAGTTAGGATTTTAATTCCCTAACCTGAATAAAGGTATGACTTACAACAGTGTGGTGACTGTTGAGATGACAAGAGTTAGGATTTTAGTTCCCTAACCTGTAGAAAGGGTATGACGTACACCTGTCTGGTGACTGTTGAGATGACAAGAGCTAGGATTTTAGTTCCCTAACCTGTATAAACGTATGACGTACAACAGTGTGGTGACTGTTGAGATGCCAAGAGTTAGGATTTTAGTTCCCTAACCTGAATAAAGGTATGACTTACAACAGTGTGGTGACTGTTGAGATGACAAGTGTTAGGATTTTAGTTCCCTAACCTGTATGAACGTATGACGTACAACAGTGTGGTGACTGTTGAGATGACAAGAGTTAGGATTTTAGTTCCCTAACCTGTATGAACGTATGACGTACAACAGTGTGGTGACTGTTGAGATGACAAGTGTTAGGATTTTAGTTCCCTAACCTGTATGAACGTATGACGTACAACAGTGTGGTGACTGTTGAGATGACAAGTGTTAGGATTTTAGTTCCCTAACCTGTATGAACGTATGACGTACAACAGTGTGGTGACTGTTGAGATGACAAGTGTTAGGATTTTAGTTCCCTAACCTGTATGAACGTATGACGTACAACAGTGTGGTGACTGTTGAGATGACAAGAGTTAGGATTTTAGTTTCCTAACCTGTATAAACGTATGACGTACAACAGTGTGGTGACTGTTGAGATGACAAGAGTTAGAATTTTAGTTCCCTAACCTGAATAAAGGTATGACTTACAAAAGTGTGGTGACTGTTGAGATGACAAGAGTTAGGATTTTAGTTCCGTAACCTGTAGAAAGGGTATGACGTACACCTGTCTGGTGACTGTTTTGATGACAAGAGTTAGGATTTTAGTTCCCTAACCTGAATAAAGGTATGACTTACAACAGTGTGGTGACTGTTGAGATGACAAGAGTTAGGATTTTAGTTCCCTAACCTGTAGAAAGGGTATGACGTACACCTGTCTGGTGACTGTTGAGATGACGAGAGTTAGGATTTTAGTTCCCTAACCTGAATAAAGGTATGACTTACAACAGTGTGGTGACTGTTGAGATGACAAGTGTTAGGATTTTAGTTCCCTAACCTGTATGAACGTATGACGTACAACAGTGTGGTGACTGTTGAGATGACAAGAGTTAGGATTTTAGTTCCCTAACCTGTATGAACGTATGACGTACAACAGTGTGGTGACTGTTGAGATGACAAGAGTTAGGATTTTAGTTCCCTAACCTGTATGAACGTATGACGTACAACAGTGTGGTGACTGTTGAGATGACAAGTGTTAGGATTTTAGTTCCCTAACCTGTATGAACGTATGACGTACAACAGTGTGGTGACTGTTGAGATGACAAGTGTTAGGATTTTAGTTCCCTAACCTGTATGAACGTATGACGTACAACAGTGTGGTGACTGTTGAGATGACAAGTGTTAGGATTTTAGTTCCCTAACCTGTATGAACGTATGACGTACAACAGTGTGGTGACTGTTGAGATGACAAGAGTTAGGATTTTAGTTCCCTAACCTGTATAAACGTATGACGTACAACAGTGTGGTGACTGTTGAGATGACAAGTGTTAGGATTTTAGTTCCCTAACCTGTATTAAGGTAGTACGTACACCTGTCTGGTGACTGTAATGCTTTGAAGAGAGGATTTTAGTCCCTAACCTGTATTAAGGTAGTACGTACACCTGTCTGGTGACTGTAATGCTTTGAAGAGAGGATTTTAGTCCCTAACCTGTATTAAGGTAGTACGTACACCTGTCTGGTGACTGTTTTGATGACAAGAGTTAGGATTTTAGTTCCCTAACCTGTATTAAGGTAGTACGTACACCTGTCTGGTGACTGTAATGCTTTGAAGAGAGGATTTTAGTCCCTAACCTGTATTAAGGTAGTACGTACACCTGTCTGGTGACTGTAATGCTTTGAAGAGAGGATTTTAGTCCCTAACCTGTATTAAGGTAGTACGTACACCTGTCTGGTGACTGTTTTGATGACAAGAGTTAGGATTTTAGTTCCCTAACCTGTATTAAGGTAGTACGTACACCTGTCTGGTGACTGTAATGCTTTGAAGAGAGGATTTTAGTCCCTAACCTGTATTAACGTAGTACGTACACCTGTCTGGTGACTGTAATGCTTTGAAGAGAGGATTTTAGTCCCTAACCTGTATTAAGGTAGTACGTACACCTGTCTGGTGACTGTTTTGATGACAAGAGTTAGGATTTTAGTTCCCTAACCTGTATTAAGGTAGTACGTACACCTGTCTGGTGACTGTAATGGTTTGAAGAGAGGATTTTAGTCCCTAACCTGTATTAAGGTACTAAGTACAAGAGTGTGGTGACTCTAATGGTCACAGAAAAGCTTGGATTCCAATCTGTATCACCCTGCCTATATCCTCCTAGATTAGTCCTGAGAAGGACTGTTCTGGTCACTGGAAATCTTGGACTCCGATCTGGATCACCCTGCCTATGTCCTCCTAGATTAGTCCTGAGAAGGACTGTTGTGGTCAGCAGCAGTTTAACCTGATCCGGATCTACCTATGAGGGCCGCAAATCTGTCCCTAATCAGCAGCAGACACTCTCCCTACACTCACTGTCTGGAAGGCTGTGTGCCGAGCACAGCGCGCCGGGACTTATAAAGGCTCGGTGACACTGTGCAGGCCGGCCAATCACTGCTATACCACAACTAACAGGGCTGTGGCATTGCAGTGGTCTGTCAGCCAATCCCTGCACGTGGGCTGGCTCTCAAAAGAGCGCCAACATGGAGAGATGACGACCACGAGCACAGCACGAGTATCGCGAGATTACTCGATGCTCGGCGAGTCGCCCGAGTACAGTGATACTCGTGCGAGTAACAAGTAGTGCCGAGCATGTTCGCTCAACACTAACAAGCATGTTGCTATCATCAGAATCGAACTAAAAAAAGAGGAATAATACCTCGGGTTTCTCATGGGAGTCAGAGAGTTATTTTATTAGCCTGTTTAGGCTGGATGATGCTTTCTGGAATAAAAGAAATTGTATCTAATTCTATAGGGACTTAGAAAACCAAAACTATTGCATCCAAGCCATAAAAGGATGAAAACAAATAAAGGTTTATAAGATGTATAGGACCTAAAAAATATAAGATAAAATATATAAGCTTTAATCATATAATTTAAGAAGAGATATACAATATAAAAATTTGATCGATAGCCACTTTCCATTATGGCTCAAGGGACATCTCATCAGACACTGAGCAGAAAACATATCCACAAAGTGCTGTTTCAATTCCACTAAATGTTAAAAAATATATATATTAAAGAATAAAAGTTTATAGAGAAAATATATATGTATATTACTAAGATAAAATTATTGAAATAAAAAGAAGTCTAAAGGCCACGTCACACGTTTCAATTTTATGAACGATATTGTTAGCGATCACGTGCACGCGCGATCGCTAACAATATCGTTCAGATCGCTGGTGAGCTGTCACACAGACAGACTCACCAGCGATCAATTGACCAGAAACATCGTGGAAAGGATTTAAATATCATTTCCACGATGTCTTGACGACTGATAAGCCAGCTCCCAGCGCCTCTCACAAGCGCTGGGAGCTGGTATCCAAGGTAAACTGCGGGTATCTAGGCAGCGCGTGCTGCCTAGATACCCGACGTGTACCTTAGTTACCAGCCTCCTCCGCTCACCGGCTGGTATCTAGGGTAAAATCGCTTGATTACACGCAGCGATGCACAAACGATATCGCTTAAGCGATCAAAAAAGTAGATCGCTCAAGCGATATCGTTCATAAAATTGAAGCGTGTGACGTGGCCTTTACACATATAAAATATAAAATATAAGGAACATAAAAACTGCAGATTAAAAATGACATAAAAAGGGTTTGGAGTCACCATTAATTTAGAACTAAGTGTAATTTTTGTAATGATCCACAAGATGGCGATATTACTGATGCAGTAGCCATGACAACTCATGTTAAATATAGGCAGGTCCACTGTAGTGCAATTGTCCGCCACAAGGTGGCAGCAGAGTAGCTGTTTCATATATGTACCAGAGTTCTGAAACCACAGACTAACTTATATGTCTATGGATTGTATACATATGATAAAACAATATAAAGTAATTAGAACTGGTTTCAGACGACTGCTGTCCCCCTCTGCTCCAGTCACTGTACTAAAAACCATTGTGTGCCCTTAATCTCTGTTTGGAACTCTGTTATACACTGGGCTCGCTTTTTTGTATCAATGTGTGCACTAAATGTATCGTCCCTGATTTTACTGTTGTTATATATTGGAAAAAATCTTTTATAAAATTTAAATAAACTTTGATATCTTTGCATATAAACTCCTGTTGTTCTCCTGTTAATAATAAATGGCCTGGAGGTGCACTTTAACTGTATGAGCCGAAAATAAGATGTGGTCATTGAACTACATGTATATACTATATATGTACCATAGTAGAAAATGAAGAAAAAAGCATAAAACTATTCAGTGTAACACCTAAATCAATTCAGTAATCAGATTTAATCATCTAGGTTTGAGGGAATTAAGTCTGTACATCCAATATTTTTCTTTTTTCTTCAAAACTTCAAATCTATTGACTGTATGTATAGAGACACATTCAATGGGTAAAATTTTCATTTTGGTATAGTCTTTATCATGGAATTCTGTATAATGCCAGGATACCCCATGCTGCTTGAAACCATTCTTGATGTTGGACCTGTGTTTGTTTAACCTTGCATGTAATGTCTGCACTGTTCTCCCAATATATTGCAGCCTGCAGGGACACTCAATTAGGTAAATTAAATACCTGGAACAGTAATTCATATTCTGTTTTATAGAAAAAAGCTCCCCAGTGACACTGGAGCTGAAATTATCAGTCTCACATATCACTTTGCAACAAAGGCAATTTCTCTTCCCACATTTTGTTATTTTGGCATTCAGTATTTTATCATCTTTGCTCTGTAATGGATTCTTATTCAAACGACTAGGTGCAACTATTCCTTTTACATTTAGGGCTCTACGAAAGGTTATCTTTGGTTTGGGTGGAAGAATGTTCTCTAGCACTGGGTCATTTTTCAGAATATGCCAGTGTTTATCTAGAACCTTTCTAATACTTTTATGATATTTGTTGTATCTGGTGATAAAATTGTAACCAAATTCATTATCTGTGGCTGGTTTAACATGTTTTGCTAATAATTGTTCTTGTTTATAATTTTTACTGAGTTTTTTTGCGTTTTTTATCAGTCTTCTGGGGTATTTTCTCTGTTTAAAACGCTCAATAAGAATTTCTGATTGTTCTTCGAAATCAGCATCTCTGGTGCAATTTTTCCGAATTCTTTTTAATTGATTCAAGGGGATGTTTTTGATCCATTTGTTGTAATGCCACTCGTATAGTGGATATAACTGTTTTTGTCAATAATCTTAAAATATGTCTTAGTAAAAATGGATTCCCCTTCAGTAAAAATGATAAGATCAAGAAAATTTATAACAGATGCATTCATATGGGGTTCAAAGTCCAATCCCCATATATTGCTAAAAATGCCAGATAAAAAACTCTATATCTCCTTTTTCAGTATCCCAAATTAAAAAAATATCATCAATGAATCTTTTATAAATAATTATCCCTTCTTTTTGTTTGTTTCCAAATAAATGTATTTCTTCAAACACCCCCATAAAAAGATTTGCATAAGAGCATGCTACCTTGGACCCCATAGCTGTGCCTTTCCGCTGATGATAAAAACGATTTTGGAACATAAAATAATTATTTTTCAAGATAAAATTCAACCCATCTAAAATAAAGGCTCTTTTTGCATCAGTAAAATTAGTGTCATTTTTTATATAGTGTTCAGTGCAAGCTATACCTATGTCGTGCTCTATATTAGTGTATAGTGATGAAACGTCCAAAGTAATAAATATATAAGTATTTTTCCAAGTGATGTGTTTTAAAATATTAATAAGTTCAGTAGAATCTTTTAAAAAACTGTGCAGATTAAAAACATGGGTTTGGAGAGTTTTATCGATAAAATTGGCCAAATTGCTAGTAAGGGATCCAATACCAGATATAATCGGTCTACCTGGGGGGTCTATGAGCTTCTTGTGAATTTTTGGCAAATGGTATAAAAAAGGGGTGGTAGGAAAATGGTTAATGAGAAATTTCTTCTCATTTTCATTGATGATTAGTTTTTCATGTGCATTATTAATCATGTTGTTATATACTTTAATTAGTGCAGGATAAGGGTCTTCATTTATTAGCCCATAATATTCAGAATCTGAGAGCAGTCTATTTGCCTCTTTCAGATAATCCTCAATGTCCTGTATAACAATTGCACCTCCCTTATCTGCTGCTCTTATTACTATATCGTTGTTTTTTTGCAGGCTTTTCAGAGCTACTTTTTCTTTTGCTGTTAAATTACCTTTGTTTCTGAATCCAGTGTCTTTCACTAGTTTTTCATGTTTTAATTCTCTTAATATGAGGTCTTGAAAGGTTTCCAAACAGTGTCCCTTACTTTCAATGGGGTAAAAAGTCGATTTGGGTTTAAAGTTGGAAACTGCGCACATAGATGTTCCAGAGTCTTTATTTTGTACTGTGGGCTGTATTGCAAAGTGTCTTTTAAGGGTGAGACATCTAATGAAATTATGTACATCAATAAATAGATCAAAATTGTCCGGTTTGCTATCTGGGCAAAACAGGAGACCTTTATTTAGGAGCTTTTTTTCTTCTTCTGTCAGAGTATACTTGGATAGGTTTATTACGTTGTCATCATCTGATGATATTTTGTGATTAATATTTAGTCCACAAAGCTTATTTTTACTTTATTTTTTTTCTTTTTCCCTGTCCCCTAGCTCCTCTACTTTTTTTTCTTTTTCCCAAAATGGGGTTGAAAAATTGGGTTATCTGACCCTTTCCTTGTTTCACCATGGATAAAAAAGGCACAACGCCAGTGTTATTATTACTTGAATTGTCAAGGATGATCACATCCCTCTGATTATTTTGTACCACAGGGGCTCCATTCTCAAATCTGATTAGGCTCACATCTAATTTATCCACTGTGACATCTGACACCTTTTTATTGTTGTGCAAGACAATAGGCATAAGTGGCTTTGCCCTATTTATCCTTTCTATTTGCTCTCTTATTTGTTCCAAGTGTTCACTCTCACTCCTATTAGTTTTATTACAGGGAGGTTGATTTAAATTTTCTTCAGTTCTATGTATTACTGCTTTAGTGATAATGACGTTTTTTGTTGGAATTTCACCTGCATTAATTACTTCACTAGTGTTTAACACATTAGTAGTGCTAATTTTATTTATGGGAACTTCAGTGTTGTTTATTGTAGTTGAAATCTCTTCATCAAAAATCTCATCTTCAAATAGTTCATCTGCTATAAGACTGTTATCTTCAATAAAATCAATATTTTCACTAATTACCTCATTGGTTATTATTTCAGAATTTATTACCTCAGAATTTATTGTTTTTTTGGTGTGGTCTTCCAAATAATTTTTTGCATTAGGTGGAACAGCATTTTGTAGACCCTGCTCAATAATCTTACTTGAAGTGCCTTCAGTATTTGTATGCCTATAATTATTGGAAAATTTTCTAGCTTTGAAAAAACGATTATTCTCATCAGTGTTAGAAAAAATCCTGTTCTGTTTAAAAGTATTATTCTCAGGCTTAGTTTTTTTATCAACCGGTTTTCCTCAAGGGAAAAGTTAATTCTGCAGACTATCGGTGCAAACAACACAGCTTGTGTTGATTTGGAAACAGTCAAAGAACTTTTTACTGAAAATGACATAAAGATTATGAAGGATCAACTACATACACTAGAAGATCATCTCAAAAAGGAAATTCAGTATGGAATAGATGCACGTTTTTTAACTGTATATATTGAAGAAAAAATTTGTCCTACAGGTTTGAGGCTAGTTTTAGCCTCTCCTTTTCAGGATGATAATGACTTTTCAAAGAAATGGGATGGTATTCTCAATAGATGTATGTTAGACCTAATGACCTTATTATGTGAAAAACGCACTTTACTAGCGGAACAAGAAACCAAGGAAATTGAGAACATTAGTAGAGATTTATATAGATTTGAGATACATCCCGAATATAAGAGAATATGTTCTAGTATAAGTATTAACCTGAAACAAATAGAACATGAAACCGTGATAAGAAAATCCAAGAAATTGAATAGGGATAGGTCTGACTACCTTGATAAAAAAAACTAAGCCTGAGAACAATACTTTTAAACAGAACAGGAATTTTTCTAACAACAATTATTAGCAAAACATGTTAAACCAGCCACAGATAATGAATTTGGTACAATTTTATCACCAGATACAACAAATATCATAAAAGTATTAGAAAGGTTCTAGATAAACACTGGCATATTCTGAAAAATGACCCAGTGCTAGAGAACATTCTTCCACCCAAACCAAAGATAACCTTTTGTAGAGCCCTAAATGTAAAAGGAATAGTTGCACCTAGTCGTTTGAATAAGAATCCATTACAGAGCAAAGATGATAAAATACTGAATGCCAAAATAACAAAATGTGGGAAGAGAAATTGCCTTTGTTGCAAAGTGATATGTGAGACTGATAATTTCAGCTCCAGTGTCACTGGGGAGCTTTTTTCTATAAAACAGAATATGAATTACTGTTCCAGGTATTTAATTTACCTAATTGAGTGTTCCTGCAGGCTGCAATATATTGGGAGAACAGTGCAGACATTACATGCAAGGTTAAACAAACACAGGTCCAACATCAAGAATGGTTTCAAGCAGCATGGGGTATCCTGGCATTATACAGAATTCTATGATAAAGACTATACCAAAATGAAAATTTTACCCATTGAATGTGTCTCTATACATACAGTCAATAGATTTGAAGTTTTGAAGAAAAAAGAAAAATATTGGATGTACAAACCTAGATGATTAAATCTGATTACTGAATTGATTTAGGTGTTACACTGAATAGTTTTATGCTTTTTTCTTCATTTTCTACTATGGTACATATATGAAACAGCTACTCTGCTGCCACCTTGTGGCGGACAATTGCACTACAGTGGACCTGCCTATATTTAACATGAGTTGTCATGGCTACTGCATCAGTAATATCGCCATCTTGTGGATCATTACAAAAATTACACTTAGTTCTAAATTAATGGTGACTCCAAACCCTTTTTATGTCATTTTTAATCTGCAGTTTTTATGTTTCTTATATTTTATATTTTATAAGTGTTAGACTTCTTTTTATTTCAATAATTTTATCTTAGTAATATACATATATATTTTCTCTATAAACTTTTATTCTTTAATATATATATTTTTTAACATTTAGTGGAATTGAACCAGCACTTTGTGGATATGTTTTCTGCTCAGTGTCTGATGAGATGTCCCTTGAGCCATAATGGAAAGTGGCTATCGATCAAATTTTTATATTGTATATCTCTTCTTAAATTATATGATTAAAGCTTATATATTTTATCTTATATTTTTTAGGTCCTATACATCTTATAAACCTTTATTTGTTTTCATCCTTTTATGGCTTGGATGCAATAGTTTTGGTTTTCTAAGTCCCTATAGAATTAGATACAATTTCTTTTATTCCAGAAAGCATCATCCAGCCTAAACAGGCTAATAAAATAATTCTCTGACTCCCATGAGAAACCCGAGGTATTATTCCTCTTTTTTTAGTTTGATTCTGATGATAGCAACATGCTTGTATATATATATTTTTACCAATTAGATTTATGAATTTTTTTATGGAATGTGGCAAGAGATATAAGGTTGGAAGAAATAGCATGCTCATTTTAACAATATCGATGTTTTTTACTGTGTATACTTTGTTTAAGTCCATTCTTTTGAAAAGGGTGTTTCCCTCATGTCATGATGTCACTGATGACAAATTGGATTTTTTTCTTGGGAGGAGGGGTTGTTAACCTGTAATATACTTATATAATCGGCAGTTGGGAACTCGGGCACTGTAGCCGAATCTCAACATGCTTTGCGGGACTGCGAGTGATGACGCGTAGCGTCATCACGAGCCGCAGCCGCACTGCACCTCCCGCAGAACAAACCCCACACACACACGAGACCCGGCCACAGACAGAGGGAGAGGAGCTCCGGACCGCACACTCCATCCCCCGGGAGAGCAACCCCCACACACAGCTGCTGACAGCCGCAGCCGCACTGCAGCTCCTGGACCCTGACAACTAACCCCACACACAGAGACAGCAGACCCGGCCAGACAGAAAGGAACAGGAGCGCTGAGACACGGAGAGAGGAGCCCCGACCTCACACCTTGCACCTCCGACACAGCAACCCCCACAGACACCAGCTGATAGGAGATCTGGTGAGAGACACACCACGCAGACACAGGAGCAATAACCACCAGCACAACATACACATATAACAACATACACATACACATACATACATACACTCTATATACATATACATATACACTATTTCAACACACACATATAGATATAGAGTATATACACATATATACATACATGTACATATACAGTATATACACATACCGTATATACACATATATATTGATATACAGTATATACACATAAATACAAGTATATACACTTATATACATATACAGTATATACACATATATTCATACATATATACTATATACACATATATCCATGTATATAGCTATACAGTATATGCACTCTCATACATATACACTATATACACACAGATATATATATAATATATACACATATATACATATACACTATATACACACAGATATATATAGATATACACTATATCCACACAATTATATATGATATACTGTATATACACACAGCTAGATATATATCTTAATACACAGTATATACACACTGATACATATAGATATACAGTATATACACATATATAGATATACAGTATATACACATATATAGATGTACAGTATATTTACATATACACTACATACACATATATATACACTATATACACACATATTATATATATATACACATATATATACAGTATATACACATATATAGATAGATGTACATATACTGTATATACACATATATAGATACATGTACATGTACAGTTTATACACATATCTACTTAGTATATACACATGTATACATTGATGTTGATATACTGTATATACACACACATCGCCCAGAGCTGCTTCTCTCCTCACCCCTCTAGCCCAGAGCCGCTTCTCTCCTCACCCCTCCAGCCCAGAGATGCTTCTCTCCTCACCCCTCCAGCCCAGAGCCGCTTCTCTCCTCACCCCTCCAGCCCAGAGCCGCTTCTCTCCTCACCCCTCCAGCCCAGAGCCGCTTCTCTCCTCACCCCTCCAGCCCAGAGCCGCTTCTCTCCTCACCCCTCCAGCCCAGAGCCGCTTCTCTCCTCACCCCTCCAGCCCAGAGCCGCTTCTCTCCTCACCCCTCCAGCCCAGAGCTGCTTCTCTCCTCACCCCTCCAGCCCAGAGCCGCTTCTCTCCTCACCCCTCCAGCCCAAAGCCGCTTCTCTCCTCACCCCTCCAGCCCAGAGCCGCTTCTCTCCTCACCCCTCCAGCCCAGAGCCGCTTCTCTCCTCACCCCTCCACCACAGAGCCGCTTCTCTCCTCACCCCTCCACCACAGAGCCGCTTCTCTCCTCACCCCTCCAGCCCAGAGCCGCTTCTCTCCTCACCCCTCCACCACTGAGCCGCTTCTCTCCTCACCCCTCCACCACTGAGCCGCTTCTCTCCTCACCCCTCCACCACTCAGCCGCTTCTCTCCTCACCCCTCCATCACTCAGCCACTTCTCTCCTCACCCCTCCAGCCCAGAGCCGCTTCTCTCCTCACCCCTCCAGCCCAGAGCCGCTTCTCTCCTCACCCCTCCAGCCCAGAGCCGCTTCTCTCCTCACCCCTGCACCACAGAGCAGCTTCTCTCCTCACCCCTCCACCACAGAGCCGCTTCTCTCCTCACCCCTCCAGCCCAGAGCCGCTTCTCTCCTCACCCCTCCACCACTGAGCCGCTTCTCTCCTCACCCCTCCACCACTGAGCCGCTTCTCCTCACCCCTCCACCACTCAGCCGCTTCTCTCCTCACCCCTCCATCACTCAGCCGCTTCTCTCCTCACCGCTCCACCACTGAGCTGCTTCTCTCCTCACCCCTCCACCACAGAGCCGCTTCTACCCTCACCCCTCCACCACACAGCCGCTTCTCTCCTCACCCCTCCACCACACAGCCGCTTCTATCCTCACCCCTCCACCATAGAGCCACTTCTCTCCTCACCCCTCCACCACATACCCGCCGCTATACTCTGCTACCCACAGAGCCGCATCCATACTCTGCTACCCACAGAGCCGCCTCCATTCTCTGCTAACTACAGAGCCGCCTCCATACTCTGCTACCCACAGAGCCGCCTCTATACTCTGCTACCCACTGACCCCCTCTATACTCTGCTACCCACAGACCCGCCTCTATACTCTGCTACCCACAGAGCCCCCTCCATACTCTGCTACCCACAGAGCCGCCTCCATACTCTGCTACCCACAGAGCCGCCTCTATATTCTGCTACCCACAGAGCCGCCTGTATACTCTGCTACCCACAAAGCCGCCTGTATACTCTGCTACCCACAGAGCCGACTCTATACCCTGCTACCCACAGAGCCGCCTCCATACTCTGCTACCCACAGAGCCGCCTCCATATTCTGCTACCCACAGAGCCGCCTGTATACTCTGCTACCCACAAAGCCGCCTGTATACTCTGCTACCCACAGAGCCGACTCTATACCCTGCTACCCACAGAGCCGCCTCCATACTCTGCTACCCACAGAGCCGCCTCCATACTCTGCTACCCACAGAGCTGCCTGTATACTCTGCTACCCTCAGAGCCGCCTGTATACTCTGCTACCCACAGAGCCGACTCTATACCCTGCTACCCAAAGAGCCGCCTCCATACTCTGCTACCCACAGAGCCGCCTCCATACTCTGCTACCCACAGAGCTGCCTGTACACTCTGCTACCCTCAGAGCCGCCTGTATACTCTGCTACCCACAGAGCCGCCTCTATACTCTGCTACTTACACAGCCGCCTCTATACTCTGCTACCCACACAGCCGCCTCTATACTCTGCTACCCACAGAGCCGCCTGTATACTCTGCTACCCACTGACCCCCTCTATACTCTGCTACCCACATAGCCGCCTCTATACTCTGCTACCCACATAGCCGCCTCTATACTCTGCCTCACACAACCACCTCTATACTCTGCTACCCACATATCCGCCTCTATACTCTGCTACCCACAGAGCCGCCTGTATACTCTGCTACCCACAGAGCTGCCTGTATACTCTGCTACCCTCAGAGCCGCCTGTATACTCTGCTACCCACAGAGCCGACTCTATACCCTGCTACCCAAAGAGCCGCCTCCATACTCTGCTACCCACAGAGCCGCCTCCATACTCTGCTACCCACAGAGCTGCCTGTATACTCTGCTACCCTCAGAGCCGCCTGTATACTCTGCTATCCACAGAGCCGACTTTATACCCTGCTACCCAAAGAGCCGCCTCCATACTCTGCTACCCACAGAGCCGCCTCCATACTCTGCTACCCACAGAGCTGCCTGTACACTCTGCTACCCTCAGAGCCGCCTGTATACTCTGCTACCCACAGAGCCGCCTCTATACTCTGCTACTTACACAGCCGCCTCTATACTCTGCTACCCACACAGCCGCCTCTATACTCTGCTACCCACAGAGCCGCCTGTATACTCTGCTACCCACTGACCCCCTCTATACTCTGCTACCCACATAGCCGCCTCTATACTCTGCTACCCACATAGCCGCCTCTATACTCTGCCTCACACAGCCACCTCTATACTCTGCTACCCACAGAGCCGCCTGTATACTCTGCTACCCACTGACCCCCTCTATACTCTGCTACCCACATAGCCGCCTCTATACTCTGCTACCCACATAGCCGCCTCTATACTCTGCCTCACACAGCCACCTCTATACTCTGCTACCCACATATCCGCCTCTATACTCTGCTACCCACAGAGCCGCCTGTATACTCTGCTACCCACAGAGCTGCCTGTATACTCTGCTACCTACAGAGCCGCCTGTATACTCTGCTACCCACAGAGCCGCCTCTATACTGTGCTACTTACACAGCCGCCTCTATACTCTGCTACTTACACAGCCGCCTCTATACTCTGCTACCCACAGAGCCGCCTCTATACTCTGCTACTTACACAGCCGCCTGTATACTCTGTTACCCACACACCCGCCTGTTGTCACGGGTGGCACGGATGACAGGGTGGAGGCCACGCGCTGACGATCCCAGCGTTTGGCCCATCAGCCATAATGGTGGAGGATGGTCCGTCTCTTTCAGGGGCATTTACCTTCTGTGTTGATGGAGAGAAGGTGTGATGAGATCTCTCTATTATGGGGAGACGGCTGTGGAGGTCTTGCGCTCGGTCTGGTTTTATCCACCAATGTTGTAGGTCACTAGGACCCAGCAGACTCCTTCCACCTTTATAAGGAGGTTCATTACCCTTCCTCGGTGCAGGTGATAGTTCCTTGTGCACACTTTATCCTTGCTCCAGCAGAAGCTGAGATTGTGGAGGTTGCTGTGTTCTGCTGTCAGATAAGTGTTTCCTTTTCCCAAATGTCTGTCTTCCCTGGTGTTTGTCTTTAGTTGATAGTGGAGGGGTCTAGTGAACCTCTCCATCTGATCCTTAGATAGGATAGATCTAGGATCAGAGAGGGACGAGGTTCGTGGTCGGCGACAGTTGAGGAGACTGTATAGGGACGTTAGGGCAGACAGGGTCAGCTCTAGGAAGTCTAGGGGTCACCGTCTCCTTCTTGTGCCCTTAGCATTAGGGACTCCTGATTCCCCCCCCCCCGTCGTTATCCTACGCTGGGTGTCTTCCCCACTCCCAGCGTGACATTATCACCTGCCATAACTGTAAGTGAAGGAAGAGGAGGATTTGATTTTCCTTCCTTTCCTTATGGATCCTGTGTCTGCTTTGGCCCAGCAGCTGCAGACCTTGTCTTTGGAGGTTGCGGACCTTCGGTCGGCTCTGCAGGGACCACAACCGCAAAATGGTGTCTTGGGGAATCAAGCAGTGGGTCCGGCCAGACCGGAACCTAAGGTTGCCCTCCCTGACAGGTTTTCAGGAGGCAGAGACGTGGCACGGTGAACACACTGCGTCTTATTGCACTTGTGGAGGCTCGTCCATTTCTATGGCTCCCTACAGATCCTGACTATGGGGATACGACCCAAATTAATACAGCCTGGAGAGAGATCGCCCAAGAGATGTTCCCTGCGTTCCATCGGAGTGACCATGAGGAACAGAGCAATCTAAGTAAGTTAAATGAGTTCACACGTTATATATTGCATTTACTGTATATATACTCGTGTATAAGCCGACCCGTGTATAAGCCGACCCCCCTATTTTTGCCCCGAAAAACTATGAAAACATATTCACCGCCATCCTGGTATACAGCGGCTATCACTGGTAGACAGCCCCCCAGCAGAGTATACACCTCCCCCTGCAGAGTATACAGGCCCCCAGATGGGTATACATGCCCCCATATTGTGGTATACAGGCAGGGGCGGACTGGCCCAGGTGCCACGGGTCATGCGGCTGCAGGAGCATGAATAATCCGCATGTCCCTGAAGCAGCAGGCGGAAACGGAAGCTCCTGGCCGCGCGATGACGTCATCAGCACGCGGCTGCGTCCGGGAGTGAGCGTCTGTGAGTGGCGTGCGGCTGCGACTGTTAGCGAGCGGCTGTGAGGAGCGCGAGGCTGCGGCTGGGAGCGAGCCATAGGAGAATGCGGGAGCTGCGGTGACTGTGAGGCGGCCGCCAGTCATCACCCCCCCCCCACCCCCCGTCCTCACCTGTGTCGGGCCGGTGAGGGAGGGTTGCGACCCAAACTGTAGGGTGCCAGTCAGTCCCTGTATACAGGGCCCTCAGTGTGTGTACAGGCCCCCCCAGCAGTGGGTATACAGGGCCCCCAGCAGTGGGTAGACAGTGGCCCAGTGGGTTTACAGGGCCCCCAGCAGTGGGAATACAGGGCCCCCATAGCAGGGTATACAGGACCCTGAATGTGTTATCATGCTCCACCGCATAGTTGCCTATATTTGGATGGGGTCACAACAGTACAATGAGTTTAATGTCTGATCCTCCTGGCTCTTTCGGCCAAGGGGTTGGGTGTATATAAATACCACTAATGACCAGAGTCTGGTGCCCGCACTATTACATTCTCTATGCGTTGACATGTGTCCTGCCTCATTTGTGATTGTGGCCACGTGAGCTCAATGTCCGTAATGCTGTTGATGATGTTCCACACTGTCGTGTCACTGTGCCTTGTATACACATTACACACACAAAATGAATAAAATGTTATTGTTGATTTGTACACATACTTTTGTTGTTTCAAATATTACACATCTCTAAACCCGGTTTCAAATCATTTCACAGTTGACCATCTTAAAAAACGGTGGAGGAGCTGCCGGGACCAGCATAAGAAGCAGTACCGGCAGTACTCAGAGAGACAACCGGGAGCCGCTCCATTGCTGAACCACTACCACTTTTACGACCGGCTGTCCTTCCTTCACCCGGTGGCCCGTATGCCAAGGTATGTGTCTGCAGCACTGTTGTGTACATTTAGTATTATTTATTAATATATACATTAGGTTCCATTTCGGCTCTGTGGGTAGCAGAGTATACACGTGGCTCTGTGGGTAGCAGAGTATACAGGCGGGTCTGTGGGTAGCAGAGTATACAGGCGGGTCTGAGGTAGCAGAGTATACAGGCGGGTCTGTGGGTAGCAGAGTATACAGGCGGGTCTGAGGTAGCAGAGTATACAGGCGGGTCTGAGGTAGCAGAGTATACAGGCGGGTCTGTGGGTAGCAGAGTATACAGGCGGGTCTGAGGTAGCAGAGTATAAAGACGGCTCTGTGGGTAGCAGAGTATACAGGCGGGTCTGTGGGTAGCAGAGTATACAGGCGGGTCTGAGGTAGCAGAGTATACAGGCGTCTCTGTGGGTAGCAGAGTATACAGGCGGGTCTGAGGTAGCAGAGTATACAGGCGTCTCTGTGGGTAGCAGAGTATACAGGCGGGTCTGTGGGTAGCAGAGTATAAAGACGGCTCTGTGGGTAGCAGAGTATACAGGCGGGTCTGTGGGTAGCAGAGTATACAGGCGGGTCTGAGGTAGCAGAGTATACAGGCGGGTCTGTGGGTAGCAGAGTATACAGGCGGGTCTGTGGGTAGCAGAGTATACAGGCGGCTCAGTGGGTAGCAGAGTATATAGGTGATGAGAATAGGGTTAATAGATGGTGCTACAGTGTTGGGGCGTGCTAGAGGGAGCAGAGATCCGATTACTGCCATCATTACTGACCTTATTAAAGATAGCGGCCGCAGCTAAATGACATCATGGCAAAGGTAAACATGGGGTGTGGTTAGCTGCAGGAGGTTAGTGAGAGGTGTGGGTTGTTTGGCAGAGGGCGTGGTGTGGGCGTGGTGAGCGCGGCTCCTGCGTCAGATACGCTGCGAGCGCGGAACCGCGGCACATCTCCAGGAGCAGAGGACGTGTCCGGTACGTCTGTAGCCCCCGGCCTCCCCGTTGTCCGCACACACAGCCCCGCTGTGACCTCTGCAGTGTCACAGGCCCCGGCGGGCGGCTGTCATCTCCTCCTGACACTGACCTCCTCCTGATTTGATTGTCTGTGTTGTCCCCCCCCGCTGTCAGCATCAGTGATCTGCTAAGACCTGTGGGTGCACAGACGGGGGAAGTACAAATGCCAGCATGCCGGGGCGGATTGGGCGCTGTGAGGGGCGCAGGTCTTGCTGTGAGCGGAGGGCGCGAGGCCGCTCGAGAAAACGCTATAGCGGCTGTGTGAGTTAAGCGTCTGCGGCTCGCGAAGGCGCATACGCGTCTCCGCTCGCAGTGACGCTAAGGAGTTTGGGATTCGGCTACAGTGCCGGAATTTCAAACTCCCGATTATATAAATAGATTATATATATATATATTGTATACCTTTCAACCCCTTCCCTGCTTTATATAGATGATATAAGCTAAAAGTTTTGTGAATTAAGTATGTCAAGTTAAAAGTGAAGTCAGGGGGACTTTTTTTTTTCATGTGAACCATTGGTGTTATTGATCGTCTAGATTAGATGGGATGGGGGGGGGGGGTGGTAATCAGGGGGTGAAAAATTATGTATTAGTATGGAATTAGCAAAGAAAGTCACGTATTCCTTTATGTTATGTACAGTTGGTTATTCTTTCATAATAATAACAAATATCTGATTAAGAATACACAGATACACAGAGTCTAAAAAGCGTGCAACTTAATGTTTGACCTATGTTTTTGTTTCCAAATGCAATGCATTCACCAAATTTTTTTTTACTTTACCCACAGAGAAGCTTACTACAGAGGGCGGCGTGCTGTTAACCCTCCACCGCCAAACAGAAGGCGGCGTGGAGAAAACCGACCACCACCACCACGGCCGGCGCCACCACCACCACCGCCGTCGCCGCCGCCACCACCCACCACCAGCATCGCCGCCAGCAGCGCCAGGGCCAGCACCACCACCGCCGCCACCAGCGGCCGGGCCAGCACCACCACCGCCGCCACCAGCGGCAGGGCCATCAACACCACCACCGCCGTCCCCGCCACCACCACCACCACCGCCACCAGCGGCAGGGTCCGCACCACCACCGCCCCCACCAGCGGCAGGGCCAGCACCACCACCGCCACCACCAGCGGCAGGGCCAGCACCACCACCGCCACCACCAGCGGCAGGGCCAGCACCACCACCGACGCCACCAGCGGCAGGCCCAGCTTATGGTCCGATCCCGGGGTCAGCACATTTAAGTGTGCAACAGAGTAATGCTGACTTTGCCTGCAGTATTATACCATTCATGGATAATATTCCATTTGACAGGCTACTGCGGGCAAGGTCAGCATTACAGATATTTGGCTGACAGGCTTCCAGCACTAACGACCCAGGTGATGTGTTCCAATATTTGGATGGGTGGAAAATAAACTCTAACAGGCTAGGCAGGCCCACAACACGGGACAGCCATGTGCCACCCCACAGGGCTTTGCCTCACTGCCAGTGGCCAGCTAACAGGGACCTACCACCGTTCCCTACACCTGTTCAGAGGATCCACCCTGAAGGGTTCGGCCAGGCCATACGTGGGGCCCTTGACCTTTTGCAGGACGGACAGCCCACCTACCAGGACCTGTAGGGCTCCATTTGTTGTTGTTGTTGTTGTTACCTTAATTGTAAAAGGTAGTATTTTTGGGAATGTCCAAACAGTGCTGCCATTTTTTTTTTTTAAACACAGTTTTAAAAACCAGCTTTGTGTCTGTCTTTTTTCAAGGAATGAATGTGGAGTTTTTTTTGTGGTTGGGCTTCAAGTCATCATAATTATTATAATTATTTATTTATATAGCGCCCATAGGTTCCATGGCGCTTTACATGAGGAAAAGGTAGAGAAGGACAAGTACAATAAACATAGACAATAAGGTCATACAGGTACAATAGTAGAGGACCCTGTACGCGTGGGCTCACATTCTACGAGGGGTGGGTGGGGATACAATAGGGTGGGGAAGGTGTCGGTCGTGGGGCGTGTAGCGGGGTCTCATGGCAGGTTGTAGGCCTGTCGGCAGAGGTGAGTCTTTAGAAGTATCTTTAAGGTTCAGAGGGTAGGCGACTGACTGATGAGGTGGGGCAGGGAGTTCCATAGCATGGCGGATGACCGGGAGAAATCCTGTATGCGGTTGTGGTAAGAGGAGATGAGGGTGGACTGTAGGACAAGTTCTTGGGATGAACGCAGGTTGCGTGAGGGATGGTATCGGGAGATCATGTCGGAGATGTATGGTGGGGATAGGTTGTGTAAGGCTTTGAATGTCATGGTCAGTGTTTTAAAGTGAGCTCTCTGTGGGCCAGAGGGGCCAGTGAACGGCTTGGCAGAGGGGGTAGGCAGGGGAGTAGCGTGAGGACAGATGGATTAGTCGGGCAGCAGAGTTTAGTATAGATTGGAGAGGTGCAAGAGAGTTGTCAGGGAGACCTATGCGAAGAAGGTTGCAGTAGTCAAGGCGGGAGATGATGAGGGCATTTATGAGTGTTTCAGCAGTGTCAGGATTGAGGAACGACCGAAATGGTTAAATATTTTTGAGTTGGAGTCACAGGGACTTGGTTAGGGACTACAGGTGGGGCTTGAAGGAGAGGGAGGAGTCAAGGATTACCCCGAGACATTTGGCGTGGGGGACAGGGGAGAGAGCATCATTACCAAGTACTTTACGGCCTGCATGGCGCATGAAGTCACCTTGGTTACTAAGTGTCAAATCATGACTCCACATACAACTGTTGCTGACAAACAGTGCCTGTGTTTGGGGGGTTACTTTATGCCTCGCTATGGCAACAAGACTATGAACACACATGTGAGAGGCTGGGACGTCTACATGCTAGACATCGCGTCTACGCGTTTTGTATGGAGCGTACAGTGGGACCCTTCAACAGGCTCCAGCAGGATGATAGTCCAAGCAACGCCCACGATGCAGGCATAGGATTGGTGCCTGGAAAAATTAGCCCAAGGGGCTGTTTCCCATTTTTGGTATAAATGTAGGCCTAAGGGCCATAAAAAGCTTGTTAGCCAGGGTGTCTCCCAAACCATGATAAGCTTGTTAGCCTGGGTGGCTCAAAAAATTAGCCCAAGGGGCTGTTTCCCATTTTTGGTATAAATGTAGGCCTAAGGGCCATAAAAAGCTTGTTAGCCAGGGTGTCGCCCAAACCATGATAAGCTTGTTAGCCTGGGTGGCTCAAAAAATTAGCCCAAGGGGCTGTTTACCATTTTTGGTATAAATGTAGGCCTAAGGGCCATAAAAAGCTTGTTAGCCAGGGTGTCTCCCAAACCATGATAAGCTTGTTAGCCTGTGTGGCTCGAAAAATTAGCCCAAGGGGCTGTTTCCCATTTTTGGTATAAATGTAGGTCTAAGGGCCATACAAAGCTTGTTAGCCAGGGTGTCTCCCAAACCATGATAAGCTTGTTAGCCTGGGTGGCTCAAAAAATTAGCCCAAGGGGCTGTATCCCATTTTTGGTATAAATGTAGGCCTAAGGGCCATAAAAGGCTTGTTAGCCAGGGTGTCTCCCAAACCATGATAAGCTTGTTAGCCTGTGTGGCTCAAAAAATTAGCCCAAGGGGCTGTTTCCCATTTTTGGTATAAATGTAGGTCTAAGGGCCATACAAAGCTTGTTAGCCAGGGTGTCTCCCAAACCATGATAAGCTTGTTAGCCTGGGTGGCTCAAAAAATTAGCCCAAGGGGCTGTATCCCATTTTTGGTATAAATGTAGGCCTAAGGGCCATAAAAAGCTTGTTAGCCAGGGTGTCTCCCAAACCATGATAAGCTTGTTAGCCTGTGTGGCTCAAAAAATTAGCCCAAGGGGCTGTTTCCCATTTTTGGTATAAATGTAGGTCTAAGGGCCATACAAAGCTTGTTAGCCAGGGTGTCTCCCAAACCATGATAAGCTTGTTAGCCTGGGTGGCTCAAAAAATTAGCCCAAGGGGCTGTTTCCCATTTTTGGTATAAATGTAGGCCTAAGGGCCATAAAAAGCTTGTTAGCCAGGTTGTCTCCCAAAACAAGATAAGCTTGTTAGCCTGTGTGGCTCAAAAAATTAGCCCAAGGGGCTGTTTCCCATTTTTGGTATAAATGTAGGCCTAAGGGCCATAAAAAGCTTGTTAGCCAGGTTGTCTCCCAAAACAAGATAAGCTTGTTAGCCTTTGTGGCTTAAAAAATTAGCCCAAAGGGCTTAATAAAGTCTATTTTTAAATAAAGCAGGGCGCTTGGCCCATTGCATATTATTGCTTGGACTAGGAGCATAGAAGAAGCAAGGCCAACTATGCAGTCCTAGGCTTGGTGCCTCAAAAAATTAGCCCAAAGGGCTTAATAAAGTCTATTTTTACATAAAGCAGGGCGCTTGGCCCATAGCATATTATTGCTTGGACTGGGTGCCGAATGAAATCAACAGAGCTACGGGACTTGTCATTAATTCCTGTCCAAAATGGCATATTGTTAACAGCGCAATATCCCAATCATATAAATTATGATTAGGTTAATCTAGGATTGTGTACTGTCGTCAGGAGGGCTTAGGAACTGTGATGATATCCAATCCTTGTTGAATTTAATTAGAGTGAGCCTGTCGGCATTTTCTGTGGTGAGGCGGGACCTTCTATCAGTGACTATACCCCCAGCGGCACTGAAAACACGCTCTGATGTCACACTAGCAGCTGGGCATGCCAGCACCTCCAAGGCATACAATGACAGCTCAGTCCAAGTGTGCAGCTTGGAAACCCAGTAATTAAAGGGTACAGAAGGGTCGGTTAGGAAGCTGGTACTGTCACTGAGATACTGCTGCACCATGTTGGACAATTGTTGTCTCCTACTCAAGGTCACCGTAGGCAAATTACGTTCTTGATTGGAAGGTCTGTTGAACATCGCCCAGTTGGCGGACATCTTACCCCCACCTCTTCTTGTCATTGATGGCGTTTGTGTCCCAACCAAAGGCTGCTGTTGGAAAGAGCTGGTTCTTCGATGTATAGCGGAGTCAGACGGTGATATTGCCAGCAAAATATCAAGAAGAACCCTCTTTACATGATCCATCGTTAAGCCCCTGGATGAGTGCGACAGCAGCGACTGAAATTTGTCTTTGTACCGTGGGTCCAAAAACGTTGACAACCAGTAGAGGTCGCTGTCATAGATGTGTATGACGCGTGGATCTTTGGAGACACATTGACACATTACTTCAGCCATGTGTGCTAAGCTGCAAAGACTCATCTCCTCGGTTACAACAGAATGAAGATCACTACGCGTCGTGGCCTCTAAATCGGTGTCCGCCTCCTCCTCTTCAGCCCACCCATGCTGTACCGACATAAACGTAGGGTTGGGAGTCCCATCAGGGTTCACATCAGTACCAGAGAAAAATAAATCTTCTTCATCATCACCCTCATCACCATCTTCCTGAACCAATGTAGCCTGCTGATATTGGCTAGGGTGGCTAGGATCAGCGATGTTCAATTCTGGCTCCATAGCCATCCGCTGTGCTCTCAAAGCATCTGTTTTGAGATTCAATAGGGATTCTTGGAGCAGGCAGAGCATGGGGATGGTGAGACTTATAATCGACTGATCCCCACTGACAAGTTTGGTACAGTATTCGAAGTTATCCAGCAACTCGCAAAGGTCAGCGATCCAGACCCACTCGAAAGTACTGATGTGTGTGGTATGACTTCCAGGTTGACGGGCATGTTGCAGCTGAAATTCCGCTATTGCCTTCTGCTGCTCATTAAACCTTGCCAGCATATGGAAGGTGGAGTTCCATCGCGTAGGCATGTCGCAAATTAGCCTGTGTTTCGGCAAGTTAAATTGGATTTGAAGGGCAGAAAGACTTGCAGCTGCTGTGGACGAATGTCTAAAGTGGGCGCAAATTCGCCTCACCTTATCCAGTAGCTCAGATAACTCTGGGTATATTTTGAGGAATTTCTGAACTACCAGGTTCAGGACATGAGCCATGCAAGGCACATGTACAAGTTTACCGTGCTTTATTGCCGCCACAAGGTTTGCACCATTATCGCTCACAACTAGACCTGGTTGTAGTTCCAGTGGGGCCAGCCACTCATCGGTCTGTTGCTTGAGACCTTTCCACAACTCTGTTGCAGTGTGACGTGTGTCACCTAGGCAGATAAGCTTCAGAAGAGCCTGTTGTCGCCTTGCAGAAGCAGTACTGCAAAGCTCCCAACTCGGACGTGATGGTGCTTGAGGCTCAGCAGTGGACAAGGAAGTGGCAGAAGCAGATTGGGCACTGGACATATATGAGGAGGCAGACACCTGGAATGATGTTGGGCCCGCTATTCGTGGAGTTGGAAGTATGTCAGATGGTACAGTTTTAGAAGTTGGGACACTCTCCACCAGGTTGATCCAGTGAGCCGTTAGTGAAATGTATCTGCCCTGTCCACAACTACTTGTCCACGTGTCCGTTGTTAGGTGGACTTTGGCGGTGACAGCATTTGTTAAAGCACGTTTTAAGTTGTTAACCAAGTGCTGGTGTAAGGCGGGAACGGCACTACGTGAGAAAAAGTACCGGCTGGGTACAGAGTATCGTGGTGCTGCCTCAGCCATCAACTCCCGAAAAGACTCTGTACCCACAAGCCTAAACGGCAGCATTTCCACAGCTAACAACTTGGCTATTTTCGCTGTCACTTTTTGGGAATATGGGTGTGTCGGTTGGAACTTCCGCTGTCTTTCATACAGCTGTGGCACAGACAACTGCACGTTTGGACCAGACTGACAAGAGGATTGACTACTGTCATGTCTGTCTTGTAAAGCACCTTGGGAGGAGTACGCTTGAGCAGGAGCTGAAGCCTGAACACTTGCTGGTGAAGGATGTATCTGAGGTGGCCTGGAAGTGTTTGGATCAGAAGGCACTGATTTTGAACCCTGATAGGGTGCCCACTGAATTGGGTGCTTAAGAGACATATGCTTGCGCATACTGCTGGTGCTCTGGTTTCCTTTTACCGTGCCTCTGCTAAGCCTTGCCTGGCACATCTTACAGATAACCATATTTGGTAATGTTGGGCTATCCTTAAAAAATTGCCACACACTGGCTGTTCGTCCTTTATTTTTAATTGGAGGAAGAGGAGGATGACTCTGTTCAACACCAACTGTGGATACATTTTGGGCAACTGTGTTTGCAGTTTGTGCAACAGTTGGCACAGTTTGTGCCACAGTTGACGCTATTTGGGCAACTGTTCTCACAGTTTGTGTTCTGGAGACAGTACGCCTTTGTGATTTTGCCAGTGGTACATAGCCACTTTCGTCCTTCTGGCTGCTCTCTTGGCTATGCAATTCAGCAATCCAGGTAGGATCTGTGGTGTCATCATCCACCCCTTCCAGTTCAAAGGATTCTGGATAAACTGACTGAGCAGGCTGGCCAGATGAGATGTGTGTCTCATCATCCTCATCATCATCCACCTCCTGAGATACTGTTTGCATTTCGTGAAAGTGTCTTTCCTCAGGACGCGCTACTTCCAAACTTTGGCCATGAGTAGACATTTCGTCTACTTCAAGTATCTCGTCAGGCAGTGACAAAGAAACCCCTTGATAAGAACCGAATAAGTCATCCGAGTGACCAAGGTCCATATCCAAATTTTCCTCTGGCTGCCGATGGGTTGAGGCAATATGACGACTTTGAGGATTGGATGGCGCTGCATTGTCTGTAGCGACACTAGAATGTCTTGCCACGGATGATTGCGTACTGCAAGAACCAGTGGTCGAGGGCGTCTGAGCCATCCAAGATGTTATCTTGTCATGCTCATCCGGCCTCAACACACGTTTTCTTTGAGTACTGGGATTTCTAGGTAGAAAAAAGGACGTTCTATCAATCCTAGGCTGTGTACTTGTACCAGTGCCTTCTTGGGCAAGACTGCTGCGGCCACGAGCTCGTCCCTGTCCCTTTGCAACATCCTTTTTGGTAATTGTTTTTTTTTGAGACATTGTAGACGAATGCACAGTCACCGAGTTGGAGTTAGGTGTTGCTGTATGCGTCACTTGCTGGCGGGGTAAGTGTGCGCGCTCACACTTTGCAGTGAAGCCGCACACTACACTCCCTAAAAAAATTAGTTTCAAGTGCGCACAGCCACCGAGATGTGGTTAGGTGTTGCTGAATGCGTCACTTGCTGGCGGGGTAAGTGTGCGCGCTCACACTTGGCAGTGAAGCCGCACACTACACTCCCTAAAAAAATTAGTTTCAAGTGCGCACAGCCACCGAGATGTGGTTAGGTTTGCTTAATGCGTCACTTGCTGGCGGGGTAAGTGTGCGCGCTCACACTTGGCAGTGAAGCCGCACACTACACTCCCTAAAAAAATTGGTTAGAAGTGCGCACAGCCACCGAGATGTGGTTAGGTTAGCTGAATGCGTCACTTGCTGGCGGGGTAAGTGTGTGCTCTCACACTTGGCAGTGAAGCCGCACACTACACTCCCTAAAAAAATTGGTTTGAAGTGCGCACAGCCACCGAGATGTGGTTAGGTTAGCTGAATGCGTCACTTGCTGGCGGGGTAAGTGTGCGCTCTCACACTTGGCAGTGAAGCCGCACACTACACTCCCTAAAAAAATTAGTTTCAAGTGCGCACAGCCACCGAGATGTGGTTAGGTTTGCTGAATGCGTCACTTGCTGGCGGGGTAAGTGTGCGCGCTCACACTTGGCAGTGAAGCCGCACACTACACTCCCTAAAAAAATTGGTTAGAAGTGCGCACAGCCACCGAGATGTGGTTAGGTTAGCTGAATGCGTCACTTGCTGGCGGGGTAAGTGTGCGCTCTCACACTTGGCAGTGAAGCCGCACACTACACTCCCTAAAAAAATTAGTTTCAAGTGCGCACAGCCACCGAGATGTGGTTAGGTTTGCTGAATGCGTCACTTGCTGGCGGGGTAAGTGTGCGCGCTCACACTTGGCAGTGAAGCCGCACACTACACTCCCTAAAAAAATTGGTTAGAAGTGCGCACAGCCACCGAGATGTGGTTAGGTTAGCTGAATGCGTCACTTGCTGGCGGGGTAAGTGTGCGCTCTCACACTTGGCAGTGAAGCCGCACACTACACTCCCTAAAAAAATTGGCTTGAAGTGCGCACAGCCACCGAGATGTGGTTAGGTTAGCTGAATGCGTCACTTGCTGGCGGGGTAAGTGTGCGCTCTCACACTTGGCAGTGAAGCCGCACACTACACTCCCTAAGGTGGAGTACGTGCTAGCAGCAACACACTGGTCTGCCACAGAAAAAATAACGCTCTATGGCTTATTAGGAACAAAAATCGATCTGGTGCAAAAACAAAAAGGAAACAGCACCTCAGCTAAGCCTCTGACTGCAGCTGTTAGCAAAGCTGAGTGAGTAAGCTAAGCTATGAGGTCCGTCCTGTGTGCACTCTAAGGCTTCTCCTTCCTTCCCTCCCTGCCTGCCTGCCTACACAGCACTACTCCGTCCTCCTCCTAGCTCTCAGAAGAGCTTTTTGGGTTAATAAAAGGAATCTTCCCTACACTGACAATCCCTGATCTGCTCCAGCATATATCTCTCTCTCCCTATACTAGGTCAGATCGTCTCAGGAATGTGCCCAAAATGGCGGGGACAAGCCTTATATACTGCCTTGCCTGTCATACATGACATAGGCATCACGATGGACAGCAGCCAATCATAGTCCTGACACAACCAACTTTGCTATGCCATTACTGACTATGATTGGCTATCTTCACAAGTTTTCTGACCTAACACGCACGCTGTGCTGACTCGCAACATAACAGATTCTGTATTCGAGAGTCCGACTCCCGAATACAGTATACAGGACTCGGAATCGTAGACTCGTAGGACTCGGAATCGTAGACTCGCTCAGACTCGCTGCTGACAGCGGGTATCTGTGACGAGTCAAGCTTATTGACATTGAATTCGATTGGACTCGTCACTGTGCGAGTCCAAGCTGGGAGATTCGCCGAGTAACGAGTCCTGCGAGTACCTTCAGAATCGCCGAGTCCCGAGTCCTAGCGAGTAGACTCGCCCATCCCTACTTCTGAATAATAAAGTATGAAGATTTTATTGTGACGTGAGCTGGACATTTTTCCTTGGAATTCTGAGTTAACCTGCAATACCGGCAAGGAGTCACCTGCTCCGTCTGAATGAGGTGTGGCACTCTGGGAATTACTGTTAGTGAGCTGGTCATTCTGTCTGGACTCTGGGTGTAATCCTCAGTATCTGTATTATCCTGTATATATACACTGCACAGTGCCACTTCTCCTGTCTTGTATACTGGATGTAATCCTCAGTATCTGTATTATTCTGTATATATACACTGCACAGTACCATTTCTCCTGTCCTGTATACTGGGTGTAATCCTCAGTATCTGTATTATTTTGTATATACACTGCACAGTACCACTTCTCCTGTATCTGTATACTGGGAGTAGTCCTCAGTATCTGTATTATTTTGTATATATACACTGCACAGTACCGCTTCTCCTGTCCTGTTGTCAGAGAGGCGGTATTGGACTTTGTGAATTTCAGCATTTAAATGTTGTTTAATTATGATTATCCTGAAAAAGGAAGTCATAACTTCTCTTCTGTATAGGTGATGACATTCTCTTCGCGGTGGATCAGTGTTGGCTGCAGATCATTCAGGCGTGTGGACAACAGAACTTAGCTTTAATTAGCAACAAACAGGTACAGATATGAAGGGCTTCGTGGAAACAGGAATATACATATCTTCGATATATCTTTGCAGCATCAGCAGGCTGCTTCTCCTCTCATGCACAGACACAGGGAACGGGTTACATTCACATGGTCTTTCCTGTGTGTGAGCCTCTGAGAGTGTTTCCTTTTTTTTTTTTTATTTATTTTTTTTTTTTGTTTAATCTAACTTTATACACAATGCACAAACCTAGCAATAGAACACTTACATACACAGAAATGGAGTTGTTGCACTAAACATATTCCAACAATCTGATCGCTGGGACCCCACAATCCTGGGAAATGTGTCTTGGAGAGTAACATGTAAATGGAGCTGCGGTTGATTATTCCCTCTGTTGCATCATTCACATGTGGCTCTTCAGATAACACCTTTAAGAAAGTGGTGAGGGGCATGACAACATAAAAGCTAAATTCACTGATCGGGGCTGATGGGTGTTATAGTGTGTGGGCTGGTGGGGCTTGTTTTCCAGGGCTGCTTTTTGTTCCCAGTCCGGCCCTGCCCACAGTCCTCCATATAGACTCACTGATTAAGAAGAAAAAAGTAAATACTCACCTCTCTTCTCACTGCTCCATTCTCCTCAGTATCTGCTCTGCACGTCTCAGCACAGTGGGACTCACTGATGACATCATCGTGCCCCGCTGTGCTGAGCTGCAGAGGGCAGACAGCGGCGGCCGGGACTAAGGAGAAGAATGCTGCTGGCAGAGTTGGCTGGGACTGTAGGAGTGAAAGCAGCATCCGCGGGGCCTACCACTGGTACACACACATCGTACGCACTCAGCTCCACTCCGTATACCTCGTATATACTCGGCTCCGCTCCGTACACCTCGTATACACTCGGCTCTGCTGGGTATGACTCACCGTGGCCGGGTCTTCACGTCGCAGGCGTTGCTTCTCCTGTCACGGTTCCGCGCCTGCGGCTGTGGGGCCCGGTGGTCCAGATCAATGGAGGTTGGCTGAACAGATATGGGGTTAATACTTATTGTCATGATGCCACCTGCGGGAATTCCGGTGATTTCACCGGCGCTGCTTGGGCCTCCAGGGAATGTTCGGCAGCAAGATGGGACGCTCCCCGCAGGGCGAGCGGGAGTCCCCGGGGCCAGGAGCTGCGCTTGGTGGTATATTGCAGCTCGGTGATTCTTAGCATGCGGAGTTAAAGGGAACCAACCACCTCAGATCACCCTAATACACAGTTAGTACATGTCCCTGCACCCTAAGGATACCTTTCCAGCACTGTTTTTGTGTAAAATCTTGCATTAGTATAACTCATATAAAGAGTTTATAAACTTACTAGCCTGGTGACTTCTGGGCGTATCCCTCCTTCTGTTATACTTCAGGGCTGTGCATTGCATGTCTGTGCCCCCCCTTCCTCCGTGCCTGCTGCCCTGCCCTGATGGGCGTGATCGTTATCTCCTCTGCACAGAGGGAGGGGGAGCACAGCCATGCAATGAATGCACAGCCCTGAAGTATAACAGAAGGAGGGATATGCCCAGAAGTCACCAGGCTAGTAAGTTTATAAACTCTTTATATGAGTTATACTAATGCAAGATTTTACACAAAAACAGTGCTGGAAAGGTATCCTTAGGGTGCAGGGACATGTACTAACTGTGTATTAGGGTGATCTGAGGTGGTTGGTTCCCTTTAAACAGTTCTGAAGAAGTATAGACACCAGTGTGCAATGACCGGTGTTGTTTCAGAGCTCCGCGGTGTTCCTCCTTTCCTATTCTGTGCTGTTTGCCGATGTTGCCTTGGGGTGCCAGTTCGGGTACAAGGGGGCTACTTAAATGTCCCTGCTGGTGTATACAGACCGGTGTGAGGGGAGCCTGTTTCCTTATGGTGGGTACTCCGCTGGCAAGACAGCTTTAGTTGTGGCGGTAGTGAGGTGCTCCTAGGAAGCTGTTCCTCCACTTCTGGTTTGCTGGGCAGCGATGAATGACTGTTCAGCTTCGGAACCAGCGATCCGGTGGTTGATGGGCGCGGGTATATTTTGACCCGATGGCAGTCGCCCAGGTTCCGGTTTTGTGGCACCGGGTAATGGTGGTCTGCAGGGCTGCATGGAACTGTGCAGAGCTCTCTTCTCCTACGTTCCTCTCGACCACTTCTTCTCTCTCCCTCCTTCTCCTACATTCTCCTACACTCTACTCCTAAACTCCGCCCACCAGGACCTGATTGGCCCACTGTATTAGTGGTGCATGTAGGGTATGGAGCTCTGAGTTTAACCAGGTTATCACCGAGACGGAAAATATTGCATCTTCAGTCAGGGATGCAATACCCTCCTGTGACGCACTCGTTGCGGGGCGCCACAGGTACACCTCGCACACACTCGGCTCCACTCCGTACACACGTGGCTCCGCTCCGTACATCTTGTACACACTCAGCTCCGCTCCGTACACCTCGTACACATGCGGCTCCACTCCGTACACCTCGTACTCACGCGGCTCCGCTCCGTACACCTCGTACTCACGCGGCTCCGCTCCGTACACCTCGTACACACTCAGCTCCGTACACCTTGTACACACGCGGCTCCGCTCTGTACACTACGTACACACGCGGCCCCACTCCGTACACCTCGTACACACTCGGCTCCGCTCTGTACAACTCGTGCACACTCGGCTCAGCTCCGTACACCTCGTGCACACTCAGCTCAGCTCCGTACACCTCGTGCATATGCGGCTCCACTCCTTATACCTCATACACACACAGCTCTTCTACATTCACACTGTAAATCCCTCCTGATCCCACACAAACTCACCTCATCCATTTCTTCACCTCTTCACTTCATCCTGCTTGGTGGAAGCTGCCCTGCATGCTCGGAGATGCTGATCATGTGATCCCTGACTCCTCCCCTCCATTGACATCATCACAGGTCCTGTAAGCAGAGGACCTGTGCAGCTCCACAGGTGGGCTCACACTGCAGGGTGGGGGAAGGGGGATAATGCGGCGGCGGCAGGACTATAGTAGAGGGAGCGGCATCAGCAGGGGGCCGTGCTACCAGCCAGGTGCCCCTGCAGATGCCGCCCCCTGTCTACTAGCAGCCGCGCAGTTCTAGCAAAGCCCCTGGGAGCGGGAGCAGGGCAGCAAATAACAGTGACCGCTGTCTCCCTGCCGCACAACTCGCTCATGGCTAAGGCCGGCCCTGCTCTCACTCTCTCTGACTGTCTATCTCTCTCTGACTGTGTCTGTCTCTCTGACTGACGGTGTCTGTCTCTCTCCCTGTCTCTCTCTCTCTCTGACTGACTGTGTCTGTCTCTCTGACTGACGGTGTCTGTCTCTGTCTCTGACTGTGTCTCAATCTCTCCCTGTCTCTCTCTCTGACTGACTGTCTCTCTCTGACTGACTGACTGTCTCTCTCTCTGACTGACTGTCTCTTTCTCTGACTGTGTCTCTTTCTCTCTGACTATCTCTCTCTAAATGTCTGTGTCTCTCTCTCTCTCTAACTGAATGTCTCTCTCTGACTGACTTTGTATCTCTCTGACTGTCTGTCTCTCTCTCTGTGTTTCTCTCCTTCTGACTGACTGTCTCTCTCCCTCTGAATGACTTTCTCTCTCCCTCTGACTGACTGTCTGTCTCTCTCTCGCTATCTCTCTCTCTCTCTGACTGATGGTGTCTGTTTCTCTCTCTGACTGACTGTGTCTGTCACTCTCTCTCTCTGACTGATGTATCTGTCTCTCTCTCTGACTGTGTTTCCCTCTGACTGACTGTCTCTCTCTGACTGACTTTCTCTCTTTTACTCTGACTGATGGTGTCTGTCTCTCTCTGACTGACTCTATCTGTCTCTCTCTGAGTGTCTGTCTCTCTCTCTCTGACTAACTGCCTGATGGTGACTGTCCCTCTCTTTGTCTGACTGTGTCTCTCTCTCTGACTGACTGACTCTCTCTCTCTGACTGACTAACTCTCTCTCTGACTGACTCTCTCTGACTGACTGACTCTCTCTCTGTCTCTCTCTCTGACTGTCTCTCTCTCTGACTGTCTCTCTCTCTGACTGACACTCTCTCTCTTTCTGTCTGTCTCTCTCTCTCTGACTGACTGTCTCTCTCTGACTGTCTGTCTCTCTGTCTGTCTCTCTATGTGTCTTTAAAGATACATGAACTGAGTGGTCATATTAAGAGCACTAGGTAGCAAGGAACTCTCAAAGGGAATTCTCTTACAGACCTGTTTATTATTACTATTATGATTTTCCACTACGCATTTCAACAACGGCCTGTTGAAAACTCCACCTGAGGAAGACAACAGGCCGTTCTTGAAATGCGTAGTGGAAAATCATAATAGTAATAAGACAGGTCTGTAAGATAATTCTCTTTGAGAGTTCCTTGCTACCTAGTGCTCCTAATATGACCACTCAGTTCATGTATCTTTAATTTCATTGTTCTCATCCCTGAGACCACCAGGTCCTTTTCAAGGTGCGCCTCTCTATTTTTATTTTTGCATGTCTGTCTATCTCTTTGTCTGTCTGTCTCTGTCTGTCTCTCTGTCTGTCTCTTTCTGCCTGTTTGCAAAAGAAAAAACAAAGGTTGCGCCACGCTGCATTGGGGAATCTAGATTAGCGATATTCAGGATTTTCACTCACCTTTACTAGTTGTGCCTTATCCGCACAACTAGATTGTGGATATGTGGTGAGTGAAGGTTTGTATTCACTGATCTTCTGATCTTTGGTGTTCCCCTTCAACGTTTTTAATATAAGATTCCTGCCTTCTCCTTAGCTGGCTCGCGTGAAGGATCATGTGCCGATTTTAAGGATGGATAAATTTAGCCAGGTCCTGCTCCGGAGCAGCTCACAACACCACGCTCCCCGAAGGGAGATTGTAGATAAGCCGATGAATAAATGTGGTATAATAATAGTAAGCGCTGAGAGCTAAAACAGGATACACAATGCTCTTAAATATATTACCTTTGAGTTTTATTCATTCAACAAATAAGAGCCCTCCTGCCACAACGCGTTTCGACGCTGACTGCGTCTTCCTCAAGTGGATGGGCAGGAGGGCTCTTATTTGTTGAATGAATAAAACTCAAAGGTAATATATTTAAGAGCATTGTGTATCCTGTTTTAGCTCTCAGCGCTTACTATTATTATACCACATTTATTCATCGGCTTATCTTTCTGCCTGTTTGTCTCTCTCTGTCTGTCTCTCTCTCTGCTGTCTGTCTCTCGGTCTGTCTCTCTGTCTGTCTCTCTCTGTCTGTCTCTCTCTCTCTGTCTCTCTGTCTGTCTCTCTCTGTGTCTCTCTGTCTGTCTCTCTCTGCATCTCTCTGTCTGTCTCTGTCTCTCTCTTGTGTCTCTCTGTCTGTCTGCCTCTGTCTGTCTCTACACAGCACTATACTCTATATAAAGGTCCACACTGGATGCTGAATTTGTGTACCTATATACTGTATGTATATAGTGTGGACCTGTATATACACTAGAGTGATGTCTGTGTATACAAGATATACAGCCGGCAGTCTCTGCATACGACCAGCAGTCTCTTGTGTATATGTCCTGCACAGTCTCCATTGTGCATACATCCTGCAGCAGTCACTAATGTGCATACAACCCGCAGCAGTCTCTAATGTGCATACGTCTTCCAGCAGTCTCCAATGTGCATAGGTCCCACAGCCGTCGCCATTGTACATTTGTCCTGCAGCCATCTCCATTTTGTATAAGGGCAGCAGCAGTCTCTATTGTGTATTCTCCATTGTGTGTATAGCCTACAGCCATCTCTATTGTCTATATGACCCGCAGCCATTTCTATTGGGTATACAGCTAGCAGTGGTCTCTATTGTGTATTCTCTATTGTGTATACAGCTATTATGTATTCAGTCCACAACAGTCTCAAGTGTGTATGTGTGTAATATATAATAGAGAGAGAAAGTGTAAAAAAAAAAAGGAAAAACAGCACAAAAATGTAGAATAAAGTGGACTTTATCGCCCAATGGAGTGACCACGCATTGGGCAAAAAAGTCCACTTTTTTCTATTTTTTTTGTGCTGTTTTCCTTTTTTTACTCTATTGTAAGGAACAATTGTTGGTTGGGAAGCTTTGCATATAAATTGAGGTAATTTCCAAATTTTCACTATAAATATAATGTATGTTTGGGTGGAGGTACAGTATGCGTGAGGGCGAAGCATGGGTGGAGGCAGAGCATGGGTGGAGGTGGAGCTGGGTTGAGGGCTGGGTGGAGTCTCAGGGGGGCCCCCAAAATTTTGGCAGTAAGGGGCCCCAAAATTCCTAGTGGCAGCCCTGCATCCTATTATATTAGGGATCAACTCAATAACATCTATCCTCTCAGATTACATGATTTGTTCCTCCAGAAATATTGAAATTAATCGTGAATCCTATCTGAAGGACTCATCCACCCTGATTAATCTTGTAATGGGATTACCACCCAGAGACAATTGTCTGTTAACCACACTAGAGGTAATTGCCTTGTATAGCAATGTTGCTCATAATCTGGGAATAATGGCAGTGGAGCATTACCTTAGCGCCTTAGCGTGGATACAAGTATGCCTAGCCTACAAAAGGACTTCATTTTGGGAGCCATTGATTTCATATTAAAGAATGTCTTCACTTTGAGGGAATTTATTACCAACAGATAAAGGGCTGTGCGATGGGGATGAAATTCGCCCCAAATTTGCCAGCCTATGCATGGGATTTTTTTAATGTTTCCACATCGCACAGTCCCCTCTGGCTCTAGGACATGTAGTCCTGTATCGCCGTTTCATTGATGATCTCTTCCTCATATAAAGTTTCTGGTAGAAGGAAAGGAAAGGAAGAAAGCACACCGATCTAAATGTAATGTATAATTACATCGTAGGTGGATGCAGATGGCACTCACCTTTTTTAGGTCTTCTTAACTTGCGTATCAGTCATAGGGACCATTAAGTATCCAGGCGTAGATTTCCTCAGTAGTCGGTGTGCTGCAAATCCTGGTAGCTAGTATGTAGCTCAGACCGAGTTACCATAGGAATATAGATCCAATAGAGTTTTTACCAGCTATTTGCGCTCCCAGAGGTCTATGATCCAAAACTTCTTGTAATTATAAAGAGTTTTTATTATTTCTTAAGAAAAGCACATACAACGCGTTTCGACAGTAAAAATGTCTTCCTCCGTATATTGTTAAGTGTTCCAAAGTTATGGATAGCTTTATAGGAAATAGTACTATGCTAAATAGGGTGTGGACCACTAAGGTTAGTTAATGCCACACCTGCTATATAGCTGCTATACAAGTTTGGTATATTCAGAAGTACATACTAATAATAAAAAACAAACACATTACATGTATATATATAGAGAGCATAGTAAAATTTGATTATGACAGATAAAATGTGAAACATAATTTGATCATAAATAGCATAAAATGTTCAATATAGTTGTATAACAAATTAAAAGTTGTATGTGGCTGAAATCCATTTAAAATACACATAAGAAAAAAAAAAAAAAAACAGAGCTCATTAAACTTGTGTGTTTTCTCATAATTTTAATGAGCACTGTTTGGTTTTTTTTTTTTTTTTTTATGTGTATTTTAATGGATTTCAGCCACATACAACAATTTTTAATTTGTTATTATAACTATATTGAACATTTTATGCTATTTATGATCAAATTATTTTTCACATTTTATCTGTCATAATCAAATTTTACTATGCTCATATATATATATACATGTAATGTGTTTGCTTTTTATTATTAGTATGTGATTCTGAATATACCAAACTTGTATAGCAGCTAAATAGCAGGTGTGGCATTAACTAACCTTAGTGATCCACACCCTATTTAGCATAATACTATTTCCCTATAAAGCTAACATAACCTTGGAACACTTTAACAACATACCTGAGGAAGACATTTTTTACTGTCGAAACGCGTTGTATGTGCTTTTCTTAAGAAATAATAAAAACTCTTTATGAATTACAAGAAGTTTTGGATCATAGACCTCTGGGAGCGCAAATAGCCTGGTAAAAACTCTATGGGCTCTTCCTCATATGGGATGGAACGGAAAGCTCGGCATTAGATTTATAGAGGGCCTGAATTCACTGCTTCGATCTCCAATGAATCCATACAATTTCTGGATCTAGTATTAAAATTTGACAGTCTGGGGAAGGTGTCCACGTCAACCCACTTTAAACTAGTGGATGTCAATATTTATCTTAGATTTGACTGTGGACACCTCCACAGATGGATTAAAAATATCCCTTATGGACAGTATTGGCAAATCTGGAATATTAGTGTCTAGCCCACAAGGGTCGGGGTTCTCAGATCTCGGCCGGTCGGGTGCAGGGATGTCACGGGGTGGTCGGTGCCCGAGTCCATGCCCTCGTGGTGACAATAAAAAGGGGATATTTACAGGTCCAAAAGTTAATGGATTAATGTCGCGATGCCACCTGTAGATCCGGTGATGGCACCGGTGCCGCTGCAGACCTCCGGGGGGATCGATGGCAGCAAGGTGTTGTAGCTCCTTACAGGTAGAGCAGGGTCCCCCAGGGCAGTGTATTGTGTTGATTAGAATAGAGCAGCACAGTTTCTGCTGTGAAACTGGAATGTCACCGTTAACCAGGAAGAAACACAGACACTTGCTTGCTGTGCATGGGTTCTTTACTCTAGTTACCTTCAGCTTGTACACAGTTCACAGGTGTTACGGCTCAGGTAGTGAACCAGGTGTCATAGGAGGATGCAATGTCTCTCTGAGGCTCCAGTGATGTTCCTTCCTTTATTGTGACGACCATCCGCTGTGAGGCCGAGCTGCTGGTAGGCAGCACCCCGAGAAACCCCGAGACCCTTAACCCCTATACAGGGATCTGGAATTACAGCAAAGCCCAGGGGTAGCTGCCTATAGCAACAGAGCAGGGAAGGTCGCCAGGGAAAAAATCAAGACCCGAAAAACTAAGTCAGAAGTCCGAGTCAAAACCGAGAGGGCAGCTAAGGTACAAAATCATCAGGCAGTAGCAGAGTCAAAAATCCAGGCAAGGGTCAAGGGCAAAAACCAAGAGGGCAGCTGAGGTACAAAATCGATAGGCAGAGTCAGAAATCCAGGCAAGGGTCAAACACACAACTACACACACTATATCACTTAGGGAACCAAAACTATATCTGGCGGCCTGCAAGACATTCTCCAATGTATTTGAAGGGCGCGGTTACCTCCCTAACGGACACCTCTGCAGGGCCCGCTCCTCTGCGACCAACACCACCCAGAGGGGAAACACAGCGGCGCTCAGCAACAGAGGCAGACGTCGTGGAAGCAGTTCCATATGAGGACAAGGCCCTCCTATCACCGGTGCCACCAGCCGAAGGAATCCGGCTCCTCCCAGCGGCCGAGGCAGGAACACCAGCCACCGAGTCCAATGGCGATGTGACATTTATCTCTTCCACTGTCGTAGCTCTGTGCACTCCTTCTTCTTCTGTCCTGCACGAATCCCGCTTACTACAAGGCCTGTTGGGTGATATGAGATACCCTTCTCTCTCTAAGGGTTGTTCAACCTTGTTTGGTGCTTCTGATGGGGACCGCACGTATGTTGGGCGGATCGTGCTCCTATGAATCTGTCACTCATACCGTTTTTTGCAGCTCAGGGATGGACCTCTGCACTGCTTCGGAGACGGTACCCCGCTTTGGACTGGGCAAGGGTGTTCAGTCAACCTCTGTTTGCCCCTCTCTGTCTGGGCTGCCTTCCTTCACAGGCGCCCTCCCTCTCAGCTCCTGCTCCTTCACTTTCCTCTCACGTTCTTCCTCTCTGCTTCCTGTGCTCATACTGCTCTAGCCTGAAACTCCTCCCACAGGGACTGGGTCTCTCAGCAAAGGATTTAACCCTATAGTCCCCTGCTCTAAGTGTGTGAATGCAGATTGAGAACCTCAAACCTACATTACCTCCCCCCATAACAAGAATCCTACACTCTCTGTCTTGGGTGCAGTACCCCTCTGTAGCACACTGACTGGTGGGGCACTACAATTGCACCCTAAAAGAGGATTTTGTCAAGGAGGCGAACATTCTTAGAGAGAGATGCGTAGAAAAGGGTTTCCCAAAAAAACTGATAAGGGACACGTACATATAAAAAACAAACTGAATCACTTAACCAACAATCATGCATCTCTAGGATTCTCGAACCAAAAAACTGCACAGTCGAGACAGGATATAGAGACTGGAGTATGATTACTACGTTTAATAAATCTAGAATAAGCATACAGAAACTACTTAATCAGTAATGGTTTATTCTAAATGGTTTATTCTAAAAGGTGACCCAATTCTATGTAAACATCTACCTAGTAGACCTAGCATAATATATAGAAGAAATCACAATGTACAGTCCGTGGTGTCACAAGGCAATACTATGCTGAGACCTGAGGTGGTTGAAACAGTACCTGATAAAAAAAATAAATGGTTGTTTCTCATGCAAAACATCAGGCTGTTTATGTTGCAAAACCATCAATGATGGCGCTACATCTTTTTGCTCACAAACAACTGAAGAAAAATTTTGTATAAACTGTGAAGTTGATTGTCATTCCAGCCATGTAATATACCTGCTACAATGTGCATGCGGCCTCCAATATGTGGGTCGCACTGTGCAAAAAATGCACGCCCGCTTGAATAAACATCGCTCTACTATAAAACATGAATACCTTTTACAGAGTGTCTCAAAACACTTTCTGACTGTGCAAAATCCCAGTTGTCTGAAATTGATCATTTTAGATCAGATACCAAATAATGTAATGAACCGCTTCAGCTGCTTAATTAAAAAAGACAGTTTTCAAATTCGGAACATTATATCCAGAAGGCCTAAATTTTACTATTGACAACGTGTGCAAATAGTCCACATAAACACATTATTCTACCCATTTATGTTCTTTACTGTGATCTTTACTAATGAAATGCTATAGGTTCACAATATGTGGGTGTATATGCATGTGTATATGTGTATACACATATGTACGCATATATGCATTTGTGATGACCATGCATTTATTCTGAGCCAGACCCTTACAATATATTTTAATTTATTTAAACTTTTTAAAATTTTATTTTGTATATATATTTTTATTCTATTTTCCATATATAAAACATGGATGGTGCCATATTTGGTGATTATTCATATATTGTATTATACAGTTTTTATTCTCTTAAATTTATTATATATAATGGGAAAGGAACATCCAGGCTGCTAAGCATCATATATGTTTTATATATTTTTTGTATTTTCATTGATAGACAAACATTGGTGTTCTTATATTGTTTTTAGACAGTTTTTAAACTACTCAAACGGTATATAGTGATGGGCGAACCCCCCCCCCCTTCGATACTCGGGATCGGTAGGTTTGCCCGAATTTTTCATAAAGTTTGAGCTCGGGGCCAGGGATGACATGAACGTGCGTCCGAACGCCCCGATCTTGAACTTTACTGACATGGGATGCAGGGGTGGGGCGGGTGGGGCTGTAAAAAAAAAAGCATAAAATTATTAATAAACATTATAATTGTCCTTACCGCTCCCACAACGTGCCCTCCCATCTTGCTGGCTCCCGGCCGCTGCTGCTTCCGGGGCCACTCATTAACTTCCGGGATTATTCAATGCACTGCCAGCGCTCGGCTTTTTCAGTTCACCTCAGGTGAACCCTGACTCACTGACAGTTTTCAGGCTGTTCTTGGTCTACATAGACGTTTGTCTATGCAGAGCGCTGTAGCAGTGCTGACATCGCTCTTTGGACTAAGTCAGACTGAAGATTGTTTTTTATAATAAAGATGGAGTCTCTAAATTTATCTTGTGTTCTTTTTTTTTTATTAGAAATAAAACAAACACAGAGAAAAATATTTTAACACTTTACTAGAATTTCATGGTGGCCATGTCTAATATTGGCGTGACCCTATGAATTTCGGGCTTAGGGCAGCTGATAATACAAAGCTGGCCCTAACCCCACTATTACCCAGTGAGCCACTGTACAAGGGCCCTGGATGAGCCGGGTATAGCACCAGAAAATGGTGCTTCTATGAATGCACCATTTTCTGGGGTGGCTGCGAACTGCAATTCGCAGCATGGGGGCGGGGCCAGAAAGCTTGGGCCACCCTGCACTATGGATTCCAGCCCCCAGCTGCCTACTTGCACCTGGCTTGACACAGGTACATCTAGTACAGTGTTAAAAAAAAAAACACAACACAGAGAAAAAATATTTTGTTAGAAATAAAACAAAAAACACTTAGAGACTCCATATTTATTATAAAAAACAATCTTCAGTTTGACATAGTCCAAAAGAGAAGCAATGTCAACACTGCTACATACATGTCTATTCAGAGCGAGAACAGGCTGAAACTGACTGTGACAGTCAGAGTTCACCTGAGGTCATAGCTCAGGTCATGACCGCAGGTGAACCCTGACGTCACCGCACGAACACTGCCGATGCCGTCCCGGAAAATGCCGAGCACCGACAGTGCAGTGAATAATCCTGGAAGTTAATGAGCGGCCCTGGAAGTAGAAGCGGCCGCGATAGGAGACGGAAGGACACGTTACTGGACAGGTAAGTATAATTATGTTTTTTATTTTATTCTTTTACAGCCCCTGGCCCCAAACTGACCTGAACTGTGCCATGGGTTTCCCATGGAACCAGTATTTGGGACCTTGTGACTGAATAGTATGTATTCGGTACGGGTCCAGAACTTTACAATTTGGGTTCGCCTATCCCTACTCTTATATTCAATTTACATTCATCTTATAATGTATTACCATTACCATTGTATATTATCTCCAGCTGTCGTTTCAGTGAATATAGGGTTTAATGATGTCATGCTGTATGTACTTCCCATTGAGCTTATACCCGTATATACTGTGCTTTCACTCCCATTGTCATTTAAAATAACCTGATGAAGGCAGCAGACCGCTGTTAAAACGTGTCTTGGTAATCTAATCTAATAAACAGGTTCGTTAAACCTTTAATCTTCACCCCTGTGTGTTTTGTAGCCCCCAGCGCTCTGACAGTGACCAATTTATTCCTTTCTCCCTGCTATTACATCCCTTGAGGGATTGTGGTTGGAGCTGCAGGGTGCTGCACACACAGCCAAACAGCAAAATGACCTGAGGTGACTGGAGAAGCATCACATGACCAATCGGGAGCTGTAGCAGACAGAGGAGCCAGGAAAGAGCCAAGGGGATGGTGGTCTGTTCCCCCAACTATATGCTATAACCGAGGTTGCGCAGGGGTGCACAGCCTCTCAAGGTGAGAAGTAAATCCTCCCCTATTAGTAATATTCCCACAATATTCATGTCCCATGCTCAAACACTGAGATATGGCAAACACTGGTAACGTTATAATTTTTCGCCAGGGCTGAGTCTCCTTCAAAACCCAACCTGTTGAGCTCACTAGGTAGGAGGGACAGATGGTCATAAAAGTTTAAATCACCAATTTGAGGCATTCAGACCACAGAAAGCCAGCTAACACTATGCTGTGGAAACTGAATCAATATTCTTCAACAGAGTCTTTCCCTCCTGAGCCTGGAAGCCATACCCTGCTACCCCATAACAGATTTCATGTTTCATATTTTAATCCCTTTTATTTTCATTACTGTCCATACCTTCTGTCAATTGCCTCTTTTTGTAGCATCTATTGTAAACACTGCCAATTTTTCACATTAAATCTATAAAATTTAATAACATCGTTCTTCTTGCTCTATGAACGAAACGCCACGACCCATGTTCACGCTTCACATTATCCAATGGGTGTCCAATCCACCATAATTTTCATATTTATGGGATATTGAGGGATTGGTGGTGACTGGACTGAGGTATACAGTTGTGGCCAAAAGTAATGACACCCCTGCAATTCTGTCAGATAATACTGTTTCTTCCTGAAAATGATTGCAATTAAAAATTCTTTGGTATTATAATCTTCTTTTAATTTGTCTCAAATGAAAAAACACAAAAGAGAATGAAGCAAAAAGCAAAACATTTATCTGGCCCATTTTTGGAGTTTTGTGTGAAATGATCAAAGTATTGCCACCCTCAACCTAATACTTGGTTGCACAACCTTTAGCCAAAATAACTGCGATCAACCACTTCCGGTAACCATCAATGAGTTTCTTACAATGCTCTGCTGGAATTTTAGACCATTCTTCTTTGGAGAAGGCACCCTTAAAATATCAGGGACCTGGAGCAGTTTGCCAAACTGCCATTTTTAGATCTCTCCACAGGTGTTCTATGGGATTCAGGTATGGACTCATTGTTGGCCACCTTAGAAGTCTCCAAAAGGCACTAGAAAATGGTTTGAGAGAAGCACTGAAGTGTGTTTTGGGTCATTGTCCTGCTGGGAGACTCATGACCTCTGAGGGAGACCCAGCTTTCTCACACTGGGCCCTACATTATGCATCAAAATTTGTTGGTAGTCTTCAGACTTCATAATGTCATGCACACGGTCAAGCAGTTCAGTGACAGAGGCATCAAAGCAACCTCAAAACATCAGGGAACCTCCGCTATGTTTGACTGTAGGGACTGTGTTCTTTTCTTTGAATGCCTTTTTTTCTCCTGTAAACTTTATGTTGATGCCTTTGCCCAAAATGCTCTACTTTTGTGTCACCTGACCACAGAACATTCTTCCAAAACGTTTTAAGCTTTCTCAGGTAAGTTTTGGCAAACTCTAGCCTGGCTTTTTTATGTCTCGGGGTAAGAAGTGAGGTCTTCCTGGGTATCCTACCATACAGTCCCTTTTCATTCAGACGCTGACGGATAGTACGGGTTGACACTATTGTATCCACAGACTGTAGGGCAGCTTGAACTTGTTTGGATGTTAGTCGAGGTTCTTTTTCCACCATCGGACACAATCTTTGCATTGAAATCTCTCGTCAATTTTTCTTTTCTGTCCACATCTAGGGAGATTAGCCACAGTGCCATGGGCTTTAAACTTCTTGATGACACTGCGCACGGTAGACACAGGAACATTCAGGTCTTTGGAGATGGACTTGTAGCCTTAAGATTGCTCATGCTTCCTCACAATTTGGTTTCTCAAGTCCTCAGACAGTTCTTGTCTCTTCTTTCTTTTCTCCATGCTCAATGTGGTACACACAAGGACACAGGACAGAGGTTGAGTTAACATTAATCCATGTCAACTGGCTGCAAGTGTGATTTAGTTATTGCCAACACCTGTTAGGTGCCACAGGTAAGTTACAGGTGTTGATAATTACACAAATTAGAGAAGCATCACATGATTTTTTCCAATACTTTTGTCCACCCCCTTTTTCATCTTTGGTGTGGAATTATATCCAATTTGGCTTTAGGACAATTCTTTTTGTGTTTTTTTCATTGAAGACAAATTAAATGAAGATAATGATACCAAAGAATTTGTGATTGCAATCATTTTCAGGAAGAAACTGAGTATTATCTGACAGAATTGCAGAGGTGTCAATACTTTTGGCCACAACGTGTATATATATCCACAGGTACCTGTGGTATGTATATATATTCTGTCACATCAAATGCTGCAATATTCAACATAAATCAGAGCAGCTGTGCTCATTTTCTTATCCTCTATCAATACCTTGGGTGACCTGCAGGATAAGGGGGCAACAGAGAGCTGCAAGTTCCCGAGTAGTTCTTGACAGAGGTCACTTGTGGGTATTTCCACTGTTTAGGCACATCAGGGGCTCACCAAATGCGACACGGTGTCAGCTAACTATTCCAGACAATTTTCCATTACAAACTTCAAATGGTGTTCCTTTTCTTCCAAAATCTGCCTGCACCCAAGTAGTGGATTCCCTCCATATATTGTGTATCAGCATACTCAGGAGAAGTTGCACAACAAAGTCTGGGATTCATTTTCTCTTATTGCCCTTGTGAAAATTAAAAAAAAATGCTGGTAAATGAACATTTTTGTGGAAAAGTCCTTTTTCACTACACAGCTCACCGTCATAAAATTCTCTGAAGCCCCAGAGCTCAAAGTGGTGTCCACACTTCTAGATAAAATCCTTGGGGGATCTAGTTTCCAAAATGAGGTGACTTGTGGGGGATTTCTACTCTTTAGGCACATCAGGGTCTTTCCAAACATAGCTCGGTGTCAACTAACATTTCCAGACAATTTTCCACTCAAATCATTGAATGGTGCTCCTTTCCTTTCGAGCCCTGCTGTGCTCCAAAATAATCCTATGCTGCATTCTGTGAAGGTGTCTATACTCTCCCCCTACCCTCCCCCCCCCCCGTGCTCTGAAAGAAACACTTTTTAATATTACCCGCCATGAATGTAAGTCATTACTTAGGTGATCTGAGGGGTCTGTCACTGTGTCCTAACATCTCTGCTGGCCCGCTCCTCGCTGCCTCCTCTGTGTCAGCTGCCGCCTTTTCTCTCTTTGCCTCCGCCACTTCAGCATCTGTGCAGATTCATCTTTGTTCACGCAGGTGCACAGAGCTTAGCCGGAGTGTGGTGAGACCGGCTGTCATCATTGCGCCTGTGTGAAGTGTCACATCCAGCAGAACATAACAGGGCGCAATGATGTCAGCTCTTCTCCCTGCACTTCGGCTGTACTCTGTGCACCTGCGTGAACAAAGATGAATCTACGCAGGCGCCGAAGAGGAGGGGGCAAAGAGAAAAGAGAGGAGGCGAGGAGGACCTGGCAAGCAAAGATGTTAGAACTCTGTGACAGATCTATTGGATCGCCTATGTAATGACTTACATTCATGGTGGGAAATATTAAAAAGTGTTTCTTTTGGAGTACGGGGGGGGGGGGGGAGAGGGAGAGATAGAGTATAGACACCTTCACAGAATGCAGCATAGATGCTGTTGAAGATGCTGCTTTCAGTTTGTAAAGCACTAGGGGGTGACAGGTTCTCTTTAAGCCATCAATGTTAACATATATAAGGGGTATTACAGTATAGTCAATTTATTATAAAGATGTTCCAGAAGGTCCGAATTTATCCATGGATCACTATCCTGGCAATATATGTTTGCATGAAGTTCAGAATAGTGTGAATCTAGGCTGAACAAAATAATAAATGTAAATGCAAGAACACAGACAAGAAAAAGGGAAACATTGTATGATAGTGCGAACAGGGATGGCAGAAAATCCATAGAAAAGATGAAAAGCTTAATGACTCAATTGCAGTCAAAAGGAGTCAGAGTACCAAGGAAGACAATTCATTTTGTCTCCCTTTGGGTCAGCAATTTCTTCAGATTTCCTCCCCTAATTCCTCTCTGAGATCAATGCCACTAATTTTTAAGGATCTTGGATCGTAGTTATGGTTTTCCCTGAAACGATGAGGTAACGTCTTCACGGAAGCTAGGTCAATCACAGTTTTGGCTGTGTCAATGTCCTTCCCATGTGCTCATACCCAACATATATTTTGGGCAAAGACATGTAGCATAATATAACATGTTGGTGCTAGAGCTAGAGATGTTATGATTGATCTTAAAAGAACGGCTGCTACCTGTTGTCTTAAATGTTGTACTACGGAGGACATTGGTGAAAGCCATACAGTGACCAAAAAGATAACACCCCTGTGTAGGTCTTTAGATCTCAGAACATTAGATTTTTGGGGAGACATAATGACTCTGGAATAAAAGATCCCCTAGATTTTTGCTGAACCTAGACGTCATGACAGCTATGCAAGGGAGGCCCATTGTTTGGAAAGGACGGCCCTCATAGTTGTCCACTCATGAGTAAAGGTTGAAATAAATCTGGCTTTAGGATTATCCCGGTTCCTTTTTAATGGCTGCAGGAGGAGACTATAGGGGGGCAATTTAGCCCATCTCTACCCACCCTCTATGCTTCTATTACTATTCCCTCTCTTTAAAAATCCTGACCCAAGATTCTCCGCCAGAATTTTAAATTTCTCGCTAGTAGAGCAGATCTGCTTAATTCTCAGAAACTGGCCAACCAGGACAATCCTCATAGTGGATGATTGGTGGGAAGAGGAGGCGTGCAAAAGTGAATTGACTGCCATGGTCCTGCTATGAAATAAAAGAAGGAGGGGGAACAAGAGGCGCAATAGTGCCCTATCACTGTGGCACTAGATATAAAGTGGTGAAAAAGGATTCACTCACCTGGGACAGTTGTGTCACCCACAACCGGCTTGAAGGCGTACTCAATGCTTTATTTCTGGATGGCTGCTGCAGGACTTCCACCGTCCACTCAAGTGCGGAAATATGTCGAATCGTGGGGAAGAAAATGGTGTATCCCTGAGGAAGGTGCCAGGAGGGCACCGAAACGCGTAGGAGGCAATAAAGAAGTTTCTTTGAAGTTCCATCTTCACGTGCATTACTTTCAGAGTGGATGTTTTTTGGCAGCGCGGACCATGATACACCATTTTCTTCCCCACGATGGTCCTGCTATGGACATTCATGGCACCCTCTGAATCTACAGTCATATGAAAAGGTTTGGGCACCCCTCTTAATCTTACTCTTTTTTTTTGTTCAAAATTGTTTTTTTGCAACAGCTATTTCAGTGTGATATATGTAATAACTGATGGACACAGTAATATTTCAGGATTGAAATGAGGTTTATTGTACTAACCAAAAATGTGAAATATGCATTATTTCAAAATTTGACAGGTGCCAAAGTATGGGCACCCGTCTGATTTTCATGATTTGAATACTCCTAACTACTTTTTACTGACTTATTGAAGCACTAAATTGGTTTGGTAACCTCATTGAGCTTTGTACTTCATAGCCCGGTGTATCCAATCATAAGAAAAGCTATTTCAGGTGTCCACTTGCAAGTTGTTCTCCTAGTTGCATCTTCTCTGAGGAGTGGCATCATGGGCTCCTCAAAACAGCTCTCAAATGACCTGAAAAAAAAGATTGTTCAACATAGTTGTTCAGGGGAAGGATACAAAAAGCTGTCTCAGAGATTTAACCTGTCAGTTTCCACTGTGAGGAACATAGTAAGAAAATGGAAGACCACAGGGACAGTTCTTGTAAAGGCCAGAAGTGGCAGGTCAACAAAAATATCAGAAAGGCAGAGAAGAAGAATGGTGAGAACAGTCAAGAACAATCCACAGACCACCTCCAAAGACCTGCAGCATCATCTTGCTGCAGATGGTGTCACTGTGCATCGGTCAACAATACAGCGCACACTGCACAAGGAGAAGCTGTATGGGAGAGTGATGCGAAAGAAGCCGTTTCTGCATACATGCCACAAACAGAGTCGTCTGAGGTATGCAAAAGCACATTTGGACAAGCCAGTTTCATTTTGGAAGAAGGTCCTGTGGACTGATGAAAGAAAGATTGAGTTGTTTGGTCATACAACAAGGCGTTATGCATGGCGCCACAAAAACACAGCATTCCAAGAAAAACACTTGCTACCCACTGTCAAATTTGGGGAGGGTCCATCATGCTTTGGGACTGTGTGGCCAATGACGGCACCGGGAATCTTGTTAAAGTTGAGGTTCGCATGGATTCCACTCAGCATCAGCAGATTCTTGAGAATAATGTTCAAGAATCAGTGTCAAAGTTGAAGTTACACCGGGGATGGATCTTTCAGCAAGACAATGATCCAAAACACGGCTCCAAATCTACTCAGGCATTCATGCAGAGGAACAATTACAATGTTCTGGAATGGCCATCCCAGTCCCCAGACCTGAATATCATTGAACATCTGTGGGATATTTTGAAGCGGGCTGTCCATGCTCGGCGACCATCAAACTTAACTGAACTGGAATTGTTTTGTAAAGAGGAATGGTCAAAAATGCCTTCATCCAGGATCCAGGAACTCATTAACAGCTACAGGAAGTGACTAGAGCCTGTTATTTTTGCAAAAGGTGGATCTACTAAATATTAATGTCACTTTTCTGTTGAGGTGCCCATACTTTTGCACCTGTCAGTTTTTGAAATAATGCATATTTCACATTTTCGGTTAGTACAATAAACCTCATTTCAATCCTGAAATATTACTGTGTCCATCAGTTATTACATATATCACACTGAAATAGCTGTTGCGAAAATCCAATTTTAACCCCTTAAGGACCGAGTCACTTTGCAGCTTAATGACCAGACCATTTTTTGTAATTCTGACCACTCTCCCTTTATGAGGTAATATCTCTGGAACGTTTCAACGGATCCTAGCGATTATGAGATTGTTTTTTCGTGACATATTGGGCTTCATGTTAGTTTTAAATTTAGGTCGATAATTTTTGCGTTTATTTGTGAAAAAATCAAAAATTTGGCAAAAATGTTGAAAATTTAGCAAAAAGTTTGAAAATTTAGCAATTTTCAAATTTTTTATTTTTATTCTGCTAAACCAGAGAGTTATGTGCCACAAAATAGTTAATAAATAACATTTCCCACATGTCTACTTCACATCAGCACAATTTTGGAAGAAAAAAAAAAAATTGGTAGGACGTTATAAGGGTTCAAAGTTCATCAGCAATTATTCATTTTTCCAGCAAAATTTACAAAAACATTTTTTAGTAACCACATCACATTTGAAGTCTCTTTGAGGGGCGTACATGACAGAAAACACCCAAAAGTGACACCCTTCAGGTGCTTCACAGGAACTAAAATAAAGTTGAAGGAAAAAATGGACATTTTAATTTTTGTAACAAAAATGTTTTTTAGCCTCAATTTTTTCATTTTCACATGGATAACAGGATAAAATGCATCCTAAAATTTGTTGGGCAATTTCTCCTGAGTACACAGATACCTCATATATGGTCATAAACCACTGTTTGGGCGCACGGCAGGGCTCAGAAGGGAAGGAGCGCCATTTGAATTTTAGAGCCAATTTTCTGTTCAAAAAGTGAAATGGCGCTCCTTCACTTCTGAGCCCTGCTGTGCGCCCAAACAGTGGTTTATGACCACATATAAGGTATCGGTGTGCTCAGGAGAAATTGCCCAACAATGTTTTGGATGTATTTTATCCCTTTGCCCATGTGAAACTGAAAAAATGTAGACAAAAAGAAATTTTTGGTGAAAAAAAAGTGTTTTTTTCATTTTTATGGATGAATTTGTGAAGCTTCTGGGGGATCAAAGTGCTCACTGTGCATCTAGATACATTCCTTAGGGGGTCTAGTTTCCAAAATGGGGTCATTTGTGGGGGAGCTCCAATGTGGAGACACACGGGGACCCTCCATACGCGACATGGTGTCCGCTAACAATTTGAATGGAAAATGAGCTCAAATTGTTAGCAGACACCATGTCGCGTTGGGAGAGTCCCTGTGTGTCTCCACATTGGAGCTCCCCACAAGTGACCCCATTTTGGAAACTAGACCCTCAAAGGAACGTATCTAGATGCATAGTGAGCACTTTGAACCCCCAGATGCTTCAGAAATTCATCTGTAAAAATGAAAAAGCACTTTTTTTCCACAAATAATTTATTTATTCATTATTACGGTCTAGTTTCCAAAATGGGGTCACTTGTGGGGGAGCTCCAATGTTCAGGCACACAGGGAGGGGCTCTCCATACCCGACATGGTTTCCGCTAACAATTGGAGCTAATTTTCCATTGAAATTATTAGCGGACACCATGTCTCGTATGGAGAACCCGTGTGCCACCAGCACAAGGGCAACTGGAAGAGTTGGGGTACAGCACCAGAAAATTCCGCCTCTAATGAATGCGCTATTTTCTTGGGTGGCAGTGGGTTGAAATTTGCAGCGTGGGGGACCCACAACATTTGGGTCTCTCCACGCTGAGGATTCCAGTCAGCCAGCTACCAAGTTGTACATGGCTGGCTACAGAAAATACAGCGAAGGCCTTTTTTTCATTTCTAGAACTAATTCTAGAAAAAAAAATGACGTGGGGCTCCGCCATATTTTTGGCCCAGCCAGGTACAACTAGGCAGCTGGGGCCTGGAATCCTCACCATGGAAAGGCCCAAGCGTTCTTTGCCCCCCATGCTGCAAATTGCAGCCCGCAGCCGCCCTAGAAAATGGCGCATTCATTGAAGCGCCATTTTCTGGCGCTGTATCCATGCTCTTCCAGTTGCCCTGGTGCCGGTGGCAAACTGGGTAATAAAGGGGTTAATGCCAGCTTTTTATTGGCAGCTGGCACTAACCCCGAGATTCATAATATAGGGCCAATGTTAGACCCGCCATTAGGAATCTCTGGTAAATAGTCAGAAAATACACACATAGAAAAATCTTTTTATTTGAAAAAGAAAACACAAACAAAATTCGGACTCCATCTTTATTATAAAGATCCGACGTAGTCCACAACGAAGGTCCCACGACGCTCGATCGCCTCCGACGTAGTCCACAACGTACATCCCACGACGCTCGATCGCCTCTGCTCAATCCACAGACTACAGCAAGGGATCAAGTGTCCTTTTCCTACAGTCTCGGGGGTCAGAGTTATAGTGCACTGTATGACAATGATCTGTTATACAGTGCACCATGACTATGATCCCAGAGACTATAACAAGAGGACACTTGATCCCTTGTTGCACCCATCCATCCACCTATGCACCCATCATCCACGCACGCACACAACCACACACGCATATCCAAGCACGCACATCCACACACGCACATCCACGCACCCATCACGCATGCTGACACCACGCATGCTGACATCCACGCACGCACATATCCACGCATGCACACATCCACGCACGCACACATCCACGCACGCATGCTGTCATCCACTCACATCCTCGCACACATCCACGACGCACACATCCACGCACGCACATCCACGTACGCACATCCATGCACGCTGACATTCACGCACGTACATCCACATCCACGCACATCCACACGCACATCCATGCACGCACACATCCCCGCACGCAGCTGACATCCACGCACGCACATCCACGCACGCACATCCACGCACGCACATTTATGCACGCACATTCACACACGCTGACATCCACGCACACATGCTGACATCCACGCACGCACATCCACGCACATCCACACACACATCCACAAACGCACATCCACACACGCACACATCCTCGCACGCTCGCTGACATCCATTGCGCACACATCCATGCCCACATTCAGCACGCACATCCACGCACGCACGCTGAGATTCATGCACGCTGACATCCACGCACGCTGACATCCACATCCACGCACATCCACACACACATCCACACATGCACATCCACATCCACGCACACATCCATGCACACATCAACGCACGAACACATCCACGCATGCTGACATCCACGCACGCTGACATCCACGCACGCTGACATCCACGCACGCATGCTGACATCCACGCACGCACATCCACACACACATCCACGTACGCACACATCTACGCACGCACATTCACGCACGCACACATCCACGCACGTACGCTGACATCCACACACGCACATCCACGCACGCACATCCACACACATCCACGCACGCACACATCCATGCATGCACATCCACACACGCACACATCTATCCATTCACCCATCCATCCACCCATCCATCCATCCACCCATCCATCCATCCACACATCCATCCATCCACCCATCCATCCATCCACACATCCATCTATTCATTCATTCATTCATCATACTTACCCACCGATGAGGAGGAGGAGCCCCTGAGAAGAGGAGGAGCCACACCAGAGACTGCAGAGGAGGCCGACGGTGCGGGTGGGTGCACCGGCGCGTTCAGCCTGCCGGAATAAGTGAGCGGGGCTGAGGGGTGAGTACGAGCAGGGGGGTGGGTAAAAGCAGGGGGCCCTGCAACTTGACCGGCGGGTGCATGAGCCCACTGGCAGAAAAACTATTGAAGGAGGATGGCGGGTGGATGGCGGGAACCGGTATGGGGGGTGCCGGCCGGAAACAGGGGGGGCTGGACATGGGGGGGCTGGACAGGACACAGGGGGGGCTGGACACAGGGGGGCTGGACAGGACACGGGGGGGAAGCTGGACGGAGCGGGGACAGGACACAGGGGGGGCTGGAGCATTAGATAATGGCCGGCGGGCGCAGTGCAGCCCACTGGCAGATAAGTATGATTCGGGGGGAAGGGGTTAACAAGGGTCCCCACTCCTCTGCCCCTGACCCTCAGCTGTCACTGACAGCTTTTAGCATTGAGCTGTCACTGTTTGTTTAAAAGCAGTGACAGTGCAAAGCCATGACGAGTTTAGCCGGCATGATGCGGGAACTAACATCTTTTCATGACGGCTAAACTCGTCATTGGTCGTAATGGGGTTAAACTAAAAAAATAGAGTAAGATTAAGAGGGGTGCCCAAACTTTTTCATATGACTGTATCTCTACTTAATGTCCAAAAAATAAATTTTCTTGGAATTGAATTTATGGATGAGTCTGATGTTATACACATTTGTATTAAGAAATGTCATAAACTCACTGAGCTGCATAGCTATAACCCGCCAAAACATAAGAATATCATTGATATACCTTATCCAGCACTGGATGTAGTCAGGGACCGCGGGCTCTTGAACCTAAATAAACTCCCCTAATGGAACCCTAAGAATATGTTTGCGTGTGGGGACGCCCAGGCCCCCCAACCGATCACAGTGCCTTGACATTGTAAATAAAAGGATCCTTGAAAACAAAGAAATTATGTGACAGAACAAAGCTGAGCAGCTCTAAAATCAACTCATATCTGGGTGTCCTGGTTGCTGAGCCTACGAAATAAGCAGACAGCCATGTTGATTGTCAATACAAGTATAGAGGGACTCAATATCTGCTGTCACCATAAGTACAACATGATCTACAAAGATCTCATCAACCCTATTGAGAATGTCTGTTGTGTCGTTCACATATGATAGAATATAAATTTTAAATAGTAATCGATAAACCTACAGATAGAACATTTATTCCTGACACAATCAGACATCTGGGAGGGGGGGGGATTGGCGGGATCCTTGTGGATCTTAGGTAAAACATAAAAGGTGGGTGCTTTCAGAAAGGGAGCGGTCAGGCCATCCAGCACCATTGTAGTGATAATCCCCTCTTCAATAGCTTTATTCAAGATGACATTCAGTTGTTTAGAGAAAAGGGGCAGAGAGCTAGTTTGCAATTTAAAGCAGGTGTTACTGTCCCGCAAAGACCTCCCTTTCAAACGGGTCCTTTGGCCAGATCCCGATGTTTCCCCCTTGTTCGCATTTTTTTTTTATAATAAAATTTTTTTTGAAATTTTAAACATAAACCTCAATGAAGACTGTTTAACATCAATACCAATCAAATCAAATAATAGGGGAATGGCAGGAGGGGGTGGGAGGAGGAAAAGAGCATAAGGGGAGGGGAAGAAGTCCTACAAATGCAAGCTGTCATACATACAAGCCCAATGATATATGTGAGCAGTTCCTCAACTCTGTGGAATAGGAGCGGCAAGAGGGTGACCCGCCCAAATCTTCCAGCTCTCTTGTGATGAGCATCTATGTCGCGCCCCTGCTGCTAGGCACCACAGGGAAGTATTACACTGTATTAATAAATGTGTTTTTCCCTGTAAGTTGTCAGTCCAGGGTTAAACCTGTGGAGTCTGTACCTGCACACACCTAGGATTAGACCACTAGAGTAGGGGGGGGCTGGTAATTTAGTAGGTCCCAACAGGGGGTGGAGCTAGGCTAGAGTGAGAAAACCAGGAAGTTAGGACAGTTTACCTCGGACGGAGCTGGGAAGACAGTCAGGAAGGACAGGCCTGACAGCACAGCCGACAGGAGGGAGCCCCATCTTTAAGTGGGGGCCCAGGACAGAAGGCAACATGCCAGGACTGGTTGTAGCCAGCTGGTCGTGTTGAGGGAACACCGGCAACGCAGGAAGCCGAAGCAGATAGAAGTTCAGCTCTATTTGCAGACTGACGAGCTTCAGGCCCTTAGGAACCAGGTTGATGACATCGCCACAAGGTATCTCCCCAATCAGGACCACATTAGATCCAAGACCGCAGGAGTAACGGCGCAAGTACTGGTGGCGGGAATTAGTAAACGCCTGACTGAACCAGCAAAGGACACCCGTGCTCCACCGTGGGAGATCAAGGGACTGGCAGGAGAGCTCTGCGAGGGTGGTAGAAGCTAGGAAGAGGAACGGAGACCCTGAAGGACAAAGAACGTAAACATCTAGAGACTCCATAAGGGGGACCCTGAGCTGGCAACATTCACCCTGTAAACCAAACTGTACCATGTTTCGTTTTGCCATCAACCTGTACCTAGTAAAGTGGAGTTAAGCTTGAACTGGTTTCCGTTAACTTCCGCCGTGCCTAGCACGGGGGTTAAGAACTGCAACACCATTATGTCATGGCAATAAATAGTTAATAACCTATATAACTCTTATAGAAGTCATTCAGAAATCTTCCAGTGTACTAACAGCATGTTATGGTTATATAAACCTTTGCTCCTATTCTTCTCCCTCATCCTCCCCTCCTCTGGAAATTCTTCTGTCTCAAGATTATGTAGCAGTGCTAATGCATTTCTTATCAAGATGTTCCCGGACCGATTGTACTAATTAAGGCTGAATTGGAATACTAACCCACAGAATATGATTGAATGTTTTTTTCAGAATAAACTGCAGATTCAGCATAATGTGATGCTAACACCTCCTAGAAACATCCCTTTAAGGAGTCGTATAAAACTGCTAACCCCTCCTAAAATAAAGGTCTTTGTCATTAAGCTCTACTTTGACTTGTTGTCAGCGTGGTTCTTATGGTGGCGTGCAGACACTCAGACAAAGCATCCAATTTGGCGGCAGACACTTAAGATGATAGCCCACCAGAAAGGTGTGGAGGGCATCCATAACAGTTGGCGCACCAGCTGGGGCTAGGACGAGACGTCCAGGGGACGACAGCCACACCTGTTCCTCTATTCCCAGGACGGACAATACACGATGGGTAGACCTGCAGGCTACAAAGAGGTATGAAAATTATTTATCTTACCTAAGACCCTCCTGTGTCTCCGTGCAGGTAGCTGGCAGTCAGACTCGGACATAGATGACCGGATCTGAGAAGTCCTAGCCCTTGCAACCCGGTCCTGAGAATTCCTTAATTGTCTGCCTTATTTTTATTTGTGCTCTTGCAACCTGGTCCTGAGTTTATCTGTGTTTATGTCAGTGCTATCATTGCTGCAGTTTCAGTACAGAGAAAAGCACGGAGAGACGGGCTGAGTGGGGAGATTCTGTTTCCCTGGTTTTCTGGCCCCTAAAAAGTGTTGATGGTTTTCCGGCCCCTAATAAGGGTTGATGGTTTTCCGGACCCTAATAAAGGTTGATGGTTTTCCGGCTCCTGATAAGGGCTGATGGTTTATTTCACTACTGGTTCCATCCTCTGATACGGCTGATGGTTTTCCCACCCCGCGTGCGCAAGCTAAGGACGGGGTGTAGACCTGGCTGCGGTGGTGGAAGGGTACGTAATTTACGTAAATGATGGTAGTGATGAGATTGTTCCGTCTCTCCAATAACGTGCCCCTTGTGTAGACAAGGTATAGAGCTAGCAACGATAATAAATCGTGTTACTGACGTGCCATATGCACATGAGGAAACTGGTTATATAGCAATCCCTGGCACTTCTCCAGTACTCAAGGTGTTCAGACAAAATATACATGCCCAGCTAACGATAGTTAATCCACAAGGGGTTTTGTTGCAAGAAGTATATGCAAGACAGTCATATGACCCAGTTGTTGCCCCACTGAGGTGTAGAGGGGTCTGACACAGTTTGATGTTTTATCTGTTTTATCTGTTTGGTGACAACCATTCCAGTTCCAGTCCTCAGACTGACTCTGACTGACTGACTCCAGTGCAGTGACACAACCAGTTCCAGTCCTCTGACTAACTGCCTTCCTAACACCACTGACTAGTTTCCATAACGTGCCCACAGTGAAAGCAAGGTGTGAAGCTTGCTATTTCTGCTGACTTGGTTACAGACCCATTTCACCTCTCTTCTTCCCCCAAGGTTTAGAGTGTTCAGAATAAACATTAATGCCCGGCTCACTGAAGGTATCCCAGTTGACTCGCCTTTATACAACCCTACTGACAGTGGTGACCTTGAGGGGAGGGCAGCCATAGCCAAGATAGAAGCATAGAGACTTAGGTTTGAGCTATAACATGGGTGTTAATCAAAGTCTCAGCAAGTTACCCCCAAAAGACCTGGTGGCAGAGAGGAAAAGGAGAAGTATGTGAAAAAAAGGAAGAAGTATGTGAAGAGTATGAAGGTCCTCTTAAATTTATTCGGATCCACAACCCATGGAGGACGCTTAGATGAGAAGGAGTGGAAGGAAGTGATAACAAGTAAGAGAGAGCTTTTGAAGGATGCAAAGGTTTTGGAAGATGCAGAAGCATGGTATAAGACTGCTCGGGATACGAGGAAGTTATTGTGGATTGAACATCGTGACCCTGCTACTGGTGAATACACTGCACCACCTGACAAGATGACACTGGCAGAAGCTGCTGCACCCGTGCCTATGCTGACACATTCCAGATATACACACAGACCAACCACCCTGTGTCCAGTTCTCAATATGGATGGCACATGCCAGTAAATCAGACCCCGCTCTGCAGCAGTATCTGGAATATACATGAACAGGGACTGAAAGAGATAGTTCGTTTAGTTCTTCCTTTGTTCGATAAACTCCATAGACTGCGTCTTCAGAACCAAAAGTGGGTTTTATTCGGGTAGGAAAAAATACAGAGATATACGGCAAAAGCAATATGGCAGGCAGGTTTCAGAATGACAGGCACGGGAGTCACAGGTGTCACACTCAGGATGGATTCAGAACAATGGCTCCCCGTCTCATGGAAGGGGGGTTTCTTTATACCAATTTTCCCCATAGAAAGACATTGGTTCAATGATTCTCTATGGAAAAAAGGATTACATCATCCTGTCATAAGTGATCCCTTCATGTTACTTACAACATATATTGACATGTAAAAGCACATAAATTTCATTACTAACTATATACTACACTTAAATTTATCCACACAAATTATCTTATAATAGCCTTTTTGAGACCAATCACAACTTATTGACATTAATTAGCTCTGTTCTTGATTATAAGAAACATCATATTAGCCTTGAGGGATACACAACACCGTAAAATATCCTTCAGATTTGAGAAATACTTGTAAAAAAGGAATTGGTTAACTGTTATCATGATAAACTTTTGGTATATGCTCAGACCAAACCTAATTAGCTTCATGCCTGTTCTTCTTCTAGACTTTGATCTGTTATTACCTGAGACCTACAACAGAGAAATTAAATAGTTCCATTTTCAAGCTTAAACTGAAACTTTTAGACAACATGGCTGACAGAGGCCTTGGTACCCATGGCCTCCGTCTAACAGGGACGGGGATGAAACAGGAGATGGAGAGGAGGAGGCTGCCAAAAAAGAATACCAGATGGCATGGGGACAGGAGAATTTTCCAGATGGGCCTGGAGCTAGGCCAAAAATTCCACAGTATCTCTCCCCAGCCTTAATGGATCCTCTCTCATCACTAGGAAATCATGGAGGCATGCCTTTAATGAAGACAGAACTGTCACAATTGGGAGCAGCAGGTGGAGATGAACAGACACACCACTGGCTACAGTCTACTTCCCTGGCACAGCACACTCCCCAGGATAGGGGAGGTGGGAGACAGACCTTATCAATGTACGGGGGTACGCAGGCCACAACAGGCAGCTCTACGCATGGCTCAGATCAATCACACTGATTGGCATAGTATGAAGACCCTCCACAGCATGTTTCTCGTCCTAGGCGAGGCAGATATGTCTCCTGGAAGCCTCAGGAAGCTGCCACATTGGTGAACACCTTACCGGACCCTGACAAGCAACCTATGCCCTTTCATCAAAAGATGAGCTAGATTCAGAAGACTCACACTGCCTCATGGGAAGATCTTATGGGATTGGCTTCTACCTGCGTCACGAGCACCCGTCCTCCCCTGAGTCCGGAAATCTACAAAGAGTCCATGATCCCAATGTGAAACGAAATGGGGTGAAAGTACCTGCTGAGCGGAGGATTTAAAATGGGGTGAACGGCCACAGAATGGACAAGACTCTGGCTGAACTGCAGAAGACGGCAGCGAGACAACAGCAGCAGATCGAGGCCCAGCAGCTAATGCTGACTACAAAGGAGCAGCGCTTGAAGTACCTGAAGCAGCAGGACCAGCGTCAGCAGCAGCAGGCCAGTGAGCAGGAAAAGCTGAAACGTCTGCGGGAAATTGCAGAAAATCAGGAGGCAAAGCTGAAGAAAGTGCGGGCCCTGAAGGGCCACGTGGAGCAGAAGAGACTCAGCAATGGCAGGCTAGTTGAGAAAATCGAACAGATGAATAACATGTTCCAACAGAAGCAGAAAGAACTGATGGTGGCCGTGACCAAAGTGGAAGAAATGAGTCGCCAGCTGGAAATGCTGAAGAACGGACGTATCGAGGGCTATCACAACAACCAGTCTGCTGTTGCTGAACTCGACCATCTCTACAAAGAGCTTCAGTTGAGGAACAAGCTGAATTAGGAGCAGAATACCAAACTGCAGCAGCAGCGGGAGAGCCTGAACAAGTGCAACTCCAAGGTGGTCGCCACAGACAAGCGTGTCAACGAGCTGCGGGACCAGATCTGGAAGAAGAAGGTGGCTCTGCAGAAAAAGGAGAAAGTGTAGAGAAGTTTTACTACCGGCTGAATCAGATGTTCACAGATCTGGGATTTGATCACCATGAGAAGTCCCATAGCCAGAAATAGATACAAGCCTTCATCCAAGGTCTTCTGGAACCCGTACAGAAGCAGGTCCAGACGACGAGACCTGAATACAGACGATTGGACCCAGATATTATATTTCAGATGGCAAGGGGCATAGAAATGAACAGGCCTTTAAAACCTCCCCGGAACGGTAATATTATGGTGTCGCAGAACCCAGGAAACAGGGGTGGACCAAGAAGTGGAGTCACCTGTTACGATTGTGGGAAAATAGGCCACATAAGGAGGAACAGGATTTCTCTCAACGGCCACCCGCCCCCTCCACCCAACTATAGGACATAGGCAAGTCGGTTCCACCAACTTACAATATGCTCTGCAAAACCAACAGACAAGCTTGCGGCCCGACTCCTACTGTATGTATGGAGGTAAAAGGAAGATCCATCCCCTTCTTAGTGGATACCGGTGTAGCCAGAAGCGTGATAAGATTTGCTGACTTACCTGACTCAGACTGCCTCACCGAAGAAACCATCCCATGTGTGGGTGTTGATGGAGTCATCAAGTATACACCTATGACCCGCCCATTGCGTGTCAGCCTGCAATCCACACAGAGCATGTTATCTCGATTGGTGGTGTCCAACACCTGTCCAATGAATCTACTGGGAACTGACTTACTGACAAAGTTACACGCCAACATCTCCTTCCAGGAAAATGGTACTGTCACCCTTACTACGGCTCTGGACCAGGAAGAAGTTTCACGGGTTTTCGGCCTCTTTCACTTTGCTGAAACAATACAACCTACGGATGCAGCCTGGCTTTCACAGATACCAGACATCCTGTGGGCCCAAGGCCCTGAAGACATTGGAAGGCTCCCAGTCCAGCCAGTGGAAGTCAAGCTTAAACCAGGAGCCCGCTTACCCCGTAAGCCCCAGTACTCTCTCTCCATTGCCCAATCGGATGCTATCACACAACAACTGACACCCTACGTCAAGAATGGAGCAGTCGTCCCGACCAAGTCACAATGCAACACCCCACTGTTTCCAGTCAAGAAGAAAACACCAAAGGGGCAACCTCCCAAGTTTCGCATGGTGCAAGATCTACGGGCAGTGAATGAAGTGACTGTGGTCTTGGATACTCCGATTGTGCCCAAACCCCACACACTGAAGCCATTGATGGATTCTACATGCTGAAGGATGCCATCATATGCTCTCCTACCCTTGGACTTCCTGACTACAAGAAACCATTTTGCCTGTTTGTAATGGAGAAGAAAGGACATGCCACTGAAGTCCTATCACAGTTTCCTGGGGGAAGACAGCGCCCACAGGGATACTAATCTGCCAGACTGGACCCAGTTGCCCGTGGAGCACCTTCATGCCTGAGAGCTGTCTTTGCTACACACCTACTGCTGGATAAGACTGCTGATGTTATTCTGGGCCACTGTCTGAAGGTGAAGGCTCCACATGATATCACTGCCATTTTGGCCCAGACCCAACCTAAACATCTCTCTGCTGCACGGCACCTACGACTACAATGTTCCCTTCTACTCCCAGACAATGTGACAATCTCCAGGTGTGAGGTCCTGAACCCTGCAACTCTCCTCCCTCTTCCAAGGGGGGAATGTGATGTCTCTGACACTTCAGTGGAAGGGGAAGCCGACTTTGAAATGGCTCAACACGACTGTCTTGCGCTTATGAGACAAGAAACCTCCGGATTTGACACAGTAACAGATACGCTGCTGGAAGACACAGACACAGACACTCTCTTCGTGGATGGATCAAGATATGCGGACCAAGAAGGACGGTTTCACACGGGTATGGCAGTGGTCACAGAAGATTCTGTTTTGATGACCAAACCACTACCCGCGTCCATGTCTGTACAGGAAGCATAATTGGCTGCATTCACCGAAGGTTGCAAGATGGCAGCCCAGAAGAAAGCGAACATTTATACTGATTCCCGCTATGGATTTGGCATCTGCCATGATTACGGGCCTATCTGGAGGGTGAGAGACTTTATTACAGCCAATGGAACTCCAATACACCACTATAGAGCGGTAAAGGAATGGCTAGAGTCCTTGCTGATGCCAGAAAGAGTCGCGGTACTTAAGGTAAAGGCACACACTGGAGGGACCTCAAGAGAAGCTGTGGGGAATGACTTGGCTGACAGGGCAGCTAAGGAAGCAGCAGTGAAGCCACTCATCACAGAACCCTTCAACTTGTATCTCTTGACAGACTCGGGACAAGTAGAAGACTCAGGACAAGAAGAAGACTCCAGACAAGAAGAAGATCCGGACAAGAAGAAGATGGATGAACAATCCTGGGAGAACATGGTCCTGACTCTGCAGAAGCAAGCATCTAATGAAGAGAAGGAAAAATTGATCCAAGATGGAGCTGTGCAAGATGAGAAGCATCTGATACTACTGAAAGGAAAACCATGCCTTCCACGAGCCCTCTACCCAATGATTGGCAGATGGGCCCATGGCCCCACCCATCAATCAAAAATGAAGATGCACAATCTTGTGAGACAGTACTACCACGCACCTGGCTCTTCAACAATGGCAGCAAATAACACCAGAGGATGCCTAGTCTGTGCCCGGTGTAACCCAGGAAAAACAGAGAAAACTCCACAGAAGTGTACACCTAGACCTTTGTACCCCTCCCAACGCATACAGATTGACCACATTCAGATGCCATCCTCAGGAGGATTTGAATATGCACTGGTAGTCGTGAACATATTCTCTGGATGGCCAGAAGCTTTCCCTGTGAAGAATCTGCTAAAACCACTGCAAAGAAACTCCTCTCAGAGATAGTGTGGAGATATGGGGTCCCAGAAACTATAGAGAGTGACCAAGGGCCAGCATTCACAGCCAATCTGACCAAAGAGATATGGCAGGCCCTGGGGACACAGTTAGCCCTTCATACTCCGTATCATCCCAAAAGTTCTGGAAGAGTCGAGAGATTAAATGGGGTATTAAAGGCTAAAATGCTGAAAGCAGTGCAGGAAACAGGAAAGCCGTGGCATGAAAGTCTTCCCCTCGCATTGTTCAGTGTCAGACACAGCCCGGCTAGTGCAACTAAGCTAAGTCCCTATGAAATTCTGTTTGGAAGTGCCCCCACACTAGGGTTGTATTTCCCCCAACAGTTGACCCTACAGTATGACAGTTTGACTAAGTTTGTTACCGAATTATCAAAGCATTTGACTAAAATACATTCTCGAGTTTTTCCTCTCTCCCAGATCTTCAAAACTTGATGGGAACCCATCAGATCCAGCCAGGAGATTGGGTTCTCATCAAAAGATTCAGCAGACATGCTCTTGAGCCCAGATACGATGGCCCCTTCCAAGTCCTGCTGGTCACCTCCGCGGCTGTAAAGGTTGAAGGAAGGCCTACATGGATCCACGCATCCCACTGCAAGAAGGCACCAGATCCAGAAGCCAAAAATGGTAGTTTTGCTCCTTCATCCTGATATAAATACTCAGTATAGAGCAGAGGGGAGCAGTTCACAAGATGGCGGAAGGTCATGTAGGAGAGAATATGGGAGATCATACGGGAGGTCATGTTAGTACCACAGCTACAAGGGTTACATATCAGTTTGACTTCTTCACCATAGTAAACAGATGCACACAACACGAGATCTTCAACAGCTATGGGTAATATGGGGGATATAGACCAGTCAAGGCAAAAGAAGGCAAATATAAATGGGGTAGAAGCCTGCCAGACCACATGATCCTTACCAAGGGTAATTGGGAGCATAGCCAAAGCCCTAAAAGGACTCACAGACCTGTCAGAAGAATTAGCTCATAATTCTGGTGTTAAGGATCCATGGGACACTTGGTTTGGGTGGTGGGATGGATGGCAGAGAGCACTTATCAAATTAGGTTTAATAATCCTTTGTGTTCTATTCATAGTGGCTCTAATTTCATGCTGTGTAATGCCTTGCATCAAGAAGATGATGTCTCACGCCATGAAGGAGACAGTGACAACAATCTATGCAGATCTCAAAGGCCCTGATGATGAAAGAGAAATATACGCCTGAGAATGATGCCATTGCCATTGCCGCAAGATCCCTTGGAGAAATACGAGAACTTGAGACCCAACTTAGAAGATAGAGTAGGGACAGTTTAGGGTGCGGCTAAAGCCAACTGCAAAGGGATTCCGACATTACGGTTTGTATCAATGTTGGTGAAGTCTCCTCCCCTTTCCTCTACCTTTTTCCCCTCCGCCGCCTAGGGAAAAGATTTAGGGTAAGATTTTGAATGTCTCCAAAGGGGGGAATGTCATGGCAATAAATAGTTAATAACCTATATAACTCTTTGGAAGATTTCTGAATGACTTCTACGTGTACTAACAGCATGTTATGGTTATGTAAACCTTTGCTCCTATTCTTCTCCCTGATCCTCCCCTCCTCTGGAAATTCTTCTGTCTCAAGATTATGTAGCAGTGCTGAAGCAGTTCTTATCAAGATGTTCCCGGACCTAATGTACTAATCAAGGCTGAATTGGAATACTAAACCACAGAATATGATTGAATGTTTTTTTCAGAATAAACTGCAGATTCAGCATAATGTGATGCTAACACCCCCTAGAAACATCCCTTTAAGGAGTCGTATAAAACTGCTAACCCCTCCTAAAATAAAGGTCTTTGTCATTAAGCTCTACTTTGACTTGTTGTCAGCGTGGTTCTTACGGTGGCGTGCACACACTCAGTCAAAGCATCCAATTTGGTGGCAGACACTTAAGATGATAGCCCACCTGAAAGGTATGGAGGGCATCCATAACAATTATCACCATTACTGCCCTCCTTCACCATCTTCCTTCACCACTGCCCTGAGGTAATAGTTCCACCTGTAGGGAGCTGGACTACTCTCTGCTGCACCCACCATCACCTCAGCAGCCGGCTTGCAGCGCCGATACCTATATTACCGGGAACTACAGGTGGCGTCACAATCCCCTGTAAATACTCCCTTCTCCCCCAGTAAATACTCCCTTCTCCCCCACCATGACCATCTACTCAAATGATAACCAGGGCACGGAACCGGGATCCTGACCACCCGTGATCTCCCCATCCAAGCAGCCATCAGTCCCGTGTCCGAGTACCCCCAGCCCTGGCCACATCATCTACTTCTCAGGTCCAAAGCTAAATAATATTCACGTTGAAAAATGGAATTGATGTTAGCTACCACATCACTCAAGTTGGGGGGGAGCAGGATTTCCACCACGCCGCCACACACAATGTAGCCAATATAAGTATGTATGAGAACACCCCTCTCAGTTCCCTGAGGACCTGATCTATACCAATATTTAAAATGGCCAACCGAGGTTGTAGAGTTTGTCGGATCCCTGTAACCAAGCCAAGAAGACTTTCAACTACCACCCAATACCCAGCTATTTTAGGACAGGTCCACCACATGTGAGAAAGCGTACCCTTACTTCCACACTGTCTCTAACACAGCTGGGAAGCGTCGGGATTAAATTTAGCCAGCTGTGCCAGTGAGAGGTGCCATCTAAGGTTTATTTTCTTTAACTTTTCAAGATGCTTTACACATCTAGTCACCCTCTGAACTCCCACCATAGTAGCGCACCAGTCCTCCCAAGTGGCAAAGAATCCCAAGTTGACCTCCCACCTAGTCATATAACTGAGCGTCGAAAGCACAGGGGGAAGGGTCAGGTCTTTCTTCATTATATAAAGTGATTTTTTGCACCTGTGATCAGCTGTGATAAAAATCTGAAATTGGGAGGGAATACCCTGGGGAGCAGTGTGTCATCTTTAGGTATTGGTAGAACATATTGGCAGTCCTAAATGGTAGGATCTCCCCTCCATGGAGAAGGTTGCCAAGAAAGCACACCCCCGCCATCTCCCATCCTTCCAAATTTAAGTAGGGGATGAATGTGAAAAGGGCTCAACTGTGAATTTCACTCGGGGGAGGTAGATCCATTGCTCAGCCACCTCTCTCCAGTGAGAGAGCATGGCTTACATAGAAATGAGATGAGGGGTGGTGGTCCCCAGACACAACACCGCAGAGGTGAGCAGTCCCCTTAAGGAACCATCCGGAGCAAAACAGGATTCTATCTGGGCCCACCCAAACTTGGGAGAGTCATCCCATCACATTTTCTCTTCCTCTAAAATAATGGCTTTGTTGTAAGCAGCTAAATCTGGGACACCCATCCCACCTTCCTTATAAGAAAGGAACATGACCTTACGTGCCACCCAGGGGTGTCTCTTTGCCCACACATAGGAGTAGACTATCCTTTGAAATTTTGTTACAAATATTTGAGGATATATATCAGGAGACATCTAAAGCAGTATATAATTTTCGGAAGGAAGATCATCTTGAACGCATTTACTCTCACAATCCACGAGAGGCTATTTATGGGGTGGGTGTCTATGTCCTATGTCCTTCAAAATGTCATATTACGGGTTGCGGCAACACGAGATGGTGTCAGAAGAATGCCCAAATAAGGGGTACCCTTGGGAGCCCAGGTGAAAGGGAACTTATGCTATAAACATGCCATCAGGGATTGAGAGACCAATACTGGGAAAATCACTGATTTTGAAGCGTTGAGCTTATCATATGATATACGTGAAAAGTAAGCTAGGATAGCCATTACGTTCTGAAGGGATAAGTCTATATCAGTGCATGTTATGATGATATCATCGGCATACAGGCGAATCATGTGGCACACTGGGCCTACACGAATACCCCTGATCCCCGGAATAGACCGAATTGTGATCGCAAGGGGCTCCACAGCCAGGGAAAAAATGGCAGGCGACAGCGGGCATCCCTGGCGGGTGCCATTAGTAATGGGGAAACTAGGAGAAAGGAAACCCGACGAAAGCACTCTAGCATTCGGGTTAGAGTAAAGCGACAAGACATCTGACAAAAAAGGCCCAGAGAAACCGAATTTACCTAAGACCTGTTTCAGGTACCCCCAGTGTAACCTGTCAAATGCCTTCTCAGCGTCAAGAGACAGGAATACACTGGGGGATCCCCTGATTTCAGCTATCCCAATCAAGTCCACTATTCTTCTAGTTCCATCTTTTGCTTTTCGGCCCGCCACTAAGCCCACCTGGTCAGGAGCCACCAAGGCAGGCAAAAGTTCTTGAAGTCGCAGCACCAAACATTTGGTGAAAATTTTGACATTGCAATTAAGCAGTGATATAGGTCTGTAATAACCAGGTGAATCAGGCAATTTTCCCGGCTTGGGGATGGTCACAATTGTAGCTTCCAAATGCAGAGGAGGAATAGATTCAGCTGTTTGCCAAACCTGGAGGTTTTTAACAAGATAAGGCTAGGGTCACACATAAGCCCTTGGTCCGTTTTGGCTTCATTTTTAGCATTTTTTTTTTCCAAGTCCAAAAACTGATAGGGTGTTTATTACATCTAATCCGTTATTCTATCTGTTTTTTTCTGCACCTAAAAACATTGATAGGCACGTTTTTGGGGTCCATTTTTCCAAAAAAAAAATTTTAACATGGGCCCTATGGTGCCTTAAAAAAACGGATCAGTTTTTTCAAGAATTTTGGTCAAAAAATGTTCAGAGATACAGGAGGCTCAAAAAGCACCCAAAAACAACGGATTGGTCATGGAAATCACTTCCAAAAACGGATTTCTATGTGTGACCCCAGCCTAAGGGGCGAAGGTTTGTGGGAAAGCCCGATATTAGTCATTCGGGAGCCCATCTGGGCCGGGTGCAGAGTGGAGTTTAGTTGACCTAATCACCTTAACTACTTCATCAGTCGTAAAAGGGGCTTTGAGAGACTCCCATTGGGCATCCGTCAGTTGTGGAAGGTCTAATTTTGCTAGGAAGAGGTCTATCTCCTCCTCAGTAGGCTGGTGGACCGAAGAGTTATCTCGAAGGTTGTAAAGTGAGGAATAATATTGGGTGATTACTTTAGCAATATCACATGGATTTCTAACCGACTTCCCTCCCGCATATACCATAACCTCTATAGAGCGTTTGGTGTCTTTTTTTTTAATGCGTCTGATGAGAATCGCACCTGTCCTATCTCCGGCAGCATAAAAAGAGGTTTTAAGGAGCCTAAGGGTATGTGCACATATGCCGGCGGGTTGGTCGGAGGCGGCTGGGCGGACCCGCCAGGAAGCTCCGGAGCCGTCCACCGGCATCCTGGCGGGTATGTGCGGCGGGTGCCGGGCGGGTGCCGGGCGGGTGGCCAGCGGGTTAGCGCCGGCGGTGTTGCGGCGGCTGGAAGCAGTACATGATTCAGCTTGCAGCCGCTGCAGAACCGGCCGGTTTATAGAACATGCTCATTCGTTGCTAACCCGCTGGGAACCCAGCGGGTTAGCAACGGATGAGCATGTGTAAACCGCCGGTGTGTGGACACCGGGTGTCGGTTTACATAGGTTTTAATGTTAATCCAAACGCCGGTTTGGATTAACATAAATTTACATGAAATTTATGTAAACCGACCGGCGGTTTACACATAAACCGACCCTAACCCGGCCAGTGTGCACATACCCTTAGGCTGGTTTCACACTGCAGTTTTTTCCCTGATCAGGTTCGATCAGGTTTGTCAAAAGCAGGAGTGTCTCCAAAACTCAGAACAGGTGTCAATCTTTCAATTATAGCTTTTCTCTGCAAGTTCCTCTCCTGGTTTTGGCACACAAACCTGATCAGGAAAAAAACTGAAGTGTGAAACCAGCCTAAGAGAATGTTCATGTAAGGCCAGGAGGTGAGCCTGTAGTTAAGAACGAATTTGCATAATCTGGAGCCCTGGGGGGTCAGATCCAGTTTATTAACCATCTCCAGGTGACAGAGTTGGGAGAGAAGGGAGGACCTCAACTGGTTGTTAGCTTTTTGTAGTTGTGAAGATTTTTGGAGTAAAATCCCTCTGATAAAGGCCTTGTGGGAAGCCACAGCTACTTCACCGTTGGCATTAAGTTTAAAAAACTCGGCTAGACTTCTCCCCACCTCATCCACCACACCCCCAGCTGATAGAAGGTCAGTCTCCAGTGTTCAGTCTCCAGCTTCATGGGGGGATTGTGTGGCACCCTGGCACCTTGTTGGGCACCACAGAATTCTTGGTTACGCAAATGGAGCAGTAACAGCAAGCATCACTCACAAACAATCAACAAAACACCTTAGTACACCTTTAACACCTATTTCACCCCAGGCCTCTAGGGGGAGCTTCACTGGTCACTTTGAGCCAGTTTCCCCTATAAATAGGGTCCTGGTTGGAGAAACACCAGAGTGTGCAGACGCTAGAAGAGCTGCAGGACGTGTGCAACCACCGATTCTGGCGCTAGACTAGGCCCAAACCAGCACACCTAGCAAGTGAGAGACCCTTGCAATTGGGGTCATAGGAAAGGAGAAAGCACCTCTCAGGGTCATTGGAGTTACCTTAACTCCCCCTCACCAACCGGTTACTGGAACTGAGCTGTGAGAGCTACTTAGCCACCACAGAGAACCAGCACACCTCACAGGGAGTTTAGCCCCCTGTTCACCTGATGCACCTACCGACGAGAGCCCAGGGAAGATGATAGAATTATCACCATCCCTTTAACAGAGCCCTCAGTGCAGTTACCCAGGTGAATCACGTCCCACTGGACGTACAACCAGGTCCCGCCAGATTCCACATCCACCCGACCTCACCAGAAAGACAGAGAAAGGAAGCCTAAACACTGCTTGCTGTGAAACTGTGGCACCCTGTCACCCTGTTGGGCACCACAGAACCCTTGGGGCACAAATGGAGCAGTAACAGCAAAGCAACACTCACAAACAAACCAAAACACCTTAGTACACCTTTAACACCTGTTTCACCCCAGGCCTCTAGGGGGAGCTCCACTGGTCACTTTGAGCCAGTTCCCCATAAATAGGGTCTTGGAGGGAGTGTGCAGACGCTAGAAGAGCTGCAGGTTGTGTGTAATCTCTGGGCCTATTGTGTGTCTCAAAATGCCAACCAGCCCACCTAGCAAGTGAGGGACCCTTGCAACTGGGGTCAGAGGAAAAGAGGAAGCACCTCTCGGGGACATCAGAGTTACCCTAACTCTCTCCCTTACCAACCGGTTACTGTAACCGAGCTGTGAGAGCTACATAGCCACCACAGAGAACCAGCACTTCCAACAGGGAGTTTAGCCCCCTGTTCACCTGCCGCACCTACCGACGAGAGCCCAGGGAAGAAGATAGAATTATTATCACCCCTTTAACAGTGCCCTCAGTGCAGTCACCCAGGTGAAATATGTTCTATTGAACATACTACCCGGTCCGGCTAGATTCCACATCCACCAGACCTCCACCAGAAAAGACAGAGAAAGGAAGCCTAACACAGCTTGCTGTGAACCTCCAGGAGTGTCAACCTCACTATCCCGGTCCGAGTGTACCTGCTTTCCACCAGTAAAGGTACTCAAAAGACTTTAAGGTGTCCGCGTTTGATTCCTGGACCTAACAGCAGCCTGACTAAGCTGCTTCACAACATCTTGCGCAGCTCCTGGCTCCGGGGAATCCCGCTCATCCTGTGGGGAGCGTCCCATCTTGCTGCATTCCATCCCCCGGAGGCCCCAGCAGCGCCGGCGGAATCACCAGAATTCCCGCAGGTGGCGTCACGACAAGATTTAACCCCTTATCTGTTCAGCCATCCCCCTATTGATCTGGACCACTGAGCCCCACAGTCGCAGGCGCGGTTCCGTGACAAGAGAAGCAGACGCCTGAGACGTGCAGAACCCGGCTACGGTGAGTCAGTTGGTCTATCGGTCAATTTTAAATCCAGACTCACTGGAGCATGGTCACACCAAGTAATAAGTCTAACTTCTGCAGAGACACAGGCCGGGAGGGTGTTGTCATCCACCAGAAAATAATCTATTCTGGAGTATGACCTATGTCTGTGTGAGAAGAAGGAGAAATCTCTTTCCTGCACATGTAGATAGCGCCACATATCATGAAGCCGCATCAACCGGCATAAAGGACCAAGTTCCTGTCTACCCTACGAAGACTGAGGAGAACAGTCTAACTCACGGGAAATAATGTAGTTCAGATCCCCACAAATTATCTTCGGCCACCTCCATAACTGTTTTAAGAAAACTTTTAATGTATTTTACCTGAGAACAATTTGGCACATAAACATTTGCAATAGATACTTCCACCCCAGAAATTGAATGTAAAAGGATTATAAATCTACCAGAGGCGTCCGCAACCGAATGCATTAATGTAAAAGCGACTGAATTCGTAAATAGGATACAGACACCTGCCTTTTTAGAGGAACAATTGGAGAAAAAGGCTGTGGAAAAATGCTGATGACGGAGTGCCGAGGTCACTTTAGTACGGCATTCGCGTCTGGCTCATTCACTAGTCATTCCAAATTAGACTATGAACATATGGTACCGCTATAAGAATAAATCAGACTGAGCTCTGTTTCAAACTTATATTATGTTCATCAAGTAACTACAATGGCAACATCACAGCAACAACAACTACATTTCCGGATACACTACATTTTATAATCCATGGAATGGGCGTACATAATCAGAGAGCAAGGTGGGATTATGTGAAAAGTCAGGTGGGTTTAAGCTAATGTCTATGAGTATATTGGCTAGTTTAATGAGTCCTTTGTCTTCTTTCTTGTATTCACGCCTCCTGGCCGGGTGTCATCCTCAAGCTGGTAGCTGGTAACATACAAGGTCATTCCACATTCCATCCTTGATACTCCTTTCAATGCAGGCCTCATCCTGGCACCTTATCTGTCTGTTTCCCATTCATCCCACGTCCTTTGTCCAGATGGATCTACACAGCTTCTGCAAAACTCAACTTAAACCATAAAATAGTCAAGAACAGCAAGGGGGTTGGGGATACAGAGGGAAGCAGAGATATATAAAATATATGGAAGAAAATAGACAAGATGGAGGCAAAAAGGAAACCAGTATAGTCAGGAAAGCAGTTGAAGGAAATACTGACAGAAAGAGGGGAAAAACATATAGAGAAACTATGAAAGGGAGAGAGAGAAGAGGACAACTCTTATCTGTTAATATACATATTAATTGATATAGAAAAACTTAATATTTTATCCAGAATATTAGTACTTTGGTTATATTTGTGATATTAACATATAATATAATCTCTAATAGCTACATATTGATAAGGAAATTTAATAATTTCCCCCACAATCCCCCCTAAATATTAATTTTTCTATTTACAACTTCTCCTAATGTTTCCCTAGAGAACTCAGGAACCTCTGAGACTGTCCATGTGATGGGAAAAAGGGAAAGGGATTTCTTCATCCAAGCATCTCAGAGACCCTTTCCTTGTGAAAGGTCCCCAGACACCTGAATCCTACTCTAGCCTCACATGGAGTTCTCCCACTGTCCCTTAACTCAAATCCCTCAACTGGGTGTGATAATAGGGAGATTCTTAGACTGCTTATGGGATTTTCCTTTGGGCATTTCCTCCTCTTTCACCATTCCACAGACCCCGCCCTTTTCAGCTAAAAACATATCAAGGGCCAACCTGTTTTGAAGAGTCATTCTAGTATTGGGACCTAGTTCCTCAACTATACCCTGGAAAGCATCTCGGCCATAGTTGACAAACCTTTGCTCACTGTAATATATATAATTAATCCAATCAACGTTCTTATTGATCTGTACCTGTGGAATTAAGGAAGCGATTCCAACATATACCTGATTTTGGGCCTTAAACTGGTCAGGGACCCCCCTTGGCACACCAATAGCATCAATGTATACCTGAGGGTCTTCCTCATATCCCATGTGTAACTGACCAAGGCTTCTTTGTTTTCTGGCTATTTTATAAACAGACATCGGGTCCCATGGCAAGATTCTGAACTACATTCCTAATTTAATCAAAGTGCATTGCATTGTCCTGTCCAGACTATAGGTAACCTAGATCGGAGCTTACCATCTCCACACAACCAGTAAATACCATACATATATCGTATATGTTAGCTGAGTAAATTTATACTTACAGAACTGTTTTCATTACAAAATCCCAATTTAAAGGTTCCTACTAACGAAAACCTTAGAACATATTAGAAACGGCCTGGGGAATTGTGTATCAGATTTACACTATTAGTAACATATAACCTTAAAGGTATAAGAGTCATCCTCCCTTGAACATTTATCATATACCACTATCATTATGGAGGGTATACAAAAGGATATGGACTTCTTAAATATCTGCAAATAAGCACAGTTATCCACAAGAGAAAAGAGATACACAACAAAATCATACAAGAACCATGTTATATACTCCTGTATTTACTTATTCTAAAAACATTTTAACCAGGGTGTGTTTGGCATTCTATAATACCTTAGATAGGAAAAAGAGATTTACACATATTGGGACAGTTTTTATACAGTTTTCTTGGTTTCCTTGTCCGCTCACTATTTGCAATTTCCAAACCCATGGAGCGATTGCTGCTCGAAGCCCGTACCTTTCTGAGTTGTGTTGTGCGCAAGAATAATGCAGGATAGTATACACAGCTTACCTGTACCAGGAGCGAACTAGGAGGTACTCACCTGATCTCACCTTTGACCTATTTTGAGGCGTAAAGTGAGGCCAAGCAGAGAACAGTCTAACCTTTGCTGATGAGAGACATCATGGCCTGCCCTGTCCCCTCTCACGACTCCTAGTTTAACACTGTTAGTGGTTCGGTCAGTCCCTATAAGGCAGTCGACTATAGAGAGGGCTCAGGCTGCCAGACACAACCCGGCTGGGATGGGGCAACCACCCGCCACTACCTTTCCTTCCTTTTGTTGTAGCTTGCCTTCTACCTCCGAGAGGACAGGACACCTGTGGTGATTGTCAGTGTGATTATACCATCCCAGACTGATAACATGGTGTCTACCTCACCGTAATATACCAATTCTGCATTTAGTAGGCTTACCGTATTGTTAAGGAATTCTTCAACCGGAAATCGCTCCATTCGCTCAGAAAGTGCAAGTCAGAACCAAATATTCTGATTACCTCATGTGAGGATCCTACCATTATCCAGCATAAAATCTCTTTAGTCTATAAACATATCTGCAATAAAAAACTTAAAGAAATTTGTATTAATTTCAGAGATTAGAAAATTCTTATAATATATGGGCACTGTACATCAGAGCAGACATGTGTAACATCACCTTTAATTCAAAATTCCTGCTACCAGCATTTTCTCCAGAAAGCTCCTTACCCCTCCCATAAGATAACGGACTACAAGAAATATTCTCACATAGTAAAGAACAAAGACTGCTCTGATAGAAGGAATTTAAGGAGGTGTGGAGGAGTGGTTCACTCCCTTCCATATTTTCAAATCCTTCAGCCTTGACAAACCCACAAGATGTCCACAATCCTGATAAAGGACCTAACTACTTTCTCCTTTCTTGTCTTCCCATTTCCCCCCCCCCCTTTTTTTTTTTTTTTTTTTTTCTTTCACTTTGTGTTATTTTCTAAACTATACTTTTTGTTGCTTTTCTCATCAAACTTGCTAATTTCCATCTCTAACATCTCACATTGACTCAATTCAGTGTCCCCTTGAAATACAATCTATATTCCTGCTTATCGACATACCTTATACATTCTGGATCTATTAACTTAACAATAACTTCATCACCTTGTAGTTAGATTTTCCTGTCTAGTACCACCTCCCCACAGCGTCAATATATATTATTTCCCCTTGGGCACTCAGTATATTAATCTTCTCTCTAGATAGCTTAATTTTAAAACACACAACAACCATAAATAAGGGAAAGTTTCCCCCTGCCATAACTACATCTCTAACTAAATTATCCCTGTGCTGCAGGTGGCTATTGACAACATTCACTCATATAAGTCAATAAAAATCTGATTACTATTATTGTATTCAATATTGGGCATTATTATTAATATCAAACTACCATAAATGTGAAAAATCCATCTTTGCCTTTCAGAATCCCTGGAAAGATGGATAAGATTCCAGTCTGCATGTCACAGTGTGCAGATTCCACCTTCACCCCCCCTCTTTTAGCTCTCTCACTCCCCTCTTTCTAAAACAAGCAAATTCTTTTCACAGGATTACGCACAGCTGTTTAGATAAGAAATTCTGAGTCTCATAAGATAGAAAAAGAAACTCTTCTTTTTCAAACATAGCTCACAAATTTTATTAACTGTTTCACACTTGTAGATATATACAACTAACAATTCTAGCCATTATCTGAGATCCCGTGGCTTAATATTTAATTCTTCATTTATTCTTTATAACTTCAAAAACTTTCCATAACAGAAAGAATAGTAAACTAATTGATAGACGGACTGTGAATAGAGTGTAACTGCTATCAGTATGTAAAAAGCAACGCAGCCTCGTGCCCAGCCCCTCCCAGAGCTGAAGACACAGGAGTACAAGCAAAGTCATACAGATAACAGACATACAAACAATGAAATGTCTCTTGGACATTACAAACTTCACTTAACCCTTTCTACTAGACTAAAAACATTTTATTTAACCTAAGGCATTTTCTGCATCTGAACACACTGCATATAGCCTAGTTAAATCCAAATCTGATATAGTAATTATTTCTGCACAGCATTTTGTAGGATGTTTGAGTAAGCACAGGCTAGCCTGAACTTCATACATAAAGGGGATTTGAGGAGCCTGTATCAGGTCCAGCGGCTGCAGCAGAGCATTAGAGATCAAGCTGGATGGTACCGGAAAAAGAGATGGGGAAGGGGGAAAGGGGCTCAGTCATCATCATCATCCTATAAATCAGTGGGACCTATGGCTTGGCTTCTCGCCCACAGTGTTGCCTGGAAGGCTGGAGTGGCCACAAACAGGACACACCCACACATCCGAGGACCTCATATCGCCGCCATTATAGGATGGTGGCTGGAATAGCGTACTCAATAACAATGGCGTGGTGGCCATTTTACACTGTATAAAATTATTGTTAGGAAGCAACTTATAATCAAACACAGGTTCTGCATCATCTTTTCCTCCTTCTCCATCTACTTCTCTTCATTTCTCACTTTTCAAACTATTTGCAACTCGTAAATAAACTTGTGCCTGATCTAGCAGCCCTTGGTCTTTCAGCTTACTTTTTTTTTTTCTCTGGATAGAATCACTTTATATAAACGGCTGCAATCTCTTTGACAAAGCAATCCTGCGTGCACAACCTGTCCACATTCTTAACAGCCTGCTTGCCTTCCCGTGATTCCACTAACGTCTTTGCCTCTTCTATATCCTTATCCAGCTTATGAGGGACGGTCTTCTTCTGCACTACAAGACGCAACATGACTCAATACTACGTCCTAACTGCAGTTCAGAACGCTGACAACAGTAAACAACACTGGGTCCCCACCGTCTGGAGTCTCGGCTTCCACGTACGGTGATACTTTTACCTAAGGAACACGGAGCCCAAGCGACCACGTGTTCTAGTTTGCTCTTTCCCAAGGGGCGGAACCCAAGTTCCACGTACCTTTCCCTGCGACTTGAGGAGCTCCAACTCAACTCAACCCAGATCAACTTCAATGAATATACAGTACTTAGTACTACGTACTCCCAGCTCTACCGAGTGTGCCGCTCAACTGCCGCACACCCTCCCCTTAAAGCACGGAGCCCCAACTCCACGTGCTCGAGTGAATACCAGGCTTGTCGCCTCTGTATTCAGTCTAGTGATACGGAGCTCCAACTCAACATACCACTGCACACAGAATCCAAATTCCACGTGCAGACAAATACAAAGCCTATTGTCTCTAAACTTGTCTTTGATGCCTAAGTACAGAGCAACAACTCCATGTACTTCCCAACGCTGGGTCTATGGACACCGCGTTCTGCCAACTAACTCACAAGTGCAGAGCTCCAACTCCATACACTGTATTATCACCCGGCACAGAGCTCCAACTCAATGTACCTCCGAACACAGAATCTGCTGATTCCGTGTCCCATTCTTTCTACGAAGTATAGAGCCAATTGGCTCCACGCTCCGTCTCCGATCCAAGAAGTGAGGAGCCACAACTCAACAACACTTCTGAGGTGCGGAGCCCCTACTCAACAACACCCCTGAGTCATAAAAGCCAGCCGGCTCTTATGCTCCCCTAACACTGAGACCCAGTGCTTACAGATTACTTTGCTACGGTATTTCAGTTCAGAAGAAATTCTCCTTCACTATTACATCACAGAGGTTGCGTCTCCTTTCACTTTCATTACACCGTCCTCCAGCACACATGCCTATCAAGTCTCACTATACGTTTCAATGCACAATAACAGTCACGGGAAGGGTTAACAGCTACAGAATGTTAATGACCAGTGGAGGAGACGTGGTGAAAACACAGACACGCGCAGAAGGCTGCGTGACTCCTATGCTGCTGGTTCAGACGTGATGCTGGGTCAAACACGGTCTCACCACACGACCGCTTGCCCCCCGTACCCACTAGACACCCACAGAACAATCTATAACGACTGAGACACGAGGAAGGGTCAGCACATATGAATGTGTCTTTCCACTTACCTCGTGCTCTGGAGGGTGATCAATCCTCGTCAGCCGTCACAGATCGTCCACAGATATCCACGCGTAGGTCCGGAGAGCCGTGGACCACAGATCACGCCCCACGTGCTGGGCGCCAAAAATGCCGAGGTCACTTTAGTACGGCATTCGCGTCTGGCTCATTCACTAGTCATTCCAAATTAGACTATGAACATATGGTACCGCTATAAGAATAAATCAGACTGAGCTCTGTTTCAAACTTATATTATGTTCATCAAGTAACTACAATGGCAACATCACAGCAACAACAACTACATTTCCGGATACACTACATTTTATAATCCATGGAATGGGCGTACATAATCAGAGAGCAAGGTGGGATTATGTGAAAAGTCAGGTGGGTTTAAGCTAATGTCTATGAGTATATTGGCTAGTTTAATGAGTCCTTTGTCTTCTTTCTTGTATTCACGCCTCCTGGCCGGTGTCATCCTCAAGCTGGTAGCTGGTAACATACAAGGTCATTCCACATTCCATCCTTGATACTCCTTTCAATGCAGGCCTCATCCTGGCACCTTATCTGTCTGTTTCCCATTCATCCCACGTCCTTTGTCCAGATGGATCTACACAGCTTCTGCAAAACTCAACTTAAACCATAAAATAGTCAAGAACAGCAAGGGGGTTGGGGATACAGAGGGAAGCAGAGATATATAAAATATATGGAAGAAAATAGACAAGATGGAGGCAAAAAGGAAACCAGTATAGTCAGGAAAGCAGTTGAAGGAAATACTGACAGAAAGAGGGGAAAAACATATAGAGAAACTATGAAAGGGAGAGAGAGAAGACGACAACTCTTATCTGTTAATATACATATTAATTGATATAGAAAAACTTAATATTTTATCCAGAATATTAGTACTTTGGTTATATTTGTGATATTAACATATAATATAATCTCTAATAGCTACATATTGATAAGGAAATTTAATAATTTCCCCCACAGGAGTCTGTGATTGTCCTCTTGTAACAAGTGTGTCTACTGGACACATAATATGTCCACCCTGGATGTGCACGCCTCCTTTCCGAATAAGGACCGTTTTGCCGGGGAGTTCAATCCACACACATTAAAGGATAGTATTATCACACTCATCATGAATGGACGGCAAACCATAAAAGATTTCCATCATAAGATACATTGCAGGACTGACAAAGGGGGTAAAAGGGGAGAAAAAGGAATAAAAGGTGAGGTGGGGGAAATCAACATACAACAGAAAGACATATAAAAAAACATATGTAAACCAGAAAAAAACAGCTGAAAAACCGCCAGTGGGGGCACACAAAACCACGCATTGAAGAGCAGTAGTCACGCCAGAGTATAGGGTCCAGATGGTAAAACGTGACCAAAAATGGGCATCCATAGACAAATTCCTGTCACTAGTAAGAGTCCGACCATGGCCAACAAAAATATTCAGGGAGAAAAAAAATCATCACAGGGGCTCCACTGAGCACAAGATGAAGAGGGACCATCACCCAGAGGGGACTATCAGCCCACTTTATAAAACGTCTGGGAGGTCTTGGTGTTGCGTCGTGCCGAGTTAGAGCGAGACGAGGTCTCCCCTGAATCAGGCAATATGTCCCATGATTTCAAAGCTTTTTTCAGTAGCTTGGGGGATTGAAAGGATTGATTAGCACCTCTATACCAGAATTTCACCCTGACTGGGGAGCCCTAGCTGTAAAGGATCCCTTTCTCTTTAAGGATTCTGCAGAAAGGAGAAAATTCCCTCCGCTTAGCCAGAGGGCCTGCACATAAGTCTGGATAGACTGAGAAAGCAGCATAAGGCTCAGGGAGGGTAGGTTGTTTCCTCATGGCTTGGAGAATGGCTTCCTTAGTCTTAAAGTTAAGCATTCACACCAGAACATCCCTTGGGAGAGACTGTTTGATATGAGAAGGTTTAGGCAGTCTACTTTATATAGCCTCTCTATCCCCAATTCGCTCACTGGTGTGTCTGGTAGAACTTGCAGAAAGAAAGCTATAATGCTGGTAAACAGATCTATATCAGCTACTGCTTCAGGCAAGCCTCTCACTCTGATGTTACACCTCCTTCAACTCCCATACCTTAAAGTTAAGTTGTTCCATAGTGCTGTTCATCACTGCAAAATTGTCTGCAAGATTATTGTGAGCAGAGGCATATTCCGCCATCTTTTCCTTAATGTTGTTATGGCAATAAATAGTTAATAACTTATATAAGTCTTATGGAAGTCATTCAGAAATCTTCCAGTGTGCAGACTGCAGCATTCCCCATCCTTCCCCTCCCTTCAAATCCCACTGTCTTGGAATTAGCTGCACAGAGGTTCCTTATCAGCATGGACTGAATGTACTGTAATGTACAATCCAAGGCTAAATTGAAATGCTAACTAACACAGAATGAATTGAATGTTTTTCAGAATAAATTGTAGATTCATCATAATATGATACAATCACCCAGAAACACCCCTAAGGAATGCCCCTTTACTGATAAGTAATAAAACTGTTAACCCCTCCTAAAATAAAGGTCTTTGTCATTAAGCTCTACATTGACATGGGTGTCACCGTGATTCTTTCGGTGGTGTGCACACACTCAGACAAAGCATCCAGTTTGACGGCAGACAATTAAGATGACAGCCCACCCGGAAGATGTGGAGGGCATCCATTACAGTTGGCGCACCAGCGTAGGGCCAGGATGAGACGTCCAGGGGATGACAGCCACACCTGATCCTCTATTCCCAGGGCGGACCATACACGAGGGGTAGACCTGCAGGCTACAAAGAGGTAAGAAAAGGATTTATCTTACCTAAGACCCTACTGTGTCTCCGTGCAGGGATGGAGGTAGCTGGCTGTCAGACTCGGACATAGATGACCGGATCTGAGAAGTCCTAGCCCTTGCAACCCGGTCCTGAGAATTCCTTAATTGTCTGCCTTATTTGTGTTCTTGCAACCTGATCCTGAGTTTATCTGTGTTTATGTCAGTGCTATAATTGCTGCAGTTTCAGTACATAGAAAGAGAGAAAGGCACGGAGAACGGAGAGACGGGGCTGAGTGGGGGATTCTGTTTCCCTGGTTTTCCAGCTCTATTCCCAGGGGATAGGGCTAATGGTTTGTCGACCCCTAATAGGGTTGATGGTTTTCCGGCCCCTGAAAGAGGGGCCGATGGTTTATTTCACTACTGGTGTTCCAGCCTCTGATACGGCTGATGGTTTTCCCACCCCGCACGCGCAAGCTAAGGACGGAGTGTAGACCTGGCTGCGGTGGTGGACGGGTACGTAATTTACGTAAATGATGGTAGTGATGAGATTGTTCCGTCTCTCGAGATGACATGCCGCTTGTGTAGACAAGGTATAGATCTAGCAATTGCGCCCGCTGGCTGGATAATAAATCGTGTTACTGACATGCGATATGCACGTGAAGAAACTGGTTATATAGCAATCCCTGGAAATTCTCCAGTACTCAAGTTGTTCAGACAAAATATACATGCCCAGCTAACAATAGTCAATCAGCAAGGAGGCTTGTTGCAAGAAGTATATGCAATAAAGTTATATGACCCAGTTGTTGCCCCACTGAGGTGTAGAGGGGGCTGACACAGTTTGATGTTTTATCTGTTTGGTGACAACCATTCCAGTTCCAGTCCTCAGACTGATTCTGACTGACTGACTCCAGTGACGCAACCAGTTCCAGTCCTCTGACTAACTGCCTTCCGAACACCACTGACTAGTTTCCATAATGTGCCCACAGTGTAACCAAGGTGTGAAGCTTGCTATTTCTGCTGACTTGGTTACAGACCAATTTCACCTCTCTTCCCATCCCCCCGCCCCAAGGTTTAGAGTGGTCAGGATAAACATTCATGCCCGGCTCACTGAAGGTATCCTAGTTAACTCCCCTTCATACAATCCTGCAGATATTCCCCTACAGTGCCCAGCAGACAGTGGTGACCTTGAGGGGTGGACAGCCATAGCCAAGATAGAAGCATAGAGACTTGGGGTTAAGCTATAATATGGGTGTTAATCAGTCAAAGCCTCAGCAAGTTACCCCCAAGAAACCTTGGGGCAGAGAGGAAGGGAAGAATTATGTAAAGAAAGGGAAGAAGTATGTAAAAAGAAAGGGAAGAAGTATGTGAAAAATGGAAGAAGTATAGTATGGGAAGAATATGAAGGTCCTCTTAAAACTGATGGGATCCACAACCCATGGAGGACGCTTAGATGAGAAGGAGTGGAAGGAAGTGATAACAAGTAAAAGAGGGCTTTTGAAGGACGCCAAGGTTTTGGAAGATGCAGGAGCATGGTATAATGATATGAGGAAGTTATGGAAGCTATTGTGGATTGAACATCGTGACGTGTATGCGTGTATACTGACAAGATGACACTGGCAGAAGCTGCTGCACCCATGCCTATGCTGACACATTACAGATACCCACACAGACCCACCACCCTGTGTCCAGTTCTCAATATGGATGGCACACATTACACTCCAGTGAACCAGGGTGCACCCACTTCGTCTCAAGCTGCCGTCTTAGCACAGACCAGACCCTGCTCTGCAGTAGTATCCAGAATATACATGAACAGGGACGGGGATGAAACAGGAGATGGAGAGGAGGAGGCTGCCGAAGAAGAATATCAGATGGCATGGGGACAGGAGAATTTCCCAGTTGGGCCAGGAGCTAGGCCAAAAATTCCACAGTATCGCTCCCCAGCGTCTGTGGATCCCCTCTCATCACTAGAAAATCATGGAGGCATGCCTTTAATGAAGTCAGAACTGTCACAATTGGGAGCAGCAAGTGGAGACGAGTAGACACATCACCGGCAACAGTCTACTTCCCCGGCACAGCATACTCCCCAGGATAGGGGAGGTGGGAGACAGACCTTATCAATGTACAGGGTACGCAGGCCACAACATGCAACTCTACGCATGACTCAGCTCAATCACACCGACTGGCACAGTATGAAGACCCTCCACAGCATGTTTCCCGTCCAAGGCGAGGCAGATATGTCTCCTGGAAGCCTCAGGAAGCTGCCACATTGGTGAACACCTTACCGGACCCTGACAAGCAACCTATGCCCTTTCATCGGAAGATGAGCCAGATTCAGAAGACTCATGCTGCCTCATGGGAAGATCTTATGGGATTGGCTTCTACCTGTGCCACGAGCGCCCGTGGGTAAAGCCTGCCAGACCACATGATACTGACCAAGGGTAGATGGGAGCATAGCCAAAGCCCTAAAAGGACTCACAAACCTGTCAGAAGAATTAGCTCATAATTCTGGTGTTAAGGATCCATGGGACTAGTGATGGGCGAATCCTAAATTACTCGGAATCGCTTGACTCTAGCGAGTCCGAGCACAGGACTCACTACTCGTTGCGAGTCTAGCGAGTCCAATGTTAATGAATGGGGAAGCGAGTAATAGCGAGTAGTGTGAGATTTACAAATCGCAGATGTGTCTCGGAAGCTTCAGCCTGAAGCAATCCTAGTTTTGTCATTTATTTGCATTGCTCGTTTACTTTGTAAGTAATCGCTGACTCGCACAGATAAGATCCTGTCTTCTCTGTGTTCTGGCTGCCCCAGCTCCAGGGTCCTAGAGCCCGCCTGCTGCCTGATGTAGCAGTGCTGAGATTGTTCTCAGTCTGCTCATTCCCTGTGTACAGACATGAATGTCTGTGCACAGAGATGATGTAGCAGAGCTGAGATTGTTCTCAGTCTGCTCATTCCCTGTGCATAGAGATCTATATATATGCACAGGGGATGTAGCAGAGAGGACATCGCGTTTTGGATTGCGTCGGACGGAAGAGGATTTTTTTAATTAAAGATGGAGTCCCTAATGGCTTTTTTTTTATTTCTAATAAAAAAATTTCTTTGTGTTGTGTTTTTTTAAAACAATTTAATAGAAATTCATGGCGGTCATGTCTAATATTGGCGTGACCGCCATAAATTTCGGGCTTAGGGCCAGCTGATAATACAAAGCTGGCCCTAACCCCTTTATTACCCAGCGTGCCACCGCTACCAGGGCCGCTGGAAGAGCGGGTTCAGCGCCAGAGGATGGCGCTTCAATGAACGCGCCATCGTCTGGGGCGGCTGCGGGCTGCAATTTGCAGCGGGGGGTGCCCAGAAAGCTTGGGTATCCCTGCGCTGCGGATTCCAGCCCCCAGCTGCTTAGCTGTACCTGGCTAGACATAGAAATTGCGCGGAGCCCCACGCATTTTTTTTAAATTATTTCATGAAATTCTGAGATTCTGACTCTGAGACTCTGACTCTGAAATTCATGAAATAATTTTAAAAAAATGCGTGGGGCTCCGCGCAATTTCTATGTCTAGCCAGGTACAGCTAAGCAGCTGGGGGCTGGAATCCGCAGCGCAGGGATGCCCAAGCTTTCTGGGCACCCCCCACTGCAAATTGCAGCCCGCAGCCGCCCCAGAAGATGGCGCGTTCATTGAAGCGCCATCCTCTGGGCTGAACCCCGCTCTTCCAGCGGCCCTGGTGGCGGTAGCACGCTGGGTAATAAAGGGGTTAATACCAGCTTTGTTATACAAGCTGGTATTAAGCCCGAGATTCTTAATGTCAGGCCACATTTGACCCAGCCACTAAGAATCTCCAATAAAGGGTTAAAAAAACACAGAGAAAAATTTTTATTTGAAATAAAAAAAAAGCCATTAGGGACTCCATCTTTAATTAAAAAAATCCTCTTCCGTCCGACGTAGTCCAAAACGCGATGTCCTCTCTGCTCATCCCTGTGAATAGATAGATGTCTATGCACAGGGATGAGCAGACTGAGAACAATCTCAGCACTACTACATCATGTCTGTGAGCAGGTGGGCTCTAGGACCCTGGAGCTGCACAGAGAAGACAGCTGGACTCGGCGGCTCGCAAAGAAACAGCAGTTACTTTGCGAGTTTCCCTGCTATCACTGGCACAGTAGCCAGTGATTACTCGCACAAGTCTAATGCAAACAATGGCAATCCTAGTTTTGTCAGCGTTTCTGACAAAACTAGGATTGATATTGATTTGCATTGGACTCGTGCGAGTAATCACTGGGAAACTCGCAGAGTACCGAGTCCTGCGAGTCCCTTACTACTCGCCGAGTAACGAGTCCTAGCGAGTAGATTCGCCCATCCCTACATGGGACACTTGGTTTGGGTGGTGGGATGGATGGCAGAAAGCACTTATCAAACTAGGTATAATAATTCTTTGTGTTCTATTCATAGTGGCTCTAATTTCATGTTGTGTAATACCTTGCATCAAGAAGATGATGTCTCGCTTCATGAAGGAGACAGTGACAACAATGTATGCAGATCTCAGAGGTCCTGATGAAGAAGGAGAAATATACGCCTGAGAATGATGCCATTGCCATTGCCGCAAGATCCCTTGGAGAAATACGAGAACTTGAGACCCATCTTAGAAGATAGAGTAGGGACAGTTTAGGGTGCGGCTAAGGCCAACTGCAAAGGGATTCTGACGTTACGGTTTGTCTCAACGTTGGTGAAGTGTCCTCCCCTTTCCTCTACCTTTTCCCCCTCCGCCGCCTAGGGCAAAGATTTAGGGTAAGATTTTGAATGTCTCCAAAGGGGGGAATGTTATGGCAATAAATAGTTAATAACTTATATAAGTCTTATGGGAGTCATCCAGAAATCTTCCAGTGTGCAGACTGCAGCATCCCCCATCCTTCCCCTCCCTTCGAATCCCACTGTCTTGGAATTAGCTGCACAGAAGTTCCTTATCAGCATGGACTGAATGTACTGTAATGTACAATTCAAGGCTAAATTGAAATGCTAACTAACACACAGAATGAATTGAATGTTTTTCAGAATAAAATGTAGATTCAGCATAATATGATGCAATCACCTAGAAACACCCCTAAGGAATGCCCCTTTAATGATAAGTAATAAAACTGTTAACCCCTCCTAAAATAAAGGTCTTTGTCATTAAGCTCTACTTTGACTTGTGTGTCAGCGTAGTTCTTACGGTGGCGTGCACACAATCAGACAAAGCATCCAATTTGGCGGCAGACACTTAAGAGGACAGCCCACCCGAAAGGTGTGGAGGGCATCCATTGCAATGTGTGAGGTACACTCACCCAGGGACACCATCTCAGCTCTCAGTTCCCCCATCATACAGTTAGGGCCAGAAATATTTGGACAGTGACACAAGTTTTGTTATTTTCGCTGTTTACAAAAACATGTTCAGAAATACAATTATATATATAATATGGGCTGAAAGTGCATACTCCCAGCTGCAATATGAGAGTTTCCACATCCAAATCGGAGAAAGGGTTTAGGAATCATAGCTCTGTAATGCATAGCCTCCTCTTTTTCAAGGGACCAAAAGTAATTGGACAATGGACTCTAAGGCCTGCAATTAACTCTGAAGGCGTCTCCCTCGTTAACCTGTAATCAATGAAGTAGTTAAAAGGTCAGGGGTGGATTCCAGGTGTGTGGTTTTGCATTTGGAAGCTATTGCTGTGACCAGACAACATGCGGTCAAAGGAACTCTCAATTGAGGTGAAGCAGAACATCCTGAGGCTGAAAAAAAAGAAAAAATCCACCAGAGAGATAGCAGACATGCTTGGAGTAGCAAAATCAACAGTTGGGTACATTCTGAGAAAAAAGGAATTGACTGGTGAGCTTGGGAACTCTAAAAGGCCTGGGCGTCCACGGATGACAACAGTGGTGGATGATCGCCGCATACTTTATTTGGTGAAGAAGAACCCGTTCACAACATCAACTGAAGTCCAGAACACTCTCAGTGAAGTGGGTGTATCTGTCTCTAAGTCAACAGTAAAGAGAAGACTCCATGACAGTAAATACAAAGGGTTCACATCTAGATGCAAACCATTCATCAATTCCAAAAATAGACAGGCCAGAGTTAAATTTGCTGAAAAACACCTCAAGAAGCCAGCTCAGTTCTGGAAAAGTATTCTATGGACAGATGAGACAAAGATCAACCTGTACCAGAATGATGGGAAGAAAAAAGTTTGGAGAAGAAAGGGAACGGCACATGATCCAAGGCACACCACATCCTCTGTAAAACATGGTGGAGGCAACGTGATGGCATGGGCATGCATGGCTTTCTATGGCACTGGGTCACTTGTGTTTATTGATGACATAACAGCAGACAAGAGTAGCCGGATGAATTCTGAAGTGTACCGGGATATACTTTCAGCCCAGATTCAGCCAAATGCTGCAAAGTTGATTGGACGGCGCTTCATAGTACAGATGGACAATGACCCCAAGCATACAGCCAAAGCTACCCAGGAGTTCATGAGTGCAAAAAAGTGGAACATTCTGCAATGGCCAAGTCAATCACCAGATCTTAACCCAATTGAGCATGCATACTTGCTCAAATCCAGACTTAAGACGGAAAGACCCACAAACAAGCAAGACCTGAAGGCTGCGGCTGTAAAGGCCTGGCAAAGCATTAAGAAGGAGGAAACCCAGCGTTTGGTGATGTCCATGGGTTCCAGACTTAAGGCAGTGATTGCCTCCAAAGGATTCGCAACAAAATATTGAAAATAAAAATATTTAGTTTGGGTTATGTTTATTTGTCCAATTACTTTTGACCTCCTAAAATGTGGAGTGTTTGTAAAGAAATGTGTACAATTCCTACATTTTCTATCAGATATTTTTGTTCAATCCTTCAAATTAAACGTTACAATCTGCACTTGAATTCTGTGGTAGAGGTTTCATTTCAAATCCAATGTGGTGGCATGCAGAGCCCAACTCGCGAAAATTGTGTCACTGTCCAAATATTTCTGGCCCTAACTGTACCTCACATATCCACCTTCAGGGATCGTCTCAGGGACACCGGGAGGCTGCACAGCATGCACTGTGTGACTGGGCATCTTCATTATCCCACTCCGGGCTCCCCGCTGGGCTGTGTGAGGCAAGTAATATAACTGGAAAAAGAAAGGCACACAGTGTGTACACCTGTGAGACAATTTTCAGAGTTAAAATTAGAATTGATCACTTTTTACAGTTGTGAAAGTTACAATCGCTGTAAAGACATGTAGCAGATCTCTCAGTCTTCTGCGATCTCCCACTATAAGCTTAAAACCATAAAAGACCAAAGAAATTGGGAGTGTGACCGTGCTACTGTTGACATAGAAAGAAAATTCTTCTTGACCAAAAAATTTATAATTATGTGATTCTATTTTCTACGCATTTAAGGGTAACCAAAACGCCCCTTCTATCTGTGTGATTTTTCCTGAAGAAGGGGTGTTTTGGTTACCCTGAAATGAATAGAAAATCAAATCACACAATTATACATTTTTTGGTCAAGAAGAATTTTCTTTCTATGCCAACAGGAGCGTGTCACACTCCCAATTTCTTTGGTCTTTCATGGTTTTGGGCTGTGTGAGGCATGAGAGGAGGCTCCAGGGGACCGTGGAGCTGGCGCCATGTGCTGTGGAGGCTCGGAGTGACGCTCCACTGTAAAGAAGTCTGTCACTTACTGGGTCTCTGTACGCCGCTTTGGTGGGCCCCTTGGCAGTGATCCAGGTGCCGCCGGTGTCCCAGCACTTCAAAGAGAGATTCTGTGGTCAGGAATCGCTGCTAATAGCCGGTAAGCAGGACTGCTGTATGTAGCTTTTGGCTTATGCAGCCGGCTACATTACCTTCCAGGCCACGCCCCTTTGTTCGCATTTTTGAAAACCACATCATCTAAAGCTGTAGTTCTTTCAAAACTTTACTTTGTAAGATTGCCAAACATATATTTTGTTTGTACTCGTCTCAGATCCCCTGCTACCAGTTTCGTGAAAATCTATAGGAGGACCCAGGGTCAAGGGGTTAAACGTACTAAATCTGGGAAGGATACAGGTAGGAAATCTACCTTGTTGATCAGGGATTTGTTCCCTCAAAAGATCTTCTAGAACACCTAATGCCTCCCTCTCACTAGATGCAATGGATATTTAGATCTAGTGTGTAGCTTCCTCCAAAGGAGGTTTCTGAAGAAGATATGGAGTTGTTTCAGGGCTTTAAAAAGTCAGCCCATTAGTGTAGAAGAATGTCATGCCCTTGGATAAAACACTCAGTTGGCTCTGACACAAAGTGTGGAACGAAAGGCTAATAACCTGAAGTGTATTTTCATTCCTACTTTTGTTATCAGGACAATATACAAGCAGCTTGGTGAGAAGTCCACAACTGTTGGCGCAATTATTAGAGAATGGTAAAAACACGATGACTGTCAATCTTCGTTGGTTTGGAGTTCCATGCAAGATCTTGCCTTGTGGGGTAAGGATGATTCTGAGAAAGGTCAGGAATCAGCCCAGAGCTACACGGGAGGATGTGGCCAATGGCACGAAGAGAGCTGAGACTACAGTCTCAAAGATTACCAGTAGTAACACATTATGCCATCATGGATAAAAATCCTGCAGGGCACGCAAGGTCCCCCTGCTCTCGCTAGTCGATGTCCTGGCCCGTTTGAAGCTCGCCCATGATTATGTGGATGATCCAGAGGAGGCATGGCAGAAGATCATGTAGTAAGATGGGACCAAAATAGAACTTTTTTTGTATCAACTCCACTCAGTGTGTTTGAAGGAAGAAAAAGGATGAGCACAACCACAAGAACACCGTCCCAACGGTGAAGCATCGGGGTGAAAACATGGAGATGCTTTTCTGCAAAGAAGACAGGAAGACTGCACTGTATTGAAGGGAGGATGGACGGCATTATACATTGCTGGTTTTAGCCAACAACCTGCTTAAGAGCATTAAAGATAGGTCGTGGATGGGTCTTTAAGGATGACAGTTATCTGAAACACACAGCCAGGACAACTAAGTAGTGTCTCTGTAAGAAGCAATTCAAGGACCTGGAGTTTCCTTGCCAGTCCCCAGACCTGAACACAATAGAAAATCTTTAAGCTGAAACTCAATGTTGCTCAGTTATAGCCCCCAAAAAAAGATCTATAGAAGATCTATATGGAGGAGTGGGCCAAAACCCTTGCTAAAGTGTGTGCAAACTTAGTCAAGAACTACAGGAAACATATGACCTCTCTAATTGCAAACAAAGGTTTCTGTACCAAATATTAAGTTCTGTTTTTCTATTGTATCAAATACTTATTTCATGCAATAAAATGCTAATAATGTAATATTCATATAATGTGATTTTTCTGGATTTTGTTTAGATTCTGTCACTCACAGTTGAAACTTACCTACAAAAAATTACAGACCGCTCAATCCTTTAAAGGTGGGAAAACTTGCAAAATCAGCAGTGTATCGAATACTTACTTTCCCAATTGTATATACTAGGATCAGAAACATATACTCAACAAAAACATATACGAAAAAGTTTTATATTTGCTCCCATTCTTCATGAACTGAACTCAAAGATCTCATACTTTTTCTACAGTGGGTACGGAAAGCATTCAGACCTCTTTAGATGTTTCACTCTTTGTTTCATTGCAGTCTTTTGGAAAATTCAAAAAGTTCATTTTTTTCTCATTAATGTACACTCTGCACCCCATCTTGACTTAAAAGAAACCAGAAATGTAAAAAGTTTTGCAAATTTATCAAAAAAGAAAAAATTAAATATCACATAGTCATAAGTATTCAGACCCTTTGCTCAGTATTGAGTAGAAGCACCCTTTTGAGCTAGTACAGCCACAAGTCTTCTTGGGAATGATGCAACAAGTTGGATTTTGGGCTTCTCTGCCGTTCTTCTTTGCAGATCCTCTCCAGTTCCGTTTTTTGGATGGTGACTGTTGGTGGACAGCCATTTTCAGGTCTCTCCAGAAATGCTCAATTGGGTTTAGGTCAGGGCTTTGGCTGGCAAGTCAAGAATGGTCACAGAGTTGTTCTGAACTCACTCCTTTGTTATTTTAGTTGTGAGCTTAGGGTCATTGTCATCTTGGAAGGTGAACTTTCGGCCACGTCTGAGGTCCAGATCACTCTGGAAGAGGTTTTCATTCAGGATATCTCTGTAATTGGCCGCATTCATGTTTCCTTCAATTGCAACCAGTCATTCTGTCCCTGAAGCTGAAAAACACCCCCATAGCATGATGCTGCCACCACCATGTTTCACTGTTGGGATTATATTGGGCAGGTGATGAGCAGGGCCTGGTTTTCTCCACACAGACTGCTTAGAATTATCACCAAAAAGTTCTATCTTGGTCTCATCAGACCAGTGAATCTTATTTCTCATAGTCTGGGAGTCCTTCATGTGTTTTTTTTGCAAACTCTATGCAGGCTTTCATATGTCTTGCACTGAGGAAATCAAGTATGAATAACCTGACACACTCCGTAAATAAAGAAAATGAGAAAAGATTGTTTTAGTGTCCTTTTATTCGTGAACAAAATCGTGTTTCTCATACAACAAGAAAACGTTTTATAAACAGTGCATTCACTGGGAAAGGGAAAGGGAAAAGGCCACTCCACCGTCCATATCCTCCTGGATTCCTGCACCTGGTGTGGCAGCTTTGGCAACTGCCCAGGAAACAATGTAAAGTGGAAACCACCGGTGCTTGTCTTCAAACAACATTTGCCAATACATTAATATCAGCAACATCTTCCGCAACAACAAAACTAATAAAACCTTTCTAGTGGACACATATATCAATTGTAACACCACACATGTGGTTTATTTAGCCACTTGTGGAATCTGCAACTTAAGCTATGTAGGCTGTACCACTAGATCTTTAAAAAAGCGTATATCCGAGCACATCACAGCATCCAATCCAAACTCAAAATCCTTAAAAACTGGAATGTCAGGTCTATCAAGACATTTTTGTGAGGTCCATGGTGGGGTTTTAACATCATTAACCATCATGGGTATAGAACGGGTTCATCGTCCTTATAGGGGTGGAGATTGGGAGCGGGTGCTCCATAATCGGGAACTTTATTGGATCCTCCAGGTGGATGCCCGTAGCCCCAACGGTCTAAATTACAGAAATGATTTATGTTACTTCTATTAGGAAATAAATAAATATTCAATGGGTTGGGACCCCCTTTTTCTTCTTTTTCCTTTCTTTCTTTTCCTATTAATAATACATTTTTTTTTTTTTTTGGGTTATAAGATTTCCAGAAGCGGATCATGTAATGGGCATCAAATATGGTAGTGCTAGATCATTCTAAACCTGTATTGTAGGCTAAAGTAGGAAATCAACATATATGTAAAAAACTGTTGAGAATAAGGACCGAAATAAGCTTACAAGTTTAGACACAGAAAATGTGCATGCCTATGAAATAGTTCAAAATATAGAATTTCTAATACATATCCTTTTACTTTGACATTTGTTTTAGCAAAGATTGCAATATTGAATCTTTAAAAAATAAATCAGTGAAATTAATGCCCAAAAAAAGTTTGGAAATTTTAAAAAGTTTTTTTTTCCTCTCTCTTCTCCCCCCCCCCCCATAATATAATTGAATTGAAGTAATGAAGTAATGTATTTATATATGAAAATAAAAAATAAAAAACAAGTCTAGCTATAAAGTTACCGAGATGATTAAATTCAGAATCTGCTTGAACAATAAAACAACCGCACATTAGGAGTGTAATAATGAAATCTATTAATATGTGATAATCATCATAAATATATTAGAACGCACTGAAATTTTCTTTGTATTACAATGTATTGGTTTTCCATCGTATAAGGATAAGGAAAAGGAAATAAAAATAAAAACATTAAAGGTGGAGATCCATGAAGTTATTAAATATATATGTATTGTAATATTTTGGTGTGTCAGAAAATAGTGCAATACTCCCTCTTTTGCAAATTTCAACTCCATAACATGTGAAAGAGTTAAATTTTAGTTTCTTTATTATCACCATTGTTAATTAGGTTCAGCTGTGGGTGGAGGTTTCTTTTTTATAAATGTACTAGCTGTGAGCCCGATGCAAATGCATCGGGATTCTAGAACGTGCGTTAATTAGATTATATTAGCTATATTATTTATTTATTTATTTTTTTTTATTTACATTTTTTTTGAATAACTTAATGTTATGAATATTTTATTTATTAGTTTTATTTTATTAGAATGTTATGTTATGAATTTTATTGGATATTTTTTTTTATTTTTTTTATTATTTATTATTGTATTATTTATATTAATATTTTAGAATATTATTTTTTTTTTATTTTAATTGATTTTTTTATTTGAGTAATTTGATTTTCTTAGAATTAGTTAATGTTATTAATATTTTAATTATATATATTTTTATTTTTATTTATTTTTTATTTTGATTTATTTTAATATTTATTATTTTTATTATTTGTATATTAATTTTTTATTTTAATGAAATTTATTTGTATTAGATTTTTTTTTATTTTAATTAGTTAATTTAATTAATATAGCAACATTATTTGCATTAATAGCATTATTATTACCATTAATAGCATAATTATTAGCATTAATAGCATAAAGATTAGCATTAATAGCATAATTATTAGCATTAATAGCAATATTATTTGCATTAATAGCATTATTATTACCATTAATAGCATAATTATTAGCATTAATAGCATAATTATTAGCATTAATAGCATTAATAATAGCATTAATAGCAATATTATTTGCATTAATAGCATTATTATTAGCATTAATAGCATAATTATTAGCATTAATAGCAATATTATTTGCATTAATAGCATTATTATTACCAATAATAGCATAATTATTAGCATTAATAGCATAATTATTAGCATTAATAGCAACAATAGCATTAATAGCAACATTATTTGCATTAATAGCATTATTATTACCATTAATAGCATAATTATTAGCATTCATAGCATAAATATTAGCATTAATAGCATAATTATTAGCATTAATAGCAATATTATTTGCATTAATAGCATAATTATTAGCATTAATAGCATAATTATTAGCATTAATAATAGCATTAATAGCAATATTATTTGCATTAATAGCATTATTATTACCATTAATAGCATAATTATTAGCATTAATAGCATAATTATTAGCATTATAATACCATTAATAGCAATATTATTACCATTAATTGCATAATTATTAGCATTAATAGCATAATTATTAGCATTAATAGCATTAATAATAGCATTAATAGCAATATTATTTGCATTAATAGCATTATTATTAGCATTAATAGCATAATTATTAGCATTAATAGCAATATTATTTGCATTAATAGCATTATTATTACCATTAATAGCATAATTATTAGCATTAATAGCATAATTATTAGCATTAATAGCAACAATAGCATTAATAGCAACATTATTTGCATTAATAGCATTATTATTACCATTAATAGCATAATTATTAGCATTAATAGCATAAATAATAGCATTAATAGCATAATTATTAGCATTAATAGCAATATTATTTGCATTAATAGCATAATTATTAGCATTAATAGCATAATTATTAGCATTAATAATAGCATTAATAGCAATATTATTTGCATTAATAGCATTATTATTACCATTAATAGCATAATTATTAGCATTAATAGCATAATTATTAGCATTAATAATACCATTAATAGCATATTATTACCATTAATAGCATAATTATTACCATTAATAGCATTAATAATAGCATTAATAGCAATATTATTTGCATTAATAGCATTATTATTACCATTAATAGCATAATTATTAGCATTAATAGCATAAATATTAGCATTAATAGCAATATTATTTGCATTAATAGCATAATTATTAGCATTAATAATACCATTAATAGCAATATTATTACCATTAATAGCATAATTATTACCATTAATTCCATTAATAATAGCATTAATAGCAATATTATTTGCATTAATAGCATTATTATTACCATTAATAGCTTAATTATTAGCATTAATAGCATTAATAATAGCATTAATAAGAATATTATTTGCATTAATAGCATTATTATTACCATTAATAGCATTATTATTACCATTAATAGCATAATTATTAGCATTAATAGCAATAATAGCATTAATAGCAACATTATTTGCATTAATAGCATTATTATTAGAATTTATTTTTTTTATTATTATTATTTTTTATTGTATTTTTATTGTATTATTTATTATTTATAATACTTTTTTTATTATTTTTATTATTATTAAATTTATGTATTATTTGTTATTTTAAGTGAGCCTGAGTCGTCCTTCAGGTCCGCTCAAAGGCCTCATTGAGTAACATAGCGGACAATGCAGGACGTGTGATTGGTGGTTTTTTCCCATAGAGAAAACATGGCCATGTTTCTCTATGGGAAGACGCGACCAATCAGCGTGAAGCATTGTCCGCCATGTATCTCTATGAAGGTACCGTCACACAGGGACATATCGCCGGCGATATTGCCGGGGATCGCGGGAGCGCGCATCCCTGACAACATCGCCGGTGAGATGTCAGACTGAGCAACTTACCGGCGATGTCGCCGGCTAGTTGCCGCGGCTATCGCTCGCTGGGTTGCCCAGCAACCCAGCAAGCGATCACTCGCAATGTTAGATATAGGCGGAATCGCCCACAACATTGCTGGTTGCCGAGTTACACAGGGCGATCAGACAGGATCGCCTGACCAACATCGCCAGGTTTCCGAACATTGTTGGGAAACCTGGCGATGTGACTCAGGCGATTCATCGCCTGATTATCGCCCTGTCACACGAGGCAACTCGCCGGCGATGTCGCCGCAACCTGGCCACGCCCCTCAGTTGCCGGAAACATCGCCGGCGATATCTCCCCGTGTGACGGGCCCTTGAGGGGTTGGAGCGGACCTGAATGGAAACTGTGTTTACAAAGAGTCTCCATTCAGGGCCGCTGAAAGGGCTCATTGAGTAACATAGCGAATAATGCTGGACGCTGATTGGTCGCTTCTTCCCATAGAGAAACATGGCCATGTTTCTCTATGGGAAGAAGCGACCAATCAGCGTGCAGCATTATCCGCCATGTAACTCTGAGCCCTTTGAGCGGACCTGAATGAGAACTGTGTTTTTAGAAAAGACTCAGTTCTCCTTCAGGTCCGCTCGAAGGGCTGATAGTTACATAGCGGATAATGGTGGAGGCTGATTGGTCGCGGACCTGAAGGACGACCCGGAGCTCGGTGGAGGAAGAGAGAAGAGCGCCGGATGGAAGAGTCGTTAGCCGGGCTGAAGGAAGAGGATGCGTGGCCGAAGGAAGGACTGGACCTGGACCTGAGGAAGCAGATGTCATGAAGACAGGTAAGTGATCTACGGCGTCGGGGAGGGGGGGCCGTGCGGACATAATGGAGAGGGGGGTTGTGCGGACATATGGAGGGGGAGGGGTGTGCGGACATATGGAGGGGGTGTGCGGACATATGGAGAGGGGGGTGTGCGGACATATGGAAGGGGGGGTGTGCGGACATATGGGAGGGGGGTGTGCGGACATATGGAGGAGGGGGTGTGTGCGGACATATGGAGGAGGGGTGTGTGCGGACATATGGAGGGGGAGATATGGAGGAGGGTGTGTGCGGGCATATGGAGGAGGGGGTGTGCAGGCATATGGAGGAGGGGGTGTGCGGGCATATGGCGGCGGGGGTGTGCGGGCATATGGAGGAGGGGGTGTGCGGGCATATGGAGGAGGGGTGTGCGGGCATATGGAGGAGGGGGTGTGCGGGCATATGGAGGAGGGTGTGCGGGCATATGGCGGCGGGGGTGTGCGGGCATATGGCGGCGGGGTGTGCGGGCATATGGCGGCGGGGGTGTGCGGGCATATGGAGGGGGGGTGTGCGGGCATATGGAGGAGGGGGTGTGCGGGCATATGGAGGAGGGGGTGTGCGGACATATGGAGGCGGGGGGTGTGCGGGCATATGGCGGAGGGGTGTGCGGGCATATGGCGGCGGTGTGTACGGGCAATGAGAGGGGTCTATGGTGCGGCGTTGTGGTTGTGCGGGCTGGAGGGGGTGTGCGGCATATGGAGGAGGGGGTGTGCGGGCATATGGAGGAGGGGGTGTGCGGGCATATGGCGGGGGGGTGTGCGGGCATATGGTGGCGGGGGTGTGCGGGCATATGGAGGAGGGGGTGTGCGGGCATATGGAGGAGGGGGTGTGCGGGCATATGGAGGAGGGGGTGTGCGGGCATATGGAGGAGGGGGTGTGCGGGCATATGGAGTGCGGACTTAGGAGGAGGGGGTGTGCGGAGCATATGGAGGAGGGGGTGTGCGGGCATATGGTGGCGGGGGTGTGCGGGCATATGGGGGGGGGTGTGCGGGCATATGGAGGAGGGGGTGTGCGGGCATATGGAGGAGGGGGTGTGCGGGCATATGGAGGAGGGGGTGTGCGGGCATATGGAGGCGGGGGTGTGGGGCATATGGCGGCGGGGGTGTGCGGGCATATGGCGGCGGGCGTGTGCGGGCATATGGAGGAGGGGGTGTGCGGACATATGGAGGAGGGGGTGTGCGGGCATATGGAGGAGGGGGTGTGCGGGCATATGGCGGCGGGGGTGTGCGGGCATATGGCGGCGGGGGTGTGCGGGCATATGGCGGCGGGGGTGTGCGGTCATATGGAGGAGGGGGTGTGCGGACATATGGAGGAGGGGGTGTGCGGGCATATGGGGGTGGGGGTGTGCGGGCATATGGCGGGGGGGTGTGCGGGCATATGGAGGAGGGGGTGTGCGGGCATATGGAGGAGGGGGTGTGCGGGCATATGGAGGCGGGGGGGTGCGGGCATATGGCGGCGGGGGGTGTGCGGGCATATGGCGGAGGGGGTGGCTTGGGGTGTGCGGGCATATGGCGGGGGGGGGAGGGGTGGTGTGGGCATATGGAGGGGGGGTGTGCGGCATATGGAGGAGGGGGTGTGCGGGCATATGGAGGAGGGGGTGTGCGGGCATATGGAGGGGGGGTGTGCGGGCATATGGCGGGGGGGTGTGCGGGCATATGGCGGCGGGGGTGTGCGGGCATATGGCGGGGGGGTGTGCGGCATATGGAGGAGGGGGTGTGCGGACATATGGGGGGGGGGTGTGGGGCGATATGGGGGGGGTGTGCGGGCATATGGAGGAGGGGGTGTGCGGGCATATGGAGGAGGGGGTGTGCGGGCATATGGAGGGGGGGTGTGCGGGCATATGGCGGCGGGGGTGTGCGGGCATTGGGGCGGGGAGTGTGCGGGATATGGCGGTGGTGTACGGGCATGTGAGAGGGGTCTTGGTGCGGCGTTGTGGGTTGGCGGGGCTGGGGAGCGGTGGTGGTGTGTGGATCGGTGCCGAGCATTGCGAGTGGAGTTACAACGGCTCGCAATGCTTCGCGGTGTATCCACATGACCACGCGGAAGTTGCGCCGAGAGGTGGCGGATTTTCGATTCGCGGATTAATAATGATAAACTTTTGTATTTTGTATTGCTAATGATTAAGGGGTTGTGTCTTCCGAAACGCGTCTAGCGCCCAGGGTAGCACGCCTGAATGATTTTATAAATTTAATTTAAGAAATAAAGGACAAAATTTTTATGAAGACAAGCACCGGTGGTTTCCACTTTACATTTTATAAACAGTGTTGTCTTATACCCGACTTTTCCACCCACTTGGGTCTTCATCAGGGATTAAGCAGACTGGTTCATAGTATATAAAATAAAACATAAAAGAACAAAAATCAATGGTACATAATGCTGTGTACGGTGATATGTACAATCTCTGTCGTCCTTGGTTAAAGAAAATACAATAGGAGGGACAATGGTAATTGCACAATCTAGCTGAATTGTATGTATAAAATATTCAGAATAATAATCTAGCTGGATTTATTCTGATCAATAAAATAAAGCAAATAAAGCAGGGGCTACCAAACCTTTTGTTACGGGAATACACTATATAGTGAGACCATATGTTGACTAGAAGCTTCTAGATGGCAGTGCATTAACTTAGATACATAAATAAGGGGAAATAAAAGAATCGTATAGGTACCCAGAGCTGCTATAAAACTTGCTCAGATGTAAAACAATATCTCAGAAAGTGGTAGTGATTATAGATAAGCCTGTAAAAGCCCAGGAGAATGCATACTAGCATTAGTGAAAACCTTGTTACACCAAGTGTATGCTATCTCAATATATCATACCTGTTACTCTGTAACACAGGACAATCTAGCCACTGTTATGTTGAGCTTTATGTCAGGGTAGTTACAAGCTACAATCTAGTTGTGAATAGAGACATACCGTATATACTCGAGTATAAGCCAAGTTTTTCAGCACAAAAATTGTGCTGAAAAGTGCCCCCCTCAGCTTATATGTGGCACCCCTGCGACCAGGAGGCCACATAGGGAACTGCAGCCAGGTAAGACGGAAGACAGTTGCACCACAACACCCTCACAGACATCCCACACACCACTAGAGGGCAGCACCCAACCCGGAGCCCCGGATCTAGGCGGGCAAGGGGTGGTGGATTTAGAGAACAGTGGGTGGGACAGCAAGCAGGTCAGGTGATAGATGGTAGAAATAGAGAAGGGGTGGAGGAAGGAGTGTAGGCCGAGGTAGGCTGAGCAGAACAGACCAGAAGCACACATCCTGGAGGAGTGGGGTGTAAGGAGCGCAGAATCTGAAGAGTCAGTGCAGCCACAGTGTGAAAGCCTATCCGGAGCCAGCACCCCAGGAGTGTGAGGAAAGAGAGGACCAGTAGCACTGGGTCCTAGAAACACAGCTGAGACAACCAACTGCAGGCGGAGTAGCCTTCTTATGGAGCCTGAGTCACACGGTAGAAGGGAGCCTGATAGAGCCTAGCACAGCAGGACTATTGGAGGCTAGGCTAACAGCAGAGTGTCGGCTCTGAAGGGGACCGACGATTCACCCGTTTCCCCAGATTTACCGACGGTGAGCTCTAACTCCACGTTAGAGTTCCTACCCCAAAGGACAGGCAGCTCAGTGGCAACCACGAGGGCCCACAAGGGTCCGAGCCACCGCCATACTGTCCGGAGATGCACACAGTGGCAGAGAAAGAGAATAAAGCCTGGAAAGGACAGAGAAAGAGTGAGGGGTCATAGAGAGGAACAACCTGGCTGCAGGGAGTAAAGAGGAACCCGAAGGGGAAAGTTGTGACCCGTGTAAGAACTGTACTTTACTTGGCAGTTCTTTTGGCACAGCAGTTAAACACGGTGAACCCTGCCTCTGACTCCCTTGCATGATTCTCTATTGCCTGCACATGATTCACTCCAACAGGACTGCAGAGAGATCCAGCCTGGAGAGCCACAGCCTGTCAGCTCTGAACCCTGAGGAAAGGAAGGCTGCAGCAGCAGGACAGTAAGTGAACTGTACCTACTACAAGCCTACACAATACACCATACATCTAAATCATCACTGCCCCGGGGAACCCAGTTCTACCCGCGGAGAACTATCCCATCTACAGCTGCTAAAACATGATCCCCGGAGGTTCTGCAACAGCGGTGGTCCCACTATTGACCACAAGCCGTGGGTGGCGTCACGACAAATATTTAATCCCATGTAAATATTCCCCTTTTACTTTCCAGGGCCCGGGACACGGTCCAGACCAGGACCTCGTGACATCCCCAGTAGCAACCCGGTCCGGTACCGAGTACCCCGTCCAGTGGGCTCGACATATACTCGAGTCACAGTGACGGCTCAGTGTGGGGGGGTGGTTTCCGGGGGCTGGAGGAGGTGGGGGAGGCTACAATAGGCGCGGCCTGTCACGTGGGGCCGCTCATTAGTGCAATGCAATATGCACTGCATACCCCTGTCCAACAGCGGCAGGGGGAGCGGTGCATATTACATTGCACCATGTAAGCGCCCCCCCCCCTCAGTGGTATACAGGCCCCACGCCCCCTCTCAGTGGTATACAGGCCCCCCGCCAGTTGTATACAGGCCCCCCGCCCCCCCGCCAGTGGTATACAGGCCCCCCGCCCCCCATCAGTGGTATACAGGCCCTCCCTTGCTGCCGCACACCTGTAAAATAATACATCATTCATACTTATCCACGTTGCTATCACCACGGGTCCTCCAGTCTTCTTCCTGCTTGTACCCGGCGTCCTGTGACCAGCGCAGAAGCAATGACGTCATCGCTGCTGTGCCTGCCACAGGAATAGAAGCCGGGTACAAGCAGGAAGAAGCATGAAGACAGGAGGACCCGCGGTGACAGCAACATGGATAAGTATGAATGATGTATTATTTTACAGGTGTGTGGCAGCAAGGGGGGGCCTGTAAACCACTGATGGGAGGGGTGAGGGGCCTGTATACCACTGGTGGGGGGCCTGTATACCACTGGCGGGGGGGCGGGGGGCCTGCATACCATTGATGGGGTTGCCTGTATACCACTGATGGGGGGGTGCCTGTCTACCACTGATGGGGGGGTGCCTGTATACCACTGATGGGGGGTGCTTGTATACCACTGATGGGGGAGGCCTGTATACCACTGATGGGGGGAGTGCCTGTATACCACTGATGGGGGAGGCCTGTATACCACTGATGGGGGAGAGGCCTGTATACCACTGATGGGGGGTGCCTGTATACCACTGATGGGGGAGGCCTGTATACCACTGATGGGGGGGTGCCTGTATACTACTGATGGGGGGGTGCCTGTATACCACTGATGGGGGGAGGCCTGAATACCACTGATGGGGGGGTGCCTGTATACCACTGTTAGGGGGGCCCTGTATACCACTGATGGGGGAGGCCTGTATACCACTGATGGGGGGGTGCCTGTATACCACTGATGGGGGAGGCCTGTATACCACTGATGGGGGGGCCTGTATATACCACTGAGGGTGGCCTGTATATACCACTGAGGGGGGGCCTGTATATTTCACTGAGGGGGGGGGCCTGTATATACCACTGAGGGGGGGCCTCTATATACCACTGAGGGTGGGCCTGTATAAACCACTGAGGGGGGAACCTGTATATACAACTGATGGGGGCTGTATATACCACTGATGGGGGCTGTAACCTTTGATGGGAGGCCTGTATATACCACTGATGGGGGCTGCATATACCACTGATGGGGGATGTAACTTCTGATGGGAGGCCTGTATATACCACCGATGGGGGGCCGTTATATATCACTGATGGGGAGCCTGTATATACCACTGATAGGGGCTGTAACCACTGATGTGGGGCCTGTATATACCACTTATGGGGGGCTGTATATTTCACTGATGGGGGGCTGTATATACCACTGATGGGGGGTGTAACCTCTGATGGGAGGCCTGTATATACCACTGATAGGGGGCTGCATATACCACTGATGGGGCTGTAACCACTGATGTGGGTCCTGTATATACCACTGATGGGGGCTGTATATACCACTGATGGGGGCTGTAACCTCTGATGGGAGGCCTGTATATACCACTGATGGGGGGTTGCATATACCACTGATGGGGGCTGTAACCTCTGATGGGGTGCCTGTATATACCACAGATGGGGGGCCGTTATATATCACTGATGGGGAGCCTGTATATACCACTTATGGGGGGTCTGAATATACCACTGATGGGGGGCTGTATATACCACTGATGGGGGTTGTAACCTCTGATGGGAGGCCTGTACATACCACTGATGGGGGGCCTGTATATATCACTGATAGGGAGCCTGTATATACCACTGATGGGGGGCCTGTATATACCACTGATGGGGGGCTGTATTCCACTGATGGGGGCTGTAACCTCTGATGGGGGGACACGGTATACCAGTGATGGAGGTCCTATTTACCAGTGATGGGGGATTATATACCAGTAATGGGGGGCCATTTATCATGATGAGAGGGGCTGTATACCGTGATGAGAGTCTGCTTCATTCCCCCCCCCCCCCCGCAGGCTTATACGCGAGTCAATAAGTTTCCCTAGTTTTGGAGCGTAAAATTAGGGGCCTCGGCTTATACTCGGGTCGGCTTATACTCGAGTATATACGGTATATAGAAACATCCCAGTGTTAGCCAAGATTGCAGGAAGAGAAACAGCCCCAGTCACCTTAAGTATTATTACCTTGAATGTGCTATGGAATGAGGGGATCGCATTCAGGATAACACCTGTAATGTAACATATCATTCAATGATTTGTGCCCCCAGTGCCCCCATATGATATTCTGGACAATGTCCAGTATATTACCTTCTGTGCTGCTGTGAGTGGTGGCTGTTGTGAATTCTGCTTGTGGGCTCCCCCCTGTGGTTGTGGCTGGTAATGCAATTGATCCTGTTTTGCAGTCTTGGTCAGGTGAATTGGATAATTGGAAATCAGACTGGGGTATTTAGGTTTGCAGGATTTCCTCAGTCCTTGCTAGTTGCTAATTGTTCCTGGAGGTGTTTCACCTCTGCCTGGTCTCTTCCTGCCCTGCTGAAAAACTTCCAAGCTAAGTGAATGGGTTTGTTTTCTTGTGGCACACATGCTGTGTGCTTGTTTTGGAATCGTCTATTTCTGCTCAGAGTTGTGGTTTTTGTGGATATTTGGTCTGCATGTCTGTCTTAACCTGCTCTCTGTTAGGATGTTTCTTCCTAGAATTTAAGTGCTATTCAATTGTTGATGGCTTGTACTGCTTTTGATTGTGTCATCATAGTTGGATTCCCAGGAGTTCCGCAGATTTAGAGGGCACTGAGTCTTGAGTAGACTCAGGGGTATTTTTGTATTATCTGCTGTGGATATTTTTGAAAGGATTTTTATACTGACTGCAATAGTATTCTGTCCTGTCTTTACCTATCTAGCTAGAATTTGCTAAATTCTGTTTTCTGCCTGAGTGTGTATTTTCCTCTCTTACTCACAGTCAATATTTGAAGGGAGCTTTCTATCCTTTGGGGGTTCTGCTCTGAGGCAAGATAGAATTCCTGTTTCTATCTTTAGGAGTAGCTAGTTCTCTGGCTGTGTTGAGGTGTCTAGGGCAGTGTTTCCCAACTCCAGTCCTCAAGGCACACCAACAGGTCATGTTTTCAGGATTTCCTTAGGGTTGCACAGGTGTTAGTTTAATCACTTGCACAGGGGATAATTCCATCATCTGTCTAATGATAAGGAAATCCTGAAAACATGACCTGTTGGTGTGCCTTGAGGACTGGAGTTGGGAAACACTGGTCTAGGGTATGGTTAGTCACATCCCACAGCTACTTCTAGCTGCAGTGTTAGGTCAGGAACTGCGGTCAGTATAGGTACCACTTACTTCTGTGAAAGATATTCATGCAGCTCCAAGGTCACCGGATCATAACAGGTGGCGTGGCAGCGCTATACCGTTGTGTCGGCTTTTTAAGCCGCACAGCACACACACCAGCTTCCTGCTTCCTGTCTGGTGGAACGCAGGATCCGGTGTGTGGAATGTACGCTGGCGCATGCGCATAGCATTTTTTGCAGAGATTAATGCAACTGCGCATGTGTTAAATCTGGAGGCGAACTAGTGTGATAATATAATGTGTAGGCGTTCCTTAGTGCTCGCAGTGCATTCTGATTGATAAAAGGGATACGTGGAAGTGCTAATAGCGCTATAGAAGCCACTATGAGAGTGGTGCAGTGCTTTCTGTGGTGAAATTCTATGATGAAGCAAAGGTCTGTAGGGAGGAAAAGAAGACATAGTTAGGCTTTAAGTAATGTCATGTAGAAATTAGCTCTTAGTTCAGCCACCTTAGACAATGGTCCTCTAAAATACAGATCATAGTTATATATACGATAAAAGAATATTTGTACTATGTCAATATAAGCATAACGCCAAAAGGGTATGGAGAAAGGCAAGGATAATCATGATTAAATGTGAATCTCAGTTGGGAGATATTGTGATTGTGGCTGATGAAATGGTTCGGAATGGGTAACATAGTCTGCTTACATCTTATTGTCGATTTATGTTTAGAGATACGGTCTCGGATATGTTGAGTAGTTTCACCCACATACCCGACACCACATGAACACTTGATAAGGTATATCACAAAAGATGACTCACAAGTGAAAAATCCCTTAATAGGGAATTGTTTACCTATCATGGGATGTGAGAACATGTTACCCTTTGTAAGATGATTGCATTGTTGGCAACCTAGGCAAATGAAGTTTGTTGTCCTACCTGTAACTGAAGTTGCATTCTGTCGCCCGGTGGGTGGGGTGGTAGTGAAGGTGGAGGTGCTGGCATCGGTGGAAATTGGCTTCCTCCTGCTCCGCTGCGTTTTCCGCGTCTTCCTGATCGTTAGCCTAAAAAACGTCTGGGACGTGGTGCACCTGGTTCTCCCTCGCTGACAGATGATGAATAATATCGCAAAGCTGGTGTTATATAGCCAGGTCGCCATTTATAAACTTGTTGTTGGTCCTCTTGGTCTCTACGGAATTTGGCTTTCTCTCTTTCCTGCAGATTTTTTCTAGATGAAATGAGAGTTTCAGCGTGTGTTCCACACACCGAATCCTGCGTTCCACCAGACAGGAAGCCGGGCAACAGAATGCAACTTCGGTCACAGGTAGGACAACAAACCTCATCTATAACATATCATCCACATCCTTCCAGCGGAATCCAGGGTTTTGCAGAAGGGTCTCTCCTTGTGTCCGACCCTGACTTTCGACAAATTTACCCTTGACCAGGGACTCAGGCGGTTTTATAGGAACCTAAGATTAAAAGTAAATTTTTTGCCCGACGATAGTGAGATAGCCAGACCCATTACAGAAACGACTACTGACACATTTACTTTACGGCAACTTGACCTGCGGATTCCTTCTAAAATGAATCCTCCCAAACACTATCACCCGGTGGAGACCTTAATCTCCCTGGTTGATAAAGAGATCACGAGAATCAACCGAGGCATTGATAGGGTTGTTTCCCTCTCAAGGTGAATACATCCTCAGAGGAAAAACAAGCAATTGATTCTCTTCGTAAGAACAACAGTCTTATGATCAAACCTGCCGATAAAGGGGGTGCTATCGTAGTAATGAACAAAAACTATTACATTGAGCAAATTGAGGGACAGCTGAAGGATCAAGACACATACATACAGATCCCCAGCAACCCCAAGGTCACTATCAGGGCACAGATCAAGGAGTGTGTACAACTACATCTCGAAAAAGGTACCATAGATCAAAAACTGGCAGAGTTTCTGGTTCACTTGAACACAGTGACCCCAGTTTTTTTAACCTTGCCCAAAATCCATAAAGATTTGTACCACCCATCGGGACGCCCCATTGTGGCGTCCACGGACTCATAACTCTTGCCCCTCGCCAAGACTGCAGAAACGATTCTCACACCACTCATTCCCTCTATCAAATCCTATATCAAGGACACCACAGACTTTTTGAAACACATCAGGGAACTAGGCAGTATCCCGAATGAATCATACCTAGTTACTCTCGATGTCAATAGTCTTTACACGAGCATAGACCATGAGCTGGGCCTGGAGGCAACAACCTGGTTCCTCAACAGATAAAGCACTTTATCACCTGATCAGAAGGAGTTCTGTTACGACAAGTTAAAGGGAACCAACCACCTCAGATAATGTGTATAAGCTGTTAATACATGTCCCTGGACCCTATGTACACCATTGCAGCTATGTTTTTGCTAAGAATATTGATAACAGCAAACCGAAATAAACAGTTTATAAACTTACATGATTTAGTACTTGAGGGCGTCTCCCTCGGGCTTTAGTACGAGAGGGCTGTGTGTTATGCAGCCTGAGTGGCTTTCCTCCCCTCCCTCTCTGTTTGCAGGACGTCACTGAGAAGACGTGCACGGACGGGAGCTGCCTTGGGTGCCCGCCCACACCAAGATAATATCACGCCCTAATGTGACGTCCTGCAAACAGAGAGGGAGGGGGAGGAAAGCCACTCAGGCTGCATAACACACAGCCCTCTCGTACTAAAGCCCGAGGGAGACGCCCTCAAGTACTGAATCATGTAAGTTTATAAACTGTTTATTTCGGTTTGCTGTTATCAATATTCTTAGCAAAAACATAGCTGCAATGGTGTACATAGGGTCCAGGGACATGTATTAACAGCTTATACACATCATCTGAGGTGGTTGGTTCCCTTTAAGTATCATATTGAGAAAAAAAAAATTTCTTTTTGGGGATCAATACTACATGCAACGTAGGGGAGCCACCTTGGACTCAAACGTGGTGCCCCCCTACACCAATATCTTTATGGCCTATTTCGAAGAGCAGTATGTCTATAATCACACAATTACCCAAACCAATATCGTTTCATGGAAAGGATATATAGATGACATTTTTGTGATTTGGAACAGTACTAACAATGATCTATCAAATTTTCACCCATATCAGATTTCGTTCACGCTACACAAACATCAACATCAAATCAATTTTCTTGATGTGTTAGTCATTGTCAATGATAGCGGTGAACTAAACACTAATCTATTTGTCAAGTCCACGGACAGGAGTTCTCTTCTCCATTACTCCAGCTGCCACCCAAAGCATGTTAAGAACTCTCTCCCCAAATCACAATTACTTAAGACTTGAACGTATTGTCTCCGACCCATCACTCAAACAGGTCAGGCGTAAAGAAATGGGTGAGAAATTCATTGAGAAAAGATACCCCCGGTCAATTGTCTCGTATAGCACTAATTCCTCTAACAAAAGGACGAGTACTGATAGGATGGCATTTGTTAATACCTATCATCCGTATAAGACGCTTATACATAATGCCATTAGACGACACTGGCCCCTTTTAGGACAATCTTACCCGACCATAAAAGAATTTCAGGAACCAGTACTACTATGTCATAAAAAACCACCAAATTTACGAAACAGATTAGTAAGAGCAGACATTGGGAGCCTCAGATTAAAAACAAGACAGACCACACTGGCAACACCGCGCATGGGGAATTTCCCATGCCTAGGTTGCCGACAATGCAATCATCTTACAAAGGGTAACATGTTCTCACATCCCATGACAGGTAAACATTTCCCTATTAGGGGATTTTTCACTTGTGAGTCATCTTTTGTGATATACCTTATCAAGAGTCCATGTGGTCTCGGGTATGTGGGTGAAACTACCCAACATATCCAAGAACGTACCTCTAAACATAAATCAACAATAAGATGTAAGCAGACTATGTTACCCATTCCGAACCATTTCACCAGCCACAATCACAATATCTCCCAACTAAGGTTCCAAGTTATTCAGCACTTACCCTTGGATAGGAGAGGAGGGGACAAAATAAGAAAGTTGAAAGAACGCTAGAGTTCTTGGATATACACCCTGAAAACACTTGAACCCTATGGACTGAACCGTGAATATGAGATTCACATTTAATCATGATTATCTTTGTCTTTCTCCATACCCTTTTGGCGTTATGCTTATATTGACATAGTACTAATATTCTTTTATCGTATATAACTATGATCTGTATTTTAGGGGACCATTGTCTAAGGTGGCTGAACTAAGATCTAATTTCTATATGATATTACCTAAAGCCTAACTATGTCTTCGTTTCCTCCCTACAGATCTTTGCTTCATCATAGAATTTCACAACAGAGAGCACTGCACCACTCTCATAGTGGTTTCTATAGCGCTATTAGCACTTCCACGTATCCTTTTTATCAATCAGAATGCACTGCAAGCACTAAGGAACGCCTACACACTATATTATTACGCTAGTTCGCCTCCGGATCTAACGTATGCGCAGTCACAGTAATCTTTGCAAAAAACGCTATGCACATGCGCCAGCGTGCGTTCCACACACCAGATCCTGCGTTCCACCAGACAGGAAGCAGGAAGCCAGTGGGCGCGCCGTGTGGCTTAAAAAGCCAACACTGCGGTATAGCGCTGCCACGCCACCACTGACAGCAGCACAGAAGGTAATATATTGGACATTGTCCAGAATATCATATGGGGGCACTGGGAGTACAAAGCATTGAATGATATGTTACATTACAGGTGTTAACCTAAATGCGATCCCCTCATTCCACAGCACATTCAAGGTAATAATACTGAAGGTGACTGGGGCTGTTTCTCTTCCTGCAATCTTGGCTAACACTGGGATGTTTCTATATATGTCTCTATTCACAACTAGATTGTAGCTTGTAACTACCCTGACATAAAGCTCAACATAAGAGTGGCCAGATTGTCCTGTCACTTGGTGTAACAAGGTTTTCACTAATGCTAGTATGCTTTCTCCTGGGCTTTTACAGGCTTATCTATAATCACTACCACTTTCTGAGATATCGTTTTACATCTGAGGAAGTTTTTTAACAGCTCTGAGTACCTATGCAATTTTTTTATTTCCCCTCACCTATGTATCTAATGGTGGGTTTACACACACCAATTTATCTGTTCAATATCTGAACAGATCTCTGGTTGCAGTGAAATCATGGACACATAGTTCCATTTTGTGGCTGTGTACAAATGATACAATGTGTCCATGATTTCACTGCAACCAGAGATCTGTTCAGATATTGAACAGATAAATTGGTGTGTGTAAACCCACCATAAGTTAATGCACTGCCATCTAGAAGCCTTTAGTCAACATATGGTCTCACTATACAGTGTATTCCTGTAGCAAAAGGTTTGGTAGCCCCTGCTTTATTTGCTTTATTTTATTGATCAGAATAAATACAGCTAAAATATTATTCTGAATATCTTATATATACAATTCAGCTAGATTGTGCTGTTACCATTGTCCCTCTTATTGTATTTTCTTTAACCAAGGACGACAGAGATTGTACATATCACCATATACAACATTATGTACCATTGATTTTTGTTCTTTTATGTTTTATTTTATATACTATGAACCAGTCTGCTTAATCCCTGATGAAGACCCAGGTGGGTCGAAAATCGGGTACAAGACAACACTGTTTATAAAATGTTTTCTTGTTGTATGAGAAACACGATTTTGTTCACGAATAAAAGGTCTCTAAAAGAAACTTTTCTCATTTCCTTTATTTACTGAGTGTGCCAGGTCATTCATACTTGATTGACTGATTTTATGTACCTGTGCACCCAACAGTTGGCAGTCAGCCAGAACTATCCTTATTATACTTTGCACTGAGGTAAGACTTCCATCGGGCCAGTCTACATAAAGGCCCTGTTGGTGGAGATTTGCAGTGATAGTTGACTTTGTGGAAGTTTCTCCCATCTCCCTACTGCATCTCTGGAGCTCAGCCACAGTGATCTTGGGGTTCTTCTGTATCTCTCTCACCAAGGTTCTTCTCCCATGATTGCTCAGTTTGGTTGGACGGCCAGGTCTAGGAAGACGTCTGGTGGTTCCAAACATCTTTCATTGAAGGATTATAGAGTCCATTCCGCTCTTAGTGACCTTGCATACTGCAGAAATTCTTTAGTAACCTTGGCCAGATCTGTGCCTTGTCACAATTCTGTCTCTGAGCTCCTTGGGTAGTTTGGCGCTCTGCTCACGCTGGTAGCCACAGATTTCTCTAATGCACAGCTGGGTTTCCACGGCAGGTACCTACTACATTCAACATCTTCCACCCCGGCACAGTAGGGGGAGCCCAACTTGCTGCCCTTAGGCAAGATCCCCTATAAATACTGCTGCTGAGGGAGGAGTTAGTCAGAGTGTGCAGACGCTAGGGAGCTGCGAAGACGTCATGGTGGTCGGTGCCGCGGTTAGGCCCAAACCAGAGACCCAGAGTGGCCCTTCTATGTCCCGCTAGCCTAAGTGAGTACTGAAGGCAAGGAGCAGTAGCCGAAAGGAAGTGAGGAACTTGAGGGAGTTTGCCCCAAAGAAGCACCGGACATCAGGGATCCGCACCTGTGGGATACTCCAAGACCACAGAAAACCCCATCACACCGTGGAGGCTTCAGCCACCTGGTTCCCTTGTGGGTCAAGAGAGGGAGCCAGACACAGCAGTGCACCACCGCAGTGATCAGAGAGGGTAGCCCGGAGACCACACAGGAGGAGAGACAGACGTCAGAGTCAGGAAGAGAGAGGAGGCAAGTTTGGCTGCATGCAGGCTTTACTTTGACTACTACACCGGACAGAGGAGGCCTTATACCCATTTGCTGTGGGGACCCACTCAGCAGCCTGTTCATCTGTCTGTGCCCTGGACATCTTTACCTGAGTAACATCAGTAAAAGGTAAAAAAGACTTTTGCAGTGTGCGTGTGTCAATCCTTCCCATCCCGGTGCTCCTCATAGACCGTTCCAATACTCCCCATACCATCTACAGCTCCACTACCAGCGGCCCCTTCTCTCGCTACACTGCCCCGGAGGTCCAGCCCTACCTGTATAGGACTTTACCACACTAGCCGGACTACCATCTACCTCCGGCGGGCTGTGGCAGCGCTGGTGACCCATCACCATTAACTACAGGTGGCGTCACGACTAACTGTACATAATCCCCTGTAAATACAAACCCTTTTCAATGATAGGTCCAGGACACAGTATCAGGCACAGCCACTAGGGATGAGCGAGTATGCTTGTTACTACTCGGTACTCGCATGAATATCTCAGTACTTGGGGTACTCGGCGAGTACCGTGTAATCTCGCGATACTCTTGCTATGCTCGAGGTCCACCTCCCTGCATGTTGGTGCTCTTTACAGAGCCAGCCCACATGCAGGGATTGGCTGACAGACACTGTAGTGCCACAGCCATATTGGTTGTGGCATTACAGTGATTGGCTGGCCGCACAGCGTCATCAGGTCTTTATAAGACCTGACCACGCTGTGCTCGTCACTCTGCTCCACAGACAGTCAGTGTAGGGAGAGGTGCTGCTGATTGACAGACAGATTTGTGGCCTTTCAGCTAGTGTAGGCGCAGGGCTGACAATCTAATTACCACAACAGTCCTTCTGAGGACTAATAAAGTTGTATACAGGCAGGCAGGGAGGCAGGGTATATAGCAAACTTCTTTGTGCCAGTATACTAGCCTGCATCACATCTGGGGCTGGTGTACAGGCTGGAAATCTCATCCACCATAAAACAGTGCTTTTAGGGATTAATTTAGCTCTCTATAGGCAAGTGTGGGTTGTAGCGTAAATTATGATACGGCAAAACACTCTGTATTCTCGTCAGCGTTTGTGTCTGACCAGTCCACCTGCTGGGCTTTAACCCCTAATCTCAGTGTCCAGATTAAAAACAACTCTTGACTGCATTAATTTAGCATCTTAGTGCGGCAGGAGTAGGTTGTAGCGTAAATTAGATACGGCAAAACACTCTGTATTCTCGTCACGTTTGAGTCTGACCAGTCCACCTGCTGGGCTTTAATCTCTAATATCAGTGTCCAGCTAAAAACCAACTCTTGTCTGCATTCATTTACCATTTGTGTGTGCCAGGAGTGGGTTGTAGAGGAAATTAGGATACGGCAAAACACTCTGTATTCTCGTCAGCGTTTGTGTCTGACCAGTTCACCTGCTGGGCTTTAATCTCTAATCTCAGTGTCCAGCTAAAAACCAACTCTTGTCTGCATTAATTTAGCGTATTAGTGCGGCAGGAGAGGCTTGTAGTTCCAAGTAGTATACGCAGCGTTTGTGTCTGACCGTTCCAGCTACCGGGATTAAACTGCTATAATCTGTAATCTCAGTGTGCAGCTAAAAACCATCTTTTGGACGTCTTCATTTAGCTCTATACAGGCAGCACAACATTGAAAATGCGCAAGGCCGGTGGCAAGGGACAAGGAACTGGACATGATGGTGGTGCAGGCAGAGGCCGAGGGCGTGTGCAAGCTCGAATTGCACCACAACAAACGCCCACATCATCTCGCTCGAACTTCCTGTCCCAATTTCTAGGGGACCGCAGCAGTACACCACTATTAAATCAAGACCAGTGTCAACAGGTTGTTAGTTGGATAGCGGATAATGCTTCCAGTCAGTTTGGCACCACCACAAATACCCTGTCTTCCACACGGTCAAGTGTCAGTAGCCGTGAGACTGGACCGCACATTCCACACCCTGATCCTCCTTCCTCCCACCATGCCGAGTGCCCGACCCGGACATAACTGACCCCACACTTGGACACTCTGAAGAGCTGTTCACTTATCCATTCGTAGATTCTGGCCTCTCGCCAGCTCCAGTTGAAGTGGGTCATGAGGAGATTGTATGTACCAATGCACAAATATTTGAGCAGCCACGGTCTCACGAAGGCAACGGTGGGAACGTGTCTCAACAAGAGGTGGACCATGATGAGACACAATTGCCAGAAAGTCAGGAGGAGGACCAGGGTGCGGAAGTGGAAGACGACGTGGTGGATGATCCAGTAACTGACCCAACCTGGCAGGAGGACATGCAGAGTAAGGACAGCAGTGCACAGGGGGAGTTAGGCGTAGCATCACAACAGGTCGGAAGAAGCAGGGTGGTGGCAGCAGGCAGAAGGCAGGCAACCGTTCCTCGGAACAACAACACGACAGAAGTTGCCAGTACAACTGTTAGGTCTTCCCGAGTCTGGCTGTTTTTTAAGGTGTCTGCAGATAATTCAAAAAAGGCCATTTGCAACACCTGCCATGACAGCATCAGCAGGGGTAGCAAAACTAGTAGCCTGACCACCACTAGCATGATCAGGCACATGTCAGCAAAGCACCCGACTTTGTGGGATGTACACCAGAGTCCTGGAGCAGTGTCGGCGCTTGACACCGCTGCATCTTCCACTGTTGTGCGTGCAAGATAATACCCTGTCCATACTGCATGAGAAGATGCCTCCTGTCCTTCACCTGTAGTTGCACAAGCAGAAATAGCGCCATCATCAACCACGTCCTTGTCCCAGCGCAGCGTTCAGTTATCCATACACCAATCTTTGTAATGCAGGCGCAAATACGCTGCCAACGCCCCACATGCCACAGTTCTAAATGCACACATTTCGCGACCTGCTTGCACTGGAAATGTTGCCTTTTAGGTTAGTGGAGACGGAAGCATTCCGCAACCTGATGGCAGCGGCTGACCCACGTTACTCGGTCCCCAGGTGTGCCGTCCCTGCATTACATAAGCACGTGTAACAAAACATCATACGTGCCCTTAACAACACAGTTTCAGGCAAAGTCCACCTAACCACTGACACGTGGACAAGTGCTTGTGGGCAGAGCCGGTACATCTCGCTGACGACACACTGGTTAATATTCTGGAAGCCGGGACACAGTCTGAGCTTGGGACGGAACACGTCCTTCCGACACCGAGGATTGCAGGCCCTAACTCAGTCAGGGTATCACCCACAGTGTACAGCTCCGGTGCATCATGCTCCTCAGCCCTCCTCCTCCTCCATTTCACCCTCCACACCAGTCCCAAGCTGGAAGCACTGTAGCACTGCCTCGGCTAAGCGGCAACAGGCTGTGCTGAAGCTAATATGCGTAGGTGAAAAACGACACAATGCTGAAGAGTTGTGGACAGCTCTGCAACAGCAGTCAGATCACTGGCTCACACCACTGAACCTACAGCCAGGCATGGTCGTGTGTGACAATGGCCGGACATTTTTAGGGTTTTTCCATGCTGACGGGGGTCATGTCAGAAAAATACTCGGGTCTCCCATAGGATAACATTGGGCTCGGTGCTTGGGCCGAGTACACCAGTATCTTGGGATGCTCGGCCCGAGCTTCGAGCACCCGAGCATTTTAGTACTCGCTCATCTCTACACAGGACCCTCACCCTTAATTATACTTGTCATGCACTTAAGTGCTAATGGCCAGATATAATTTCTTAATTTAGAATACCATTTTCTAAAGAGAATGCAATAATAAGATTTGAGGTTCCCATTTATTGAATTTGACTGTTTGCTTTGTTAAACACCATGGTAAAAGTTTAGAAAAGAAGACCACCAAGAGCAATTTTTACTGCTCCTATGGTTGGTGTCACACTGCAGTTTTTTCCCTGATCAGGTTCCATCTGTTTTATGTGCCAAAACCAGGAGTGTCTCAAAAACCCCGAAGAGGTGTCAATCTTTCAATTATAGTTTATCTCTGCAAGTTCCTCTCCTGATTTTGGCATACAAACCGGATGGAATCTGATCAGGGACAAAAATACTGCAGTGTGAAACCAGCCTATTAAAAAAATAGTCATGTTTTCAAAGCAACAGAAGGGGATTTGCCTTCTTGAATATAAGTAAACTACACAAATCATAAACTACTTTTTTTCAGAAGGGACACAATCAGTGGTGTAACTAGAGTCTGGTGGGCCCCGGTGTGAAAATCAGACCAGGTTTTCCCCCCCTCCCCGTCGCGCGTGTACACGTTGGTCGGATGTATGGGCCCCGTGTAATGTTCTAAGTTCTATAAAGACTCACAAATTGTCCCCTCTCCCCCTTCATTACGTATTAATGTCCCTCATCCTGCTATATATTGTTATCCTACTGGAATATGGAGCTTATCCTTTTATATATGTCTCCCATCCTGCTATATATGGTCCTCCTCCCAGAATATGGCCCTTATTATGGAGTATATGTCCCCTATCATGGTTTGGTTGGTCTTTTGTATGGTCTCCCTCCTCCCACCACGATAGTCCTCCAATTAATATAATGCATCCCCATATTCCTCCATATTTTACAATATACCTGTGGCGTCCCACTGGGTGAGCCGCAACCAGAGGTACTACATTCCTGTGGTTAGGGAGTGTAGTGCCCCTTTCTCCAGGTGCTGGGATGGTGCAGTTGAGCCTGAAAAACACACACACACAAGCAGTAACAGGCCCCCGGGACGTTGGGTGGACCCTGAGGGAGGACCCAGGTCAGAAAAGGGGGACAATGAAGTATCAGGAAAAGGAGAGTCAGTAGAAGGAGACCGGAGGAGTATCATCAACTGATGAGGAGTGGTAAATAAAGAGAAAAGTGCCTCATCATGTACTGATATGTATTATAATCCTACTTATTGATCTCAAGCCACAGCTTGTCTCAACGCGTTTCGGGCAATTATGCTCTTAGCTTCAGTGACTAAGGGCATAATTGACAGAAACGCTTTGAGACAATAATACAACCACTATGATATTTTAATCTTGTTTAATAAAGATGAAGATTTTAAGCAATATGGGACTTGCCACTATATCGTCTAGATGAGGAGTGGTAGTCAGGAGTGTAGAGGTGGTGTGGTGCCGACTCCCATGGGTTGGAGCACTACCACCATGCTCGCCCACGGGAGGGAAAAACTGGCCAGCAGAGAAAGACAAGAGCCCTTTTGGTGCGGAAGAGACAGCGATCCCCCATACGCCCGAATCTGACAAGACAGAGGGGTTGGTGGAGACAGGGACCTGGCCCTGAACACGATGTGGATGTTGCAAGCCTGAGCAATTGAACTTCTAATGGGAGCTGTGGCCGAACACCCGACACAACTTGGGGAAGGTGACCAAACTAGGGAGCAGTACTCGGGAGAGGAACCTAATGGCGCCCAGGACACAAAAGCACCCATGGCCATTAGTACTTGAGTACTGTGCTGTGGAGAGCGCTGAGAGCCTGGAGGGTAGAGCGATCGTATGCTCGCCCCAGTAGATGACTACTCCTTTATAGCGCCAAGAGAGACACAGACCGTCAGAGACTGAGACACCTAGACTGAAAGGAAAGGGCACCAACCGTGGCTTGACTGCACTAACCTGGCTCTAGAGAAAGAGTGAACCGGGGACTGGCAGGAGTCCTACCTGGCGGCCATGTTTAACACCTGAGTAAAAGTAACGGAACTGCAGCTGTGGTGTGAGAGACTTTTATGTGCGCCGACCATCGGCCGCAGAAGCCGCCCATCACACTGAGGATACTGTTGACCAAGTGAACCTCTGCCAAGATATGAGCCGAGAGAACTACTCCGCTGCCCTGGGGACTATGCTCCACCTGCGGGGAGCGACACCATTCAAGCTTCCGGTCATTATCCCCACAGGGTCTGAAGCAGCGGTGACCGCCCTGGCTGCACACCGCGGGTGGCATCATGAATACACCCTTTATCCCCTCAGACTTTCTCTGTCATCATTCCCCATTTATTTTTAATGACACCACCAGGGTCACTGGACCAATTCTCGGCCCCAGTCTATCCCTTTGAAAAGAACCGAAGAGAGGTGAAGTAGAACAACGAGTAAAGCCCAGTTCCTGAGTCTTCCCCGGCCCTGGAGTGGGCGTGTCATACCCCCATAGTCTTCCATGTATTATAATGCATCCTATAATCCGCCATTCATAAGGTAGCCATATGTCACGGGTGGCACGGATGACAGGGTGGAGGCCACGCGCAGACGATCCCAGCGTGTGGCCCACCAGCCATAATGGTGGAGGATGGTCCGTCTCTTTCAGGGGCATTTACCTTCTGTGTAGATGGAGAGAGGGTGTGATGGGATCTCGCTGTTATGGGGGGACGGCTGTGGAGGTCTTGTGCTCGGTCTGGTTTTATCCACCAATATTGTAGGTCACTAGGACCCAGCAGATTCCTTCCACTTTTATAAGGAGGTTCATTACCCTTCCTCGGTGCAGGTGATAGTTCCTTGTGCACTCATTATCCTTGCTCCAGCAGACGCGGAGGTTGTGGAGGTTGCTGAGTTCTGCTGTCAGATAAGTGTTTCCTTTTCCCAAATGTCTGTCTTCCCTGGTGTTTGTCTTTAGTTGATAGTGGAGGGGTCTAGTGCACCTCTCCCTCTGATCCTTAGATAAGATAGTGCTAGGATCAGAGAGGGACGAGGTTCGTGGTCGGCGACAGTTGAGGAGACTGTATAGGGACGTTAGGGCAGACAGGGTCAGCTCTAGGAAGTCTAGGGGTCACCGTCTCCTTCTTGTGCCCTTAGCGTTAGGGACTCCTTATTCCCCCCCCCCGTCGTTATCCTACGCTGGGTGTCTTCCCCAATCCCAGCGTGACACCATAATAGTCATCCAATTATTATAATGCACCCCATTATCCTACATATGGTAGCCTCATAGTCTTCCATATAGTATAATACAGACTCACAGCCCTCCATATAGTATAATGCAGCCTTACAGCCCTCTATACAGTATAATGCAGGCTAATTTCTCCATGAAGTTGTCGAGCCCATTATGGGATGGGGTACTCGGTACCGGACTGGGTCTGTTACAGGGAATGTTACGGGTGGTCCTGGTCCGGACCGTGTCCCTGGCCTGGCAAGAATAAAGGGGGTATTTACAGGGGATAATGTCAGTCGTGACGCCACCCACAGTGTGTGGCCAGTAGTGGGGCCACCGCTGCTGCAGAACCTCTGGGGATGATGTAATGGCAGCTAGGATGGAATAGTTCTCCGTGGGCAGAACTGGGTTCCCCGGGGCAGTGATGATAAAGTCTATTGTGTAGAGTATGGTGCAGGTCTGTGCTAGGTGCTATGCACTTATTGTCCTGAGGCTGCAGAAATCCTCCTTCAGCATTGGAGCCGGCAAGCTGTGGCTCTCCAGGCGGGGATCCTCTGCAGACCTGTGTGGAGGGAATCATGTGCAGGCAGAAATATGCGAGGGAGTCGGAGTCAGGGTTCACCGTGTTTACTTCTCGACGTTCTCTCTCAGTTACAGCTCACAATTACAGTACAGTTCACAGTTTACACTCTTTACACGGGCACACTCTCCCTTCCGGGTCTTTTACTCCCTGCAGCCAGGTTGTTCCTTCTATGACCCCTCACTCTGTCTCTCTGTCCTTTCCAGGCTTTTGACTCTCTCTCTTGTTCACTTGGTGTGTGTGACAATGAAGTGTCAGGAAAAGGAGAGTCAGTAGAAGGAGACCGGAAGAGTATCATCAACGGATGAGGAGTGGTAAATAAAGAGAAAAGTGCCTCATCATGTACTGATATGTAGTATAATCCGACTTATTGATCTCAAGCCACAGCTTTGTCTCAACGCGTTTCTGGCAATTATGCTCTTAGCTTCAGTGACTAAGGGCATAATTGACAGAAACGCTTTGAGTCAATAATACAACCACTATGATATTTTAATCCTGTTTAATAAAGATGAAGATTTTAAGCAATATGAGACTTGCCACTATATCGTCTAGATGAGGAGTGGTAGTCAGGAGTGTAGAGGCTTTTGACTCTCTCTCTTGTTCACTTGGTGTGTGTGACTCCAGACAGTATGGCGGTGGCTCGGATTCCTGTGAGCTCTCCGGGTTGCTACTGAGCTGCCTGTCCTCTGGGGTAGGGACCCTAATGTGTAGCTGAGGTCCCCCGTCGGTTGTCAACGGTCCCCTCTAGAGCCGACACTCTACTCCTAGCCTAGCCTCCAATAGTCCTCTAACCGTGTCTTCGGGTTCAATAGGAGGGCTACTCCGTCTGCAGTCTGGCGTCTCGGCCGTGGTTCTAGGACCCAGTATCAATGGTCCTCTCGTCCCTCACACTCCTGGGGTGCTGGCTCCGGACAGGCTTTCTCTCTGTGGCTCACACTGGTTCTCCAGATTCTGCGCTCCTTCCACCCCACTCTTCCAGGACATGTGCCTCTTTCTTTACATCTCAGCCTACACCAGCCTACTACTCCTTTCTCCTCCCCCTGCTCTATATCTACCCTCTGTCACCTGACTTACGTGTTGGCCCACCCACTGTCTCTAAACCCACCACCCCTTGCCTGCCTAGAGTTCCCAGGCTCCGGGTTGGGTGCTGCTTCTACTGCTACCTGGGTTGTGTGGGCTGTGAGGGTGTTGGGGTTCAACTGTCGTTCCTACCTTCCTGGCTGCAGTTCCCTTCCTGGTCGCAGGGGCGCCACAAAGTGCATAGCTGTCCATATAGTACAGCCTGATATCTCTCTATATAGTGCAGCCTTAAAATACAGCCTCATAGCTCTCCATATAGTGTAGTCTTATATCTCTCTATATAGTGCATTATATATGCAGCCTCATACCCTCTCTATATGGTGCAGCCTTATATGTGCAGCCTCATAGCTCTCCATATAGTGCAGTCTTATATATGCAGTCCCGTAGCATCTCTATATGGTGCAGCCTCATATATGCAGCCTCATAGCTTCTCTATATGGTGCAGCCTCATATATGCAGCCTAATTGCTCTCCATATAGTGCAGCCTCATAGCTTCTCTATATGGTGCAGCCTCATATATGCAGCCGAATTGCTCTCCATATAGTGCAGTCTTATACATGCAGCCTCGTAGTCTCTCTATATGGTGCAGCCTCATAGCCTCTCTAAATGGTGCAAACTCATACATGCAGCCTCATAGCCTCTCTATATGGTGCAGCCTCATATATGCAGCCTCATAGTCTCTATATGGTGCAGCCTCAAATATGCAGCCATAGCCTCTCTATATGGTGCAGCCTTATACATGCAGCCTCACAGCCTCTCTATATGATGCAGCCTCATAACTCTCTTTATAGTATAATGCACCCTCTCCTCCCCCCATAATCCTCTGGCCACCGAGGACACACTTACTGAAAAAAATCTATTATCACCTCTCTCCGTTCCCCTCTGCTCTGGTTTCCTTGCTGAAGAGAAGACTCAGGAGGTGGCACTAGACTGCTGTATGTGTTCTACACAATGCAACAAATAATGAAAGAGGAAGTGAGGGGCAGGAGCAGCAGGAAGCAAGAATCTCCCCCCTCCCCTTCCCCTCCCTTCTTTCCTCTCCCTGACACACGGGCCCCATAGTGGCGTGTGCTGCCGCTCAGTGACATGGATGTGCGTCCTTGGGAGCGCATATCCATGTGAAGCAGGCGCCCAGCGCTGGGAACGGCGGGCGCAGGGGTTGGCTGGAAATGCAGGCTCCTTATAGGTCTGGGCCCCGTTGCAGGTGTGATCCTGCGACCGTGTACATTACGCCACTAGACACAATACTGTAAATTTGGTTTCTGACTGTGGCAGTGGAAAGAAGAGCCATTATAATCACCATGATTATGATTTATGATACATTTTTTAGGAGTCACTGAGTCTGCAAATCACTTGCATAAGCATGATGAAGTGGTGTGCCTTACACATAGAAGAGTGTGACCCCTTGTCACATAGCTGATGATACAGTAGTTGATTCATTCTGACAGGAATGAGTCACGCTTATCAAATTTGTAAGTGATTAGGCCATGTAACAATGTGATAAGACAAGTTTTATATATCCAGGGGAGCTTTTAAAAGCTAAAATTGTCACATCCTGGGGGTTTCCCTTCTTCGTAGCTTTGTAGCCTGTGAAAGGACCACGTAAATTCTGTAGTTGGATATACGTTTAGATAATTTATTATTCATTGTTCCTGCAAGACTTTTTTTAAATCCGAGTTCGGGGCTTAAAGGGACTTGAATGTGAGTCTGAACCTTAAACACGTACTTTAAAGTTGTGAGATGGAAACTAGGGGCTGTAAAAAGAAAGCATATAGTGAGTAAACAGCATCATTACACTTACCAGCGTTCTGGCGTCCTCCTGCTTGTACTTCTGGGTCCGCTCATTACCCTCCTGGAGTTTCACTGCAGAATGGACCAACAGCCAATCATAGATGCTGTCACAAAGAGTGGGCATCTATGATTGGCTGTTGGGGAAACAGGCTGCCACCCCCAGCTGCCTGGGATTACCCTTGCATCCGACCGGATTCTGGCTTTACCATTTGCATCCCATTTGATGCAAAGTTTGACTTTTTGCATCCGATGGGATTCAAACTGAATCTGGTGGGATTCAAAGGTTTCAACAAAGCCATTTTGAAATCCTGTCTTTTTTTTTTTTTTTTTTTTAATTCATGGAGTTTAGTTCAAGGCCCCAAACTGGTTTGGGGTACATTTAAAGACATACATTTTTGGGGTGCAGCCCCCAAAAGTGCTAAATAGTACATTCAACAGTCCCTTAAGTACTGAAGCCTGTTTTTTATGGCCCTCAAGTTATTATATCTGTGTCCTGGACACATCTTGTGGTATATTTGGGGAGACCTCTTTTGGGGTGCAGCCCCAAGAAGTGCTAAATACTACATTCAACAACCCCTTAATTTCTGAAGCCTGTTTTTATAACCCCTGAGCTATTATTTCTGTGCCCTGGACACATCTTGTGGTATATTTGGGGAGACCTTTTTTGGGGTGCAGCCCCAAGAAGTGCTAAATACTACATTCAACAACTCCTTAATTACTGAAGCCTGTTTTTATAACCCCTGAGCGATTATTTCTGTGCCCTGGACACATCTTGTGGTATATTTGGGGAGACCTTTTTTGGGGTGCAGCCCCAAGAAGTGCTAAATACTACATTCAACAACCCCTTAATTTCTGAAGCCTGTTTTTATAACCCCTGAGCAATTATTTCTGTGCCCTGGACACATCTTGTGGTATATTTGGGGAGACCTTTTTTGGGGTGCAGCCCCAAGAAGTGCTAAATACTACATTCAACAACCCCTTAATTTCTGAAGCCTGTTTTTATAACCCCTGAGCAATTATTTCTGTGCCCTGGACACATCTTGTGGTATATTTGGGGAGACCTTTTTTGGGTGCGGGCCCAAAGAAGTGCTAAATATACATTCAACAACCCCTTAATTCTGAAGCCTGTTTTTATAACCCCTGAGCAATTATTTCTGTGCCCTGGACACATCTTGTGGTATATTTGGGGAGACCAATTTTTGAGTGCAGGCTCCAAAGTACTGTGTATGTTTTATTTGAACAGTAGATGGCGATAGAGTATTTTTATTTTGAGACTGAAAAAAAGAGGACAAAATTCAGACATTATAATAAGGGCAACTACTCAAAGCAATATTTGGAAAACAAAGGAAAAAGTATCTCACTGCCCATAACTATAGTTAAACCACATAGGTCCACACATGTGTCATATGCAATAAAGGTCTTTATTTTGCATGAGAAACAAATCACATACAAATCAGATGCTGTGGTATAAAATCACATGGAGTAACACTGGAGAGTAAAAGGATAGGAGAAGAGAAAGGACACGGCTGCATAAGGAGAAAAGTATCCACAGTATTAGTAATCTCAGCGAATAAAGTGCAGTGCTAATGGGCATGGTGGACTGTAATTTATTAAATGTTAGTCAACCTAAGTCAGAGTAACAGTACCAAAACCACCCCTATCCCTACAGTGCAAAGGGCAATCCGCTGAGTATCTCACCTACCCATAGTAATGGATTCCTCCTCAGTCAGACACGTGTCACAGCCCCAACACATGTTTTGCGTGTGGCTGCTTCAGGGGCACTTTGTATGTGATTTGGTTTTCATACAAAATAAAGACCTTTATTGCATATAATACATGTGTGGACCTATGTGGTTTAACTATAGTTATGGGCAGTGAGATACTTTTTCCTTTGTTTTCCATATATCCTTCGGACTGTTAGATGCACCAGACCATAAGATGCACCCAAGTTGTAGAGGAGGAAACTAGGGGAAAAAATTAAGCAAAAAATGTGGTCATGAGGCACTGTTATGGGAGGATCTGCTGCTGACACTGTTATGACTGTAATGTCTCCAAATTCTGTACTAATGTCTCCATCCTGGTATATGATCCCCATCCTGATATATATGATCCCCCTCATCCTGGTATATATGTCCCCCATACTTGAATATGGCCCCCTATTCTTGAGTATGGTGCCCATCCTGATATTTAGCCCTATTCTTGTTATGACTCCCATCCTCCAGGTATATGTCCTCCATCTTTATATATGATCCCCATCCTGGTATATATGATCCCCCTAATCATGGCATATATGTCCCCCATACTGGAATATGGCCCTCATACTGACATATAGCCCTATTCCTGGTATATGAACCCCATGCTGGTATATGGTCCCATTTTGTAATATGACACTCATCCCTGGTATATAGCCCCATTCCTGGTATATGACACCCATCTTTGTATATGGGTGCCATCCTGCTGTATGGCCCTCTTCCTATGTATGTCCCCAATCCTGGAATATTATCCCCATCCTGGTATATGGCCTCCATCCAGTTATTTGGTTCCCCTCACAGCGTGCACTTAAAATAATATATGATTATACTCAGCACCTATTGCTTCCTCACAGCAGAGCAATGTCCTGTTGTTCTCATGCTGCTAAGCAGCATGTAACCTCATTACTGGTATATAACCCTCATCCTGGTTTATGCCTCCACCCTGGAATATGGCCCCCATTCCGGGCATATAGCCCTATTTCAGGTATATGACCTCCATGCTGTTATATGGGTCTCATCCTCATATGTCCCTCATCCTGGAAAATTATCCCCATTCTGGATTATGGCTCTCATTCTGGGCATATTACCCCAACCCTGTTGTATGACCCCCTCCTGGCATATAGTCTTTCCATCCTGGAATATGGCCCATTAATGACATATATCCCCATTGCTGGCATATAACCCCATCCTGGTATATGAACCCTATTGTGGTATATGGGTCCCATCCTGGTATATGGCCCTCATCATGTATATGGCCCCCACCCTGGAATATTATTCTTATCCTGGTATATTGCCCTATCCTGGTATATGGTCACAATTCAAATATTTGGTCCCCTTCACGGTGCACACTTAAAATAATAAATGATTATACTCACCCCTCATCACTCCCTCACAGCAGAGCAACGGCCTGTTGTAATGCTGCTAACTAAGCATGTAAGCGGAAACCCTGTATATAACCCCTGTCTTAGAATATGGTCCAATCTTGGAATATAGTTACCACTGACCTTTTGCAAAGGTTTCAACACAGCTACTTTAAATCCTGGGGTATTTTTGGGAGCCCATTTTGGGTGCAGCCCCAAAAGTGCTGTGTATTTTTTATTTGAAAAGTAGATGACGATAGTGTATTTTTACTTACCCTATTTTTTAGACTATAAGATGTTCCAAAGCATAAGACACACTCAGATTTTAGAGGAGGAAAATGAGAGAAAAATTGAGAAAAAATGTGGTCATAAGGCACTGTTATGGGGGATCTGCTGCTGACACAGTAATGGTTGTAATGTCCCAATCCTGGTATATGTTCTTCATCATGGTATATGATCCCCATCCTGGTATATGATTCCCCCATTCTGGCATATAGCCCCATTGCTGGCATATGACCCCCATTCTGGAATATGGCCTCCATTTCTGGCTTATCGCCCCATGCTTAGTGCTCAGTGGTGGGGTATTATATTTGGAGCAAGAGATGGTGAGTTCACTGGCAAGTGCTCTACAGCCTGCTCTGGCCAGTGGTGACCAATTCTTGCCTCCAGTGACCCACTCCATAACCACTGTTGCCCTCACAGTCCCAGTCCCAGACCCTACATTCGGACAATCGGACACACCCCCACTTTCCCCCAAAAACGTTTTGTGAAAAAAAGTGCATCTTATAGTCCAAAAAATATGATCAATTTTGTATTCTGTGTTGTATATTCTAGAGGTGCTGTGGAAATAAATCTGGTTTAGTGTATCTTTAAAAATGAACAGTAGATGGCGATATAGTCTGTTGAAGTTCATGCTACAATATTGTATTTTTGTTTTTAATTTGAACAGTAGATGGCGATAGTGTATTTTCACTTACAATCTGTATTTTGTTAGTAAATAATATAACTGATATGTTTTAATAATTTTTTCTGATATTAATACTAGTGAAATATTTTATCTTTTCAGAACAGCAATGAAAAATGTTGAAAACATCCATGAAGAAAACAACTCTCCTATTGCAAAGATGAGGAATTAACAATATTTAGCAACAAAAATCATATTAATATTTATTCTGCACTTTTAATTCTACAGTGCTTTTCTTACATTAACAAAACTGTCCCCATTGGGAATCACAATCTAAATATCCTGTCTATCAGTGTGTCTTTGAAGTGTGGGAGGAAACCGGAGTGCCCGGAGGAAACCCACACAAACACGGGGAGAACATACAAACTCTTTGCAGATGTTGTCCTTGGTGGAATTTGAACCCAGGATGACAGTGCTGCAAGGCTGCAGTGCTAACCACTGAGCCACCGTGCCGCCCATTTACTCTTGAGAAGGACCCACCAACTCAGAAAACATGTTTTATGGAGTCAACACTACATGGGCAACATCTCTATGACAGGTGGAGGAAGCTGCAGAACAAAATGAGAGTGGATTATATAATCAGTAAGCATAAAGGTAATATTAGCAACAGGTATACATTTTTCATATATATTTTTAAATCTCTATGATTTAAATCTTTATATGATCTATTCCGTAGGACCATTGGATGAAAAGAATGTGAGAGCATGTATTGTAAAAGAGCTCTAGAAAACCAGAGCTGTTTTCTAATATATGCTTTTGCATCTTCCTCATCCAATTGATGGTTTTGTAGCAATACTGTGAAGAATAGATCATAACAAATTTGAAATCATGTATATTAAAAATATATTTGTCAAACATTGGGAGTATGGTATATCATTTGAAATAACTGCAATATAAATTACCGTATATACTCGCGTATAAGCCGAGTTTTTCAGCCCAAAAATTGGGCTGAAAAGTACCCCCCTCGGCTTATACACGAGTCAGTGCTGTATACCGATGTATACATCGGTACATACCGATGTATACATCGGTATACAGCAGCCCCCGCATCCCCAGTAATGCAGGGCCCCCCCAGCCTGACTCCGGTCACCTGTAAAGCAAACTATACTTATCAGTGTCCCGCTGTCCGCGCCCGCCGCTGCTGACATCCGCGATCCTCCATCTTCATGCGTCTTCTTCCTGTTTCTGTGCTCGTCGCAGCCAATGACGTCATTCCCTGTGACGAGCACAGGAAACAGGAAGAAGACGCATGAAGATGGAGGATCGCGGATGTAAGCGGCGAGCCGGCGCGGACAGCGGGACACTGATAAGTATAGTTTGCTTTACAGGTGACCGGAGTCAGGCTGGGGGGGCCCTGCATTACTGGGGCTGCCTGTATACTACCGCTGGGGCTGCTATACACTACTACTGGGGCTGTATACACTACCACTGGGGCTGCTATATACTACCACTGGGGCTGTATATACCTCTGGGGCCCTGTATACTACCACTGGGGCTGTATAAACCACTGGGGCTGTATATACTGCTGGGGCCCTGTATACTACCACTGGGGCTGTATAAACCACTGGGGCTGTATATACTACTGGGGCCCTGTATACTACCACTGGGGCTGTATATACTGCTGGGGCCCTGTATACTACCACTGGGGCTGTATATACTACCACTGGGGCTGTATATACCTCTGGGGCCCTGTATACTACCACTGGGGCTGTATATACTGCTGGGGCCCTGTATACTACCACTGGGGCTGTATATATTACCACTGGGGCTGTATATATCTCTGGGGCCCTGTATACTACCACTGGGGCTGTATAAACCACTTGGGCTGTATATACTGCTGGGGCCCTGTATACTACCACTGGGGCTGTCTATACTACCACTGGGGCTGTATATACTGCTGGGGCCCTGTATACTACCACTGGGGCTGTATACACTACCACTGGGGCTGTATATACCTCTGGGGCCCTGTATACTACCACTGGGGCTGTATAAGCCACTGGGGCTGTATATACTGCTGGGGCCCTGTATACTACCACTGGGGCTGTATATACTACTAGGGCTGCGTCTATACTACCACTGGGGCTGTATATACTACTAGGGCTGCGTCTATACTACCACTGGGGCTGTATATACCACTGGGGCTGTATATACTACTGGGGCTGCGTGTATACTACCACTGGGGCTGCTGTATCTACCTCTGGGACTGGTGTATACCACACTGCTGGGGGCTGTATACTTGTGCTAGGGTCCACCCTCGGCTTATACACGAGTCAATAGATTTTCCCAGGTTTTGGGGGCAAAAGTAGGGGGGTCGGCTTATACACGGGTCGGCTTATACACGAGTATATACGGTAAATGCAATTTTAATAAAAGAAAATATTGAAAAATTGAAATGCAAAATTAGGTATCCAGCCATTTCAATAGAGCTCCTTCTCCAAATTGTTTTCTTTTAACTCCATAGTGAAACAATAGTTCAACTCCTGGTGGGATATCCTTTTTAGCCTTAAACAGAATTATTGGTGTGGTGCCATCTGATAGGTATGTTACTGTAGGCTTCACATTGTCCTGTGTACAGGAATGATTCATTATTCTTCCAAATGTGGATTCCATATTAGTGTGGCATGGGCAGGGAGCTGCTGTGGCATTTATGCAGTATCTTTTTGTTTTATCTTTAAAGAAGTACACGTAACAATGGCCTTCTGTAAGCGTTTGTTGTAGTTTTTCACCATCCTTTGCATCCATCAAAATTCCATGATAGTCACACACAATATCTCCTCTGTTAAAGAACTGACTGGTCTTGAGTGCAGAGCCCCCTTTTATTTCATCTTTTACAATTACAAGTCCGCTCCACTCCTGTGATTTAACCATGTTGTCTATATAATTGCTGTTGTCATCTTTTCCTCTTGATGTGTGGGGTCTAAAGAACAGCTCAACATTTTGAAAACTTGGTTTGTTGCTTGTCCAGTGTTGTGTGTTAATGTAGGCTGCCAACTGGTCCTTTGTTGGAGCATGTCTGAAGTGTTCTAAGAAAAAATAAATCAGATAAATTTAGTAAGCATTTATGCATAAGAATACAATGCCATAAGATGTATACAGTTTGGTAAAAAATAAAAAAAAACACCAATGACATCTTCTATCCGAATATTGTACTGTGCTCGTCTCCATTTGTCTTGGCAGTGCTGTGCAGTAGTCTGGTTGATTAATTTGCAGATGGCTAATGATGGAACAGGCTTATTTAGGCTAATTGGGTACATTTCAAGAAGCCTCTTGAAGCATTCATCTTTTTTGTCAAGTTGTTCTTCTGCAGTGATTCCTTCTTCTTCCACTTCATGTTCCTCCTCTCCTTGGTTTCCTCTTTCTGCCGTCCTCTTCCTCTTCTTACTCACTGGATATCTGTGGAATTAGATAGACAAGTTAGTTAATTTATACTCTAGTCTAAATGGTAGTGATAATGTGGCACCCTGGCACCTGTTGGGCACCACAGAAATCCTTAGGTACAATGGAGTAAGTAACAGCACAGCAAAACCACAACACAAACAACACTTAGAACACCTGGTTTCACCCCGAGCCTCTAGGGGGAGCTACACTGGTGACTTCTAACCAGTTCCCCCTATAAAAAGAGTCTTGGAGGGAGAAACTTCAGAGTGTGGTAGACGCTACAAGAGCTGCCTGCCTGTGTGAAACCTCCACCCTATGAGGAACACACTAGGCCCTGCTAGCCTGTTAGCCAGTGGAGATCCCTGCAATTGGGATAATAGGAAGAAGGAGATCACCTCTCAGGAATACAGAGTTAATCCAACTCTTTCCAAACCATCCGGTTACTGGAACCGAAGCTGTGGAAGTTACAAAGCCCTCACAGAGAACCAGCTACATCCAACAGGAGGTTTAGCCACCTGTTCCACCTGATGCACCTACCCACGAGAGCCCAGGGAAGAGTACTGATCCTGCTCAGACCCTTTTACAGTGCCCTCAGTGCTGACAACCAGGTGAAGCAAGTTCCATTGAACATCCTGCCCGGTCCGGCTGGATTCCACATCCACCCGACCTTAGCACCAGAAGTAGAGAAAGGAAGCCTAATACTGCTTGCTGTGAAACTCCATAAGTGCCAACTTCACTATCCCGGTCCGAGTGTACCTGCCTACCAACCAGTAAAGGTACCTAAAAGAGACTTTGTGTGGTTGTGCATTACTCCAGGATTCAGCGCGCAGCGTCCCGCAGCTGCCTCACAACATCTTGCGCAGCTCCCGGCTCCGGGGATTCCCGCTCATCCTGTGGGGAGCGTTCCATCTCGCTGTGTACCATCCCCCGGAGACCCGAACAGCGCTGGTAAAGTTACCAGAACACCCGCAGGTGGCGTCACGAAGACAAATTACCCCCACTGTTCCGCCATTCCCCTTTTGATCTGGACCACCGGGCCTACACCACCGCAGGCGCGGTTCCGTGACTGGAGGAGAAACAACGCCCGCTACGTGTACCCCCCGGCTACGGTGAGTCAGAATTTGGCGTCACGAACAGGATACGAGCAGGCCCGTTATCACGGGTATTGTGTGCTATTTATTGACTGTAAATATCGAATTGTACGTTTGGTCCGCCATTGCTGCGCGAAAAGGCGGGAAAAGAAGGGGCGTGACTGTGCAGAGGGCGCGAAGATTGACCCCGCCCCCACGCTCTGACGACTTCCCCTGTACGCAGCAGGAACCGGAAACTCCCGTGGTGCCTCACTCCTCACCGCGAGGCCGACACTTCCGTTTTGCAACCGAGGGAAAGGCTACGCTTAACTAAGGGGGAGCAACCATGAGTAACCCGGCTCCCGATCACGCGGTGCCCCCGCTAGACCAAGCGGTACCTCAAAATATACCTTTTGATGGACAGCAACAAGTCGGCGGTATGCTACCACAACCCGCTCCGATTATGCCGATGTCTCTACCCTACGTTCCTAGTGCGACCTGGTTACCCAAGTACAGCGGTGTACCCAGCACCTTGGAGAACTTCCAGAGGAAGATATGCCAAGCCCTGGACATGTACCCGATGACCGGTAAGCAAAGAGCTTCAGTTATTATGGGACAGTTAACCGGTGCAGCCGAACTGCAGAGCCGCAGCTGGCCTGTAGAAGTTCAGGAATCTGTGGAGCAGATATTCGCTAGATTAACCCGGGTCTTTGAGTGCCATACCGAAGCTGGATTAAGACTGTCATTCTATCGTTGTAACCAAGGGGCACAAGAAAGTGTCCTTGATTATTCACTGCGCTTGCAAGAAGCATACAGACTGTTAAAACAAGTCGATCCTGATAGTGCTCGTGATGAGAACAAAGCGTTAATTGGACAATTTATTGTGGGCCTTAAACTATCTGAGGATAGAAAGCAAGCCAGCTGGTGGTCCATACAGAATCCAGGCGCAGAGTTTGACACTTTGAGAGACTTAACAGTTTGGGGACAGCGACTCGCTGAAGTACCTGATCCCGCTTCACCGCAGCAGCAGTGCACTGACACCCCTTCCGTGCCGGCAGCAGCATCTCCAATCCCTGCGATTCAGTCAAACGCACAGACTGTAACACCTGACCGGTTTGATCAACTGTGTGCTAATGTCGAGCAGCTGATGAAAGACGTGGCCAAGCTACAAGCTGGGAGAAGACCCAAGACAGATGCAAGGCCATCGGACAAGATTCAACTCGCCGACAGCCCGGATGACGTCCCCTGGATGAGGAGAAAGACACAGCCGTCGCGAGGAAAACCTGCAGACCGCCGCAGTCCTGACAGACGCCGCAACAGTCAGCAGAACGACTTAGGAGGACGCAACGTGCAATCCCGTCCTTTAAACGAGCGACCCCTGGGCGAGAAGGGCCAACCCCAGGAGTAGACTGTGCAGGCCCTACGTCCAGCTGGGAACACAAGTATGTGGGAGACTGTCCATACTTACCAATCGTCATTGATGGCATCGCTATCTCCGCCTTGATAGACACTGGATCCCAGGTGACATCCATCCCCAGTACCCTTTACAAGCAGTTCTGGCCAGATGTTAAGCTAGAACCCCCTAATCCCGAGATGAACCTTGAAGCCACCAATGGTATTCCGGTTACCATAGAGGGACAGTGGGAAGCTACAGTAAAGGTGGGGAGGGTGCAGTTGAAAAACCAGGGTATCTTAGTGGTCCAGGATAAGCCTAACCACAAGGATCCATATGTCATATTGGGTACCAATGTCATGATCAAATGCCTCGATGAAGTGTTGTTTTTACTCCAACAGAGTGCTGAAGCCGGTAAACCCAGAGAAAAGAGGGCTATCCAAAAGCAGATCAGAGCTCTGGTGTATCAACAACAGGTAACATTGTCAAATGGTGAGATTGGCAGAGTAAGAGTCACAGATCCCATTCCAATTGTGGTACCACCCAGAAGTGAAATGATGATCTGGTGTCGAGCAGCCATAGGCCTCAGAGGGCAGGACTACCAAGCTGTAGTAGAACCTATAATGTCCGACAGTAGTCCTACGCTCTTGACAGCCAGAGGGCTAGTCGATGTAAGAAAGGGGAGAGTCCCCGTACGCATATTGAATTATGGTGATGACGAAGTCAGACTACCTAGATATGCAACTGTTGCTAAATTGTACCAAGTAAAAGATGATGCTGTGATTGATGTAAAATCCTCAAACCAAATAGTCACTGATGAACCCCCTCACTCCAAAGATCAGTTAGAGAAATGGTGTCAAGACCTCAGTGTAGGAACTGACAATACACCCTCTCACCAGAAAAATGGAGTATACCGGGTGGTTCGGGAGTATGAGCAAGTGTTCAGCAAACACCCACTTGACTTTGGGAGGATTAAAGGGGTACAACATCATATCCCCACAAACAACCATGCACCTATCAAAGAAAGGTACAGGCCTATACCACCCACTCACTACCAGAAAGCAAAAGAGATGCTTCAGGACATGAAAAATGCAGGAGTCATTAGGGATAGCTGTAGTCCCTGGGCCGCACCACTAGTCCTGGTTAAAAAGAAAGAAGGTAGTATGAGGATGTGTGTAGATTATAGGCAAATCAACAAAGTCACACACAAGGATGCATACCCGTTACCCCGCATAGAAGAGTCACTAGCTGCACTCAAATCTGCCAACTACTTCTCCACATTAGATCTTACTAGTGGGTACTGGCAGGTTGCCGTTGCAGAGGAGGACCGTGAGAAGACAGCCTTCACGACTCCCATGGGCTTATGCGAGTTCAACAGTATGCCATTCGGTTTGTGCAATGCCCCAGGAACATTTCAGAGACTTATGGAATGTTGTTTGGGCCACAAGAACTTTGAGACTGTCTTGTTATACCTTGATGATGTCATTGTCTACTCTCAGACCTATGAAGATCACCTCCAACACCTGAGTGAAGTGTTTGAGTCACTGTCCAAGTACGGGATGAAACTGAAACCGTCCAAGTGCCACCTGCTGAAACCCAAGGTCCAATACCTAGGACATGTGGTCAGCGCCGAAGGCGTAGCACCGGATCCGGATAAGGTCACCGTCATCAAGGACTGGCCAGCACCCATCAACCACAAAGAGGTACGTCAATTCCTAGGACTGGTCGGGTACTACCGACGATTCATCAAAGGCTATACCAAGATAGCCGCACCTATGCAAGATCTCCTAGTAGGTCAATCCAAAAACGGCAAGATCAGGGGACCCCCGTTCCACTGGGGCCCAGAGCAGGACAAATCCTTCCAAACGTTAAAAGATGCTTTAACTGGAGAAGAAATCCTGGCCTACCCTGACTACAATCTACCGTTTCTGTTGTACACTGACGCAAGTAATGAAGGTTTAGGAGCAGTCCTATCTCAACGTCAGCAGGGCAAGGAGAAGGTGATAGCCTACGCCAGCAGAAAGCTCCGTCCCACAGAAAGGAACCCGGAAAACTACAGCTCCTTCAAGCTGGAGTTCCTGGCCCTGGTCTGGGCGATCACAGAGCGTTTCAAGCATTACCTGGCCTCCGTCCCGTTCACAGCTTTCACAGACAACAATCCTCTAACACACTTAGAGACTGCAAAGCTGGGAGCCCTAGAACAGCGTTGGGTAGCAAGACTCGCCAACTACGACTTCACTGTAAAGTACCGGGCAGGTCACAAAAACGGCAATGCTGATGCCCTGTCCCGAATGCCTCATCTTTCTGAAGAGGGAGAAGACATAGATGACCTAGAAGAGATTGAACTACCTGCTTTCCACCGTTCCAGTACAGCAACATGTCATCAGAGAAACCAGACACGTGTAGAGAGGACCGTGAACCCGTTACCTCACCATGACTGGAAGGAGGCTCAAGCCAACGACCCAGATGTCAGCCTGGTAAGGGATCTCATCACTCAAGAACACGCCAATATGGACTCTGATGCCTCACCAAATGCTAAACGCCTGTGGAAGGAGAAAGGGAGGTTGTTCGTCTACCAAGGTAAACTATGCAGAAGATACCTCAATCCAAGAACCCATGAACTAATCTGGCAGATTGTAGTTCCCAAGACTGAAGTCCAAATGATCCTTGAAGCATACCATGACGATGCCGGACACTTTGGATGGAAGAAGCTGGAGAGACTGCTGAAGGATCGGTTCTACTGGGTCGGTATGAGAGGCTCCATTGACAAATGGGGTAAAAACTGTGGACCATGTCACCTTCGAAGAAAAGACCATCTAACTCAGAAAGCTCCGTTGCAACCAATTGTTACCACCAAACCTCTTGAAATAGTTGCTCTCGACCATGTGAAGCTTACCCCAAGTCGAACCGGGTACACCTACGCTCTCACCATCGTCGATCACTACTCAAGATTCCTGGTAGTCGTTCCAGTTAAGGATTTAACTGCTGAGGTAGCAGCAAAAGCGTTCCAGAGTTACTTCTGTCGCCCCCATGGGTATCCAGACCAGGTCTTAACTGACCAAGGGCCAGCCTTCGAATCAGCTCTGTTCCAAGAATTCTTAGGGCTGTATGGGTGTAAGAAAATCCGCACAACACCTTATCATCCTCAGACGAACGGTTTATGTGAGAAGATGAACCACATAGTCATTGACATGCTCAAGACCTTACCAGTTGAAGAGAGAAATCAATGGCCAGAGAAACTTCCAGATCTCGTGGACATCTACAACCACATACCTGTCAGTTCGACAAATTATACACCTGCTTACTTGATGAGAGCAAGACCAGGTAAACTGCCTATTGATTTGCAGATGGGAACCGTTGAACCCACAGAAGATTCTTCTGATGAAGACTGGGTCAACCAACGCCAAGAAAGGTACAGAAAAGTACAAGAAAGCGTGGAAAGGAACCTTGAAATCAGTAGAACCAAACAAGAGAAAGACTTCAACAAGCACGCCTCAGCTGAACCGCTAGCTATAGGTGATGTAGTGCTGAAAAGAAAAAGAAAAACTAACAAATTGGATAACAGTTGGGAATCCGTACCCTACACCGTTATGCCGTCACACTTTGATAACTCAAAAACTTGTGTTATTAGCAAAGACAATGGGAATACTATTGCGACTGTCTCAAGGGATCATTTGAAGAAATGTCCGCCACAGTTAATCCCACAAGCAACCAGTTACCCCACTGTAACTACAGATGAAGCAACAAAAGAAAATCTAGTCCTTACAGAAATTGGATACTTACCAGCTGATTGGCCACAAATAGGTGATGCATTCCTCATACCAGTTATGCACTTCTACCAGCCTACAGAAGATCAGCCAAAACCAAATCCAATTCCACAAGTCCAAGTGCAAGAATTGCAGCCTGTTATCATGGAACCTGAGATTCCTGTAATCGGTCAGCCTGCTAGTCCCACAGTAAGAGAAGCCATTCCTAATCAACTACCTACAGAGGTCAGTCCAGTTGATAGACTCCGCACTTACTATGGTCTTACACAAAGCAGACATAGAGAAGTACCAACCACTTCGTACACTACACCAACAGTTTTGGAAACACCCACACTACGCAGATCCACACGTAGTACATTAGGCCAAGCCCCAACCAAACTTGGAGAATGGGTTTAAAATGTAGTGGAAAAATGTAACCTGTAAGTGTTTGTATATAGTACTGTTTTTCAAAACCTGTAAAAAGTAGTGTACAGAAGGGTGGAGGAACTGGGCTATGTCCCAAGTATACTAAGTTGGGAACAGAAAGCGCCTGGTAAGGTATAGAAGGTTAGTACCGGCCTCCCAAGCAGAGACACCCGTAGGGAATGTATAAAGTTTACCATGTATCCCTGGACTTTACCTTTTCCCCTTTCCATAAACTTTGAACAATTGTCACAGGACTTGTGTGACCACTAACTTTACCTTTTTCCAGCCTGCGGCAGATGGACTAGTGCCGTACGGACTGCTTTTCACATTTTCCACATTTTTCACTTCCTTTTCAGTGATTTTTGTGTTTTCTTTAAGACTATGTAAACTGAATGTTATAATATGCTTAGTGTTAAGTTGTAAAAATAACCTTTTGCTCAGCCGGGAGAACTGAGGTTAACTAAGGGGGAATGTGGCACCCTGGCACCTGTTGGGCACCACAGAAATCCTTAGGTACAATGGAGTAAGTAACAGCACAGCAAAACCACAACACAAACAACACTTAGAACACCTGGTTTCACCCCGAGCCTCTAGGGGGAGCTACACTGGTGACTTCTAACCAGTTCCCCCTATAAAAAGAGTCTTGGAGGGAGAAACTTCAGAGTGTGGTAGACGCTACAAGAGCTGCCTGCCTGTGTGAAACCTCCACCCTATGAGGAACACACTAGGCCCTGCTAGCCTGTTAGCCAGTGGAGATCCCTGCAATTGGGATAATAGGAAGAAGGAGATCACCTCTCAGGAATACAGAGTTAATCCAACTCTTTCCAAACCATCCGGTTACTGGAACCGAAGCTGTGGAAGTTACAAAGCCCTCACAGAGAACCAGCTACATCCAACAGGAGGTTTAGCCACCTGTTCCACCTGATGCACCTACCCACGAGAGCCCAGGGAAGAGTACTGATCCTGCTCAGACCCTTTTACAGTGCCCTCAGTGCTGACAACCAGGTGAAGCAAGTTCCATTGAACATCCTGCCCGGTCCGGCTGGATTCCACATCCACCCGACCTTAGCACCAGAAGTAGAGAAAGGAAGCCTAATACTGCTTGCTGTGAAACTCCATAAGTGCCAACTTCACTATCCCGGTCCGAGTGTACCTGCCTACCAACCAGTAAAGGTACCTAAAAGAGACTTTGTGTGGTTGTGCATTACTCCAGGATTCAGCGCGCAGCGTCCCGCAGCTGCCTCACAACATCTTGCGCAGCTCCCGGCTCCGGGGATTCCCGCTCATCCTGTGGGGAGCGTTCCATCTCGCTGTGTACCATCCCCCGGAGACCCGAACAGCGCTGGTAAAGTTACCAGAACACCCGCAGGTGGCGTCACGAAGACAAATTACCCCCACTGTTCCGCCATTCCCCTTTTGATCTGGACCACCGGGCCTACACCACCGCAGGCGCGGTTCCGTGACTGGAGGAGAAACAACGCCCGCTACGTGTACCCCCCGGCTACGGTGAGTCAATAACTAACAAAGTGATAGACCAGATATATTCCATAATGCATCATTGCTTAATCCAATTCTATGAAGATGAATGGAAGGGCTGCCTATGACAGGAGTTTAGACTCTTACCTTGAGCCCTCTCCTCTTCCATCACCGGAAAATGTTGTTACAATAAGCATGCCATTGATCAATGTCAACTCTGATATTCCTTCTTGTTTATTGGTATGATTGATATATGTGTTAGCAAGTTTTTGTTCTTCCTCAGAAAGGTTTTCAAGTGCCCATTCTGTAAAAACAGATCTAGCTTCTTTTGCTGTAAGCAAAGGTTGTTCAAATCTAGATAGAAAAGACATTATTACTGCTAGTGAATAACACACAAGAAAGCACATTATTCATACTGCTCAAACAACAAGTTATTTTATCTCAGTACTACACCGCAATGCACCAATTCAGACCATCCTGTCCAAAAGCATGGTCAATCACCACTTCTTAGCACACAAACCTTAGTTTAAAAGACATGTCCAGCTTCTTGGTGCAGTTGGTAATTTATTGCTGTTTCAATACATGTAATAGTGCAACACACATTAAACAGCCCTCTTATGGCCATCCTATATGTATTAACTCAGACCCCTATTGCCAGCCTATGCGTTTTACCTCTTACAAAGTTTTAGTCTATGTGCTGTGTTGTAATGGCTGTTCCTGTACATACTGTAATATGGATTGAAACAGCAATAAATTAGCATCTGCACCAAGAAGCTGAACTTGTCTTTGCAACTATTCCTACTGTTCACTTACTTCTGATGGAGTCTTTCCAAGTCCTTCCCTGAATTTGTAATAGGTTGTCCATTTGAGGTCACAAAAAAATGGTTGACCATCTTTGATTTTTTCTTCAGCTTAGTTGGTCTTATAAATTTGAAGTATATTTCGAATAGCTGTCAATATAAAGATTGCATTATGGGTTTGTTTAGCTTAACATAAAGAAGATACAACAAATTAAATGTATTTGTTTATACTTACATGCTCGTCTTCATCCTTCAGCACAATAATCTTCTGTGATCTAATCTATAATTGCCGTAGCGCACTTCCGTCATATTCGGCACCACTTCCGTCGTCGTGGATGTGGCTGCCAAACATACGGAAGTGCGTTAGGGACACTCACACACACACACACACACACTCACATACAGACACACACACACTCACACACACACACATACACACACTCACACACACACACACACACACACACTCCAGTATACTTACCCTGCCGCCATCCCGCTACACGGCTCCCGGCGTGGCTCCGCCCACCTCGCGGCACTCCCGCCGTGGCTCCGCCCACCTCCCATCACTCCCGCCGTGGCTCCGCCCACCTCGCGTCACTCCCGTTGTGGCTCCGCCCCCTCACGGCACTCCCGTCGTGGCTCCGCCCACCTCGCGGCACTCCTGCCGTGGCTCCGCCCACCTCGCGTCACTCCCGCCGTGGCTCTTGGTCTATAATCCCTCCTTTTATTGCTTTGCCCAATACATTTTTTAACATATTCTGGATATCAAATTTTGGATCTTTATTTAGTATCTTATAGACCTCCTTGTCGTTTAATTGTCTTTTAGCTTCTTGCACATATTGGGAACGGTCCATGACGACGACTGCTCCACCCTTATCAGCTGGTTTGATTATCAAGTCGTCGTCATGGACCAGCTCCTTTAATGCATTATATTCCTGTGTGGTGATATTTGTTTTTTTCAGCAGTGTTGATGTATTTAATCTTAAATCCTCTATTTCTTTTTTAACCGATGTAATAAATGTCTCTATAGCCGGGCTTGATTCTTTCGGTATAAAGTCACTTTTTCTCTTTAGTGAGATAATGTTAAATGATTTAAAATTAGTTTTAATTTTTAAACCACTAGTCTGTTTACTAAACCAATTTTTCAACTTAATGTTTCTAAAAAATCTGAACATATCGACATCAATATTGAACTAATCAACATGACAAGCTATATTATAATTCAAACCTTTCTCCAATAATTCATTCTGTGCAACAGTTAAACTTTTCTTAGATATATTCACCACTAAACTTGCTCTTTCCTTTTGAGTTGTTTCTGGTTTTGTCACTTGTTTCTTTGTTTTCTTGGCTCTGTTCCAACGGCTCCCTCCTCTTCTTCTCCTATCGGGTTGCTTTTGTCTGTTGAAAAAACAGGGTTTATATACAGTATTGCAATTACATGATTCAAGTCTCTTATGTCCATAACCACCTTTTTTATCCCATTTAGGTGGTCTGGCGTTTTGCCAATTGTATACAAAACCACTTTTATAATCCTCCATGTCTCTTGCCCATTTTTGTCGTTTTGTCAAAATCATTAATTGCTTTAGCCATAAAAGGCGCTTGTTAATGTAATAATAATGAAAATAAAATAAGTTTAGCAGCAACTCTGTGATTTGTTTTTTGTGCCCCGCAGTAAGAATGGTGAACCCCATAATGACCTCCAAAATGGTGGAGTTTGGTCATATCAAGGTTCCCCAAGAGAGATTACACTGTGCTTTAGCCCTCTGAACAAGGGTGAAAGACAAGTGAGGGGTTAAAAATAAAAAAGAATGTATGTAGCGGAGTGCACACTAGTAATAAACTTCATTCACCTAATGGTGTAAACAGAGTTGCCCATTAAAGTCTCAAGAGATAGAGACAAACACTATAAAGTGTAATACTCTCAAATGTAAAGAAACCAAGGCGATCCCGCCGCTAGTTCCTTAATAGAGGCGGGCGCATGCGCAGATAAGACACAATCTTCACAAGTCTAAGCGATTCTGTGGCTGGTCTTCTAATAGCGATTGACGCATGCGCAGACACGATATTAATAAAGATAGCCATCGCGCAAGCGCGAGGGTTGCGAGTCATCGCGGGATGACGCGACAGACTCGCAGCCATGGCAATAATAAAATCAAAGTATAAGCAGGCGCAGTAGACACTTCCGCAACGCCGAGGGCCCCCACGAGGAATGGAAATAATGGCGAGGCACAGTGAGTGGATGTTGATAGGTGGATTATATACAGTATACATGTATAATTAAGAGATATAAAAGTACACAGCATAGCAAGGTTCATAATATCATAATAAGCAGGAATAAACTGAACATATGGAGAAATATTAAAACACATATAAGCACAAAGTGAATCATAAATAATCACAAATAGTTTAATTCACTAATTTATTGTAAATTCTATGATACACAAAATTGATTATTAGGTTTTATTCAATTAAGTAGATTGTATAAAAGGCTGAGATGTATAGCATGTGATTGCTTGACAAAGGGCGTGTGTGCCCGATACGTGGCCATCTCCTGTCTGATGTTTGACCAAAGCCAGGAATAAAGGACAATCGTTTTCTAAGGAGTGCTGCAGTGGAACTTTCATTGAATTGTATATATATATATATATATATATATATATATATACACACACACACACACACACACACACACACACACTGCACAGTACCACGTCTCCTGGCCTGTATACTGGGTTTAATCCTCAGTATCTGTATTAGTCTGTATATATACACTGCACAGTACCACTTCTCCTGTCCTAAATACTGGGTGTAATCCTCAGGATCTGTATTATTCTCTGTATGTGTATATATATATATATATATATATATATATATATATATGTATATATATACACACACACTGCACAGTACCACGTTTCCTGTCCCTGTATACTGGGTGTAATTCTCAGTATCTGTATTATTCTGTATATATACACTGCACAGTACCACTTCTCCTGTCTTACATACAGGGTGTAATTCTTAGTATCTATATTATTCTGTATTTATACACTGCACAATATCACTTCTACTGTCATGTATACTTATTGTAATCCTCAGTATCTGTATTATTCTGCAGATATACACTGCACAGTACCACTTCTCCTGTCCTGTATACTGGGTGTAATCCTCAGTATCTCTATTATCCTGTATATATATACTCTTCACAGTACCACTTCTCCTGTCCTGTATACTGGGTGTAATCCTCAGTATCTGTATTATTCTGTATATATACAGTGCACAGTACCACTTCTCCTGTCCTGTATACTGGGTGTAATCCTCAGTATCTGTATTATTCTGTATACATACACTGCACAGTACCACTTCTCCTGTCTTGTATACAGGGTGTAGTTCTTAGTATCTATATTATTCTGTATTTATACACTGCACAATATCACTTCTACTGGCCTTTATACTGGGTTTAATCCTCAGTATCTGTATTATTCTGTATACATACACTGCACAGTGCCACTTCTCCTGTCCTGTATACTGGGTGTAATCCTCAGTATCTGTATTATTCTGTATATATACACTCCACAGTGCCACTTCTCCTGTCCTGTATACTGGGTGTAATCCTCAGTATCTGTATTATTCTGTATACATACACTGCACAGTACCACTTCTCCTGTCTTGTATACAGGGTGTAGTTCTTAGTATCTATATTATTCTGTATTTATACACTGCACAATATCACTTCTACTGTCATGTATACTTATTGTAATCCTCAGTATCTGTATTATTCTGTATATATACACTGCACAGTGCCACTTCTCCTGTCCTGTATACTGGGTGTAATCCTCAGTATATATACACTGCACAGTACCACTTCTCCTGTCCTAAATACTGGGTGTAATCCTCAGTATCTGTATTATTCTGTATATATACACTGCACAGTACCACTTCTCCTGTCCTGTATACCGGGTGTAATCTTCAGTATCTGTATTATTCTGTATATATACACTGCACAGTACCAATTCTCCTGTCCTAAATACTGGGTGTAATCCTCAGGATCTGTATTATTCTCTGTATGTGTGTATAATATATATATATATATATATATATATATATATATATATATATATATACATATATATATATATATATATATATATACACACACACTGCACAGTACCACGTTTCCTGTCCTGTATACTGGGTGTAATCCTCAGTATATATACACTGGACAGTACCACTTCTCCTGTCCTGTATACTGGGTGTAATCCTCAGTATCTGTATTATTCTGTATATATACACTGCACAGCACCACTTCTCCTGTCCTGTATACTGGATGTAATCCTCAGTATCTGTATTATTCTGTATATATACTCTGCACAGTACCACTTCTCCTGTCCTGTATACTGGGTGTAATCCTCAGTACCTGTATTGTTCTGTATATATACACTGCACAGTACCACTTCTCCTGTCCTGTATACTGGGTGTAATCCTCAGTATCTGTATTATTCTGTATATATACACTGCACAATATCACTTCTACTGTCATGTATACTTATTGTAATCCTCAGTATCTGTAGTATTCTGTATATATACACTGCACAGTACCACTTCTCTGAAGCACCTGGGATTAAACATATACATTCAGCTTATTACATTTTTACAAGTACCCTCAAGCACTGTCAGGGTCCAAAACTCCCATTTAATATATATAAACTGAGGGTCCCCTCCAGAACCCCAAAACATCTCTGTTGGATTTTTGATATTGGACGCCTGGTTCTGAAGAAATCGAGAAGGCAAGGAGGCACTGAATCACAGAGAAATACCTAATAATCCAGCAACTGCAAAATAGCCTTTTTGACCACGAATGGCAAAAAGGCCATACAACAATAAAGTTAATTAAAGTAAAAGTGTATTTTTAGCCTAGAAAAAGATCACATGGTGGGCACAAAAAAAAAGGAATAAGTAATTTAAGGGCAGTATTCAGCATTTTGGGTCTTCTGCTGCCCTGTACACTTGGTGTAATCCTCAGTATCTGTATTATTCTGTATATATACACTGCACAGTACCACTTCTCCTGTCCTGTATACTGGGTGTAATCCTCATCATCTGTATTATTCTGTATATATACACTGCAAAGCACCACTTCTCCTGTCCTGTATACTGGGTGTAATCCTCAGTATCTGTATTATTCTGTATATATACACTGCACAGTACCACTTCTCCTGTCCTGTATACTGGGTGTAATCCTCAGTATCTGTATTATTCTGTATATATATACTCTGCACAGTACCACTTCTCCTGTCCTGTATACTGGGTGTAATCCTCAGTATCTGTATTATTCTGTATATATACACTGCACAGTACCACTTCTCCTGTCCTGTATACTGGGTGTAATCCTCAGTATCTGTATTATTCTGTATATATACACTGCACAGTACCACTTCTCCTGTCCTGTACACTTGGTGTAATCCTCAGTATCTGTATTATTCTGTATATATACACAGCACAGTACCACTTCTCCTGTCCTGTATACTGGATGTAATCCTCAGTATCTGTATTATTCTGTATATATACACTGCACAGCACCACTTCTCCTGTCCTGTATACTATAATAATAATAATAATAATAATAATAATAATATAATATTTATTCATTTATATAGCGCTAATTTCATAGCACTTTACATACATCAGTAATGCTGTCTATATTGGAGCTCACAATCTAAATATCCTATCAGTATGTCTTTACAATGTGGGAGGAAACCGGAGTGCCCGGAGGAAACCCATGCAAACACGGGGAGAACATACAAACTCCTTGCAGATGTTGTCCTTAGTGTCCTTGGTGGGAATTATATACTGGGTGTAATCCTCAGTATCTATATTATTCTGTATATATGAACAAGTAAGCAAGAAAAATTATATGCGGCACTCACCGTGGCTGAAATCTTCTATTTATTGCATCAAAGTACAGGAAAAAACAGTCATTTTGCAGACTTTGGGGGAGGGAGTGAGGAGTGCAACGACAACGGGCACCTTTTCACGGCTGGTTGCCGCTTCTTCAGCCACGGTGAGTGCCGCATTTATTTTTTCTTGCTTACTTGTTCATTATATGGACTTCCCATTGCGAGCACCACCGTCCGAGAATGTGCCCACACTGTCCTATTTAGGACTTATACATATGTGCAGTCGCTTACGCTTATCTTGCAGTGCCCTGGTTTTTTCTTTTTTGATTGTATTCTGTATATATATATATATATATATATATATATATATATATACACACTGCACAGTACCACTTCTCCTGTCCTGTATACTGGATGTAATCTTCAGTATCTGTATTATTCTGTATATATACACTGCACAGTACCACTTCTCCTGTCCTGTATACTGGGTGTAATCCTCAGTATCTGTATTATTAGGCTCAGTAATACACTCCTAGTAGGAGCACATACATTCTGCTGGGTTCACTAATATACTCCTGGTAAGTGCCAATATATTGTAGGCTCAGATATATACTCCTGGTAGGAGCCCATACATTGTGGCTCAATTTACTGCTAGTAGGAGCCCATACATTCTAGGCTCACTAATATACTCCTGACAGGAGCCCATATATTCTAAGCTCAGTAATATATTACTGGTAGGAGCCCATACATTGTAGGCCCAGTACTATACTCCTAGTGGGGGCATATACATTGTGCTGGGTTCAGTATAATACTCCAAGTAGGAACCCATACATTTTGTTGGTTTTAGCAATATATTCCTGGTAGGTGTCAATACATTCTTGGCTCAGTAATTTATTCCTGGTAGGAGACCATAAATTCTAGGCTCAGTATTGTACTCCTGGCCATATCCCAAACATTCTAGGATCAGAAATGTACTCTTAGTAGGAGACCATGCATTCTGTTGGGTTCAGTATAATACTCCTGGTAGGAAGCCATATATTTTGCTGGGCTTAGCAATATATTCCTGGTAGGTGCCCACACATTCTAGGCTCAGTAATATATTCCTGAAAAGAGCCCATATTTTGAGGGTTCAGTTATATACTCCTGGTAGAAGCCCATACCTTGTAGGTTCAGTAATATACTTCTGATAGGTACCCATACATTTTGGGTTCAGTACTGTACTCCTGGTAGAAGCCCATGCCTTGCAGGCTCAGTAGTATACTCCTGGTAGGAACTCATACATTTTGCTGGGCTCAGTAATATATTCCTTTTAGGAGCCAATACATTCTAGGCTCAGTATTGTACTCATGGCAGAAGCTCATACATTCTAGGATCAGTAACATACTCGTGGTAGGAGACCATACATTCTGCTGGGTTTTGTATATACTCCTGGTAGGAATGTATACATTTTGCTGGGATTAGCAATATATTCCTGGTAGGTGGCCATATATTCTGCTGGGCTCAGTAATATATCCCCTATAGGAGCCAATACATTCTAGGCTCAGTAATACACTCCTGACAGGAGCCCATATATTCTAGGCTGAGTAATATACTCCTAGAAGGAGCCCATACATTCTGCTGGGTTCACTAATATACTCCTGGTAAGGGCCAATACATTTTAGGCTCAGTAATAGACTCCTGGTAGGAGACCATACATTGTGGCACAATTTACTGCTAGTAGGAGCCCAAACATTCTAGGATCAGTAATATACTCTTAGTGGGAGCCCATACATTCTGTTGAGTTCAGTATAATACTCCTGGTGGGAAGTCATATATTTTGCTGGGCTTAGCAATATATTCCTAGTAGTTGCCCATACATTCTGCTGGCATCAGTAATATATTCCTTATAGGAGCCCATACATTCTAGGCTCAGTAATATATTCCTGAAAAGAGCCCATATTTTGAGGGTTCAGTTATATTCTCCTGGTAGAAGCCCTACCTTGTAGGCTCAGTAATATACTTCTGTTTGGTACCCATACATTCTAGGCTCAGTACTGTGCTCGTGGTAGAAGCACTTGCCTTGCAGGCTCAGTAGTATACTCCTTGTAGGAACTCATACATTTTGCTGGGCTCAGTAATATATTTAGTAGCCAATATATTCTAGGCTCATTAACATATTAATGGTGGGATCCCTTAAATTCTAGGCTCAGTATTGTACTCATGGCAGAAGCCCATATATTCTAGGATCAGTAAATCACTCGTGGTAGGAGACCATACATTCTACTGGGTTCAGTATAATACTCCTGGTAGGAACCCATACATTCTGCTGGGCTCAATAATATTTTCCTTGCAGGAGCCCATACCTTGCAGGCTCAGTATTATACTCTTGGTAGGTGCTCATATATTCTTGGCTCAGTATTGTACTCCTGGCAGAAGCCCATACATTCTAGGATCAGTAATATACTCCTGATAGGAGACCATACATTCTGCTGGGGTTTGTATATACTCCTGGTAGGAATACATACATTTTGCTGGGATTAGCAATATATTCTTGGTAGGTGGCCATATATTCTGCTGGGCTAAGTAATACATCACTTTTAGAAGCCAATACATTCTAGGCTCATTAATACACTCCTGACAGAAGCCCATATATTCCTAGCTCAGTAATATATTCCTGGTAGGAGCCCATACATTGTAGGCCCAGTACTATACTCCTAGTGGGGGCATATACATTGTGCTGGGTTCAGTATAATACTCCAAGTAGGAACCCATACATTTTGTTGGTTTTAGCAATATATTCCTGGTAGGTGGCAATACATTCTCGGCTCAGTAATTTATTCCTGGTAGAAGACCATACATTCTAGGCTTAGTATTGTACTCCTGGCCATATCCCAAACATTCTAGGATCAGTAATATACTTTTAGTAGGAGACCATGCATTCTGTTGGGTTCAGTATAATATTCCTGGTAGGAAGCCATATATTTTGCTGGGCTTAGCAATATATTCCTGGTAGGTGCCCATACATTCTAGGCTCAGTAATATATTCCTGAAAAGAGCCCATATTTTGAGGGTTCAGTTATATACTCCTGGTAGAAGCCCATACCTTGTAGGTTCAGTAATATACTTCTGATAGGTACCCATACATTTTGGGCTCAGTACTGTACTCCTGGTAGAAGCCCATGCCTTGCAGGCTCAGTAGTATACTCCTGGTAGGAACTCATACATTTTGCTGGGCTCAGTAATATATTCCTTTTAGGAGCAATACATTCTAGGCTCATGAATATATTAATGGTGGGATCCCATAAATTCTAGGCTCAGTATTTTACTCATGGCAGAAGCCCATACATTCTAGGATCAGTAAAATACTCGTGGTAGGAGACCATTCATTCTGCTCGATTTAGTATAATACATTTGGTAGGAACCCATACATTCTGCTGGGCTCAATAATATATTCCTTATAAGAGCCCATACTTTGCAGGCTCAGGATTATACTCCTGGTAGGTGCCCATATATTCTTGGCTCAGTATTGTACTCCTGGCAGAAGCCCAGACATTCTAGGATCAGTAATATACTCCTGATAGGGGACCATACATTCTGCTGGGTTTTGTATATACTCCTGGTAGGAATACATACATTTTGCTGGGATTAGCAATATATTCTTGGTAGGTGGCCATATATTCTGCTGGGCTCAGTAACACATCACTTTTAGGAGCCAATACATTCTAGGCTCATTAATACACTCCTGACAGGAGCCCATATATATTCTAGGCTCAGTAATATATTCCTGGTAGGAGCCCATACATTCTTGGCTCAGTATTGTACTCCTGGCCGAATCCCAAACATTCTAGGAGTATACTCTTAGTAGGAGACCATACCTTCTGTTGGGTTCAGTATAATACTCCTGGTGGGAAGCCATATATTTTGCTGGGCTTAGCAATGTATTCCTAGTAGTTGTAAATACATTCTGCTGGCATCAGTAATATATTCCTTATAGGAGCCCATACGTTCCAGGCTGAGTAATATATTCCTGAAAAGAGCCCATATTTTGAGGGTTCAGTTATATATTCCTGGTAGAAGCCCATACCTTGTAGGCTCAGTAATATACTTCTGTTAGGTACCCATACATTCTAGGCTCAGTACTTTACTCCTGGTAGAAGCCCATGCCTTGCAGGCTCAGTAGTATACTCCTAGTAGGAACTCATACATTTTGCTGGGCTCAGTAATATATTCCTTTTAGGAGCCAATACATTCTAGGCTCAGTATTGTACTCATGGCAGAAGCTCATACATTCTAGGCTCACTAATATACTCCTGACAGGAGCCCATATATTCTAAGCAGGGCCGGCTCCAGGTTTTTGTGGGCCCTGGGCGAAACAGTCTTAGTGGGCCCCTTTAACACATACCACGATTCATGAATCTAACATAGAAGCTGTGGGCTGTGTATATAATATAAAGACTCCTGGGTGGGTTTTATATATAATATTAAGGCTGTGCAACGCTGTATATATTTGGAGGCTGGGCCAGCCCAGCACAGCCTCCAACTATATACAACCCAGCACAACTTCCAAATAATACATACAGCCCTGCCTCCAATTTATATATAAGCCTGCACAGCCTCCAAATAAGCCCTGCACAGCCTCCACAGAGCCCTGCACAGCCTCCACAGAGTCCACACAGAGCCCTGCACAGCCTCCACAGAGCCCTGCACAGCCTCCACAGAGCCCTGCACAGCCTCCACAGAGCCCTGCACAGCCTCCACAGAGTCCCCATAGAGCCCTGCACAGCCTCCACATAGTCCCCATAGAGCCCTGCACAGCCTCCACAGAGCCCTGCACAGCCTCCACAAAGCCCTGCACAGCCTCCATAGTCCCCACAGAGCCCTGCACAGCCTCCACAGAGCCCTGCACAGCCTCCATAGAGTCCAGCACAGTCTCCATAGAGTCCTGCACAGCCTCCATAGAGCCCTGCACAGCCTCCACAGAGCCCTACACAGCCTCCATGTCCTGCACAGCCTCCATAGAGTCCCCATAGAGCCCTGCACAGCCTCTAAATACTCCAGTACAGCTTCTAAATAGCCCAGCTCTCCCCCTGTGCCTGTCTACCCACTGCTTGCAGGGGGCCCCTGGACACTGTGTTATTTTCTCCTGACAGGGGCCCCCTATGTAATATGCCCCTGACAGGGGATCTCCTGTGCAATTTGCCCCTGGGGGCCCCTGAGTGCTGTTTCTTCCCCCCACCCCCCCCCTCTCTCCCTCCTAACCTGAGCGGCAGCATCTGACTGTAGTGAGCAGCAGCAGCAGATATGCCGCTGCTGCTCAGTGTGGGGGAAAAGAGGGGCAGCACAGAGGTTCACAGGGGCCTACCTGCTAGACCAGGGCCCCGGGTGCTAAAGACTGGCCCTGGACACCCCAGCCCCCCCTGGACACCCCAGCCCCCAGCCCTAGTCACCTGCAGGCTGGCATCATGATCTTCCTCCTCTTCTGCGTTCCACAGGAAGAAAAAGAAAAGGGGCGGAGCGCGGGTCCCTCTTCTATGCCTTCCAAAATGTGGAACGCATAATCAGCTGCCCTGCCTGATGTGATGTGCAGGTCAGATGCGGGAGCTGGCGGCCGGCTTTTCAATGAATGGAAGTCCGCGCCAGAGCCGCCGGTAAGACAAATAACAATACCGGCGGCGCGATGTGGGCGGGCGGCTGCGCGATGTGGGCGGGCGGCGGCGGCGGTGGGCCCCTCAGTCACAGCTGGGCCCCGGCACTTGCCCGGGTACGCCGGGTGCTGACGCCGGCCCTGATTCTAAGCTCAGTAATATATTCCTGGTAGGAGCCCATACATTGTAGGCCCAGTACTATACTCCTAGTGGGGGCATATACATTGTGCTGGGTTCAGTATAATACTCCAAGTAGGAACCCATACATTTTGTTGGTTTTAGCAATATATTCCTGGTAGGTGGCAATACATTCTCGGCTCAGTAATTTATTCCTGGTAGGAGACCATACATTCTAGGCTCAGTATTGTACTCCTGGCCATATCCCAAACATTCTAGGATCAGTAATATACTCTTAGTAGGAGACCATGCACTCTGTTGGGTTCAGTATAATACTCCTGGTAGGAAGCCATATATTTTGCTGGGCTTAGCAATATATTCCTGGTAGGTGCCCATACATTCTAGGCTCAGTAATATATTCCTGAAAAGAGCCCATATTTTGAGGGTTCAGTTATATACTCCTGGTAGAAGCCCATACCTTGTAAGTTCAGTAATATACTTCTGATAGGTACCCATACATTTTGGGCTCAGTACTGTACTCCTGGTAGAAGCCCATGCCTTGCAGGCTCAGTAGTATACTCCTGGTAGGAGCTCATACATTTTGCTGGGCTCAGTAATATATTCCTTTTAGGAGCCAATACATTCTAGGCTCATGAATATATTAATGGTGGGATCCCATAAATTCTAGGCTCAGTATTGTACTCATGGCAGAAGCCCATACATTCTAGGATCAGTAAAATACTCGTGGTAGGAGACCATACATTCTACTGGGTTCAGTATAATACTCCTGGTAGGAACCCATACATTCTGCTGGGCTCAATAATATTTTCCTTGCAGGAGCCCATACCTTGCAGGCTCAGTATTATATTCTTGGTAGGTGCCCATATATTCTTGGCTCAGTATTGTACTCAGTGGCGTAACATTCACGGTCGCAGGGGTCGCTGCTGCGACGGGGCCCGGGCCTATAGGGGGCCCGCATCGCCAGCCGCCCCCTGCGCCCGCTGTGCCGAGCGCCCTGCGCCCATCAATGCCAGCGCCGGGCGCAGCACAGCCCGCACTGTCAAGCAGCCGAAAATCTGCCCTTTGCCCCTGGGAAGCTGTCACCCACCTCCTCCTCAGTCTCCCGCCCGGCGGCCGTGCATCAGGTCCTGGCCGCTCATTATCCAGGAAGTGAGGACACGCCCCCCAGCTGCTGCCGAACAGATAAGGGAAGAAGAGAGCGGAGAACAAGACACAGGTGAGAGGAGGAAAGCGGGGGAGAGCAGGGGACACAAGAGAATGAGAGCTGGTGGACAGAACAGGATGAGAGCGGGGCACAGAGGAGGAGGATAAGAGCAGGGCACAGAGAAGGGGGAGAGCAGGGGACACAGGAAGAGGATGAGAGCTGGTGGACAGAGGAGGAGGATGAGAGCGGGGCACAGAGGAGGAGGAGGATAAGAGCGGGGGACAGAGGAGCAGGAGGATAAGAGCGGGGGACAGAGGAGGGGAAGAGCAGGGGACACAGGAAGAGGATGAGAGCTGTTGGACAGATGAGGAGGATGAGAGCTGGTGGACAGAGGAGGAGGATGAGAGCTGGTGGACAGAGGAGGAGGATGAGAGCTGGTGGACAGAGAGGAGGATGAGAGCTGGTGGACAGAGGAGGAGGATAAGAGCGGGGCACAGAGGAGGAGGATAAGAGCTGGTGGACAGAGGAGGAGGATAAGAGCGGGGCACAGAGGAGGAGGATAAGAGCGGGGCACAGAGGAGGAGGATAAGAGCGGGGGACAGAGGAGGGGGAGAGCAGGGGACACAGGAAGAGGATGAGAGCTGGTGGACAGAAGAGGAGGATGAGAGCTGGTGGACAGAAGAGGAGGATGAGAGCGGGGCACAGAGGAGGAGGATAAGAGCGGGGGACAGAGGAGGGGGGAGCAGGGGACACAGGAAGAGGATGAGAGCTGGTGGACAGAGGAGGATAAGAGCGGGGCACAGAGGAGGGGGAGAGCAGGGGACACAGGAAGAGGATGAGAGCTGGTGGACAGAGGAGGAGGATGAGAGCGGGGCACAGAGGAGGAGGAGGGTAAGAGCGGGGGACAGAGGAGGGGGAGAGAGCAGGGGACACAGGAAGAGGATAAGAGCTGGTGGACAGAAGAGGAGGATGAGAGCTGGTGGACAGAGGAGGAGGATAAGAGCGGGGCACAGAGGAGGAGGATAAGAGCGGGGGACAGAGGAGGGGAGAGCAGGGGACACAGGAAGAGGATGAGAGCTGGTAGACAGAGGAGGAGGATGAGAGCGGGGCACAGAGGAGGAGGAGGATAAGAGCGGGGACAGAGGAGGGGGAGAGCAGGGGACACATTAAGAGGATGAGAGCTGGTGGACAGAAGAGGAGGATGAGAGCTGGTGGACAGAGGAGGAGGATAAGAGCGGGGCACAGAGGAGGAGGATAAGAGCGGGGCACAGAGGAAGAGGAGAGCAGGGGACACAGGAAGAGGATGAGAGCTGGTGGACAGAGGAGGAGGATGAGAGCGGGCCACAGAGGAGGAGGAGGATAAGAGCGGGGCACAGAGGAGGGGGAGAGCAGGGGACACAGGAAGAGGATGAGAGCTGGTGGACAGAAGAGGAGGATGAGAGCTGGTGGACAGAGGAGGAGGATGAGAGCTGGTGGACAGAGGAGGAGGATGAGAGCTGGTGGACAGAGGAGGAGGATGAGAGCTGGTGGACAGAGGAAGAGGATGAGAGCTGGTGGACAGAAGAGGAGGATGAGAGCTGGTGGACAGAGGAGGAGGATGAGAGCTGGTGGAAAGAGGAGGAGGATGAGAGCTGGTGGACAGAGGAGGAGGATGAGAGCTGGGGGACAGAAGAGGGGGTGAGCAGGGGACACAGGAAGAGGATGAGACCTGGTGGACGGAGGAGGATAAGAGCGGGGCACAGAGGAGGGGGAGAGCAGGGAAACAGGAAGAGGATGAGAGCTGGTGGACAGAGGAGGATGAGAGCTGGTGGACAGAGGAGGAGGATGAGAGCTGGGGGACAGAAGAGGGGGAGAGCAGGGGACACAGGAAGAGGATGAGAGTTGGTGGACAGAGGAGGAGGATAAGAGCGGGGCACAGAGGAGGAGGATAAGAGCGGGGGACAGAGGAGGAGGATAAGAGCGGGGGACAGAGGAGGGGGAGAGCAGGGGACACAAGGAAGAGGAAGATGAGAGCTGGTGGACAGAGGATGAGAAGCGGGGAACAGAGGGAGGGAGGATGAGAGGCAGAGGAGGAGGAAGAGAGTGGGGAGCAGAGGAGGAGAAGAGCAGGGAGACACAGGAAGAGGATGATAGCAGGGGACAGACAGAGGAGGAGTATGAGAGTGGGGGACAGAGGAGGAGGATTAGAGCAGGGGGGACAGAGGAAAAGGACAGCAGGGGACACAGGAACAGGAGCGGGTGGACAGAGGAGGAGGTTGAGAGCAGGGCACAGAGGAGGAAGATGAAAGCGGGGGAGAGAGGAGTAGGGGAGCAGGGGACACAGGAAGAAGATGAGAGCGGGGAACAGAGGAAGAGGATGAGAGCGGGTGGACAGAGGAGGAGGATGAGAGCGGGGCACAGAGGAGGAAGATGAGAGCGGGGGACAGAGGAGGATGAGATTGAGGGACGCAGGAAGAGGATGAGAGCAGGGGACAGAAGAGTAGGGGAGCAAGGGGCACAGGAGAAGGTGGAGAGTGGGGGACAGAGGAGGAGGAGGAGAGTGAGGGGCACAGGAGAGCGGGGCAAAGAGGATGCATGAGGCTGCTATTAGAGGTGCACTATAGGAGAGCTATGAGGCTGAGTATAAGGCTGCACCATATAGAGAGGCTATGAGGCTGCATATTTGAGGCTGCACCATATAGAGAGGCTATGAGGCTGCATATTTGAGGCTGCACCATATAGAGAGGCTATGAGGCTGCATATATAATACACTATATAGAGAAATATAAGGCTGCACTACATGGAGAGATATGAGGCTGCATATATAATACTCCACTATATGAGGCTGTACTATATGGAGAGCTATGAGGCTGCATATATAAGGCTGCACATATAGAGAGGCTATGAGGCTGCATATTGAGGCTGCACATATAGAGAGGCTATGAGGCTGCAAATAATACATATATAGAGAGATATAAGGCTGCACTACATGGAGAGCTATGAGGCTGCATATATAAGGCTGTACTTACAGGCTGCACTACATGGACAACTGAGCCTGCATTATACTGTATAGAGGGCTGTGAGGCTACGTTATATTATATGGGAGGCTGTGAGGCTGTATTAATACTATATGGAGGGGCAATGAGGCTATATTATACTATATGGAGGGCTGTGAGGCTGTATTATACTATACAGAGGACTATGATGCTACTATATGTAGGATAGTAGGGGTGCATTATAATAATTGGATGACTATTGGGGCTACCTTATGAATGGGGACTATGGGGGTCTATTGTAATATATGGAGGAATATGGGGATACATTATAATAATTAGAGGACTATCGTGGGAGGAGGAGGAAGACTGTATATACCAGGACGGGGACATATATACCACGATAAGGGCCATATCCCGGAGGGAGACCATATATAGCAGGATGGGAGACATATTTAAAAGGATTAGCTCCATATTCCAGTAGGATGACCATATATAGCAGGATGAGGGACATAATACATAGACGGGTCAATTTGTGAGTCTTTATAGAACTTAGAACGTTACATGGGGCCATACATCCGACCTACGTGTGCCCGTGGGTGGGGGGGGGGGCCCCGGTCTGAATTTCTGGGGCCCACCAGACTCTAGTTACGCCTCTGATTGTACTCCTGGCAGAAGCCCATTCATTCTAGGATCAGTAATATACTCCTGATAGGAGACCATACATTCTGCTGGGGTTTGTATATACTCCTGGTAGGAATACATACATTTTGCTGGGATTAGCAATATATTCTTGGTAGGTGGCCATATATTCTGCTGGGCTAAGTAATACATAACTTTTAGGAGCCAATACATTCTAGGCTCATTAATACACTGCTGACAGAAGCCCATATATTCTAGGCTCAGTAATACACTCCTAGTAGGAGCACATACATTCTGCTGGGTTCACTAATATACTCCTGGTAAGGGCCAATACATTGTAGGCTCAGAAATATACTCCTGGTAGGAGCCCATACATTGTGGCTCAATTTACTGCTAGTAGGAGCCCATACATTCTAGGCTCACTAATATACTCCTGACAGGAGCCCATATATTCTAAGCTTAGTAATATATTCCTGGTAGGAGCCCATACATTGTAGGCCCAGTACTATACTCCTTGTGGGGGCATATACATTGTGCTGGGTTCAGTATTATACTCCAAGTAGGAACCCATATATTTTGCTGGGCTTAGCAATATATTCCTGGTAGGTGCCCATACATTCTAGGCTCATTAATATATTCCTGAAAAGAGCCCATATTTTGAGGGTTCAGTTATATACTCCTGGTAGAAGCCCATACCTTGTAGGTTCAGTAATATACTTCTGATAGGTACCCATACATTTTGGGCTCAGTACTGTACTCCTGGTAGAAGCCCATGCCTTGCAGGCTCAGTAGTATACTCCTGGTAGGAACTCATACATTTTGCTGGGCTCAGTAATATATTCCTTTTAGGAGCCAATACATTCTAGGCTCATGAATATATTAATGGTGGGATCCCATAAATTCTAGGCTCAGTATTGTACTCATGGCAGAAGCCCATACATTCTAGGATCAGTAAAATACTCGTGGTAGGAGACCATACATTCTGCTCGATTTAGTATAATACATTTGGTAGGAACCCATACATTCTGCTGGGCTCAATAATATATTCCTTGGGGGCGTGGCCTAGGTCCACATGAGGAAGGTCGCATAAGCCAGGAGCTCCCGGGCCCCAGGGAGATTATGGCGTTTTAACCTGCTTCCCAGACGACCATCACGAGCAAAAATCCCCCCGTACCACCGTGAACCGTCCGAGCACCGATGGGGAAGGTGAGACCGCAGCATTCCGTGCTACCTAAGCGTGTTACAGACTATTTTACAGCGGGCCCCCTGACTCAGCTCTCGCTTCCAAGATGGCGCCCCCCTCCCCCAGGGCTGAGCGCGCTTCCCGCCGAGAGCAGCAAACACTGGAGACCGGCGCTAGACACCTCTCTGCTGACTCCCCGGTCACCTACGCCTTAATGAAGTCTCTCATGACAGACTTACTTGGCGACCTGCGGACTTCCCTCCAGGAGGACATGCGGGAGATGGTGGAAGAGCTGCGGGGCGAGGTGACGGAGCTGGGCGGGAGAACAGATCGCCTTGAGAGTAAGATGGCTGAGTTGGTCCGTTCCCACAACGATCTCATCGATGACCATGAGCGTCTCCAAGAAGATATGTTGGCGTTGCAGGCCAAAGCTTATGACATGGAAGACCGGAATCGACAGAACAACGTCCGTCTCCGGGGTGTCGCTGAAGCGATCCCGGATTCTGATCTTCGAGGTCTTCTTACCGACTTTCTGAAAGAGGTCCTTCCTGATTTAGATCCTCGAGACTTTAAAATTAATCGCATACACCGACTCCGAAAACCATCTGGAGTATGTTCTGAGCTGCCTAGAGAGGTCATAGCAAGGATCCACTTTTTTGAGACAAAAGAAGACTTCTTAAGAGCCTTACGTCGAGCACCGACACTTTCGGATCGGTTCGCCGACCTAGAAGTCTTTCCGGATCTTTCCCCGGGGACCTTGGCACTGCGACGTGCCTATAAACCATATACTGCCATCCTCAGAGACCAGAACGTCTCGTACCATTGGGGTCGCCCGACTCGTCTTATTGTTCGACGGAACGACACCTTCCACGTCTGCTCATCACCGTCACGAGCAGCGGCGCTGCTGAAAAAATGGGACCTACTCCCGTCGGACTTTGTTGCACCGACCTCGCAAGACCGACGTGATCTGCAAGAGCAACAATCCAAGTCCCGATTGCGACGCAAGAAGGTGGATCCGGAGTGGGATGTCGCCTGACTTTGATTAATCCACATACTGGCCGTCTGGGCCGAAAATTCTTTGATGTTTCTCCTGGGGCTCGCCATCCTGGCCATTGCGTGACTCCTTTCAGGTCGTAGGACTCTCTTCTCTTCTCCCTTCTCTCTTTACTCTTACTGTCTTCTTTACCTCCCCTACGTCTTTCTCTCCTCTCTACCTCTTTCTTCTAACTCTGGTCCTGCGATCGAAAGGTGACGCTGCCCCCTTCGAGCGAATTTTTACGCTCTTACCTGCGATGTTTTTGCATCGCAACAGCGTCTTCATTATGACGCTGTATTTTTTGGGTCTCTCATTGGAACCCTTTTGTTTATTTATGTTCTGCTTGTTTTATTTACTTCTGATTTCTGGCTTTGCTGCCCCGCTCCCCCGGCCATACTGGGCACCGGTGGTAAGGGCTGATGTTTGTGCCAGATTATTGTTTGTTCCCCTCCCCCCCTCCTCCCTTTCCTTGATGCAATTATTACCTCACATGTATTTGCAATTGTGGTTATGCTATTGTTTTTTTATTATTAACCATGCCTGTATCCATCTTGGCGCTTAATGTTAACGGGCTCAACTCTCCCCAAAAGAGATCGCTTTTACGAGCTCAACTCAAAAAATCTCATGCGGGTGTAGTCCTCCTTCAGGAGACGCACCTCCTGGAGGGAGACAATAAGCGTGTGGCATCCCCGCACTACCCACACCAATTCTTTTCCAATGCTAGTGGGAAGAGAGCGGGGGTGGCAATCTTTATTAGCTCATCTCTCTCATTTGACTTGATTAAGACTGTCTCTGACCCTGAGGGCAGGTTCCTCTTGCTGATTGCCAAACTGAATGGAGTACTCTACTCCTTAATGGCTGTCTATTCCCCCAATGAAAATCAACTTAAATTTATTAGAAATCTACTGGAGACCTATATGCCGTCTGTGGAGGGCCATGCGCTGGTAGCTGGTGACCTTAATGCCCCACTAATTAAAAGTATGGACTTTTCCTCCCCTAACTCCTACCGCACGGACCTATCTCCTGTTATCTCATCAGCGGGCTTCATGACGTCTGGAGGTATCTCCATGGTAATGAGCGAGACTACACGTTTTTCTCCCCCAGACACAAAACCTTTAGCCGGATTGATTTCCTTTTAGTAAATAACTCCCTTCTCCCCCTCTGTCTGTCAGCGGATATAGACGTCATCTCTTGGTCAGATCATGCTCCCCTTTCCCTGCTAATCGCGGATTCATCGCCACGCCTTCCTAGGGCCCCCTGGAGAATGAACGAGTACCTGCTCACCTCCCCGAAAAACCAAGAGATTCTCTCTTCTCACATCACAGAGTTCTTTGAACTGAATGACACACCCGATATAGCTCCAGATGGTTTATGGTTCGCTCACAAAGCGGTTATCCGCGGGCATTGCCTAAAAATGGCAGCCCACGCTAAAAAACTCTTTACCAGCTCTCTTACCCTGCTGACGGAGGAGGTCAAGTCTCTCGAGAGGGCATACCTATCTACCTCTGACCCAAATTCCCTTGCTGCACTTTCTGACGCGCGCTCTCGTTTACGCACCCTCCTCCTTTCTAGGGTTGAACATCAGCTGAAGAAGTCACGTGCCCACTTCTATGGGATGGGTGACAGAGCTGGCACCTCCTGGCGCGAAGGGTCAAGAAACTAGAGAGGCGCTCTAGGATCTCCTCTCTTCTCTCTCAATCTGGTGACCATATCCGCAACCCGATTCAAATTGCAGAACAATTCCGTGATTACTATTTTGACTTATATAACCTCTCCAATTCGTCTTCTACTCCCCAACCCTCTTCTGATGCTATTTCTTCTTTCCTCTCATCTCTTCATCTTCCTAGCCTATCCTCCGAGCAGCAGACGCACCTAAACAGACCTTTTTCTTTAATGGAAGTTTTGGATGCGATCCGTTTGTCCAAAAAACACTCTGCTCCTGGTCCGGATGGCTTCTCTTACCTGTACTATTCCTCCTTTGCTCACCTGCTAGCTCCCCGCTTACTGGACCTCTTTGGGTTCTGGCAGCGAGAGGGACGTATTAGGCCGGAAGGTCTGACCGCAGCCATTTCTACCATCCCCAAACCTGGTAAGCCTCCTACGCTCCCGGGCAACTACCGCCCAATAGCTCTTTTGAATTGCGATATTAAGATCTACGCGAAGCTGCTGGCGGACCGTCTCCAGACCGTTATCTCCTCCCTGATTGCCCCAGACCAGGTGGGTTTTATTCCTGGTCGGCAGGCGAGAGATGCGACTCGGAGGGTTGTGGACCTCTTGGAGATCCTTGAGCAGAGAGGGACCCCCAGTGTTCTTCTTTCCCTTGACGCCGAGAAAGCGTTTGATCGAGTACACTGGGGTATCTAGCAGCTGTTCTTGACAAATTTGCCTTCTGTGGCAGTATTCGCTCCGGAATACTCGCATTATATTCTTCTCCTCGGGCCTATGTGAAGGCGGGGGGTTTTGCCTCTTCCGCCTTTGACATAACCAACGGGACAAGACAAGGCTGCCCCCTCTCTCCTCTTATATTCGCTCTGGTGATGGAGCCGCTGGCGGCGGCTGTTAGAGCACACCCTGATATCTCAGGAGTAGTCGTGGGCCAAATTGAACATAAAATTTCTCTGTACGCGGATGATGTCCTTCTCGTTTGCACGAACCCTTTGGTTTCGGTCCCAGCTGTAGTCTCTCTCCTTTCGACATTCTCTGCTATCTCTTTCTATAAATTAAATCTTACTAAATCCTCCTTATTCCCTATAAACCTGCCCCCGCCTGCACATTCTGCACTCCGCTCGCAGTTCTCTTTCTTGTGGGCCTCCAGTGGCTTCAAATATTTGGGCATCCAAGTTGTCTCCACCCAGATAATGGCCAAGACTAACTGCGAAGAGATGGTCTCCTTGTTGAAATCTCTCTGCGCTGAATATACTAAGGCCAGCTGTCTTGGGATAGCCAGAATAAATCTAGTTAAGATGATGATACTACCTAAACTAATTTATATGTTTAGATGTGTCCCCTGGCCCTCCCTAGAAGATACTTAAATCTGTTTCAATCCCTACTTGGGAAATTTGTGTGGTGTAACAAGCCTCACCGGGTAGCTCTAGCTTCGCTTTCCCTGCCTACCGCCTTGGGGGGCTTGGGGATGCCGGACATCCTAACATATTACAAGGCTATACACTTGGATGTTGCCAAAATTTGGTGGTCTATGGAACCGACCTCTGGATGGCTCCAGATTGAATCTGCTCTTTCTCCTTTTCACTCTACAACTGTTCTCATGGAGATGTCTTATCTCTCGTCCTGTCCTCCTCTACACCCTTGAAGTCTATGCAAGCCCTGGATAGCAGTTTGGTATCCTTTGGCGAGGATCCATTTCCCTTTCCTCTCCAAATACATTCTATACAAGCTTTGGAGTCCATTATGATGGACATTTCTCTTCGAGACTGGAGGACAGCGGGTATTCTACTTCTTTCGGACATTTTCTCGGGGAATGAAATGACCCCCTTTTCTAGTCTGCAATCCAATTTTCTCCCAGCCAAGCTATTTTTGGGTGCTTACGTGTTAGACATTTCTGATTCCTGCTCGTCCCATTGTGGACCCTCCTCGATGACTTGACTCTCAATCCTTTTAAACAGCATGGATGTTCACAGGAGGTTATCATCATCTATAAAGCCCTAACTGCGGCCTGCTTCTTCTTAAGCTCCCTTCATGACCCGTTGGGAAACAACTTGAATTATTCAACCTCTCTTGAGGATTGGCACAGAGCTCTGAATCATGTTGCCAAAACACCGGTGCAGTGAACCATCTGGAGCAATACAGAAACTAACTATGGGATGGTATCTGACCCTCTCGTCTGGCGATAAGTTTGGCCCCTCGGCTTCACTACCTCTCCCCTTTGCTGAGAGAACTGTGGATCTCGGCACAGACGCACATGTCTGATGGACACTGCCCCATATTAGGCCCTACTGGATGTCAATTGAATCATTACAAATCGCTGAAGGCCTGTGGCTCAACCTCTCTGCTCCCTTGGCGCTGTGGGCATTGGTCTACACTCACTACCCTCTACCTGCAGCCTATAATCAACTATTTCCTTGTAGCGCACGCTTGTCCATTGCTGCCAAATGGAGATCTCCTGCAATCCCGACGCTACTGATACCATTACTCGCCTAACACCACCTGACCCATGAGGTTCTGCTGGCGCATGACCTCCACATAAGACGAAGGTCCTTAATGGTGGGACTCGTGATTCATCTACTCAAATACTGTTTCCATCCAGCTAGACACACTCCTACGATATTACTGTCTGAGAGTAAAAACTCCCCCTCTTCAGTGAGCCCTTCTCATTTCTCTCTCTGAAGGTGTGTTGTTGTTTGCTAACTTTGCTTATTGTGAACCAGGGGAGTTGCTAGTCAAAAACATCCGGGGCTGGCCCACTGGCTACATTTTTTCGGAATAATTTAAATAAAACCCAAGTAAAATGTACTTAAATAACCAGTGACACTCTACATATATATTTAACAGATTTAATGCTTTCAAAACTTTATAGAGTTGCCAACATCACTCAATAATACACAAATATACAGTATATAGCCGCACAATCCAAGTAATCCTAAGGCTTCTTTCACAATGAGGCCTTTCTGGCGTTTAATACCCGTGATTTTAAAGTGCATGATTAGCTGTCAAAAAACGCCATTTAAAGAACCATGTTCTATAATGATGGACAGAGGAAAGTGACCCGGAGGACTGAGCAAAGATGAGCTCGTCCCGGGACAAGACTGTGAGAGACGGAAGGAGCCTGTGCGCCCGAATCTGCAGTGAATGAGGGTCAGTGCGAGCACCAGTGGACCCGACCTTGAAAGTAGGAAGTAGACTCCAAGCTCCAACCACAAAGCGGTGTGGCCACAAGGTTTCAGAGGAATGCTGTGGCCAACTCACAAGCACACTTACGCCAGTAAGGAGCTTATTAGGGTCAGGGAAACAGCCGGTAGCTCGACAAGGCCTGTGACTTGCTGATTGGCTCTGTGCCGGAGTGTCGTGTGCAGATGAGTGAGAGCAGACTACCCTACCGCCATGTACTTGAACTGTGACCTGTAGATGTGCAGAAAAACTGAAGTAAACTGGGTTGGAACTCGAATTTGTGGAGACTGTTCCTTTCCTACTGGCAGCGTTAGCTGAACACTACCGCGCAGGCAGCAGGAGCCTGCATGAGATTCCCGATCAGTGCGTAGCAACTGTTTTGTGGCGCCCGGGCAGAATTTGTCCTGCCCCTTTGTTGTGATAATCCGGAAGTATACACTAGTATACACGTCTGCCCTATTTACAGAATATCAACTACATACTCAAGGAGAGGGTGCAATTGGGGTAATATTGGGCCAAATAGTCCACTCACCTATTGGGTTGTCACTGTGCAACCCACCGTCATGCACAACCCAGTATGCAACACAGACTCAAGGAGGCCAGTGGCCTAGCAATTTTTCACCGCTGTAATGTGAGTGTTCATAGTTAATTTAATGCAAATAAAATCATGTTAAGTGATTATGTCACAATACCGGGATCTGAGCGCATCTTCTATTTGAGGTCAGTGGCTCTCTGACCATGTCGCTGCCTGTGTCGCTGTCGCACCCTTGACACCGCATCAGTGGACAAAAGAGCATTAACTGTTAATTACACAGAATATGTGGATGTACTAAATGAGCCATACAACCCTCCCCATACCAGTAGGATTTACTAATGGATTAGTGTTAGGTAAGGACACACATGGCGTAACTCTAGATGAGTGCAATGTGTGATTTTCTCCATGCAATCAATCTCTGAGAGCAGTTGCGAGTGTTGGACACTATTTTTCTACGATCAGATTTCGATTAAAAAAAGTTGCACACATGCTGTGACCTATGTGATTCACACCGAGACTCACCAATGCACAGTCATGATTGGTCCGACAATAATCACGGACCGCACACATCATCAGGAGGCTCGTTTTTTTCACTGATACATTCTTATTCTGTCAGCTGGACAACTGTAAATGTCCTGTAAATATTATACTGTAATGATATTACTGTAATAATGCTGAGGAAAAACATTGCACACGGATGTGACGGAAAAAATGTCGGACACTCAATCTACACAAGTTCCCAACAGACCAAAAACAGAAATGTATCATCCGACTCTCCTGTTCATGGAAACAGACCGATTTTAACACGGAGACAGTGTACCACAAGTCCCCAGCTACCGTGCTATGCACAACAACATACCGTACACTGTCTGTGCACACACGGAGCTAGGACATGGTGTACACTTTGCACAGTCACTAAGCTGGACGATGGTGGCTACACATGTCTGTGCACAGCACGAGCTGAGACATTGCATGGTACACTGTCTAATGCACAGCACGGAGCCGCAGTACATCCAATAGGGCACAATAACCACAACGGAGCGGAAACATTGAGCCCCCCAGAAGATACAACTCCCAGCCCACACACTACCAGAACTAAGTAATGCCAGAACATAGAAACTACAATTCCCAGCATGCCACACTGCAACACTGAAGTGGTAGGCTGCAGCTAGAACACCTGTCAGCTTGCCATTATACCACAAACAGCAACACTCCTCTGCGCACAGCCGTCACTCCTTTCTGTCATCCTGCAAATGCTCACGTTCCTCCTCTACCCATGACCCCTGCACCCACCGTCCTCCTCTCTCGCCTTCTGCACCCACCGTCTCTCTGTCCTCCTGTAGCTCCTACATGCTCCTGCACCTCTTCCCTATCACTGTCCTGCGCAACACCCTCCTCTCTCGTCTCGTCCCTCCAGTGCTCACCTTTCCTCTGTCCCCCTGTCCTGTCCTTCTGCCCCCCTGTCTCTTCTCCTCTGCCCCCTTACACCCTATCCCTGCAATTTCCCTACTCTCCGGGTCCATGGAGGGCCACGGTGGAGGACGCCGCCAGCATTGCAGCCGCCACCACTGCACCAGCACTTGAGCCATCAAGAACAGGAAGTAGCAGAGCTCCAGTGGCTTCCTGTCACGTATCGCTCTCAGCGCTGGGGCCAGGAGGGGCACAGTCACATAGGCTGCCGGAATGGGGCAATGCACTGCCAGCGGCGACACACTCCCTCCCAGCAAGACTCCAAGTTTTCATATGGAGTCTGGGAGGGAGGTAAGCAAATAAAAACGCTTGCGCTCACCTGCCGTGTAAATATCGCCCTGCGTCCGCGGCCCCACACACTGCCGCCTGGGCGGAACCGCCTGCACCCCCCAGCTACGCACTGGTCCATCTTCCCTCAGCCCGATCAGCCCCCTGGCTTCCCACGCACTAACACTCAATTACTCTGCATGCCATGGGCATCTCTCCACCGTGACCACACCCACCAGCTGCCATTCCATCATCCCAAGTCCGGCCTGCAGCAGCGGCCACTATACTGCATACCACGGATGGTGTCATGATATAACCTACTCCTTAATCCATACCTCCTTTCTATTGACCTGCCATCGGTAGCCACGGACGCGGTCATCGGCAACTGTGACATCCCCAGAGCACTGAAGACATCGAGTACCCGGCTGCGAGACCCCATGGCCCCCACAGGCAAGTCAACTACTCTGTCAACATGCCATATAGAAATTAGGTTTGTAGAGAAGTTATAAAAAATTCTGCATACACAGTTTCCCAGAGCTGTGAGCTTTCAGTGTCAGAGGCCATAGATGTCTCCTGCTCCAGCTCCTGCAATCTGCTTAGCTCAGGCACAGAGGACACTATCATCGCTGGCAAGCAATCCAGTGTGAATGGATTATTGACAGTTAGGATAGCTTATGATTGGCTTGATAGAGATGCAGACACAACGATGATCCCTGTGTGCAGTAGATTGGAGGTAGCATGGATTCACACATGCATACAGCAGTCCCTCTCTCTCTTTCGAAGTTATGCATAGGTCAGTTAATTTGTCAGGTCCTCCTCTCTTCTCCTGGATCAGGGGACATCGCAGCAGCACAAGAGCATGGATGGGGTGCACAGAGTGCCCTTCCCCTCAGTGACTATCAGACCTACCCAGCAGCAGCGCATTAACAATTTTGAACAGGAGCCCCTTCCAGCATACCATCTGCACACTTGACCCTGCACATCCTCTGTCAGCATGACTTTGTCTCGGGCTGATTCACTTTCACGGCTCGGGGCCCCTTGCGCTCTGGCTCCTGATGCACTGGCACCAGCCAAATTGATCAGCCTCACTGCATCCCCAATATGTCTCCCCATCAGTGTGAAACAACAAACAAAAAAAAAATACGTATCACCCTCTCTCCTCGTCGTAGTGACTGCTCCAGTCTCCTCTCAGCTTATGATCTGCCTGGCCGCTCTTAGCTACGGTTCAGTTGTTCTTACCGACAGCCTGCCAACTTGCTGCAGAGCGGCCGGGCTTGGTCAACCACGATCCCCCGGCTAAACTTGCGAGCGGCCGGTCCATCAAAGTGGAGCCGCATCCCATCCACGGGATCCGCGCCTCCACCTGGCACACCGGCGCATGCCGCCCACTGTTTGCCTACAGGTCGGCTCATGGATTGTCGCCCATGGCCCTCGACCGCCGTCAGATTCGGGCCTATGCATAAGAATCGGGGCCTGAGCCCCGATTCTTAATCATATGTCGACGTCCGCTGGTGAAACCTTATTAATACATATTTTGATTAATACTGCATCTCCCCCCCCTACCCCTTCCTTCCCCCACTGATTGCTGGTCATTTCCTCCCCTGCCCCCTTTCCTTCCCCCCTTCTTCTATTTCCCTCCCACCTCTATTTGGATTCCCTTTAGATTCTGTTATGTATGTTCTGATATTAGGCTGTTGTGGCCTACCTGTTTTTATTTTTTATAACATGACTTGATTTTGAATAAAAAACAACTGATTTAAATAATATATTCCTTAAAGGAGCCCATACTTTGCAGGCTTAGGATTATACTCCTGGTAGGTGCCCATATATTCTTGGCTCAGTATTGTACTCCTGGCAGAAGACCATACATTCTAGGATCAGTAATATACTCCTGATAGGGGACCATACATTCTGCTGGGTTTTGTATATTCTCCTGGTAGGAATACATACATTTTGCTGGGATTAGCAATATATTCTTGGTAGGTGGCCATATATTCTGCTGGGCTCAGTAACACATCACTTTTAGGAGCCAATACATTCTAGGCTCATTAATACACTCCTGACAGGAGCCCATATATTCTAGGCTCAGTAATATATTCCTGGTAGGAGCCCATACATTCTTGGCTCAGTATTGTACTCCTGGCCGAATCCCAAACATTCTAGGAATATACTCTTAGTAGGAGACCATACCTTCTGTTGGGTTCAGTATTAATACTCCTGGTGGGAAGCCATATATTTTGCTGGGCTTAGCAATACATTCCTAGTAGTTGTAAATACATTCTGCTGGCATCAGTAATATATTCCTTATAGGAGCCCATTACGTTCCAGGCTGAGTAATATATTCCTGAAAAGAGCCCATATTTTGAGGTTCAGTTATATATTCCGGTAGAAGCCCATACCTTGTAGGCTCAGTAATATACTTCTGTTAGGTACCCATACATTCTAGGCTCAGTACTGTACTCCTGGTAGAAGCCATGCTTGCAGGCTCAGTAGTATACTCCTGTAGGAACTCATACATTTTGCTGGGCTCAGTAATATATTCCTTTTAAGAGCCAATACATTCTAGGCTCAATATTGTACTCATGGCAGAAGCCCATAATTCTAGGATCAGTAACATACTCGTGGTAGGAGACCATACATTCTGCTGGGTTTTGTATATACTCCTGGTAGGAATGCATACATTTTGCTGGGATTAGCAATATATTCCTGGTAGGTGGCCATATATTCTGCTGGGCTCAGAAATATATCCCCTATAGGAGCCTATACATTCTAGGCTCAGTAATACACTCCTGACAGGAGCCCATATATTCTAGGCTGAGTAATATACTCCTAGAAGGAGCCCATACATTCTGCTGGGTTCACTAATATACTCCTGGTAAGGGCCAATACATTTTAGGCTCAGTAATAGACTCCTGGTAGGAGACCATACATTGTGGCATAATTTACTGCTAGTAGGAGCCCAAACATTCTAGGATCAGTAATATACTCTTAGTGGGAGTGTGGCACCCCATGGGTTAATGTGCCACAATAACATCACATGGGTTCTCTCCCCCACTACACACTGACAAACACTACCACCTCTGGGCAATAGAGGGAGCACCTCCTGCTCCCTTATATACTCTTGTCCATGAGGGAGAGCAGAGTTCAGCTCGCAGCAGGGCTGAGAAGAGGACACAGAGCAGAGTTAGCTCAGTGCAGACCTAGCAAGGGTCAGAGGAGCAGGAGACCGAAAGACAGAGGAACACATCTGGGAGCTGGAGTGACACCATCATTTGCCCCAGAAGTAAGCACAGAGAGACGGACACCGGATCCGGTACTGTGTCTGGCACCCACAGCACAGCGAATCCAGGAACAGTGGGATCTCTAGATGCCCCCTAGTACCAGAGTGAAGCAACACGGAGGGGTCAGCACAGCATAGAGGACCCAAGTTGCCTAGCCAAGTGGTACCAGCAGCATACAGAGAGAGACGTGAGGAATCCCAGCAGCTTAGCTTGAAGCAGCAGCTCAGGACACACACACAGTGCAGCACAAGGAAGCCAACGACCCGGACAGGGTGTGGGGAGAGAGCCCAGCTCCATTACAGACTCCGTGGACTATAATCTGCAATAATATCAGCAGTAAAGCCTTGGAAAATAACTTTGGAGTCTGTGTAGTGATTGCGACCTTTGCTCCAGATTCAGCACAGAGACAATTCCTCCCTGCAGATCCAGCCTGTCAGCTCTGCAGCATCAGGACAAGAAGGGAATTACAGTATCAACTAAACGTAAGTGTGTGTGTGTCCTCCAACTCTTCCCCACCATCTATAACCCCAATAGACTTTACCCTTTACTGCCCCGGGGGATACAGTTCCCCCCACTGGAACTATACCACCTCCCGCTGCCCTCACATCACCCCCGGAGGTTCTGCAGCAGCGGCGGCCCCATTACTGGCCGCACCAAGTGGGTGGCGTCACCCGTGACATAATCCCTTGTAAATATTCCCCCTTTTATTGTGCTGAGCCAGGGACACGGTCCGGACCAAGCCACCAGTGACATCCCCAGCAGCAGATCGGTCCGGTACCGAGTACCCCACGTCCCTTGGGGCTCCACAGGAGCCCATACATTCTGTTGAGTTCAGTATAATACTCCTGGTGGGAAGTCATATATTTTGCTGGGCTTAGCAATATATTCCTAGTAGTTGCCCATACATTCTGCTGGCATCAGTAATATATTCCTTATAGGAGCCCATACATTCTAGGCTCAGTAATATATTCCTGAAAAGAGCCCATATTTTGAGGGTTCAGTTATATTCTCCTGGTAGAAGCCCATACCTTGTAGGCTCAGTAATATACTTCTGTTAGGTACCCATACATTCTAGGCTCAGTACTGTGCTCGTAGTAGAAGCCCTTGCCTTGCAGGTTCAGTAGTATACTCCTTGTAGGAACTCATACATTTTGCTGGGCTCAGTAATATATTCCTTTTAGTAGCCAATATATTCTAGGCTCATTAACATATTAATGGTGGGATCCCTTAAATTCTAGGCTCAGTATTGTACTCATGGCAGAAGCCCATATATTCTAGGATCAGTAAATCACTCGTGGTAGGAGACCATACATTCTACTGGGTTCAGTATAATACTCCTGGTAGGAACCCATACATTCTGCTGGGCTCAATAATATTTTCCTTGCAGGAGCCCATACCTTGCAGGCTCAGTATTATACTCATGGTAGGTGCCCATATATTTTTGGCTCAATATTGTACTCCTGGCAGAAGCCCATACATTCTAGGATCAGTAATATACTCTTGATAGGAGACCATACATACTGCTGGGGTTTGTATATACTCCTGGTAGGAATACATGCATTTTGCTGGGATTAGCAATATATTCTTGGTAGGTGGCCATATATTCTGCTGGGCTAAGTAATACATCACTTTTAGGAGCCAATACATTCTAGGCTCATTAATACACTGCTGACAGAAGCCCATATATTCTAGGCTCAGTAATACACTCCTAGTAAGAGCACATACATTCTGCTGGGTTCACTAATATACTCCTGGTAAGGGCCAATACATTGTAGGCTCAGAAATATATTCCTGGTAGGAGCCCATACATTGTGGCTCAATTTACTGCTAGTAGGAGCCCATACATTCTAGGCTCACTAATATACTCCTGACAGGAGCCCATATATTCTAAGCTCAGTAATATATTCCTGTTAGGAGCCCATACATTGTAGGCCCAGTACTATACTCCTTGTGGGGGCATATACATTGTGCTGGGTTCAGTATAATACTCCAAGTAGGAACCCATACATTTTGTTGGTTTTAGCAATATATTCCTGGTAGGTGGCAATACATTCTCGGCTCAGTAATTTATTCCTGGTAGGAGACCATACATTCTAGGCTCAGTATTGTACTCCTGGCCATATCCCAAACATTCTAGGATCAGTAATATACTCTTAGTAGGAGACCATGCATTCTGTTGGGTTCAGTATAATACTCCTGGTAGGAAGCCATATATTTTGCTGGGCTTAGCAATATATTCCTGGTAGGTGCCCATACATTCTAGGCTCAGTAATATATTCCTGAAAAGAGCCCATATTTTGAGGGTTCAGTTATATACTCCTGGTAGAAGCCCATACCTTGTAGGTTCAGTAATTTACTTCTGATAGGTACCCATACATTTTGGGCTCAGTACTGTACTCCTGGTAGAAGCCCATGCCTTGCAGGCTCAGTAGTATACTCCTGGTAGGAACTCATACATTTTGCTGGGCTCAGTAATATATTCCTTTTAGGAGCCAATACATTCTAGGCTCATGAATATATTAATGGAGGGATCCCATAAATTCTAGGCTCAGTATTGTACTCATGGCAGAAGCCCATACATTCTAGGATCAGTAAAATACTCCTGATAGGGAACCATACATTCTGCTGGGTTTTGTATATACTCCTGGTAGGAATACATACATTTTGCTGGGATTAGCAATATATTCTTGGTAGGTGGCCATATATTCTGCTGGGCTCAGTAACACATCACTTTTAGGAGCCAATACATTCTAGGCTCATTAATACACTCCTGACAGGAGCCCATATATTCTAAGCTCAGTAATATATTCCTGGTAGGAGCCCATACATTGTAGGCCCAGTACTATACTCCTAGTGGGGGCATATACATTGTGCTGGGTTCAGTATAATACTCCAAGTAGGAACCCATACATTTTGTTGGTTTTAGCAATATATTCCTGGTAGGTGGCAATACATTCTCGTCTCAGTAATTTATGCTTGGTAGGAGACCATACATTCTAGGCTCAGTATGTACTCCTGGCCATATCCCAAACATTCTAGGATCAGTAATATACTCTTAGTAGGAGACCATGCATTCTGTTGGGTTCAGTATAATACTCCTGGTAGGAAGCCATATATTTTGCTGGGCTTAGCAATATATTCCTGGTAGGTGCCCATACATTCTAGGCTCAGTAATATATTCCTGAAAAGAGCCCATATTTTGAGGGTTCAGTTATATACTCCTGGTAGAAGCCCATACCTTGTAGGTTCAGTAATATACTTCTGATAGGTACCCATACATTTTGGGCTCAGTACTGTACTCCTGGTAGAAGCCCATGCCTTGCAGGCTCAGTAGTATACTCCTGGTAGGAACTCATACATTTTGCTGGGCTCAGTAATATATTCCTTTTAGGAGCCAATACATTCTAGGCTCATGAATATATTAATGGTGGGATCCCATAAATTCTAGGCTCAGTATTGTACTCATGGCAGAAGCCCATACATTCTAGGATCAGTAAAATACTCGTGGTAGGAGACCATACATTCTGCTCGATTTAGTATAATATATTTGGTAGGAACCCATACATTCTGCTGGGCTCAATAATATATTCCTTATAGGAGCCCATACTTTGCAGGCTCAGGATTATACTCCTGGTAGGTGCCCATATATTCTTGGCTCAGAATTGTACTCCTGGCAGAAGCCCATACATTCTAGGATCAGTAATATACTCCTGATAGGGGACCATACATTCTGCTGGGTTTTGTATATACTCCTGGTAGGAATACATACATTTTGCTGGGATTAGCAATATATTCTTGGTAGGTGGCCATATATTATGCTGGGCTCAGTAACACATCACTTTTAGGAGCCAATACATTCTAGGCTCATTAATACACTCCTGACAGGAGCCCATATATTCTAGGCTCAGTAATATATTCCTGGTAGGAGCCCATACATTCTTGGCTCAGTATTGTACTCCTGGCCGAATCCCAAACCTTCTAGGAATATACTCTTAGTAGGAGACCATACCTTCTGTTGGGTTCAGTATAATACTCCTGGTGGAAAGCCATATATTTTGCTGGGCTTAGCAATACATTCCTAGTAGTTGTAAATACATTCTGCTGGCATCAGTAATATATTCCTTATAGGAGCCCATACGTTCCAGGCTGAGTAATATATTCCTGAAAAGAGCCCATATTTTGAGGGTTCAGTTATATATTCCTGGTAGAAGCCCATACCTTGTAGGCTCAGTAATATACTTCTGTTAGGTACCCATACATTTTGGGCTCAGTACTGTACTCCTGGTAGAAGCCCATGCCTTGCAGGCTCAGTAGTATACTCCTGGTAGGAACTCATACATTTTGCTGGGTTCAGTAATATATTCCTTTTAGGAGCCAATACATTCTAGGCTCAGTATTATACTCATGGCAGAAGCTCATACATTCTAGGATCAGTAACATACTAGTGGTAGGAGACCATACATTCTGCTGGGTTTTGTATATACTCCTGGTAGGAATGCATACATTTTGCTGGGATTAGCAATATATTCCTGGTAGGTGGCCATATATTCTGCTGGGCTCAGTAATATATCCCCTATAGGAGCCAATACATTCTAGGCTCAGTAATACACTCCTGACAGGAGCCCATATATTCTAGGCTGAGTAATATACTACTAGAAGGAGCCCATACATTCTGCTGGGTTCACTAATATACTCCTGGTAAGGGCCAATACATTTTAGGCTCAGTAATAGACTCCTGGTAGGAGACCATACATTGTGGCATAATTTACTGCTAGTAGGAGCCCAAACATTCTAGGATCAGTAATATACTCTTAGTGGGAGCCCATACATTCTGTTGAGTTCAGTATAATACTCCTGGTGGGAAGTCATATATTTTGCTGGGCTTAGCAATATATTCCTAGTACCGTGTTTCCCCGATAGTAAGGCCCCCCGATTGTAAGGCCGCCTAGGGGTAAAGGGGGGGCCTGCTAATGTAAGGCCTCCCCCGATTATAAGGCCTTACAACCGGGGGGGCCAATGTAAGGCCCCTAGCAGAGGGGGGGGGGAGCGGGAGCGGGTCGCACGTCACGTGCGCCCGCTCATTACATATGCACTGCATCCCCCTGTCAATCAGCGACAGGGGGAGCAGTGCATTATACTGTATATATGGGCCCCCTATTGCTGGCACACTACCCCCCTGTTCTGAGGCCCCCACCCCTGCTGCTGCTGCAGAGATCTTACCCTCCATGGTCTTCTTGCAGCACCCAGCGCGTCCGTCCTCTGTCCTCGGCTGTCTTCCGGATCATGTGACCCGTCGCAGCGCTTGACGTCATCGCGACTGCGACCGGCCGGTCACATGATCCGGAAGACAGCCGAAGACAGAGGACAGACGCGCTGGCTGCTGCAAGAAGACCCTGGAGGGTAAGATCTCTGCAGCAGCAGCAGCGGTGGGGGCCTCAGTACAGGGGGGTAGTGTGCCAGCAATAGGGGGCCCATATATACAGTATAATGCACTGCTCCCCCTGTCGCTGATTGACAGGGGGATGCAGTGCATATGTAATGAGCGGGCGCACGTGACGTGCGACCCGCTCCCTCAGTGTCCCAGCAGTAGGGGGCCTGTAGGCCACACTGCTGGGGCACCCAATGTAAGGCCCCCCCCGAAAGTAAGACCGGGGGCCACTTTTGGCCCCCAAAAAAATGTAAGACAGGGTCTTACTTTCGGGGAAACACGGTAGTTGCCCATACATTCTGCTGGCATCAGTAATATATTCCTTATAGGAGCCCATACATTCTAGGCTCAGTAATATATTCCTGAAAAGAGCCCATATTTTGAGGGTTCAGTTATATTCTCCTGGTAGAAGCCCATACCTTGTAGGCTCAGTAATATACTTCTGTTAGGTACCCATACATTCTAGGCTCAGTACTGTGCTCGTGGTAGAAGCCCTTGCCTTGCAGGCTCAGTAGTATACTCCTTGTAGGAACTCATACATTTTGCTGGGCTCAGTAATATATTCCTTTTAGTAGCCAATATATTCTAGGCTCATTAACATATTAATGGTGGGATCCCTTAAATTCTAGGCTCAGTATTGTACTCATGGCAGAAGCCCATATATTCTAGGATCAGTAAATCACTCGTGGTAGGAGACCATACATTCTACTGGGTTCAGTATAATACTCCTGGTAGGAACCCATACATTCTGCTGGGCTCAATAATATTTTCCTTGCAGGAGCCCATACCTTGCAGGCTCAGTATTATACTCTTGGTAGGTGCCCATATATTCTTGGCTCAATATTGTTCTCCTGGCAGAAGCCCATACATTCTAGGATCAGTAATATACTCTTGATTGGAGACCATACATTCTGCTGGGGTTTGTATATACTCCTGGTAGGAATACATACGTTTTGCTGGGATTAGCAATATATTCTTGGTAGGTGGCCATATATTCTGCTGGGCTAAGTAATACATCACTTTTAGGAGCCAATACATTCTAGGCTCATTAATACACTCCTGACAGAAGCCCATATATTCTAGGCTCAGTAATACACTCCTAGTAGGAGCACATACATTCTGCTGGGTTCACTAATATACTCCTGGTAAGGGCCAATACATTGTAGGCTCAGAAATATACTCCTGGTAGGAGCCCATACATTGTGGCTCAATTTACTGCTAGTAGGAGCCCCTACATTCTAGGCTCACTAATATACTCCTGACAGGAGCCCATATATTCTAAGCTCAGTAATATATTCCTGGTAGGAGCCCATACATTGTAGGCCCAGTACTATACTCCTAGTGGGGGCATATACATTGTGCTGGGTTCAGTATAATACTCCAAGTAGGAACCTATACATTTTGTTGGTTTTAGCAATATATTCCTGGTAGGTGGCAATACATTCTCGGCTCAGTAATTTATTCCTGGTAGGAGACCATACATTCTAGGCTCAGTATTGTACTCCTGGCCATATCCCAAACATTCTAGGATCAGTAATATACTCTTAGTAGGAGACCATGCATTCTGTTGGGTTCAGTATAATACTCCTGGTAGGAAGCCATATATTTTGCTGGGCTTAGCAATATATTCCTGGTAGGTGCCCATACATTCTAGGCTCAGTAATATATTCCTGAAAAGAGCCCATATTTTGAGGGTTCAGTTATATACTCCTGGTAGAAGCCCATACCTTGTAGGTTCAGTAATATACTTCTGATAGGTACCCATACATTTTGGGCTCAGTACTGTACTCCTGGTAGAAGCCCATGCCTTGCAGGCTCAGTAGTATACTCCTGGCAGGAACTCATACATTTTGCTGGGCTCAGTAATATATTCCTTTGAGGAGCCAATACATTCTAGGCTCATGAATATATTATTGGTGGGATCCCATAAATTCTAGGCTCAGTATTGTACTCATGGCAGAAGCCCATACATACTAGGATCTGTAAAATACTCGTGGTAGGAGACCATACATTCTGCTCGATTTAGTATAATACATTTGGCAGGAACCCATACATTCTGCTGGGCTCAATAATATATTCCTTATAGGAGCCCATACTTTGCAGGCTCAGGATTATACTCCTGGTAGGTGTCCATATATTCTTGGCTCAGAATTGTACTCCTGGCAGAAGCCCATACATTCTAGGATCAGTAATATACTCCTGATAGGGGACCATACATTCTGCTGGGTTTTGTATATACTCCTGGTAGGAATACATACATTTTGCTGGGATTAGCAATATATTCTTGGTAGGTGGCCATATATTCTGCTGGGCTCAGTAACACATCACTTTTAGGAGCCAATACATTCTAGGCTCATTAATACACTCCTGACAGGAGCCCATATATTCTAGGCTCAGTAATATATTCCTGGTAGGAGCCCATACATTCTTGACTCAGTATTGTATTCCTGGCCGAATCCCAAACATTCTAGGAATATACTCTTAGTAGGAGACCATACCTTCTGTTGGGTTCAGTATAATACTCCTGGTGGGAAGCCATATATTTTGATGGGCTTAGCAATACATTCCTAGTAGTTGTAAATACATTCTGCTGGCATCAGTAATATATTCCTTATAGGAGCCCATACGTTCCAGGCTGAGTAATATATTCCTGAAAAGAGCCCATATTTTGAGGGTTCAGTTATATATTCCTGGTAGAAGTGTGGCACCCTGGCACCTGTTGGGCACCACAGAAATCCTTAGGGCACAAATGGAGTAAGTAACAGCAAAGCAAAACCCACAAACAGCAAACAACACTTAGAACACCTGGTTTCACCCTGAGCCTCTTGGGGGAGCTCCACTGGTGACTTTGAGCCAGTTCCCCCTATAAATAGAGTCTTGGAGGGAGAAACTTCAGAGTGTGCAGACGCTACAAGAGCTGCCAGCCTGTGTGAAACCTCCACCCTATGAGGAACACACTAGGCCCAACCAGCCTGTTAGCAAGTGGAGATCCCTGCAATTGGGTTAAGAGGAAGAAGGAGAACACCTCTCAGGAACACAGAGTTAATCTGACTCTTTCCTTAATCACCGGTTACTGGAACCAAGCTGTGAGAGCTACCCAGCCACCACAGAGAACCGACACCATCAACAGGAGGTTTAGCCACCTGTTCCACCTGATGCACCCATCCACGAGAGCCCAGGGAAGAGTACTGATCCTGCTCAGACCCTTTTACAGTGCCCTCAGTGCTGATAACCAGGTGAAGCAAGTTCCATTGAATACACTGCCCGGTCCGGCTGGATTCCACATCCACCCGACCTAATCACCAGAACTAGAGAAAGGAAGCCTAACACTGCTTGCTGTGAACCTCCAGAAGTGCCAACTTCACTATCCCGGTCCGAGTGTACCTGACTACCATCCAGTAAAGGTACCTAAAAGAGACTTTGTGTGGTTGTACGTTACTCTGGATTCGGCGCGCAGCACCCGCAGCTGCCTCACAACATCTTGCGCAGCTCCTGGCTCCGGGGACTCCCGCTCGTCCTGTGGGGAGCGTTCCATCTCGCTGTATCACATCCCCCGGAGACCCGAACAGTGCTGGTAAAGTTACCAGAACACCCGCAGGTGGCGTCACGAAGACAAATCAGCCCTACTGTTAAGCCATTCCCCTATTGATCTGGACCACCGGGCCTACACCACCGCAGGCGCGGTTCCGTGACTGGAGGAGAAACAACGCCTGCTACGTGTACCCCCAGCTACGGTGAGTCAGAATTTGGCGTCACAAACAGGATACGAGCAGGCCCGTTATCACGGGTATTGTGTGCTATTTATTGACTGTAAATATCGAACTGTACATTTGGTCCGACACTGCTGCGCGAAAAGGCGGGAAAAGAAGGGGCGTGACTGTGCAGAGGGCGCGAAGATTGGCTCCGCCCCCACGCTCTGACGACTTCCTCCGTACGCAGCAGGAACCGGAAACTCCCGTGGTGCCTCACTCCTCACGCGCGAGGCCGACACTTCCATTTGAAACCGAGGGAAAGGCTACGCTTAACTAAGGGGGAGCGACCATGAGTAACCCGGCTCCGATCACGCGGTGCGCCCGCTAAACCAAGCGGCACCCCAAAACCTACCTCTTGATGGACAGCAACAAGTCGGCGGTATGCCACCGCAACCCGTTCCGATTATGCCGATGTCTCTACCCTACGTTCCTAGTGCGACCTGGTTACCCAAGTACAGCGGTGTACCCAGCACCTTGGAGAACTTCCAGAGGAAGATATGCCAGGCGCTGGACATGTACCCGATGACCGGTAAGTAAAGAGCTTCAGTTGTTATGGGACAGTTAACCGGTGCAGCTGAACTGCAGAGCCGCAGCTGGCCTGTAGAAACTCGGGAATCTGTGGAGCAGATATTCGCTAGATTAACCCGGGTCTTTGAGCGCCATACCGAAGCTGAACTAAGACTGTCATCCTATCGTTGTAACCAAGGGGCACAAGAAAGTGTCCTTGTTTATTCACTGCGTTTGCAAGAGGCATACAGACTGTTAAAACAAGTTGATCCTGATGGTGTCCGAGATGAGAACAAAGCGTTAATTGGACAATTTATTGTGGGCCTTAAACTATCTGAGGATAGAAAGCAAGCAAGCTGGTGGTCCATACAAAATCCAGGCGCAGAGTTTGACACCTTGAGAGACTTAACAGTTTGGGGACAACGACTCGCTGAAGTACCTGATCCCGCTTCACCGCAGCAGCAATACACTGACACCCCTTCCGTGCCGGCAGCAGCATCTCCAATCCCTGCGATTCAGTCTAGTGCACAGACTATAACACCTGACCGGTTCGATCAACTGTGTGCTAATGTCGAGCAGCTGATGAAAGACGTGGCCAAGCTACAAGCTGGGAGAAGACCCAAGACAGATGCAAGGCCATCGGACAAGATTCAACTCGCCGACAGCCCTGACGACGTCCCGTGGATGAGGAGAGAGACACAGCCGTCGCGAGGAAAACCTGCAGACCGCCGCAGTCCTAACATAAGTCGTTCTGCTGACTGTTGCGGCGTTAAGGACGCAATCTGCAATCCTGTCCTTTAAACGAGCGACCCCTGGGCGAGAAGGGCCAACCCCAGGAGTAGACTGTCCAGGCCCTACGTCCAGCTGGGAACACAAGTATGTGGGAGACTGTCCATACTTACCAATCGTCATCGATGGCATCGCTATATCTGCCTTGATAGACACTGGATCCCAGGTGACATCCATCCCCAGTACCCTTTACAAGCAGTTCTGGCCAGATGTTAAGCTAGAACCCCCTTACCCCGAGATGAACCTTGAAGCCACTAATGGTATACCGGTTACCATAGAGGGACAATGGGAAGCTACAGTAAAGGTGGGGAGGGTGCAGTTGAAAAACCAGGGTATCTTAGTGGTCCAGGATAAGCCTAACCACAAGGATCCATATGTCATATTGGGTACCAATGTCATGATCAAATGCCTCGATGAAGTGTTGTTTTTACTCCAACAGAGTGCTGAAGCCGGTAAACCCAGAGAAAAGAGGGCTATCCAAAAGCAGATCAGAGCTCTGGTGTATCAACAACAGGTAACATTGTCAAATGGTGAAATTGGAGAGTAAGGGTCACAGATCCCATTCCAATTGTGGTACCACCCAGAAGTGAAATGATGATCTGGTGTCGAGCAGCCATAGGCCTCAGAGGGCAGGACTACCAAGCTGTAGTAGAACCTGTAATGTCCGACAGTAGTCCTACGCTCTTGACAGCCAGAGGGTTAGTCGATGTAAGAAAGGGGAGAGTCCCCGTACGCATATTAAATTATGGTGATGACGAAGTCAGACTGCCAAGATATGCAAAATTGTACCAAGTAAAAGATGATGCTGTGATTGATGTAAAATCCTCAAACCAAACAGTCACTGATTAACCCCCTCACTCCAAAGATCAGTTACAGAAATGGTGTCAAGACCTCAGTGTAGGAACTGACAATACACCCTCTCACCAGAAAAATGGAGTATACCGGGTAGTTCGGGAGTATGAGCAAGTGTTCAGCAAACACCCACTTGACTTTGGGAGGGTTAAAGGGGTACAACATCATATCCCCACAAACAACCATGCACCTATCAAAGAAAGGTACAGGCCTATACCGCCCACTCACTACCAGAAAGCAAAAGAGATGCTTCAGGACATGAAAAATGCAGGAGTCATTAGGGATAGCTGTAGTCCCTGGGCCGCACCACTAGTTCTGGTTAAAAAGAAAGATGGTAGTATGAGGATGTGCGTAGACTATAGGCAAATCAACAAAGTCACACACAAGGATGCATACCCGTTACCACGCATAGAAGAGTCACTAGCTGCACTCAAATCTGCCAACTACTTCTCCACATTAGATCTTACTAGTGGGTACTGGCAGGTTGCCGTCGCAGAGGAGGATCGTGAGAAGACAGCCTTCACTACTCCTATGGGCTTATGCGAATTCAACAGTATGCCATTCGGTTTGTGCAATGCCCCAGGAACATTTCAGAGACTTATGGAGTGTTGTTTGGGCCACAAGAACTTTGAGACTGTCTTGTTATACCTTGATGATGTTATTGTCTACTCTCAGACCTATGAAGATCACCTCCACCACCTGAGTGAAGTGTTCGAGTCACTGTCCAAGTACGGGATGAAACTGAAACCGTCCAAGTGCCACCTGCTGAAACCCAAGGTCCAATACCTAGGACATGTGGTCAGCACCGAAGGCGTAGCACCGGATCCGGATATGGTCACCGTCATCAAGGACTGGCCAGCACCAATCAACCACAAAGAGGTACGTCAATTTCTAGGACTGGTCGGGTACTACCGACGCTTCATCAAAGGCTATACCAAGATAGCCGCACCCATGCAAGATCTCTTAGTAGGTCAATGCAAAAACGGCAACATCAGGGGACCCCCGTTCCACTGGGGACCAGAACAGGACAAATCCTTCCAAACGCTGAAAGATGCTTTAACCGGAGAAGAAATCCTGGCCTACCCTGACTACAAACTACCGTTTTTATTGTACACCGACGCAAGCAATGAAGGTTTAGGAGCAGTCCTATCTCAATGTCAACAGGGCAAGGAGAAGGTGATAGCCTACGCCAGCAGAAAGCTCCGTCCCACCGAAAGGAACCCGGAGAGATACAGCTCCTTCAAGCTGGAGTTCCTGGCCCTGGTCTGGGCGATCACAGAGCGTTTCAAGCATTATCTAGCCTCCGCCCCGTTCACAGCTTTCACAGACAACAACCCTCTAACACATTTAGAGACTGCAAAGCTGGGAGCCCTAGAACAGCGTTGGGTAGCAAGACTCGCTAACTACGACTTCACTGTAAAGTACCGGGCAGGTCACAAGAACGGCAATGCTGATGCCCTGTCCCGAATGCCCCACCTTCCTGAAGAGGGAGAAGACATAGATGACCTGGAAGAGATTGAACTACCTGCTTTCCACCGTTCAGGTACAGCAACATGTCATCAGAGAAACCAGACACGTGTAGAGAGGACTGTGAACCCGTTACCTCACCATGACTGGAAGGAGGCGCAAGCCAACGACCCAGATGTCAGCCTGGTAAGGGATCTGATCACTCAAGAACACGCCAACATGGACTCTGATGCTTCATTAAATGCTAAACGCCTGTGGAAGGAGAAAGGAAGGTTGTTCGTCTACCAAGGTAAACTATGCAGAAGATACCTCAATCCGAGAACCCATGAACTAATCTGGCAGATTGTAGTTCCCAAGACTGAAGTCCAGATGATCCTTGAAGCATACCATGATGATGCAGGACACTTTGGATGGAAGAAGCTGGAGAGACTCTTGAAGGATCGGTTCTACTGGGTCGGTATGCGAGGCTCCATTGACAAATGGTGTAAAAACTGGGACCATGTCACCTTCGAAGGAAAGACCACCTAACTCAGAAAGCTCCGTTGCAGCCAATTGTTACCACCAAACCTCTTGAAATAGTTGCTCTCGACCACGTGAAGCTTACCCCAAGTCGAACCGGGTACACCTACGCTCTCACCATCGTCGATCACTACTCAAGATTCCTGGTAGTCGTTCCAGTTAAGGATTTAACTGCTGAGGTAGCAGCCAAAGCGTTCCAGAGTTACTTCTGTTGCCCCCATGGGTATCCAGACCAAGTCTTAACTGACCAAGGGCCAGCCTTCGAATCAGCTCTGTTCCAAGAATTCTTAGGGCTGTATGGGTGTAAGAAAATCCGCACAACACCTTATCATCCTGTGGTGATGTGGCCCCTGGCCGGGTGCATCACACCGGTTATCAATGCAGGTCTCTGTTCACATGGGCCGGTTTTCCTGATTGTGTGTGCTGTGTGAAACCTGCCCGATGTACAGGGGGTTAACAGCTGAAGGGTTTTCATGCGCTGAGTGAACAGCTGAGTGTGAGTGCTGAAGAGCTGCGAGATTCATGAGCCTAATGAGCGGCAGTGTCTGAACCTGTGTATGAGTGCTTTGCTGGGCTAAACCTGAATGGTGCACAGGGGGTTAATCACATCTCAGGTCTGTGTGTGAGTGAGATGTGCTGATTGACTCACTGGGTTGCAGCTGTGAGAGGCAGCCTGGATAAGAACCTGCCAGGTGTCTGAGTGAGGGGAGGACGATGGGAATCAGAGAAGTCCAGACCACTGCCATGTGAAGACGTGCTGGAAGTGATGGAGCCTGCCAGCTCCATGCTAGTGCACCTGATGTGTGCATGCCAGCCAGTGTCCAGGACCGAGGACGGCTCAAGGGCCAGGTGGTCTTGTGTGTACTGAGTGACAGGGCTCCTGGTACTATTGTGGGCCCTGAGTGTGTAGCATATTGGTGTATGTAAAAATGCCATGAATGCTGTGTCATGCATGAGTCATAATGGTTTATGAAAAAGTGCCATGTGTGATGACTCGTGTGCAATAGGATGGGGAATGATCCCTGTCAGGGTGATAGACGGTGATAGCCGTCTTTAGAACCAGACTGAGGTCTGCAAGGGTCGGTGGGTGACGCCTTGAAGTTCTGGGGAAAACGTATGTGAATGTCCTGTAATGTAATGTCATATGGGAATGTCATATAATGCAATGTAAGGACATGCATATTATATGTGAAAATGGAAATAGTGTTATGGTTTATGGGTTGAAAGCGGTTTATGACAGAAATTAATAAATCCGCTGCTTATGTTACGTTGAAATGTAGTCGCTGCTGTCATTTTCCCCATGCCAAGCGGGATCCCCTGGGGCGCTACCTCACATATGGTGGAGGATGCGGGCACGCCAGCCCGGTGAGGGAAGCCAGCCCGCTGAGTAAGGGCCTGGTAGCCCAGTGGGTGGTACAGCCGAAGGCTGTGGTATGGAGTATGAGCACCTCATATAGACTTGTGTGCTATGGACAATTGTGTGGTGCACTACTATGGACTGGGTTGCTATAGGCGACCGCACGACGCACCCCAGCATCTTGCCGGTGGCCCGGCGAGGTCACGAAGCCGTCGCACTCAAAGCATCTGGAGGCCCTTGGAGTCCCGAAGACAAAGTCGGCGTGCTCAAGGTTCCGGTGGCCTAGGTGTCACGAAGTTGCCAAGTCAGCGCCACATCCGGATTTACTACAGACTCTATGACCTGTGTGTTGAGACTGTGTTCAACCCCTCCCCACGGGCTTGAACAGAGGGGGGAGGTATGTGGTGATGTGGCCCCTGGCCGGGTGCATCACACCGGTTATCAATGCAGGTCTCTGTTCACATGGGCCGGTTTTCCTGATTGTGTGTGCTGTGTGAAACCTGCCCGATGTACAGGGGGTTAACAGCTGAAGGGTTTTCATGCGCTGAGTGAACAGCTGAGTGTGAGTGCTGAAGAGCTGCGAGATTCATGAGCCTAATGAGCGGCAGTGTCTGAACCTGTGTATGAGTGCTTTGCTGGGCTAAACCTGAATGGTGCACAGGGGGTTAATCACATCTCAGGTCTGTGTGTGAGTGAGATGTGCTGATTGACTCACTGGGTTGCAGCTGTGAGAGGCAGCCTGGATAAGAACCTGCCAGGTGTCTGAGTGAGGGGAGGACGATGGGAATCAGAGAAGTCCAGACCACTGCCATGTGAAGACGTGCTGGAAGTGATGGGAGCCTGCCAGCTCCATGCTAGTGCACCTGATGTGTGCATGCCAGCCAGTGTCCAGGACCGAGGACGGCTCAAGGGCCAGGTGGTCTTGTGTGTACTGAGTGACAGGGCTCCTGGTACTATTGTGGGCCCTGAGTGTGTAGCATATTGGTGTATGTAAAAATGCCATGAATGCTGTGTCATGCATGAGTCATAATGGTTTATGAAAAAGTGCCATGTGTGATGACTCGTGTGCAATAGGATGGGAATGATCCCTGTCAGGGTGATAGACGGTGATAGCCGTCTTTAGAACCAGACTGAGGTCTGCAAGGGTCGGTGGGTGACGCCTTGAAGTTCTGGGGAAAACGTATGTGAATGTCCTGTAATGTAATGTCATATGGGAATGTCATATAATGCAATGTAAGGACATGCATATTATATGTGAAAATGGAAATAGTGTTATGGTTTATGTGTTGAAAGCGGTTTATGACAGAAATTAATAAATCCGCTGCTTATGTTACGTTGAAATGTAGTCGCTGCTGTCATTTTCCCCATGCCAAGCGGGATCCCCTGGGGCGCTACCTCACAATCCCCAGACGAACGATTTATGTGAGAAGATGAACCACATAGTCATTGACATGCTCAAGACCTTACTAGTTGAAGAGAGAAATCAATGGCCAGAGAAACTTCCAGATCTCGTGGACATCTACAACCACATACCTGTCAGTTCGACAAACTACACACCTGCTTACTTGATGAGAGCAAGACCAGGTAAACTGCCTATTGATTTGCAGATGGGAACCATCGAACCCACAGAAGATTCTTCTGATGAAGACTGGGTCAGCCAGCGCCAAGAAAAGTACAGGAAAGTACAAGAAAGCGTGGAAAGGAACCTTGAAATCAGTAGAACCAAGCAAGAGAAAGACTTTAACAAGCACGCCTCAGCTGAACCGCTAGCTACAGGTGATTTAGTGCTCAAAAGAAAAGAAAAACCAACAAATTGGATAACAGTTGGGAATCTATACCCTACACCGTTATGCCGTCACACTATGACAACTCAAAAACTTGTGTTATTAGTAAAGACAATGGGAATACTATTGCGACTGTTTCAAGGGATCATTTGAAGAAATGTCCGCCACAGTTAATCCCACAAGCAACCAGTTACGCTACTGTAACTAAGGATGAAGAAACAAAAGAAAACTTAGTCCTTACAGACATTGGATATCTACCAGCTGACTGGCCACAAATAGGTGAAGCATTCCTCATACCAGTTATGCATTTCTACCAACCTGTTGAAGATCAGCCAAAACCAAATCCAATCCAACAAGTCCAACAAGAAGAAGTCCAAGTGTAAGAATTCTCCAAAACCAAGCAAAGTAGGAGGTTTCAAGCCCTTTTATAATAATTATATATATCAGGGTCAGATGTGCTATGTTTTTCAATATGAATTTATTAAAGTAGTATGAGTACATATAAAATTCATTGCATAGCATATACAAAGGATATACATAATTTACATTTTTATTTATTTCATGAGTGATCAATAGTTAAATGTGAAGTTGTGACTATTAAAATTTTTCCAGGTAAAGGAAACACCCCTTCTAATTGGACATGAGGTAGAGAAAAGGAGGTCAGAGAGTATTAGATACAAGTTAATTCCATGTATACTGTGCATGTAAGTTGCAAGTCATATTAAGTATCGGGGGCAGACTGTGTAATAAGTGTACTGCCTCCAAGGAGGAGAGCCCTGTGGAGCAGTGCTGGACCGTGTCCTATACAGAGATCCTACAGTTCCTCCACCCCTGGGGGAGCACAAGTCACAGTTAGCCCCTATGCAATATAATACACAAGCACAGTGTTTACATTGGGGTTATGGATTTCATCCTCCTCCCGCCGCCTCTACACTTACCCATGTCCTAAGGGGAGAAATGAGTGTCCAGGTGCCCCCAGACGCGTTTCGCTTCAGGCTTTCTCAATGGGGTCCGTATCACATCTGCCAGACGCCATCTTTTTATAACAACACTGCGCTCCTACACGTGTGCCCCATTTCCACTCCGCCTCCACCACGCCGACCCGCGGCCAATCCCGAGGCAGGGGAGTCAGTGGCCACCTGATCTCATCCAGCCTATCAGGGATGCCTGCGAAGTCACTGGGGGTGGGAGCGGACGTTGTATCTAGGAATCCTCACCAATGGCTCTGTACCCAGGGCGGAAATGCCTTTTCCACCATTTTGGATACTGGTATCTCATAAGAGCACCAAAATGACCTCATAATGAGGGCGGAAGTCAGCATTCCGCCATATTGGGTATAGGCACCTCACAAAATACCCTCAAATAACAACTTGTTAGAGATACTAGGGGGAGATTAAGACCAAGGGAAAGTGTATATAAGTGGTTTAGTCCTATATTAAACCGGGCTATTTCCCATTAACCTTACATGATGTGTACCTCCATTGCAACATTCCCTCCTGTGGTATATTGAAGGCTATAAATTTATTTTAGACATGCGTCAATCTGCCAGCATCCATTCATCCATAATTTTCATGGATCAAAAGGATTGGCATCTCGCGCATCTCCCTCCACTTCTACACTATATACCTATTTATCGTTACATCAAGAGAGTCCACATCATATAAAACAAAAACCATTCAGTCATTGTTGTAAATATCCATAAATACAATTTCCATCATTATTACAGTCTTTATACTTCTTCCCCTATATTGGTACTATATGTGAAGTGAAATCCATCGGTGAATATTCAGTGTTCACAATCGGATGTCGCATGGCAGTACGGTTGCGTCATATACTCATATCTAAGAGGTAAAGGAAAGTGAAAAAAGTGAATTAAAAAGAAATTTTTAAAACCACTTGTTAAAAATGATCAAGTCAGCAGTTTACAGCAAACAAGTCCTTTATCGGAAGGGTACAAAACTCAATTTTTCGTTTAATCCCTTTGGGCTCATCGTGTCTAATTTTACAATCCATTTACATTCTAATTGTGCTAGCCTCTTATTGTAATCCCCACTGCGAGATCCCAAATTTAAAGTATCAATACCCCTGACTTTAAATCCTATTGGATCGCAATTGTGTTTTTTCTTAAAATGTCGGGGTATGGTCTTCAACAAGGGGTTATCCAATTCCAATTTCGCTGCAGCTCTAATGTCGCGAACATGTTCGCCAACTCTGATGCGTAGTTCCCGTGTGGTTAGTCCAATATAGACCAAACCACATGGGCACGTAGCGTAATAAATGACATTGGTTGTGGAACAACTTATATATTTCAAGATCTTATATTCATTTTCACCCTTGGTATCCATAAATGTTGTGGATCGGACCATACTCCGACACCCCTTGCAATCACCGCAAGGATAAAAGCCTATTCTAGGTTTGTGCCTCCTATGGTGGGTTGATTTTTCTGCACATAGTGGCTATGCACAATTGTGTCTCTTATATTACGACCCCTCCTTGAAGTCATGGCAGGTTGGGCTGTGAGAACTTGTTTGAAGGAATCTTCCCTCCTTAGTATGTCCCAGTGTTGTTTAAGAATTCGTCTCATACTACCCCACTGATCGTTAAATGTAGAAATAAACCTGATGATTTTTTGATCAGTCTCTCTCGATTTTGGTTTCGGGATAAGGAGATTCTCCCTAGGAGTTCTTAACGCTCTTTGATAGCCGTTTTTTATACTCCTTTTAGTATACCCTCTCGCCAAAAATCTCTCCCTCAAGTCACACGCCTGCTCCTGAAAATAGCTCTCTGTGGAGCAGACCCTTCTGGCCCTTAGAAATTGGCCAGTGGGAATCACTGTTATTGTGGATGGCATGTGGCTAGAGGTCGCGTGGAGTAGAGAATTTACGGATGTTTTTTTCCGGAACATGTTAGTCTGTAACGAGCAGTCTGGATGAACCACCAGCTTGATGTCAAGGAACTCAGCTTCCGAGGTGTGCTCCTTAAAAGTTAGTTTTATGTTATACTTATTGGTGTTCAACATCTCTTTAAACACCCTCAGTTCCTCACTTGTTCCAGTCCAAAGGACCAAAACATCGTCAATAAATCTTAACCAGCACTGCACATGGGACGCAGCCCACGCCCCATCCCCGAAAACCTCCCTCTCTCAATATCCGAGAAAGAGGTTTGCGTAGGACGGAGCGCAGGCCGCGCCCATCACAGTGCCTCTAGATTGCAGGTAGTAGCGGTCCTTGAACAGAAAGTAGTTATGAGTGAGTATATATTCCAGCAACTTCAAAATCAATCTCACCAGTGGCTCATCCAGACTGCAAGAATTGCAGCCTGTTATTATGAAACCTGAGATTCCTGTAATCGGGCAACCTGCTAGTCCCACAGTAAGAGAAGCCATTCCTACTCAACTACCTACAGAGGTTAGTCCAGTTGATAGACTCCGCACTTACTATGGTCTACCAAAAAGCAGACATAGAGAATTACCAACCACTTCGTACACTACACCAACAGCTTTGGAAACACCCACACTACGCAGATCCACACGTAGTACATTAGGTCAACCCCCACACAAACTTGGAGAATGGGTTTAAAATGTAGTGGAAAATGTAACCTGTAAGTGTTGTAAATAGTAACCAGTTTTCAAAACCTGTAAGAAGTAGTGTACAGAAGGGTGGAGGAACTGGGCTCTGTCCCAAGTATACTAAGTTGGGGACAGAAAGCGCCTGGTAAGGTATAGAAAGGTTTAGTACCGGCCTCCCAAGCAGAGACACCTGTAGGGAATGTATAAAGTTACCATGGACTTTACCTTTTTCCCTTTTCATAAACATTCCCTTTTCATAAACTTTGGACAATTGTCACAGGACTTGTGTGACCACTAACTTTACCTTTTCCAGCCTGCTGCAGATGGACTAGTGCCGTACGGACTGCTTTTCACCTTTTTCATATTTTTCACTCCCTTTCCAGTGATTTTTGTGTTTTTCTTTAAGACTCTGTACGTAACTGGTTATAAAATGCTTAGTGTTAAGTTGTAAAAAGAACTTTTTGCTCAGCCGGGAGAACTGAGGTTAACTAAGGGGGAATGTGGCACCCTGGCACCTGTTGGGCACCACAGAAATCCTTAGGGCACAAATGGAGTAAGTAACAGCAAAGCAAAACCACAAAACACCAAACAACACTTAGAACACCTGGTTTCACCCCGAGCCTCTAGGGGGAGCTCCACAGGTGACTTTGAGCCAGTTCCCCCTATAAATAGAGTCTTGGAGGGAGAAACTTCAGAGTGTGTGCAGTCGCTATAAGAGCTGCCAGCCTGTGTGAAACCTCCACCCTATGAGGAACACACTAGGCCCAACCAGCCTGTTAGCAAGTGGAGATCCCTGCAATTGGGATAAGAGGAAGAAGGAGAACACCTCTCAGGAACACAGAGTTAATCTGACTCTTTCCTTAATCACCGGTTACTGGAACCGAAGCTGTGAGAGCTACCCAGCCACCACAGAGAACCAGCACCATCAACAGGAGGTTTAGCCACCTGTTCCACCTGATGCACCCATCTACGAGAGCCCAGGGAAGAGTACTGATCCTGCTCAGACCCTTTTACAGTGCCCTCAGTGCTGATAACCAGGTGAAGCAAGTTCCATTGAATACGCTGCCCGGTCCGACTGGATTCCACATCCACCCGACCTTATCACCAGAACTAGAGAAAGGAAGCCTAACACTGCTTGCTGTGAACCTCCAGAAGTGCCAACTTCACTATCCCGGTCCGAGTGCACCTGACTACCATCCAGTAAAGGTACCTAAAAGAGACTTTGTGTGGTTGTACGTTACTCCTGGTTTCGGCGCGCAGCACCCCGCAGCTGCCTCACAACATCTTGCGCAGCTCCTGGCTCCGGGGACTCCTGCTCGTCCTGTGGGGAGCGTTCCATCTCGCTGTATAACATCCCCCGGAGGCCCGAACAGCGCTGGTAAAGTTACCAGAACACCCGCAGGTGGCGTCACGAAGACAAATCACCCCTACTGTTCCGCCATTCCCCTATTGATCTGGACCACCGGGCCTACACCACCGCAGGCGCGGTTCCTTGACTGGAGGAGAAACAACGCCCGCTACGTGTACCCCCGGCTACGGTGAGTCAGAAGCCCATACCTTGTAGGCTCAGTAATATACTTCTGTTAGGTACCCATACATTCTAGGCTCAGTACTTTACTCCTGGTAGAAGCCCATGCCTTGCAGGCTCAGTAGTATACTCCTGGTAGGAACTCATACATTTTGCTGGGCTCAGTAATATATTCCATTTAGGAGCCAATACATTCTAGGCTCAGTATTGTACTCATGGCAGAAGCTCATACATTCTAGGATCAGTAACATACTCGTGGTAGGAGACCATACATTCTGCTGGGTTTTGTATATACTCCTGGTAGGAATGCATACATTTTGCTGGGATTAGCAATATATTCCTGGTAGGTGGCCATATATTCTGCTGGGCTCAGTAATATATCCCCAATAGGAGCCAATACATTCTAGGCTCAGTAATACACTTCTGACAGGAGCCCATATATTCTAGGCTGAGTAATATACTTCTAGAAGGAGCCCATACATTCTGCTGGGTTCACTAATATACTCCTGGTAAGGGCCAATACATTTTAGGCTCAGTAATAGACTCCTGGTAGGAGACCATACATTGTGGCTCAATTTACTCCTAGTAGGAGCCCATACATTCTAGGCTCACTAATATACTCCTGACAGGAGCCCATATAGTCTAAGCTCAATAATATATTCCTGGTAGGAGCCCATACATTGTAGGCCCAGTACTATACTCCTAGTGGGGGCATATACATTGTGCTGGGTTCAGTATAATACTCCAAGTAGGAACCCATACATTTTGTTGGTTTTAGCAATATATTCCTGGTAGGTGGCAATACATTCTCGGCTCAGTAATTTATTCCTGGTAGGAGACCATACATTCTAGGCTCAGTATTGTACTCCTAGCCGAATCCCAAACATTCTAGGATCATTAATATACTCTTAGTAGGAGACCATGCATTTTGTTGGGTTCAGTATAATACTCCTGGTAGGAAGCCATATATTTTGCTGGGCTTAGCCCATACATTCTAGGATCTGTAAAATACTCGTGGTAGGAGACCATACATTCTGCTCGATTTAGTATAATACATTTGGTAGGAACCCATACATTCTGCTGGGCTCAATAATATATTCCTTTTAGGAGCCAATACATTCTAGGCTCAGTATTGTACTCATGGCAGAAGCTCATACATTCTAGGATCAGTAACATACTCGTGGTAGGAGACCATACATTCTGCTGGGTTTTGTATATACTCCTGGTAGGAATGCATACATTTTGCTGGGATTAGCAATATATTCCTGGTAGGTGGCCATATATTCTGCTGGGCTCAGTAATATATCCCCTATAGGAGCCAATACATTCTAGGCTCAGTAATACACTCCTGACAGGAGCCCATATATTCTAGGCTGAGTAATATACTCCTAGAAGGAGCCCATACATTCTGCTGGGTTCACTAATATACTCCTGGTAAGGGCCAAAACATTTTAGGCTCAGTAATAGACTCCTGGTAGGAGACCATACATTGTGGCACAATTTACTGCTAGTAGGAGCCCAAACATTCTAGGATCAGTAATATACTCTTAGTGGGAGCCCATACATTCTGTTGAGTTCAGTATAATACTCCTGGTGGGAAGTCATATATTTTGCTGGGCTTAGTAATATATTCCTAGTAGTTGCCCATACATTCTGCTGGCATCAGTAATATATTCCTTATAGGAGCCCATACATTCTAGGCTTAGTAATATATTCCTGAAAAGAGCCCATATTTTGAGGGTTCAGTTATATTCTCCTGGTAGAAGCCCATACCTTGTAGGCTCAGTAATATACTTCTGTTAGGTACCCATACATTCTAGGCTCAGTACTGTGCTCGTGGTAGAAGCCCTTGCCTTGCAGGCTCAGTAGTATACTCCTTGTAGGAACTCATACATTTTGCTGGGCTCAGTAATATATTCCTTTTAGTAGCCAATATATTCTAGGCTCATTAACATATTAATGGTGGGATCCCTTAATTTCTAGGCTCAGTATTGTACTCATGGCAGAAGCCCATATATTCTAGGATCAGTAAATCACTCGTGGTAGGAGACCATACATTCTACTGGGTTCAGTAAAATACTCCTGGAGGAACCCATACATTCTGCTGGGCTCAATAACATTTTCCTTGCAGGAGCCCATAACTTGCAGGCTCAGTATTATACTCTTGGTAGGTGCCCATATATTCTTGGCTCAGTATTGTACTCCTGGCAGAAGCCCATACATTCTAGGATCAGTAATATACTCCTGATAGGAGACCATACATTCTGCTGGGGTTTGTATATACTCCTGGTAGGAATACATACATTTTGCTGGGATTAGCAATATATTCTTGGTAGGTGGCCATATATTCTGCTGGGCTAAGTAATACATCACTTTTAGGAGCCAATTCATTCTAGGCTCATTAATACACTGCTGACAGAAGCCCATATATTCTAGGCTCAGTAATACACTCCTAGTAGGAGCACATACATTCTGCTAGGCTCACTAATATACTCCTGGTAAGGGCCAATACATTGTAGGCTCAGAAATATACTCCTGGTAGGAGCCCATACATTGTGGCTCAATTTACTGCTAGTAGGAGGCCATACATTCTAGGCTCACTAATATACTCCTGACAGGAGCCCATATATTCTAGGCTCAGTAATATATTCCTGGTAGGAGCCCATACATTCTTTGCTCAGTATTGTACTCCTGGCCGAATCCCAAACATTCTAGGAATATACTCTTAGTAGGAGACCATACCTTCTGTTGGGTTCAGTATAATACTCCTGGTGGGAAGCCATATATTTTGCTGGGCTTAGCTATACATTCCTAGTAGTTGTTAATACATTCTGCTGGCATCAGTAATATATTCCTTATAGGAGCCCATACGTTCCAGGCTGAGTAATATATTCCTGAAAAGAGCCCATATTTTGAGGGTTCAGTTATATATTCCTGGTAGAAGCCCATACCTTGTAGGCTCAGTAATATACTTCTGTTAGGCACCCATACATTCTAGGCTCAGTACTTTACTCCTGGTAGAAGCCCATGCCTTGCAGGCTCAGTAGTATACTCCTGGTAGGAACTCATACATTTTGCTGGGCTCAGTAATATATTCCTTTTAGGAGCCAATAAATTCTAGGCTCAGTATTGTACTCATGGCAGAAGCCCATATATTCTAGGATCAGTAAATCACTCGTGGTAGGAGACCATACATTCTACTAGGTTCAGTATAATACTCCTAGTAGGAACCCATACATTCTGCTGGGCTCAATAATATTTTCCTTGCAGGAGCCCATACCTTGCAGGCTCTCAGTATTATACTCTTGGTAGGTGCCCATATATTCTTTGCTCAGTATTGTACTCCTGGCAGAAGCCCATACATTCTAGGATCAGTAATATACTCCTGATAGGAGACCATACATTCTGCTGGGGTTTGTATATACTCCTGGTAGGAATACATACTGTGGGGCAGCGCCTGGATCGCAAGTCAGGAAACACGTGGAGCCCGGTAGTGGTTCAAACAGGACCCGGTGTTTATTGCTGATACACACAGCGGTGGCACAGTCTGCCGGAATCCGGGTCGCAGCCGGGTACACAAGACACAGTTCATATAACGTACCTGGGTCCTTCAGGCCAAAGGCCTCCGTTATGGGTCACCCCGAGTTCCTCCAGCCCTCCTGGGCTAGGCCGTGTTAGTCTACCACACGGCCTCCTGGAACTCTAGACCTCTCCTTTCTGTATATCTGCTGCTGCTGCAGCCAAGGCACAAATCTGTGTATAGGGAAACCCCGCCCTGCCTCCTGACCAGGCTTTTCACTCTGTGTCTACTTCCGGGACCTTGCAAGACCCGGAGCGGAGGGAGCGGACCGTCCCTTTCTCTCACACCCTATACCGGGGTCAATACGTGACAGTGCGCATTCTGGGGGAGACATAGCGCCCCTCGCATATGATCCCCCGCACTGTCTCACACACCCCCCCCCCTCGGTTCAAACTTGTGGGGTTGAACCCCAGCCATCAAACAGGGTGCCCGGGACAGGGCATCCGCATTACCCTGCAACTTGCCAGCCCGATACTCCACCGTAAAATTGAAGTTTTGGAGGGACAGGAACCACCGGGTGACCCGAGCGTTCCGTTCTTTGGCATTTCGCATCCAGACCAGGGGAGCGTGATCCGTAATCAACCGGAACTGTCGCCCAAGCAAATAATAACGTAGGGACTCCAAGGCCCATTTAACAGCCAAGCACTCCTTCTCCACTACGCTATAATTCTTTTCTGCCGGTGACAATTTCCGGCTTAAGTAAGTGACCGGATGTTCTTCTCCGTCCACTTCCTGCGACAGCACAGCCCCCAGCCCCACCTCCGAGGCGTCTGTTTGTACAACGAAGGCGTGTTTGAAGTCAGGACTGATGAGGACGGGCTGTCCGCACAAGGCCAACTTCATGGACTGAAAGGCTGCCTCTGCTTGGGGATTCCAACGCACCAACGCAGTTTTCTTCCCTTTCAACAGGTCGGACAGGGCCGCCGTTCGCCCAGCAAAGTTGGGTATGAAGCGTCGGTAGTACCCAACTATGCCGAGGAACGCCCTCACCTGTTTGGTAGACACCGGTTGGGGCCAATTTTGAATGGCCTCGATTTTGTTTATTTGGGGTTTGATAACCCCTCGCCCAATCACATCCCCCAGGTACCGAGCCTCCTCGAGCCCCATGGCACATTTTTTTGGATTGGCCGTCAGGCCCGCTGTCCTGAGAGAATCCACCACTGCCTGAACCTGGGATAAGTGGGTATGCCAATCTGGACTAAAGATGATAATGTCATCTAGGTAGGCGGACGCGTACTCCCGATGAGGTTCCAACACAATGTCCATGAGCCGCTGGAATGTGGCCGGGGCTCCATGCAACCCAAACGGCAACACGACGTAGTGATAGAGACCTTCCGGAGTAACAAAGGCGGTTTTTTCCTTGGCCGCCTTTGTTAGCGGCACCTGCCAGTAACCTTTTGTCAGATCGAGCGTTGTGAAGTACTGGGCTTGCCCCAGTCTTTCAATCAGCTCGTCCACCCGGGCATGGGATATAAATCAAACTTGCACACCTCGTTCAGCTTCCGGAAATCGTTGCAGAAACGCAACGATCCGTCCGGCTTTGGAATGAGCACGATGGGACTAGCCCATTCGCTCCGGGATTCTTCTATCACCCCTAACTTAAGCATGTGTTTAACTTCGGCCGCGATGGCTTGTCGTCTGGCCTCGGGTACCCGGTACGGTTTCACTCGCACTTTTACCCGGGCTCAGTGACAATGTCATGCTGAATGACCGAAGTGCGCCCGGGCAGGTCAGAGAACACATCGGGATTCTGCTGTACCAACTTTCGAGCCTCCCGTCGTTGGGCCTTAGTGAGGGTGTCGCTTATTCGTACCCCTTCGGCATCCCTTGGAGCCGAAGGGGAAGGGTCCCCGGGTGCATCGGATGCCTCCGTGATCAGGCACTCCCGGTCTTTCCACGCTTTAAGCAAATTTACGTGGTATAGCTGCACGGGTTTCCTTTTCCCGGGCTGGTATACCTTGTAATTGACCTCCCCTACTTTTTCCCGGATTTCATAGGGCCCTTGCCATTTGGCCAATAATTTGCTTTCTGTGGTGGGCACTAAGACCAATACCCGGTCCCCCACCTCAAAGGTCCTAACGGTGGCCCGTGTATTATACCTGCGGCTTTGAGCACCTTGGGCATCCATGAGGTGCTCTTTTACAATCGGCCAGACCGCTGTGATCCGGTCCTGCATTTTCGCCACGTGGTCGATCACGCTCCTATAGGGAGTGGGTTCCTGTTCCCACGTCTCTTTGGCAACATCCAATAGCCCTCTAGGATGCCGGCCGTACAACAGTTCAAAGGGGGAAAACCCCGTAGACGACTGTGGTACCTCCCGGATGGCGAACATTAGATAGGGCAATAACATGTCCCAATCCTTTCCGTCCTTTGCTACCACTTTTTTTAGCATGGACTTCAGGGTTTTGTTAAACCGCTCAACTAACCCGTCTGTCTGGGGATGATACACCGAGGTGCGCAGCTGTTTTATGTTGAGCAATTTACACAGTTCCCGGGTCACTTTGGACATAAAAGGAGTCCCCTGATCTGTGAGGATTTCCTTAGGTAGTCCTAGGCGACAGAACATGGCAAACAGCTCCCGGGCAATCAGTTTCGCCGTGGGGTGCCTTAACGGGATCGCCTCCGGGTACCGGGTGGCGTAGTCGACAACCACGAGTATGTGTTGGTGGCCTCGGGCTGATTTCACTATAGGCCCCACCAAATCCATTGCGATCCGTTCAAAAGGTTCCTCTATAACTGGTAGAGGTACCAATGGACTACGGAAGGTGGCAATGGGTGTGGTCAGCTGACATTCCGGGCAGGAGTCACAGTACCTCTGGACATCCGCATACACGCCCGGCCAGAAGAACCTCCGCAAGATGCGTTCTTGCGTTTTTTTAGCCCCAAGGTGGCCCCCTAGCAGGTGGGAGTGGGCCATCTCTAGGACCGCCCGGCGGTGTGGCTGCGGTACTACCAGTTGGTCCACGACCTCATCCCGGATTTTGTCCACCCTATAGAGTAACTCTTGGTTAAGCACCATGCGTGGAAATACGTTCTCTGCCCCCGGATGCTGAGCTACCCCGTTTATTTCGGTTACCCTTTCTCGGGCCAGGGTCAGTGTGGGATCCTGTAGCTGGGCTGTCCCAAACGCTCCCCGGGATACTTCCAACTCTGGAAGCGGTGGGGTCTCCTCGACCTCCCCTGCCAATACGTCTAGCGGGAACCTATCGGGGTGACACTCTAGCCCTACGTTGGCGACCCCTATGGCAGGTGTCCCGGTCTCAGGGTCGTCGGGCTCAGCACCCGGATTCCCTGGCCTCAGAGAAGGGTTACTCCTCCTTCCCCATAAGGACCAAAACAACGGTAAGTCTCTTCCTAGCACCGTCCCGTAGGGTAGAGATTTTACCACTCCGACCACGTGAGTCACCTCTCCACAGGGAGTGGATAGAGTCACTTCCGTGGTCGGATACTCGCGTAGGTCCCCGTGAATACACCGGACCCCTACCACTCCCCCAGTGAGTTGCAACCCGGGGATTAAGGACGCACGAACCAGCGTCACCAAACTGCCAGAGTCCAAGAGAGCTTCTGCTCTGTGTCCATTAACGAGCACCGGGCACAGATGTGGTGCCGTTAGGGGAACCACTACTTCTGCGGTGAACACGGGGCTGGCATACATCGAGAGCCGGTGTGTGAACCCGCAGTCCATGGGTTCCACTGTTAGTGGGCAGTAGGCAGCCACATGTCCCGGTCCTTTGCACCGCCAGCACCACGTAGCGGTGGCAGCGCCGGGTCGGAAGCTCCTTCTCGGGGAGCCTGGTTTCCTGCCAGCCCCATTCTGGGGTGTCCTCTCAGCGGGTACGTTTTTAGGAGAGTCCCCTGTAGATGAACGAATACCTCTACCCGGCACCGGAGGCCGGCGTAACTGCCGCAGTGGGGCAGAGTCCCGTATGAACTCCTGGGTGGCTGTATATCGCTCTATCAAGCTAACCACCTGGTCCAAGGTACCCGGGTCCCCTTGCCCCACCCAACGCTGTATCGCAACCGGCAGAGTCCGAACCAGCCGGTCGACCACCACCCTTTCCACCATCTGTCCCGGAGTTAAGCTCTCAGGCTGGAGCCACCGTTTCACCAACTGCAATAAGTCATACGCCTGGGAGCGAGCCGGCTTGGACTCCACATAGGACCAGGAAAACACCCGTTGGGCTCTGACATAAGTATTGACCCCAAGTCTAGCAAGGATCTCACCTTTGAGTCTGGCGTAGTCCTGTGCATCCTCCCAACTGAGGTCCGTGTAGGCCTTTTGGGCGTCGCCCATCAGGAATGGCGCAACCACTTCAGCCCACTGAGCGGGAGGGAGGCCTTCTCGCTCTGCGGTGCGCTCGTAGATGGTGAGGAAGGCTTCTAAGTCATCCTCTGGACTCAGCTTCCGCAGTGCCGACTGGACCCGGTCCCGGGCCTCACGCCGCTCCGGGGGAGGCGCTGTTGGCGGGTCTCGTAAGGCCGCAATTTGCTGCAGGAGCAGTTCATTTGTTTTCTGCTGTTGTAGAAACTGCTCCTGTTGTCGCAACTGCTGCTGCTCCTGCTGTCGGAGCTGCTGCTCCTCGTGTCGCTGCTGCTGTTCTTGTTGCCGCTGCTGGGTAAGTACCAGCTGCCTTAGGATTTCCTCCATATCAGCGGCAGGCCTGAACTGTAGCGTGGCCGGCTTAAGTATGGACATGCAGTGCCGGGCACCCCGCAAGAGACTGGCGGCTATACTGACTGCTGCTCCTCTCACTTAGCTGCCGCTCATTAGCCTCATGAAACAGTCACTTTCACCGGGCCGGCAGTTGCCCGCATTCTCCACCATATGTGGGGCAGCGCCTGGATCGCAAGTCAGGAAACACGTGGAGCCCGGTAGTGGTTCAAACAGGACCCGGTGTTTATTGCTGATACACACAGCGGTGGCACAGTCTGCCGGAATCCGGGTCCAGCCGGGTACACAAGACACAGTTCATATAACGTACCCGGGTCCTTCAGCCAAAGGCCTCCGTTATGGGTCACCCCGAGTTCCTCCAGCCCTCCTGGGCTAGGCCGTGTTAGTCTAGCACACGGCCTCCTGGAACTCTAGACCTCTCCTTTCTGTATATCTGCTGCTGCTGCAGCCAAGGCACAAATTTGTGTATAGGGAAACCCCGCCCTGCCTCCTGACCAGGCTTTTCACTCTGTGTCTACTTCCGGGACCTTGCAAGACCCGGAGCGGAGGGAGCGGACCGTCCCTTTCTCTCACACCCTATACCGGGGTCAATACGTGACAGTGCGGGGATCATATGCGAGGGGCGCTATGTCCCCCCAGATGCGCACTGTCTCACAATACATTTTGCTGGGATTAGCAATATATTCTTGGTAGGTGTCCATATATTTTGCTGGGCTAAGTAATACATTACTTTTAGGAGCCAATACATTCTAGGCTCATTAATACACTCCTGACAGAAGCGCATATATTCTAGGCTCAGTAATACACTCCTAGTAGGAGCACATACATTCTGCTGGGTTCACTAATATACTCCTGGTAATGGCCAATACATTGTAGGCTCAGAAATATACTCCTGGTAGGAGCCCATACATTGTGGCTCAATTTACTGCTAGTAGGAGCCCATACATTCTAGGCTCACTAATATACTCCTGACAGGAGCCCATATATTCTAAGCTCAGTAATATATTCCTGGTAGGAGCCCATACATTGTAGGCCCAGTAGTATACGCATAGTGGGGGCATATACATTGTGCTGGGTTCAGTATAATACTCCAAGTAGGAACCCATACATTTTGTTGGTTTTAGCAATATATTCCTGGTAGGTGGCAATACATTCTCGGCTCAGTAATTTATTCCTGGTAGGAGACCATACATTCTAGGCTCAGTATTGTACTCCTGGCCATATCCCAAACATTCTAGGATCAGTAATATACTCTTAGTAGGAGACCATGCATTCTGTTGGGTTCAGTATAATACTCCTGGTAGGAAGCCATATATTTTGCTGGGCTTAGCAATATATTCCTGGTAGGTGCCCATACATTCTAGGCTCAGTAATATATTCCTGAAAAGAGCCCATATTTTGAGGGTTCAGTTATATACTCCTGGTAGAAGCCCATACCTTGTAGGTTCAGTAATATACTTCTGATAGGTACCCATACATTTTGGGCTCAGTACTGTACTCCTGGTAGAAGCCCATGCCTTGCAGGCTCAGTAGTATACTCCTGGTAGGAACTCATACATTTTGCTGGGCTCAGTAATATATTCCTTTTAGGAGCCAATACATTCTAGGCTCATGAATATATTATTGGTGGGATCCCATAAATTCTAGGCTCAGTATTGTACTCATGGCAGAAGCCCATACATTCTAGGATCTGTAAAATACTCGTGGTAGGAGACCATACATTCTGCTCGATTTAGTATAATACATTTGGTAGGAACCCATACATTCTGCTGGGCTCAATAATATATTCCTTATAGGAGCCCATACTTTGCAGGCTCAGGATTATACTCCTGGTAGGTGTCCATATATTCTTGGCTCAGTATTGTACTCCTGGCCGAATCCCAAACATTCTAGGAATATACTCTTAGTAGGAGACCATACCTTCTGTTGGGTTCAGTATAATACTCCTGGTGGGAAGCCATATATTTTGCTGGGCTTAGCAATACATTCCTAGTAGTTGTAAATACATTCTGCTGGCATCAGTAATATATTCCTTATAGGAGCCCATACGTTCCAGGCTGAGTAATATATTCTTCAATTATATATTCCTGGTAGAAGCCCATACCTTGTAGGCTCAGTAATATACTTCTGTTAGGTACCCATACATTCTAGGCTCAGTACTTCCCATGCCTTGCAGGCTCAGTAGTATACTCCTGGTAGGAACTCATACATTTTGCTGGGCTCAGTAATATATTCCTTTTAGGAGCCAATACATTCTAGGCTCAGTATTGTACTCATGGCAGAAGCTCATACATTCTAGGATCAGTAACATACTCGTGGTAGGAGACCATACATTCTGCTGGGTTTTGTATATACTCCTGGTAGGAATGCATACATTTTGCAGGGATTAGCAATATATTCCTGGTAGGTGGCCATATATTCTGCTGGGCTCAGTAATATATCCCCTATAGGAGCCAATACATTCTAGGCTCAGTAATACACTCCTGACAGGAGCCCATATATTCTAGGCTGAGTAATATACTCCTAGAAGGAGCCCATACATTCTGCTGGGTTCACTAATATACTCCTGGTAAGGGCCAATACATTTTAGGCTCAGTAATAGACTCCTGGTAGGAGACCATACATTGTGGCACAATTTACTGCTAGTAGGAGCCCATACATTCTAGGATCAGTAATATACTCTTAGTGGGAGCCCATACATTCTGTTGAGTTCAGTATAATACTCCTGGTGGGAAGTCATATATTTTGCTGGGCTTAGCAATATATTCCTAGTAGTTGCCCATACATTCTGCTGGCATCAGTAATATATTCCTTATAGGAGCCCATACATTCTAGGCTCAGTAATATATTCCTGAAAAAAGCCCATATTTTGAGGGTTCAGTTATATTCTCCTGGTAGAAGCCCATACCTTGTAGGCTCAGTAATATACTTCTGTTAGGTACCCATACATTCTAGGCTCAGTACTGTGCTCATGGTAGTGTGGCACCCTGGCACCTGTTGGGCACCACAGAAATCCTTAGGGCACAAATGGAGTAAGTAACAGCAAAGCAAAACCCACAAACACAACAACACTTGGTACACCTGGTTTCACCCCGAGCCTGTAGGGGGAGCTCCACTGGTGACTTTGAGCCAGTTCCCCCTATAAATAGAGTCTTGGAGGGAGAAACTTCAGAGTGTGCAGACGCTACAAGAGCTACCAGCCTATGTGAAACCTCCACCCTATGAGGAACACACTAGGCCCAACCAGCCTGTTAGCAAGTGGAGATCCCTGCAATTGGGGTTAGAGGAAGAAGGAGAACACCTCTCAGGAACACAGAGTTAATCTGACTCTTTCCTTAATCACCGGTTACTGGAACCGAAGCTGTGAGAGCTACCAAGCCACCACAGAGAACCAGCACCATCAACAGGAGGTTTAGCCACCTGTTCCACCTGATGCACCCATCCACGAGAGCCCAGGGAAGAGTACTGATCCTGCTCAGACCCTTTTACAGTGCCCTCAGTGCTGTTAACCAGGTGAAGCAAGTTCCATTGAACACACTGCCCGGTCCGGGTGGATTCCACATCCACCCGACCTTAGCACCAGAACTAGAGAAAGGAAGCCTAACACTGCTTGCTGTGAACCTCCAGAAGTGCCAACTTCACTATCCCGGTCCGAGTGTACCTGATTACCACCCAGTAAAGGTACCTAAAAGAGACTTTGTGTTGTTGTACGTTACTCCTGGATTCAGCGCGCAGCACCCCGCAGCTGCCTCACAACATCTTGTGCAGCTCCCGGCTCCGGGGACTCCCGCTCGTCCTGTGGGGAGCGTTCCATCTCGCTGTATAACATCCCCCGGAGACCCGAACAGCGCTGGTAAAGTTACAAGAACACCTGCAGGTGGCGTCACGAAGACAAATCACCCCTACTGTTCCGCCATTCCCGTATTGATCTGGACTACCGGGCCTACACCACCGCAGGCGCGGTTCCGTGACTAGAGGAGAAGCAACGCCTGCTACGTGTACCCCCGGCTACGGTGAGTCACAATTTGGCGTCACGAACAGGATACGAGCAGGCCCGTTATCACGGGTATTGTGTGCTATTTATTGACTGTAAATATCGAACTGTACATTTGGTCCGCCATTGCTGCGCGAAAAGGCGGGAAAAGAAGGGGCGTGACTGTGCAGAGGGCGCGAAGATTGGCCCCGCCCCCACGCTCTGACGACTTTCCCTGTACGCAGCAGGAACCGGAAACTCCCGTGGTGCCTCACTCCTCACCGCGAGGCCAACACTTCCGTTTGAAACCGAGGGAAAGGCTACGCTTAACTAAGGGGGAGCAACCATGAGTAACCCAGCTCCCGATCACGCGGTGCCACCGCTAAACCAAGCGGCACCTCAAAACCTACCTCTTGATGGACAGCAACAAGTCGGCGGTATGCCACCGCAACCCGCTCCGATTATGCCGATGTCTCTACCCTACGTTCCTAGTGCGACCTGGTTACCCAAGTACAGCGGTGTACCCAGCACCTTGGAGAACTTCCAGAGGAAGGTATGCCAGGCGCTGGACATGTACCCGATGACCGATAAGCAAAGAGCTTCAGTTGTTATGGGACAGTTAACCGGTGCAGCTGAACTGCAGAGCCGCAGCTGGCCTGTAGAAACTCAGGAATCTGTGGAGCAGATATTCGCTAGATTAACCCGGGTCTTTGAGCGCCATACCGAAGCTGAATTAAGACTGTCATTCTATCGTTGTAACCAAGGGGCACAAGAAAGCGTCCTTGATTATTCACTGCGCTTGCAAGAAGCATACAGACTGTTAAAACAAGTTGATCCTGATGGTGTCCGAGATGAGAACAAAGCGTTAATTGGACAATTTATTGTGGGCCTTAAACTGTCTGAGGATAGAAAGCAAGCAAGCTGGTGGTCCATATGTTAAGCTAGAATCCCCAAATCCCGAGATGAACCTAGAAGCCACTAATGGTATACCGGTTACCATAGAGGGACAGTGGGAAGCTACAGTAAAGGTGGGGAGGGTGCAGTTTAAAAACCAGGGTATCTTGGTCCAGGATAAGCCTAACCACAAGGATCCATATGTCATATTGGGTACCAATGTCATGATCAAATGCCTCGATGAAGTGTTGTTTTTACTCCAACAGAGTGCTGAAGCCAGTAAACCCAGAGAAAAGAGGGCTATCCAAAAGCAGATCAGAGCTCTGGTGTATCAACAACAGGTAACATTGTCAAATGCTGAAATTGGCAGAGTAAGGGTCACAGATCCCATTCCAATTGTGGTACCACCCAGAAGTGAAATGATGATCTGGTGTCGAGCAGCCATAGGCCTCAGAGGGCAGGACTACCAAGCTATAGTAGAACCTGTAATGTCCGATAGTAGTCCTACGCTCTTGATAGCCAGAGGGTTAGTCGACGTAAGAAAGGGGAGAGTCCCCGTACGCATATTAAATTATGGTGATGACGAAGTCAGACTGCCAAGATATGCAACTGTCGCAAAATTGTACCAAATAAAAGATGATGCTGTGATTGATGTAAAATCCTCAAACCAAACAGTCACTGACGAATCCCCTCACTCCAAAGATCAGTTAGAGAAATGGTGTCAAGAGCTCAGTGTAGGAACTGACAATACACCCTCTCACCAGAAAAATGGAGTATACCGGGTAGTTCGGGAGTATGAGCAAGTGTTCAGCAAACACCCACTTGACTTTGGGAGGATTAAAGGGGTACAACATCATATCCCAACAAACAACCATGCACCTATCAAAGAAAGGTACATGCCTATACTACCCACTCACTACCAGAAAGCAAAAGAGATGCTTCAGGACATGAAAAATGCAGGAGTCATTAGGGATAGCTGTAGTCCCTGGGCCGCACCACTAGTCCTGGTTAAAAAGAAAGATGGTAGTATGAGGATGTGCGTAGACTATAGGCAAATCAACAAAGTCACACACAAGGATGCATACCCGTTACCATGCATAGAAGAGTCACTAGCTGCACTCAAATCTGCCAACTACTTCTCCACATTAGATCTTACTAGTGGGTACTGGCAGGTTGCCGTTGCAGAGGAGGATCGTGAGAAGACAGCCTTCACTACTCCTATGGGCTTATGCGAATTCAACAGTATGCCATTCGGGTTGTGCAATGCCCCAGAAACATTTCAGAGACTTATGGAGTGTTGTTTGGGCCACAAGAACTTTGAGACTGTCTTGTTATACCTTGATGATGTCATTGTCTACTCTCAGACCTATGAAGATCACCTCCAACACCTGAGTGAAGTGTTCGAGTCACTGTCCAAGTACGGGATGAAACTAAAACCGTCCCAGTGCCACCTGCTGAAACCCAAGGTCCAATACCTAGGACATGTGCTCAGCGCTGAAGGCGTAGCACCGGATCCGGATAAGGTCACCGTCATCAAGGACTGGCCAGCACCAACCAACCACAAAGAGGTACGTCAATTTCTAGGACTGGTCGGGTACTACAGACGATTCATCAAAGGCTATACCAAGATAGCCGCCCCCATGCAAGATCTCTTAGTTGGTCAATCCAAATATGGCAAGATCAGGGGACCCCCATTCCACTGGGGCCCAGAGCAGGACAAATCCTTCCAAACGCTGAAAGATGCTTTAACTGGAGAAGTAATCCTGGCCTACCCTGACTACAATCTACCGTTTTTACTGTACACAGACGCAAGCAATGAAGGTCTAGGAGCAATCCTATCTCAACGTCAGCAGGGCAAGGAGAAGGTGATAGCTTACGCCAGCAGAAAGCTCCGTCCCACCGAGAGGAACCCGGAAAATTACAGCTCCTTCAAGCTGGAGTTCCTGGCCCTGGTCTGGGCGATCACAGAGCGTTTCAAGCATTACCTGGCCTCTGCCCCGTTCACAGCTTTCACAGACAACAATCCTCTAACGCACTTAGAGACAGCAAAGCTGGGAGCCCTAGAACAGCGTTGGGTAGCAAGACTCGCTAACTACGACTTCACTGTAAAGTACCGGGCAGGTCACAATAACGGCAATGCTGATGCCCTGTCCCGAATGCCTCATCTTCCTGAAGAGGGAGAAGACATAGATGACCTGGAAGAGATTGAACTACCTGCATTCCACCGTTCTGGTACAGCAACATGTCATCAGAGAAACCAGACCCGTGTAGAGAGGACCGTGAACCCGTTACCTCACCATGACTGGAAGGAGGCTCAAGCCAACGACCCAGATGTCAGCCTGGTAAGGGATCTAAAGAAAAAAGAGAGAGTTGCGCCACACTGCTATTAAAAATGCTTCAGGGGGTCGGTTAAAACACCCCTGTGCTCACCTGGTCCAGTTGTGCCTGACCGCACAACTGGATCGTGGGTATAGATCGATCCTGCGGGAGCTCCACGCTGGCCCGATGCCGAAGGATTCTGTTAGATGTACGCTGTTGATCCACGTGACAGCTTGCGGGGTGTGTTTATATGACGTGGGCAAGGTCTTGTGTACCAAGCTGCTTCATATCACGCTTCCCGGTCGGGAAGATATACTGTGCAAAAAAGGGGGTGATATTGTATGAGCGCTACAGTTATAACACAGGACACCGCTCTGTAATAATTACCTCTAGGCTTTAATCAATCAATATGGGATTCCAAGTCTCCACAACGCGTTTCAGCGCTTATTGCGCCTTTCTCAAGTTAATCACTTGAGAAAGGCGCAATAAGCGCTGAAACGCGTTGTGGAGACTTGGAATCCCATATTGATTGATTAAAGCCTAGAGGTAATTATTACAGAGCGGTGTCCTGTGTTATAACTGTAGCGCTCATACAATATCACCCCCTTTTTTGCATGGTAAGGGATCTAATCACTCAAGAACACGCCAACATGGACTCTGATGCCTCATGAACTGCTAAACGCCTGTGGAAGGAGAAAGGAAGGTTATTCGTCTACCAAGGTAAACTATGCAGAAGATACCTCAATCCAAGAACCCATGAACTAATCTGGCAGATTGTAGTTCCCAAGACAGAAGTTCAAATGATCCTTGAAGCATACCATGACGATGCCGGACACTTTGGATGGAAGACAATGGAATAAAACGATGTTTGGGTGAGCGCTGGGATATGAAGACAGCTACACTTCAACAAGTATTTTACCTGTAAGTTTATTGTTCAAATCACACTAGGTCCTCTCCCACAACATGTTTCGACGCTCAGGGCGTCTTCCTCAAGTGGATCACTTGAGGAAGACGCCCTGAGCGTCGAAACATGTTGTGGGAGAAGACCTAGTGTGATTTGAACAATAAACTTACAGGTAAAATACTTGTTGAAGTGTAGCTGTCTTCATATCCCAGCGCTCACCCAAACATCGTTTTATTCCATTGCCTGCATATCCATCTCCCTATGGGGAGAGCGGTGGAGCAGCTCCGGAGGAGAAGACAAACCTAACAGAGGAGAGGAAAACACGTGAGGGATCACGTGCAATTGCACAGGTGGACACCGAGGAAACAGGGAAAGAATTCCACACCGCATAGAGAGAGACCCCCCTGCACTCACTACGTGAGCCCCCCTGTTGTGCGGACAGCACAACAGGAAAAGGTGAGTGTAACGGTGACTTAACAGAGGGTGGATATAAAACATAAAGCAGCGTGGCGCAACCAATTTCTATATCTCATTACTTTGGATGGAAGAAGCTGGAGAGACTCCTGAAGGATCGGTTCTACTGGGTCGGTATGAGAGGCTCCATTGACAAATGGTGTAAAAACTGTGGACCATGTCACCTTCGAAGAAAAGACCATCTAACTCAGAAAGCTCCGTTGCAGCCAATTGTTACCACCAAACCTCTTGAAATAGTTGCTCTCGACCACGTGAAGCTTTCCCCAAGTCGAACCGGGTACACCTACGCTCTCACCATCATTGATCACTACTCAAGATTCCTGGTAGTCGTTCCAGGTAAGGATTTAACTGCTGAGGTAGCAGCCAAAGCGTTCCAGAGTTACTTCTGTCGCCCCCATGGGTATCCAGACCAAGTCTTAACTGACCAAGGGCCAGCCTTCGAATCAGCTCTGTTCCAAGAATTCTTAGGGCTGTATGGGTGTAAGAAAATCCGCACAACACCTTATCATCCTCAGACGAACGGTTTATGTGAGAAGATGAACCACATAGTCATTGACATGCTCAAGACCTTACCAGTTGAGGAGAGAATTCAATGGCCAGAGAAACTTCCAGATCTCGTGGACATCTACAACCACATTCCTGTCAGTTCAACCAACTACACACCTGCTTACTTGATGAGAGCAAGACCAGGTAAACTGCCTATTGATTTGCAGATAGGAACCATCGAACCCACAGAAGACTCTTCTGATGAAGACTGGGTCAGCCAACGCCAAGAAAAGTACAGGAAAGTACAAGAAAGTGTTGAGAGAAACCTGGAAATCAGTAGAACCAAACAAGAAAAAGACTTCAACAAGCACGCCTCAGCTGAACCGCTAGCTATAGGTGATGTAGTGCTAAAAAGAAAGCGAAAAACCAACAAATTGGATAACAGTTGGGAATCTGTACCCTACACCGTTACGCCGTTACACTATGACAACTCAAAAACTTGTGTTATTAGTAAAGACAATGGGAATACTATTGCGACTGTTTCAAGGGATCATTTGAAGAAATGTCCGCCACAGTTAATCCCACAAGCAACCAGTTACCCTACTGTAACTAAAGATGAAGAAACAAAAGAAAACCTAGTCCTTACAGACATTGGATACTTACCAGCTGATGGGCCACAAATAGGTGAAGCATTCCTCATACCAGTTATGCATTTCTACCAACCTGTAGAAGATCAGCAACCAAATCCAATCCAACAAGTCCAACAAGAAGAAGTCCAAGTGCAAGAATTGCAGCCTGTTATATTGGAACCTGAGATTCCTGTAATCGGGCAACCTGCTAGTCCCACAGTAAGAGAAGCCATTCCTACTCAACTACCTACAGATGTTAGTCCAGTTGATAGACTCCGCACTTACTATGGTCTACCACAAAGCAGACATAGAGAATTACCAACCACTTCGTACACTACACCAACAGCTTTGGAAACACCCACACTACGCAGATCCACACTTAGTACATTAGGCCAACCCCCACACAAACTTGGAGAATGGGTTTAAAATGTAGTGGAAAATGTAACCTGTAAGTGTTGTAAATAGTAACCAGTTTTCAAAACCTGTAAAAAGTAGTGTACAGAAGGGTGGAGGAACTGGGCTCTGTCCCAAGCATACTAAGTTGGGGACAGAAAGCGCCTGGTAAGGTATAGTAGGTTAGTACCGGCCTCCCAAGCAGAGACACCCGTAGGGAATGTATAAAGTTTACCGTGTATCCCTGGACTTTACCTTTTTCCCTTTTCATAAACTTTGGACAATTGTCACAGGACTTGTGTGACCACTACTTTACCTTTTTCCAGCCTGCGGCAGATGGACTAGTGCCGTACGGACTGCTTTTCACCTTTTTCATATTTTTCACTTCCTTTTCAGTGATTTTTGTGTTTTCTTTAAGACTCTGTAATTAACTGTTATAAAATGCTTAGTGTTAAGTTGTAAAAAGAACTTTTTGCTCAGCCGGGAGAACTGAGGTTAACTAAGGGGGAATGTGGCACCCTGGCACCTGTTGGGCACCACAGAAATCCTTAGGGCACAAATGGAGTAAGTAACAGCAAAGCAAAACCCACAAACACAACAACACTTAGAACACCTGGTTTCACCCCGAGCCTCTAGGGGGAGCTCCACTGGTGACTTTGAGCCAGTTCCCCCTATAAATAGAGTCTTGGAGGGAGAAACGTCAGAGTGTGCAGACGCTACAAGAGCTGCCAGCCTGTGTGAAACCACCCTATGAGGAACACACTAGGCCCAACCAGCCTGTTAGCAAGTGGAGATCCCTGCAATTGGGGTCAGAGGAAGAAGGAGAACACCTCTCAGGAACACAGAGTTAATCTGACTCTTTCCTTAATCACCGGTTACTGGAACCGAAGCTGTGAGAGCTACCAAGCCACCACAGAGAACCAGCACCATCAACAGGAGGTTTAGCCACCTGTTCCACCTGATGCACCCATCCACGAGAGCCCAGGGAAGAGTACTGATCCTGCTCAGACCCTTTTACAGTGCCCTCAGTGCTGTTAACCAGGTGAAGCAAGTTCCATTGAACACACTGCCCGGTCCGGCTGGATTCCACATCCACCCGACCTTAGCACCAGAACTAGAGAAAGGAAGCCTAACACTGCTTGCTGTGAACCTCCAGAAGTGCCAACTTCACTATCCCGGTCCGAGTGTACCTGATTACCACCCAGTAAAGGTACCTAAAAGAGACTTTGTGTGGTTGTACGTTACTCCTGGATTCAGCGCGCAGCACCCCTCAGCTGCCTCACAACATTTTGTGCAGCTCCCGGCTCCGGGGACTCCCGCTCGTCCTGTGGGGAGCGTTCCATCTCGCTGTATAACATCCCCCAGAGACCAGAACAGCGCTGGTAAAGTTACCAGAACACCCGCAGGTGGCGTCACGAAGACAAATCACCCCTACTGTTCCGCCATTCCCCTATTGATTTGGACCACCGGGCCTACACCACCGCAGGCGCGGTTCCGTGACTGGAGGAGAAACAACGCCCGCTACGTGTACCCCCGGCTACGGTGAGTCGGTAGAAGCCCTTGCCTTGCAGGCTCAGTAGTATACTCCTGGTAGGAACTCATACATTTTGCTGCGCTCAGTAATATATTCCTTTTAGGAGCCTATACATTCTAGGCTCATGAATATATTAATGGTGGGATCCCATAAATTCTAGGCTCAGTATTGTACTCATGGCAGAGGCCCATACATTCTAGGATCAGTAAAATACTCGTGGTAGGAGACCATACATTCTGCTCGATTTAGTATAATACATTTGGTAGGAACCCATACATTCTGCTGGGCTCAATAATATATTCCTTATAGGAGCCCATACTTTGCAGGCTCAGGATTATACTCCTGGTAGGTGCCCATATATTCTTGGCTCAGTATTGTACTCCTGGCAGAAGCCCATACATTCTAGGATCAGTAATATACTCCTGATAGGGGACCATACATTCTGCTGGGTTTTGTATATACTCCTGGTAGGAATACATACATTTTGCTGGGATTAGCAATATATTCTTGGTAGGTGGCCATATATTCTGCTGGGCTCAGTAACACATCACTTTTAGGAGCCAATACATTCTAGGCTCATGAATACACTCCTGACAGGAGCCCATATATTCTAGGCTCAGTAATATATTCCTGGTAGGAGCCCATACATTCTTGGCTCAGTATTGTACTCCTGGCCGAATCCCAAACATTCTAGGAATATACTCTTAGTAGGAGACCATACCTTCTGTTGGGTTCAGTATAATACTCCTGGTGGGAAGCCATATATTTTGCTGGGCTTAGCAATACATTCCTAGTAGTTGTAAATACATTCTGCTGGCATCAGTAATATATTCCTTATAGGAGCCCATATATTCCAGGCTGAGTAATATATTCCTGAAAAGAGCCCATATTTTGAGGTTCAGTTATATATTCCTGGTAGAAGCCCATACCTTGTAGGCTCAGTAATATACTTCTGTTAGGTACCCATACATTCTAGGCTCAGTACTTTACTCCTGGTAGAAGCCCATGCCTTGCAGGCTCAGTAGTATACTCCTGGTAGGAACTCATACATTTTGCTGGGTTCAGTAATATATTCCTTTTAGGAGCCAATACATTCTAGGCTCAGTATTGTACTCATGGCAGAAGCTCATACATTCTAGGATCAGTAACATACTCGTGGTAGGAGCGCATACATTCTGCTGGGTTTTGTATATACTCCTGGTAGGAATGCATACATTTTGCTGGGATTAGCAATATATTCCTGGTAGGTGGCCATATATTCTGCTGGGCTCAGTAACACATCACTTTTAGGAGCCAATACATTCTAGGCTCATTAATACACTCCTGACAGGAGCCCATATATTCTAGGCTGAGTAATATACTCCTAGAAGGAGCCCATACATTCTGCTGGGTTCACTAATATACTCCTGGTAAGGGCCAATACATTTTAGGCTCAGTAATAGACTCCTGGTAGGAGACCATACATTGTGGCACAATTTACTGCTAGTAGGAGTCCAAACATTCTAGGATCAGTAATATACTCTTAGTGGGAGCCCATACATTCTGTTGAGTTCAGTATAATACTCCTGGTGGGAAGTCATATATTTTGCTGGGCTTAGCAATATATTCCTAGTAGTTGCCCATACATTCTGCTGGCATCAGTAATATATTCCTTATAGGAGCCCATACATTCTAGGCTCAGTAATATATTCCTGAAAAGAGCCCATGTTTTGAGGGTTCAGTTATATTCTCCTGGTAGAAGCCCATACCTTGTAGGCTCAGTAATATACTTCTGATAGGTACCCATACATTTTGGGCTCAGTACTGTACTCCTGGTAGAAGCCCATGCCTTGCAGGCTCAGTAGTATACTCCTGGTAGGAACTCATACATTTTGCTGGGCTCAGTAATATATTCCTTTTAGGAGCCAATACATTCTAGGCTCAGTATTGTACTCATGGCAGAAGCTCATACATTCTAGGATCAGTAACATACTCGTGGTAGGAGCGCATACATTATGCTGGGTTTTGTATATACTCCTGGTAGGAATGCATACATTTTGCTGGGATTAGCAATATATTCCTGGTAGGTGGCCATATATTCTGCTGGGCTCAGTAATATATCCCCTATAGGAGCCAATACATTCTAGGCTCAGTAATACACTCCTGACAGGAGCCCATAAATTCTAGGCTGAGTAATATACTCCTAGAAGGAGCCCATACATTCTGCTGGGTTCACTAATATACTCCTGGTAAGGGCCAATACATTGTAGGCTCACTAATATACTCCTGACAGGAGCCTATATATTTTAAGCTCAGTAATTTATTCATGGTTGGAGCCCATACATTGTAGGCCTAGTAATATACTCCTAGTGGGAGCATATACATTGTGCTGGGTTCAGGATACCGTATTTACTCGTGTATAAGCCGACTCGTGTATAAGCCGACCCCCCTACTTTTGCCCCCAAAACCTGGGAAAACGTATTGACTCGCATATAAGCCGATGGTGGACCCCAGCACAGGTATACAGCCCCAGCAGTGTGGTATACAGCAGGTCCCCAGCACAGTATACAGCCCCAGCAGTGTGGTATACAGGTCCCCAGCACAGTATACAGCCCCAGCAGTGTGGTATACATGTCCCCTGCACAGTATACTGCCCCAGCAGTGTGGTATACAGGTCCCCTGCACAGTATACAGCCCCAGCAGTGTGGTATACATGTCCCCTGCACAGTATACTGCCCCAGCAGTGTGGTATACATGTCCCCTGCACAGTATACTGCCCCAGCAGTGTGGTATACATGTCCCCTGCACAGTATACTGCCCCAGCAGTGTGGTATACATGTCCCCTGCACAGTATACAGCCCCAGCAGTGTGGTATACATGTCCCCTGCACAGTATACTGCCCCAGCAGTGTGCCATTACACTGGTCCCCCTCACAGTTTGGCGCCCCCCCCTCAGAGGATGGCCCCCGCATGCAGCGCTGCGCATATACAATACCAGGCTATCACCTGTCACCCTCCGGTGGCGATTCGCGGCTCCTGGCTCCGGCTTCTATCTTCATCTCTGTATTCCTGCTTTGTGGCCGTCGCTCATCGCGACGCCGGCCGGTCATGTGACATGCAGGAAGACAGAGATGAAGATGGAAGCCGGAGCCAGGAGCCGCGAATCGCCACCGGAGGGTGACAGCTGATAGCCTGGTAATGTATATGCGCAGCGCTGCATGCGGGGGCCATCCTGTGAGGGGGTGCCAAACAGTGAGGGGGACCTGTATGACTCGCGTTTAAGCCGAGGGGGGGATTTTTGAGCCCAATTTTTGGGCTGAAAAACTCGGCTTATACGCGAGTATATACGGTAACACTCCAAGTAGGAACCCACACATTTTGTTGGTTTTAGCAATATATTCCTGGTAGGAGCCCATACATTCTAGGCTCAGTATTGTACTCCTGGCCGAATCCCAAACATTCTAGGATCAGTAATATACTCTTAGTAGGAGACCATACATTCTGTTGAGTTCAGTATAATACTCCTGGTAGGAAGTCATATATTTTGCTGGGCTTTGCAATATATTCCTAGTAGTTGCCCATACATTCTGTTGGCATCTTATATATAAAACCCGAAGGCCACATCCGGAAAAGGCGACGCCTACTTCCGTGATGGTCTTCGCCCAGGGCTGATGACGTCATCCAGTGCACTGTAGCCGTGCGCAGCCCAGCTACAGGCAGCGGCACAGGAACGTTCCAATCTCAGAAGTTCCGTGTGCCCTCCAGACACTCCCCTCCACCCTCTGCCCTCCAGACACTAGCGCACATACCGGGGGGGGGGCAGGGGGGGCCCATTGCCCGCCACCTCGGGGGGCCACACATACCATCGGGGTACCCGTGCTCCCTGCCGCGCGCCTAGAGAGGAGGGAGGGCGGGACTTCATCTCCTGCAGCTCTGCCCGCCCCTCCTCTCCTCCTACAGTACACCTGATGTCCGGCCCGCGGTGAGTCTGCAGCCCCACACGCTGCTCTGCCCTCCAGCCTGTGTGCCTCCCTCTGACCCCTCCAGCCTGTGTGCCTCCCTCTCACCCCTCCAGCCTGTGTGCCTCCCTCTCACCCCTCCAGCCTGTGTGCCTCACTCTGACCCCTCCAGCCTCTGTGCCTCCCTCTGACCCCTCCAGCCTGTGTGCCTCCCTCTGACCCCTCCAGCCTGTGTGCCTCCCTCTGACCCCTCCAGCCTGTGTGCCTCCCTCGGACCCCTCCAGCCTGTGTGCCTCCCTCAGACCCCTCCAGCCTGTGCGCCTCCCTCTGACCCCTCCAGCCTGTGCGCCTCCCTCGGACCCCTCCAGCCTGTGCGCCTCCCTCGGACCCCTCCAGCCTGTGCGCCTCCCTCGGACCCCTCCAGCCTCTGTGCCTCCCTCTGACCCCTCCATCCTGTGTGCCTCCCTCTGACCCCTCCAGCCTGTGTGCCTCCCTCTGACCCCTCCAGCCTGTGTGCCTCACTCTGACCCCTCCAGCCTCTGTGCCTCCCTCTGACCCCTCCAGCCTGTGTGCCTCCCTCGGACCCCTCCAGCCTGTGTGCCTCCCTCGGACCCCTCCAGCCTCTGTGCCTCCCTCGGACCCCTCCAGCCTCTGTGCCTCCCTCTGACCCCTCCAGCCTCTGTGCCTCCCTCTGACCCTTCCAGCCTGTGTGCCTCCCTCGGACCCCTCCAGCCTGTGTGCCTCCCTCGGACCCCTCCAGCCTGTGTGCCTCCCTCGGACCCCTCCAGCCTGTGTGCCTCCCGCTGACCCCTCCAGCCTCTGTGCCTCCCTCTGACCCCTCCAGCCTGTGTGCCTCCCTCGGACCCCTCCAGCCTCTGTGCCTCCCTCTGACCCCTCCAGCCTGTGCGCCTCCCTCTGACCCCTCCAGCCTGTGCGCCTCCCTCTGACCCCTCCAGCCTGTGCGCCTCCCTCGGACCCCTCCAGCCTGTGCGCCTCCCTCGGACCCCTCCAGCCTCTGTGCCTCCCTCGGACCCCTCCAGCCTGTGTGCCTCCCTCTGACCCCTCCATCCTGTGTGCCTCCCTCTGACCCCTCCAGCCTGTGTGCCTCCCTCTGACCCCTCCAGCCTGTGTGCCTCCCTATGACCCCTCCAGCCTGTGTGCCTCCCTCTGACCCCTCCAGCCTCTGTGCCTCCCTCTGACCCCTCCAGCCTGTGTGCCTCCCTCTGACCCCTCCAGCCTGTGTGCCTCCCTCGGACCCCTCCATCCTGTGTGCCTCCCTCGGACCCCTCCATCCTGTGTGCCTCCCTCGGACCCCTCCAGCCTGTGTGCCTCCCTCTGACCCCTCCAGCCTGTGTGCCTCCCTCTGACCCCTCCAGCCTGTGTGCCTCCCTCGGACCCCTCCAGCCTGTGTGCCTCCCTCGGACCCCTCCAGCCTGTGTGTCTCCCTCGGACCCCTCCAGCCTGTGTGCCTCCCTCGGACCCCTCCAGCCTGTGTGCCTCCCTCTGACCCCTCCAGCCGTCCTCTGCCCCCTCCAGCCGTCCTCTGCCCCCTCCAGCCGTCCTCTGCCCCCTCTAGCTGTCCTCTGCCCTCTCCAGCCTCCAGCCGTCCTCTGCCCTCTCCAGCCTCCAGCCGTCCTCTGCCCTCTCCAGCCTCCAGCCCTCCTCTGCCCTCTCCAGCCGTCCCTCTGCCCCTCCAGCCGTCCTCTGCCGACTCCAGCCGTCCCCTGCCGCCTCCAGCCGTCCCCTGCCGCCTCCAGCCGTCCCTGCCGCCTCCAGCCCCTCCTCTGCCCTCTCCAGCCTACAGCCCTCCTCTGCCCCCTCCAGCCTACAGCCCTCTCTCTGCCCCTCCAGCCTACAGCCCTCCTCTGCCCCCTCCAGCCTACAGCCCTCCTCTGCCCCCTCCAGCCTACAACCCTCCTCTGCCCCCTCCAGCCTACAGCCCTCCTCTACCCCCTCCAGCCCTCCTCTGCCCCCTCCAGCCGTCCTCTGACCCCTCCAGCCGTCCTCTGACCCCTCCAGCCGTCCTCTGCCCCGTCCAGCCTTCCTCTGACCCCTCCAGCCGTCCTCTGACCCCTCCAGCCGTCCTCTGCCCCCTCCACCCGTCCTCTGCCCCCTCCAGCCGTCCTCTGCCCTCTCCAGCCATCCTCTGCCCTCTCCAGCCGTCCTCTGCCCTCTCCAGCCTCCAGCCGTCCTCTGCCCTCTCCAGCCTCCAGCCGTCCTCTGCCCTCTCCAGCCTCCAGCCGTCCTCTGCCCTCTCCAGCCTCCAGCCGTCCTCTGCCCTCTCCAGCCTCCAGCCGTCCTCTGCCCTCTCCAGCCTCCAGCCGTCCTCTGCCCACTCCAGCCGTCCTCTGCCCCCTCCAGCCTCCAGCCGTCCTTTGCCCTCTCCAGACGTCCTCTGCCCTCTCCAGCCTCCAGCCGTCCTCTGCCCTCTCCAGCCTCCTGCCGTCCTCTGCCGCCTCCAGCCGTCCTCTGCCGCCTCCAGCCGTCCCCTGCCGCCTCCAGCCATCCCCTGCCCCCTCCAGCCGTCCCCTGCCCCCTCCAGCCGTCCCCTGCCCACTCCAGCCGTCCCCTGCCCCCTCCAGCCGTCCCCTGCCCTCTCCAGTCGTCCGGGGATGGCCACATGTTGACTCAGGATACAGGCGCCGGAGAAGACGCAGGGTCGGTGGTAAGTATAGCGGAGTGTGTGTGTGTATGTGTGTTTATGCGCTGACCACTCTGCCCACGCCGCTGTGCTGACCACTCTGCCCACGCCGCTGCGCTGACCACTCTGCCCACGCCGCTGCGCTGACTAATCTCACCGCGCGCAGTGCTAGCCAGTGAGCCACCATATACTCTGCTACCCACAGAGCCGCCTGTATACACACAGTTAGGGTAGTGCGGTGAAATTAATTATTAGTAAATAAACTATACATGGATTCTAGACTACCCGATTCTTTAGAATCGGGCTGCCATCTAGTCAGTAATATATTCCTTATAGGAGCCCATACATTCTAGGCTCAGTAATATATTCCTAAAAAGAGCCCATATTTTGAGGGTTCAGTTATATACTCCTGGTAGAAGCCCATACCTTGTAGTCTCAGTAATATACTTCTGATAGGTACCCATACATTCTAGGCTCAGTACTGTACTCCTGGTAGAAGCCCTTGCCTTGCAGGCTCAGTAGTATACTCTTTGTAGGAACACATACATTTTGCTGGGCTCAGTAATATATTCCTTTTAGGAGCCAATATATTCTAGGCTCATTAATATATTAATGGTGGGATCCCATAATTTCTAGGCTCAGTATTGTACTCATGGCAGAAGCCCATACATTCTAGGATCAGTAAATCACTTGTGGTAGGAGACCATACATTCTACTGGGTTCAGTATAATACTCCTGGTGGGAACCCATACATTCTGCTGGGCTCAATAATATTATCCTTATAGGAGCCCATACCTTGCAGGCTCAGTATTATACTCTTGGTAGGTGCCCATATATTCTTGGCTCAGTAATATACTCCTGATAGGAGACCATACATTCTGCTGGGTTTTGTACATACTCCAGGTAGGAATACATACATTTAGGAGCCAATATATTCTAGGCTCATTAATACACTCCTGATAGAAGCCCATATATTCTAGGCTCAGTAATACACTCCTAGTAGAAACATATACATTCTGCTGGGTTCACTAATATACTCCTGGTAAAGGCCAATACATTGTAGGCTCAGTAATATACTCCTGGTAGGAGCCAAAACATTGTGGCTCAATTTACTGCTAGTAGGAGCCCATACATTCTAGGCTCACTAATATACTCTTGACAGGAGCCCATATATTCTAAGCTCAGTAATATATTCCTGGTAGGAGCCCATACATTGTAGGCCCGGTAATATACTCCTAGTGGGGGCATATACATTGTGCTGGGTTCAGTATAATACTCCAAGTAGGAACCCATACATTTTGTTGGTTTTAGCAATATATTCCAGGTAGGTGGCAATACATTCTAGGCTCAGTAATATATTCTTGAAAAGAGCCCATATTTTGAGGGTTCAGTTATATACTCCTGGGAGAAGCCCATACCTTGTAGGCTCAGTAATATTCTTCTGATAGGTACTCATACATTCTAGGCTCAGTACTGTACTCCTGGTAGAAGCCCATGCTTTGCAGGCTCAGTAGTATACTCCTCGTAGGAACTCATACATTTTCTGGGCTCAGTAATATATTCCTTTTAGGAGCCAATACATTCAGGCTCATTAAAATATTAATGGTGGGAGCCCATAAATTTTAGGCTCAGCATTGTACTCAAGGTAGAAACTCATACATTCTAGGATCAGTAACATACTCGTGGTAGGATACCATACATTCTGCTGGGTTCAGTATAATACTTTTGGTAGGAACCCATACATTCTGCTGGGCTCAATATTATATTCCTTATAGGAGCCCATACCTTGCAGGCTCAATATTATACTCCTAGTAGGTGCCCATATATTCTTGGCTCAGTATTGTACTCCTGGCAGAAGCCCATACATTCTAGGATCAGTAATATACTCCTGATAGGAGACCATACATTCTGCTGGGTTTTGTATATACTCCTGGTAGGAATACATACATTTTGCTGGGATTAACAATATATTCTTGGTAGGTGGCCATATGTTCTGCTGGGCTAAGTAATACATCACTTTTAGGAGCCAATACATTCTAGGCTCATTAATACACTCCTGACAGAAGCCCATATATTCTAGGCTCAGTAATACACTCCTAGTAGAAGCATATATGTGGCGCCCCTGCGTACAGGAGGCCACAGAGGGGAACTGCAGCCAGGCAGGTAGGACGTTTGTTAAACACTAACACCCTCACAGCCCACATAACCCACGTGTCAGAGAGGTTACATCCAGCCCTGAGGTTAGACACTATATGAGACCAGAGGGGTGGTGGATGAGGGGAGTGGGTTGGGCACACCAGAGGTCAGGTGACTGACAGTATATAGAGAGGGGGAGGAGTGAAGGAGTGGAGTAAGCCATGGTGCTGAGATGCAAAGACCAGAATCAGGCCAGAGAACAGCAGCAGGTTGAGCTGAAGCTGAGTAGGAGAAAGACACACACTGCCTGGAAGAGTGAAGACTGACGGAGCGCAGAATCTGTACTGAGCCAGTGCGAGCCAGAGGAGAGAGAAAGCCCATCCAGAGAGTCAGATCCCCAGGAGTGTGAGGGAGCCGAGAGGGACGGTGTAACCCGGGGCCCTAGACAGCAGCTGAAGCAACCTGTTGCAGGTGGAGAAGCCCTCCTAGAATATTGGAAGGAACAGAGAGAAGGAGCCTGGCAGAGCCTCATGCTAGAGGACTGTTGGAGGCTGGGCAGAAGTAGAGTGTCGGCTCTAAAGGGGACCGTAGTTCACCCGGTATCCCCAGATAATACGACGGGGGGTCTGAGTTCCAGGTTGAGATCCCTAACCCAAAAAGGACAGGCAGCTAAGTGACAGACTAGGACTCACAGAAGCCCGAGTCACCGCCATACTGTCCAGTGACGCACAACAAAGAGAAAGAGAAGCAATAGCCCAGAAAGGAACATTTACAGACTGTGTGAGGGGTCACAGGAGGAAGGAGCCTGGCTGCAGGGGAGAAGGAAACCCGGAAAGGGAGAAAGCAACCGTGTACTGAGAACTGTGTAACAACTGCAAATAACTTGTAAGCTGACTAAAAGACCTTGAGTAAAGCCTTGGAAAACCCTGCATTGCCTCTCTTGCCTGCTTCTATCTGCAGAACATTCCTCCCTACAGATCCAGCCTGTCAGCAGCAGCCAGGAGGAGAGATCCCTGCAGCCTGTGAAGTAAGTGTGTTACAACTGCACCTGCACCATAGACTTTAACCCTTACTGCCCCGGGGGATACAGTTCCCCCCACTGGAACTATACCATCCCCGCTGCCATACCATCACCCCCGGAGGTTCTGCAGCAGCCGCGGCCCCATCACTGGCCGCACCAAGTGGGTGGCGTCACCCGTGACATATCCCTTGTAAATAAATCCCCTTTTATTGTGAGGGCCCAGGGACACAGTCCGGACCAAGCCACCCGTGACATCCCCAGCAACCGTCCGGTCCGGCACCGAGTACCCTAGTCCCGTCTGGGGCTCCACAACCTAGCGTCACGAACAGGATCTACCCGGTCCAAAAGAATTGGACCTTGTGTGCCTAAATCCTGTGTTCTGGACTTTTCCCGCCAAATCTGACCCTAATGGCGGCCATCAGGGACTAGCGCCATGTGCAGAGGAGGCGTTCCTAAGACTCCCATCGTGGGCCGGTCCGGTCCAAGGCGCGAAAAGAAGGTCCCGCCCTGGTTGTCCTTAACTCCGGGAGAGCCAGCTGTCACTCTCAAAGAAGAGCCGCCGCCCCTAGACCCTCCTACCAAGAAGCTGGCGCGAACGAAGAAGGAAATCGTCATCAGGAGGGGGCGGAGCAGGCAACCGGAAGAGAAGCAGTCGCCACTCAGAGACACGAGGACGGAAGCGGAGGACGCCAAGACGAGAGCTGCAGACGGAAACCCAAGTGTGATCCCGGAGGGCCCACAGATCGCTTTAGTGGAGGAACCCGGCCAGGGAGAGACCATTTGCGAACCAACAGAGATGGCTGAAGGCGGCGAAGAGCGTCCCCATGTCCTAGACACCCGGAGGGGTGTATTGCGGCGGCTGCCCCCAAGGATGACACGGGCCCAGGAGGAGAACAGGACCCGGATTCAGATCAATATTGATCAGCCTAGAAACTGTTACATCCAAGTCTATGAAGGATGTTATAACGCAGACCCCAGAGAGCTATCTGCTGAATACTGCACTGCAAGACCTGGAGGTGTATCCCAGATGGAAGACATCGCAAGTGGTACCATGGGCGCAGCAAAAGAAAGAATAGAAACGCAGGATCTGCATCCAGAAGGGAAGGCATCCCAGATGATCCAGAAGATGGAGAAGAAGGATCAGGAGTAAGACCCGTCCCTGCATCAAGAAGAACAGATGAAGAAACTGTAAGTGCGAATGTACATTGTTCCTTATTGATTCCCCAACCTTACCTGAATGAATGCTAGCATTCCCCTGTTTGTCTTATATGTTTTATTTGAACATTTGTATCATGAACAATGACTTGATACGAACTTTCCTTGTATATAGTTGAGCACCTTTGTGTGCTCCCCTTTGGTTTTAAGACCAGATGCACATGCGAGTTAATGCACGAACTTTGCATTTTGAATCCAGAACTTTGAAGCTGCTTATTGAGAGTTTTGCACTTTTTGAGAAGAAGAGAATTTTATACTTTTATACAAAGTAATGTTTATAATGTCTTTTACAGAAAAGGGTAATAACGTATAGATACCCATGCACTTGTTTTATAGTTAATGCAACGTTCCAAGAATCGTGCCTCCCGGAAGGGAAGAAATCAAGAATCCATAATGTTTACTGTTATATGATAATATAAAAATGTTTTCAGGGTAACCAATGTCGAGTCGCGCGAGGACGCGCTGTTTAACTCCGGGAGAGTGTGGCGCCCCTGCGTACAGGAGGCCACAGAGGGGAACTGCAGTCATGCAGGTAGGACGTTTGTTAAACACTAACACCCTCACAGCCCACATAACCCACGTGTCAGAGAGGTTACATCCAGCCCTGAGGTTAGACACTATATGAGACCAGAGGGGTGGTGGATGAGGGGAGTGGGTTGGGCACACCAGAGGTCAGGTGACTGACAATATATAGAGAGGGGGAGGAGTGAAGGAGTGGAGTAAGCCATGGTGCTGAGATGCAAAGACCAGAATCAGGCCAGAGAACAGCAGCAGGTTGAGCTGAAGCTGAGTAGGAGAAAGACACACACTGCCTGGAAGAGTGAAGACTGACGGAGCGCAGAATCTGTACTGAGCCAGTGCGAGCCAGAGGAGAGAGAAAGCCCATCCAGAGAGTCAGATCCCCAGGAGTGTGAGGGAGCCGAGAGGGACGGTGTAACCCGGGGCCCTAGACAGCAGCTGAAGCAACCTGTTGCAGGTGGAGAAGCCCTCCTAGAATATTGGAAGGAACAGAGAGAAGGAGCCTGGCAGAGCCTCATGCTAGAGGACTGTTGGAGGCTGGGCTGAAGTAGAGTGTCGGCTCTAAAGGGGACCGTAGTTCACCCGGTATCCCCAGATAATACGACGGGGGGTCTGAGTTCCAGGCTGAGATCCCTAACCCAAAAAGGACAGGCATCTAAGTGACAGACTAGGACTCACAGAAGCCCGAGTCACCGCCATACTGTCCAGTGATGCACAACAAAAAGAAAGAGAAGCAATAGCCCGGAAAGGAACATTTACAGACTGTGTGAGGGGTCACAGGAGGAAGGAGCCTGGCTGCAGGGGAGAAGGGAACCCGGAAAGGGAGAAAGCAACCGTGTACTGAGAACTGTGTAACAACTGCAAATAACTTGTAAGCTGACTAAAAGACCTTGAGTAAAGCCTTGGAAAACCCTGCATTGCCTCTCTTGCCTGCTTCTATCTGCAGAACATTCCTCCCTACAGATCCAGCCTGTCAGCAGCAGCCAGGAGGAGAGATCCCTGCAGCCTGTGAAGTAAGTGTGTTACAACTGCACCTGCACCATAGACTTTAACCCTTACTGCCCCGGGGGATACAGTTCCCCCCACTGGAACTATACCATCCCCGCTACCATTCCATCACCCCCGGAGGTTCTGCAGCAGCCGCGGCCCCATCACTGGCCGCACCAAGTGGGTGGCGTCACCCGTGACATATCCCTTGTAAATAAATCCCCTTTTATTGTGAGGGCCCAGGGACACGGTCCGGACCAAGCCACCCGTGACATCCCCAGCAACCGTCCGGTCCTGCACCGAGTACCCTAGTCCCGCCTGGGGCTCCACATATACATTCTGCTGGGTTCACTAATATACTCCTGGTAAAGGCCAATACATTGTAGGCTCAGTAATATATTCCTGGTAGGAGCCCATACATTGTGGCTCAATTTACTGCTAGTAGGAGCCCATACATTCTAGGCTCACTAATATTCTCCTGACAGGAGCCCATATATTCTAAGCTCAGTAATATATTCCTGGTAGAAGCCCATACCTTGTAGGTTCAGTAATATTCTCCTAGTGGGAGCATATACATTGTGCTGGGTTCAGTATAATACTCCAAGTAGGAACCCATACATTTTGTTGGTTTTAGCAATATATTCCTGGTAGGTGGCAATACATTCTGGGCTCAGTAATATATTCCTGGTAGGAGCCCATACATTCTAGGCTCAGTATTGTTCTCCTGGCCATATCCCAAACATTCTAGGATCAGTAAAATACTCTTAGTAGGAGACCATGCATTCTGTGGGGTTCAGTATAATACTCCTGGTAGGAAGCCATATAGTTTGCTGGGCTTAGCAATATATTCCTGGTAGGTGCCCATACATTCTAGGCTCAGTAATATATTCCTGAAAAAAGCCCATATTTTGAGGGTTCAGTTATATACTCCTGGTAGAAGCCCATACCTTGTAGGTTCAGTAATATACTTCTGATAGGTACCCATACATTCTGGGCTCAGTACTGTACTCCTGGTAGAAGCCCATGCCTTGCAGGCTCAGTAGTATACTCCTGGTAGGAACTCATACATTTTGCTGGGCTCAGTAATATATTCCTTTCAAGAGCCAATACCTTCAAGGCTCATTAAGATATTAATGGTGGGATCTCATAAATTCTAAGCTCAGTATTGTACTCATGGCAGAAACCCATACATTCTAGGATCAGTAAAATACTCGTGGTAGGACACCATACATTCTGCTGGATTTAGTATAACACTTTTGGTAGGAACCCATACATTCTGCTGGGCTCAATAATATATTCCTTATAGGCAGGGACGTCGCTATGCATTAAGAATCGTGGCTGCAGCCCCGATTCTTATGCATAGAGCCCCGAATCTCGCCGGCTGTCAGGGCCAGGGCCGCACCATCCATGAGCCGACCTGCTAGCAAACATAGGGGCGGCATCCCGGGGGTGCCCGGTGGCACTTTCTGTTAAGTCCCGGCCGCTCTACAGCACAGCTTGGCAGGGGGCGGTAACAACATCACTGAGCCGTGCAGAGCGGCCGGCAGACACACGCTGAGAGGAGACTGGAGCAGCTCATTGAGGACTGAGGAGAGAGAGGTGAGTATTTATGTTGTTTTTTGTTTTCTACACTGATGGGAGACTATGGGAGTGCAGTGCAGGGGAGATCATATGGCTGGTGCACAGTGCATCAGAGACCAGAGTGGCAAGGGGCCCCGGAGCTAGGGAAAGTCAGTGCTGACAGGAGGAGGTGCAGGGACAATGTGCTGCAGATGAGTATGCTGATAATGCTGTTGCTGCTGCTGGTTGTCTGTATAGTCACTGAGGGGGGAGGGAGAGGCACTCAGTGTGGCCCCCACTTCTCTTTGTGCTGCTGCTGATCCATGGAGAGAGAGGGAGCAGGACATTAACCCTATCATACCCTCGATAAGGGGGAGGGGGCTGTGCAGTGTGTCCCCTGCTCCAGCCATATCACTGCACACAGGGACATTTGTGCCTCATCTCCTATCAGCCAATCACAGATTTCACTTTATAATCACATCTGTGATTGGCTGCCAGCAGATGATAGTGTCCCCTGTGCCCTGGAGCTGCAGATTGCAGGAGCTGGAGCAGGAGACATCTATGGCCCCTCTGACACCATAGAAAGACTCACAGCCTCTGGGGAAAACTGTAAGAATATTTTTATAAATAATTTCTCTAACACCTAATTTCTGTATGCGCATGTTGGCAGTAGTAGTTGACTTGCCCCGGGGGGGCTGTGGGGTACTCTGAGCCGGGCACCTCGATGTCTTCAAGTGTCTGGGGTGATGTCACAGTGGCGTGACCCGGTCTATGGCCACCCGGATGGGCAGTCGATAAAAAGGGGGTTAAAAAATTAGGGAGTAGTTTGTCATGACGCCACCCGTGGTATGCAGCTGTAGTGGCCGCTGCTGCAGGCCGGGACCTCTGGGGATGATGGAATGGCAGCTGGTATGGTGTCGCTCCCCACGGGTGGAGCAGATGCCCAGAGCATCCAGAGTAATGGAGTGTTAGGGTGCTGGGGAGCCAGCGGGGCTGATCGGGCTGCAGGGAAGGATCGGGACCAGTGGCGTAGCGTGGGGGAAGGGCGGCGGTCCGCGCCAGGTGGCACGCGTGTGGGGGCGGCAGCAGGGCTGTATTTAAACGGCAGGGGAGCGCAAGCGTTTTTTTGGTTTTTTTTCTTTACCTCCCTCCCCCAGACTCCATATGAAAAGTGGAGTCTTTGTGGGGGAGGGAGGGTGTTGCCGCCGGTAGTGCATTGCCGCCTGGCCGCGGCGCCCGCATGTACTGTGCCCCCTCCTGGCCCCCCAGCGCTGAGAGCGATGACGCTGACAGGAAGCTGCTGGGAGCCCTGCTGCTTCCTGTCCCGTGATGGCTCCAAGTGCTCGTGCGGTGGAGGCGGCTGCGGTGCTGGCGGCTCCTCCACCCAGCTGGCCCCCCATGGACCCGGAGAGGTGAGGGAAACTGTGCAGGGGATAGGGGACAGGGGAGCAGAGGAGAAGAGGACAGGTAGGCAGGAGGACAGGAACAGGGGGACAGAGGAGAAGAGGACAGGTGGGCAGAAGGACAGGAACAGGGGGACAGAGAAGAGGACAGGGGGCAGAAGGACAGGAACAGGGAGACAGAGGAGAAGACGAGCAGCTGGAGGGACAGAGGAGAGGAGGACGGGTGTGCAGCAGGACAGTAGAGAAGAGGACAGTGGTGCAGGAGAACAGAGGAGCAGCAGAAGGGACAGAGGAGAGGAGGATGGGGGTGCAGGAAGGCAGAGGAGAGGAGGACGGGGTGCAGGAGGACAGTGGTGTAGGCGGACAGAGGAGCAGCAGGAGGGACAGAGGAGAAGAGGACGGGGGTGCAGGAAGGCAGAGGAGAGGAGGACGGGGTGCAGCAGGACAGGGGAGAGGAGGACAGTGGTGCAGGAGGACAGAGGAGCAGCAGGAGGGACAGAGGAGAGGAGGACGGGGGTGCAGGAAGGCAGAGGAGAGGAGGACGGGGTGCAGGGGGACAGAGGAGAGGAGGACAGGGTGCAGGGGGACAGAGGAGAGGACGACGGGGGTGCAGGAGGGACAGAGGAGAGGAGGACGGGTGCGCAGGAGGAGTGGGGCTGTGTGTGGTGATAATGGCAGCTGTACCAGGTGTCTCTGCCTACATGCGGCAGCCTCCACCTTCCTGTGTTGGCAGGGTGTGGCATGCTGGGAATTGTAGTTCTCCTACCTGTTCTGGCATTACTGTATGGTTTCTGGGTAGTGTGTTGGGTGCTGGGAGTTGTAGTTCTTCTGGGTGGGCTCAATGTTCTCCCGCCTCCTGTCTGTGGTTATTGTGCCTCTTCTGGGATGTCCTCGGCTCCGTGCTGTGCATAGACAGTGTACCGTATATTGTCTGTGTATAGCACGGTGCTGGGGAGTTGGTGGTACACTGTCTCCCGCCGCCTTAAAATCGGTCTGTTTCTCATCCAGGAGAGTCGGATGAGTGACATCTGTTTTTTGGTCTGTTTGGCAACTGCTGTGCGAGTGTCTAACATTTTTCTCAGATCACATCCGTGTGCAATCTGTTCTTTCCTCATCAGTTGTTCCTGTAAATGATTATACTGTAATATGTTACATTGTTCTCAGCTACAGAATGAGAATGTATCAGTGAAAAAAAACTGATGCCTCTCGGATGGTCCGTGTGCGGTCCGTGATTTTGTCGGACCCATAGATTTGCATTGGTGAGTCTTGTGCGGGAATCGCATACTGTCGCAGCATGTTGCAACTTTTTTCTCATCCTGAATCTGGATGAGAAAAAAGCGTCCAACACACGTCAGTATGCTCTCAGAAATTGATTGCAATGCGAGAAATCGCACATTGCACTCATCAGAGTTTCACGCCAGTGTGTCCGTACCCTAATACTAAAATCCATATAGTAATCCTACTGGTATGGGGAGGATTTATGGCTCAGTTAGTACACTCCATACTTCTTGTTATTAACCAATTAATGCTCTTTTATCCACCGCACTGCAGTGTCAAAAGAGGAAGACAGCGACACAGGCAGCAACATGGCATCAGAGAGCCCCTGACCTCCAAATAGAAGATCCTCAGATCCCGGTATTGTGACATAATATTAAGAATAACGTTTTTTTGCACTTATATTACACTATGAACTCCACAGTACAGCGGTGAAAATTGCTCCGACCCTGGGCCCTCCTTGAGTCCTGCTTGTTGCCATACACTGGGGTTGTGCAGAGGTGGCGGTGCACAGTGACAACATCAATAGGTGAGTGGCCATTTGGCCCAATACTTACCCCCCAATTGCACCCCTTCTCTTTGTGTTTTAGTATAGTAGTTATATTCTTGTATATAGGGGCAGACAGTGTATACTATGTATACTTCCGGATTATCAACATCCAAAGGGGCGGCAAATTTTTCGGCTCCTGCTGCCTGCGCGGTGTTTCAGCCTACCGCTCCTCAAGTAGGAAAGGAACAGTCTCACACAATTCTGAGTTCCTAACCCGGTTTACTTCAGTTTTCACTGCATGTACTACAGGTCACAGTTCAAGTACATTGGCGGTGCGGGTAGTCTGCTCTCCTCCTTCCTGCACACGCCTCTGCGCACAGAGCCCCAATCCAGCAGTCACAGGCCTTGTCAGGCTACCGGCTGTTTCCCCTGACCCTAATACAGCTGCCTACTCGGCGGATGTGCTGGGAGTTGGCCACAGCTCCTCTGGACCTCGTGGCCACCGGTTCTGTGGTTGGAGCTTGGAGTCTACTTCCTACCTTTCAGGGTCGGGTCCCTGGTGCTCGCCCTGACCCTCCACTTCACTGCAGACTCAGGCGCACAGGCTCCTTCCGTCTCTCCACAGTGTTGTCCCGGGACAAGCTTCATCTTTGCTCAAGTCCTCCGGGTCCTTTCTCTCTGTCCTCCATTATAGAACATGTTCTTTAATGGCGTTTTTTGACAGCGAAATTCATGCACTTTAAAATCACGGTATTAACGCCAGAAAAGCGCTCATGTGAAAGAAGCCTTAGGATTACTTGGCCTAATACTGTTATATTTTGTGTATTTATTGAGTGCATGTTGGCAATCTCTATAATGTTTTAAAACATTAAATCTGTTAATATATATATGTAGAGTGTCACTGGTTATTAAAGCACATTTTACTTGGGTTTTATTTAAATTTATTCCGAAAAATGCAGCTCAGTGGGCCCGAGCCCCGGATGTTTTTTGACCCTAGCAACGCCCCTGCTTATAGGAGCCCATACTTTGCAGGCTCAGTACTATACTCCTGGTAGGTGCCCATATATTCTTGGCCCAGTATTGTACTCCTGGCAGAAGGCCATACATTCTAGGATCAGTAATATACTCCTGATAGGAGACAATATCTTGTGCTGGGTTTTGTATATTCTCCTGGTAGGAATACATACATTTTCCTGGGATTAGCAATATATTCCTGGTAGGTGGCCATATATTCTGCTGGGCTCAGTAATATATATCCCTTATAGGAGCCAATACATTCTAGGCTCAGTAATATACTCCTAATAGGAGCACATACATTCTGCAGGGTTCACTAGTATACTCCTGGCAACGGCCAATGCATTGTAGGCTCGGTAATATACTCCTGGTAGGAGACCATACATTGCGGCTCAATTTACTGCTAGTAGGAGCCCATACATTCTAGGCTCACTTATATACTCCTGACAGGAGCCCATATATTCTAAGCTCAGTAATATATTCCTGGTAGGAGCCCATACATTGTAGGCCCAGTAATATACTCCTAGTGGGGGCATATACATTGTGCTGGGTTCAGTATAATACTCTAAGTAGGAACCCATACATTTTGTTGGTTTTAGCAATATATTCCTGGTAGGTGGCAATACATTCTAGGCTCAGTAATATATTCCTGAAAATAGGGCTCAGTTATATACTCCTGGTAGAAGCCCATAACTTGTAGGCTCAGTAGTATACTCCTGGTAGGAACTCATACATTTTGCTGGGCTCAGTAATATATTCCTTTTAGGAGCCAATACATTCTAGGCTCATTAAAATATTAATAGTGGGAGCCCATAAATTCTAGGCTCAGTATTGTACTCATGGCAGAAGCTCATACATTCTAGGATCAGTAACATACTCGTGGTAGGAGTCCATACATTCTGCTGGGTTCAGTATAATACTTTTGATAGGAACCTATACATTCTGCTGGGCTCAATATTATATTCCTTATAGGTGCCCATATATTCTTGGCTCAGTATTGTACTCCTGGCAGAAGCCCATACATTCTAGGATCAGTAATATACTCCTGATAGGAGACCATACATTCTGCTGGGTTTTGTATATACTCCTGGTAGGAATACATACATTTTGCTGGGATTTACAATATATTCTTGGTAGGTGGCCATATGTTCTGCTGGGCTAAGTAATACATCACTTTTAGGAGCCAATACATTCTAGGCTCATTAATACACTCCTGACAGAAACCCATATATTCTAGGCTCAGTAATACACTCCTAGTAGAAGCATATACATTCTGCTGGGTTCACTAATATACTCCTGGTAAAGGCCAATACATTGTAGGCTCAGTAATATATTCCTGGTAGGAGCCCATACATTGTGGCTCAATTTACTGCTAGTAGGAGCCCATACATTCTAGGCTCACTAATATTCTCCTGACAGGAGCCCATATATTCTAAGCTCAGTAATATATTCCTGGTAGAAAGTAAAAAGAATCCCAAAATATTTTTTAACTACATAAATAGTAAGAAACTAAAAAATGATGGTGTTGGCCCTTTAAAAATAGTCTGGGTGAAATGGTGGATGAGGATGAGGAAAAAGCAAATATGCTAAATGACTGTTTTTTCAACAGTATTTACACAAGAAAATCCCATGACAGACAATATGATCAGTGATAACAAAAATTCTCAATTAAACGTCACCTGCTTAACCCAAGAGGAAGTACGGCATCGTCTAAAAATCACTAAAATTGACAAATCCCCGGGCCCAGATGGGATACACCCCAGAGTGCTGCAGGAATTAAGTACTGTCATAGATAGACCATTATTTTTAATATTTAAAGATTCCATAATAACAGGGTCTGTACCACAGGACTGGCGTATAGCAAATGTGGTGCCAATATTCAAAAAGGGGACAAAAACTGAACTTGGAAATTATAGGCCAGTAAGCTTATCCTCTACTGTGGGTAAAATCCTAGAGGGTTTTCTAAGAGATGCTATACTGGAGTATCTGAAGAAAAATAACCTCATGACCCATTATCAACATGGTTTTACGAGGGACCGTTCCTGTCAAACTAATCTAATAAGCTTCTATGAAGAAGTAAGTTCTGGACTGGACCAAGGAAATGCAGTGGATGTGGTGTATATGGACTTTTCAAAAGCTTTTGATACGGTGCCACACAAAAGGTTGATACATAAAATGAGGGCAATGGGGATAGGGGAAAATATGTGTAAGTGGGTTAAGAACTGGCTTAGTGATAGGAAACAAAGGGTGGTTATTAATGGAACACACTCAGAATGGGTCACAGTTAACAGTGGGGTACCACAGGGGTCAGCGTTGGGCCCGCTTCTATTTAATATATTTATTAATGACCTTGTAGGGGGCATACAGAGTAGAATCTCAATATTTGCAGATGACACTAAACTCTGCAGGGTAATCAATACAGAGGAGGACAATTTTATATTACAGGAGGATTTATGTAAACTAGAAGTTTGGGCTGCTAAATGGCAAATGCGCTTTAATGGGGATAAATGTAAAGTCATGCACTTGGGCAGAGGAAACAAAAGGTATAATTATGTGCTTAATTGTAAAACACTGGGCAAAACTGTCACTGAAAAAGACCTGGGTGTATGGGTAGATGACAAACTCACATTTAGTGGCCAGTGTCAGGCAGCTGCTGCAAAGGCAAATAAAATAATGGGATGTATTAAAAGAGGCATAGATGCTCATGAGGAGAACATAATTTTACCTCTATACAAGTCACTAGTGCGACCACACTTAGAATACTGTGTACAATTCTGGTCTCCGGTGTATAAGAAAGACATAGCTGAACTAGAGCGGGTCCAGAGAAGAGCGACAAAAGTTATTAGAGGACTAAGGGGTCTGCAATACCAAGACAGGTTATTAAACTTGGGGTTATTTAGCTTGGAAAAACGAAGGCTTAGGGGTGATCTTATAATAATGTATAAATATATGAGGGGGCAGTACAGAGACCTTTCTAATGATCTCTTTACTCTTAGGCCTGAGACTGGGACAAGGGGGCATCCTCTACGTCTGGAGGGAAGAAGGTTTAATCATAATCACAGACGCGGATTCTTTACTGTAAGAGCAGTGAGACTATGGAACTCTCTGCCACATGATGTTGTAATGAGTGAGTCACTACTAACATTTAAGAAGGGCCTGGATGCCTTTCTTGAAAACTATAATATTACCAGTTATACATACTAGATTCTTTGATAGGGCGTTGATCCAGGGAATTAGTCTGATTGCCGTATCTGGAGTCAGGAAGGAATTTTTTCCCCCAATGTGGAGATTAGTGTTGCCACATGGGGTTTTTTTTTGCCTTCCTCTGGATCAACATGTTAGGCTATGGGTTGAACTAGATGGACTTAAAGTCTTCCTTCAACCTTAAAAACTATGTTACTATGTTACTATGTTACCTTGTAGGTTCAGTAATATTCTCCTAGTGGGAGCATATACATTGTGCTGGGTTCAGTATAATACTCCAAGTAGGAACCCATACATTTTGTTGGTTTTAGCAATATATTCCTGGTAGTTGGCAATACATTCTGGGCTCAGTAATATATTCCTGGTAGGAGCCCATACATTCTAGGCTCAGTATTGTTCTCCTGGCCATATCCCAAACATTCTAGGATCAGAAAAATACTCTTAGTAGGAGACCATGCATTCTGTGGGGTTCAGTATAATACTCCTGGTAGGAAGCCATATAGTTTGCTGGGCTTAGCAATATATTCCTGGTAGGTGCCCATACATTCTGGGCTCAGTACTGTACTCCTGGTAGAAGCCCATGCCTTGCAGGCTCAGTAGTATACTCCTGGTAGGAACTCATACATTTTGCTGGGCTCAGTAATATATTCCTTTTAAGAGCCAATACCTTCTAGGCTATTTAATATATTAATGGTGGGATCTCATAAATTCTAAGCTCAGTATTGTACTCATGGCAGAAACCCATACATTCTAGGATCAGTAAAATACTCGAGGTAGGACACCATACATTCTGCTGGATTTAGTATAACACTTTTGGTAGGAACCCATACATTCTGCTGGGCTCAATAATATATTCCTTATAGGAGCCCATACTTTGCAGGCTCAGTATTATACTCCTGGTAGGTGCCCATATATTCTTGGCTCAGTATTGTACTCCTGGCAGAAGCCCATACATTCTAGGATCAGTGATATACTCCTGATAGGAGACAATATATTCTGCTGGGTTTTGTATATACTCCAGGTAGGAATACATACATTTTGCTGGGATTAGCAATATATTCCTGGTAGGTGGCCATATATTCTGCTGGCCTCAGTAATATATCCCCTATAGGAGCCAATACATTCTAGGCTCAGTAATACACTCCTGACAGGAGCCCTTAAATTCTAGGCTGAGTAATATACTCCTAGAATGAGCCCATACATTCTGCTGGGTTCAGTAATATACTCCTGGTAAGGGCCAATACATTGTAGGCTCAGCAATATACTCCTGGAAGTAGACCATACATTGTGGCTCAATTTACTTCTAGTAGGAGACTAGGAGCCCATACATTCTAGGCTCACTAATATACTCCTGACAGGAGCCCATATATTTTAAGCTCAGTAATATATTCCTGGTAGGAGCCCATACATTGTAGGCCCAGTAATATACTCCTAGTGGGAGCATATACATTGTGCTTGGTTCAGTATAATACTCCAAGTAGGAACCCACACATTTTGTTGGTTTTAGCAATATATTCCTGGTAGGAGCCCATACATTCTAGGCTCAGTATTGTACTCCTGGCCGAATCCTAAACATTCTAGGATCAGTAATATACTCTTAGTAGGAGACCATACATTCTGTTGAGTTCAGTATAATACTCCTGGTAGGAAGTCATATATTTTGCTGGGCTTAGCAATATATTCCTAGTAGTTGCCCATACATTCTGTTGGCATCAGTAATATATTCCTTATAGGAGCCCATACATTCTAGGCTCAGTAATATATTCCTGAAAAGAGCCCATATTTTGAGGGTTCAGTTATACACTCCTGGTAGAAGCCCATACCTTGTAGGCTCAGTAATATACTTCTGATAGGTACCCATACATTCTAAGCTCAGTACTGTACTCCTGGTAGAAGCCCTTGCCTTGCAGGCTCAGTAGTATACTCCTTGTAGGAACTCAAACATTTTGCTGGGCTCAGTAATATATTCCTTTTAGGAGCCAATATATTCTAGGCTCATTAATATATTAATGGTGGGATCCCATAAATTCTAGGCTCAGTATTGTACCAATGGCAGAAGCCCATACATTCTAGGATCATTAAATTACTCGTGGTAGGAGACCATACATTCTACTGGGCTCAGTATAATACTCCTGGTAGGAACCCATACATTCTGCTGGGCTCAATAATATATTCCTTATAGGAGCCCATACCTTGCAGGCTCAGTATTATACTCCTGGTAGGTGCCCATATATTCTTGGCTCAGTATTGTACTCCTGGCAGAAGCCCATACATTTTAGGATCAGTAATATACTCCTGATAGGAGACCATACATTCTACTGGGTTTTGTATATACTCCTGGTAGGAATACATACATTTTGCTGGGATTAGCAATATATTCTTGGTAGGTGGCCATATATTCTGCTGGGCTAAGTAATACATCACTTTTAGGAGCCAATACATTCTAGGCTCATTAATACACTCCTGACAGAAGCCTGTCGAGCCCACTGGGACGAGGGTACTCGGTACCGGACCGTGTCTGCTGCGGGGGAAGTCACGGGTGGTCCTGGTCCGGTCCGTTTCCCCGGCCCTGGCAAATAAAAGGGGTGTATTTACAGGGGATTGTCAGTCGTGACACCACCCACCATATGCGGCCAGTGATGGGGCCGCCGCTGATGCAGAACCTCCGGGGATGATGGAATGGCAGCTTAGGTGTAATAGTTCCAGTGGTAGAACTGTATTCCCCGGGGCAGTGATGGTATAGTCTATAATGGATATGAATGGTGAAGACGGGGTTAAAGGACACACACTCACGTTTAGTAGTCAAAGGTGCAATTCTCCTCTTCTCGTGATGCTGCAGCTTCTTCTAATCCGTGTGCAGAGCTGACAGGCTGGTAGCTCTGCAGGTGGGAGCTCTCTGTTACTGAATGTAGGGCAAAGGTTGCAATCAAAACACAGACTCACAGTTTTGCTGTTTTCCAAAGCTTTACTGCAGATGTTGTTGCAGGTTATAGTCCACGGAGTCTGTAATGGGGCTAAGCTCTCTTCCCACCCTGTCCGGGTCGTCAGCTTCCTCGTGTTACGCTGTGTGTGTGTACTGGCTGTTGCTTATAGCTAAGCTGCTGGGACTTCTCACTCTTTCTCTGTGTTCTGCTGGTACCACTTGGCTAGGCAACTTGAGTCCTCTGTGCTGTGCTGACCCCTCCGTGTTGCTTTGCACTGGTACTAGGGGCATCTAGAGATCCCACTGTTCCTGGATTCACTGTGCTGTGGGTGCAAGACACAGTACCAGATCCGGTGTCCGTTCCGTGAGCTCTTCTGGGGCAAGTGAAAGTGTCACTCCAGCTCCCAGACGTGTTCCTCTGTCTGTAGTACTCCTGTTCCTCTGACCCTTGCTGGGCCTGCACTAAGTTCTGCACTAACTTGTGCTCTTCACAGCACTGCACCGTGCTGTACGGTCTGAGCTCTCCCTCATGAGCAGGAGTATTTAAGGGAGCAGGTGGTGCTGCCCCTCCTGGCCCAGAGGTGCTAGTGTTTGTCAGTGTGTAGTGGGGAGAGAACCTATATGGTGTTATTGTGGCATATTAACCCATGGGGTGCCACATTCCCCCTTAGTTAAATACAGTACTCCGGGACAGTAGAAAAACAAGTAAAAACAGTTAAACACAATTAATATATACATAGACTTAAAAGGGAAAAAGTATAAAAATCACTAAAATTTGAAAAAGAGTCCAAAAAGTCAAAAAGCAGTCTTTCCAGGGGTTTAGTTTATTGCCTCCGGGCTGATACATGTATTCACAAAAGAGTTCTTACCACACCCAGTCCGTGGTATGTATCATCCAGAAATGAATAAGGAGAAAAGTTCAAAGTTCATACAGGATAGTCTCTGTAGGTACTGGGCTTTTTTTAACGTTGCAACAACTATATACATTTGTCCACGGGCGTTTCTGCTTAGGAGGCCTGGATTCGCTACACCACCCCCCAGGCACTTTCTTTCCCTAACTTAATATACATGGGGGTCAATCCAGTTGCTCCACCCTCTTGGACACAGACTACCAGGTTCAATTTACGTTACATTACATTTAAACAAACATATTTACATTACACATTTTAATGACATTTTACTCTCTGTACCTAACTGGTAACTGCCCTTGGGTACTACGCTCTGATCTGCGTAAAACGGGTATACTGCTTGCACGTGGGCTACTAGTATTTGTGGGTATGTACCTACATGTTGTGCTTGGTACTATGACAGATGGTGATCTGACTGCAGGACTGGCAAGTTCACTAGGACCAGGAATTTGTTCTTCCTCTTCAGATTCTACTTCCAGTTCTTCTAGTCTTGGGTCTTCTTCTGGTAACATGGGTTCTGGTAACACTGGTTCTGGTAACATAGGTTCTGGTTTTGGTTCCACCATTGAAGGGAATGCAATCATTGTTACGACAACTGCTCCATGGTAATTCGGCCATGTTTTAGGGAAATCTCCTAGTACCGTGTGGAATACTTCTTCTTTTTCTTGGATAGGTTGGACCTGTACGGGTTCTACGACTTCAGGTGTCTGCAGTGTTTCAGGACACAATTTAAGCTGATCACGAGATACGACTGCTGAAGTTTTTCCTTCATCTTTACTTATCAAACAGGTTTTAACATTGTCTAGATTAGATGGTAAGACTGTGTATGGGACGGTTTCCCACTGATTATCCAGTTTGTTAGTGCGTCTCTTTCTCTTGAGCACTTGATCACCTTCCTGTAATGGCATTGCTTGAGCATGTTTGTTAAAAGTCTTTTCTTGTCTTGCTCTTGCTTGCTGTAAGTTTCTTTCTACGCATTCTTGGACTTGTTGATACTGTTTCTGATATGTGGTATCCCAATCTGTTTCTTCTTCTACTTCTGTATCTGGTTTTACAATTCCCATCTCTAGATCAATTGGTAGCTTACCGGGTCTTGCACGCATAAGGTAACCTGGAGTGCAGTTTGTAGAACTCACGGGTACATGGTTGTATAAGTCTACCAAGTCAGGTAATTTATCTGGCCACTAGTGATGGGCGAATCTACTCGCTAGGACTCGTTACTCGGCGAGTAGTAAGGGACTCGCAGGACTCGCTACTCGGCGAGTTTCCCAGCGAGTACTCGCAAAGTAACGAGTCCAATGCAAGTCAATGGCAATCCTAGTTTTACTAGCGAGAGTCGCTATATCACATCGCTATGTAGCTTGAATCTCCCCAAAATCGTTTACCGAATCGCACCTCTTCACGGATACCCGCTGTAAGCAGCGATTCTGAGCGAGTCTTAGCGATTCCGAGCGAGTCTACGAATCCGAGTCCTGTATTCTGTATTCGGGACTCGCGAATACAGAATCTGTTATGTTCCGACAAAGCTTCCGAGACAGCCTAGCGTGTTAGGTCAGACAAACTTGTGAAGATGGACAAGCATGTTAGCCAATCATATTCAGTAATGCCACAGCCATGTTGGTTGTGGCATTACTATGATTGGCTGCTGTCCATCGTGATGCCTATGTCATGGATGACAGGCAAGGCTGCCACCGCCATTTTGGGCACATTTCTCTGAAGATCTGAGCTAGAGCAGGGTGAGGTAGATTCTGGAGCAGATCATAGGGATTGTCAGTGAGTGTAGGGAAACTTCAAGATTCCTTATATTAACCCCAAACAGCTCTTGTGAGAGCTAGCAGGAGGACAGAGGAGTACTGTGTACTGTGAGACTGTAGGCAGGCAGGGAAGCAGGGAGCTGCAGCCTTACAGTGTTCACAGGAGCGACCTCATAGCTTCGCTTACTCACTCAGCTGTTCTAATAGCTGAAGTCAGAGGCTTAGCTGAGGTACTATTTACAATTTTTTTGCAGCTGATAGATTTTGGGTCCTAAAAACCCCTTCAGCGTTATTTTGTCTGTGGCAGAACAGTGCGTTGCTGCTCTCCTAGCTGCAAATAGCACGTACGCCACCTACTTGTGCGACTACTTGTGCGCACTTAATAATTTTTTCAGGGAATAGTGTGCTGCTTCACTGACAAGTGTTAGCACACACTTAACCCGCCAGTAAGTGACGCCTACAGCAACACCAAACTCCATCTCGGTGGCTGTGTGCACTTTCTAATTTTTTCAGGGACTAGTGTGCTGCTTCACTGTCAAGTGTTAGCACACACTTAACCCGCCAGTAAGTGATGCCTGCAACCACACCAAACCCCATCTCGGTGGCTGTGCGCACTTACTAATTTTTTCAGGGACTAGTGTGCTGCTTCACTGTCAAGTGTTAGCACACACTTAACCCGCCAGTAAGTGACGCCTACAGCAACACCAAACTCCATCTCGGTGGCTGTGCGTTTGTCAACAATGTCACAAAAACCACAATTTCCGAAAAAAGATGTGGCAAAGGGACGGGGACGAGGTCGTGGCCGTAGCAGTCGTGCCCAAGAAGGCACTGGTACAGGTAGACAGACGAGGATTGATAGATCTCTCTTTCTCCCGTCTAAAATTACCAGTACTCAACAAAAACGTGTCTTGAGGCCGGAAGAGCATGACCAGATAACAACTTGGATGGCTGATAACACCTCCACCACTGGTTCTTTGAGTACACAATCGTCCGTGCCAACACAGTCTAGTGTCGCTACAGACAATGCAGGGCCATCCAATCCTCAAAGGCTTCCTATTTCCTAAATCCATCGGCAGCCAGAGGAAAACTTGGAGTGCGACCTTGGTCACTCCGATGATTTATTTGGTTCGTATCAGCACTCGATTCCATCTGGTCTTTCTTTAGCAGTGCCTGACGAGATACTTGAAGAAGACGTAATGTCTATTCATGGCCAAAGTTTGGAAGCACCTCGTACTCAAGAAAGCCACTTTCACCAAAGCCATACAGCATCTCAGGAGGTGGATGATGATGACGATGATGAGACACACATCTCATCTGGCCAGCCTGCTCAGTCACGTTATCCCAAAGACTTTGAGGAGGAAGGCGTGGATGATGAGACCACAGATCCTACCTGGACTCTTGGCATGCATAGCCAACAGAGCAGCCAGGAGGAGGAAAGTGGCTATGTACCACTGCCAAAAGCACCAAGGCTTACTCCTTTCTCCAGAACACAAACTGTGAGAACAGTTGGCCAAATTGTGTCAACTGTTGCACAAAGTGTACCAACTGTTGCACAAACTGTAAACACAGTTGCCCAAACTGTGTCTACAGTTGGTGTGGTACAGAGCCATCCTCCTTTGCCTCCAATTCAACATAAAGGCCGAAAAGCCATTGTGTGGCAATTTTTTAAGGATGCCCCATCTGTACCAAATGTGGTTATCTGCAACATCTGCCATGCAAGGCTAAGCAGAGGCCTGGGAAAAAAAAACCTGAGCACCAGCAGTATGCGAAAGCATATGTCTGTTAAGCACCCAATTCAGTGGTCGGCCCATCAGGGCTCAGAATCAGTGACTTCTGATCCCAACACTTCCAGGCCACCTCAGATCCATCCTTCACCAGCTAGTGTTCAGGCATCAGCTCCTGCTGAAACGTACTCCTCCGAAGCTGCGCTACAAGAGAGACTTCACAGTAGTGAAGCCACTGGTGTGTGTGCGGCAAACGTCCAGTTGTCTGTGCCACAGCTGTATGAAAGGCAAAAGAAGTACCTATCGACACACCCATTTTCCCAAAAAATGACTGCTAAAATTGCAAAGTTGTTAGCTGTGGAAATGCTGCCGTTTAGGCTTGTAGGTACAGAGTCTTTTCGGGAGTTGTTGGCTGTGGCGGCACCACGATACACTGTACCCAGCCGCCACTTTTTCTCACGTAGTGCCGTCCCCGCGTTACACCAGCACGTTGTCAACAACTTAAAGCGTGCACTAACAAATGCGGTAACCGCCAAAGTCCACCTAACAACGGACACGTGGACAAGTACTTGTGGACAGGGCAGATACATCTCAGTAATGGCTCACTGGATCAACCTGGTGGACAGTGTCCCAACTTCGCAAAGTCGAGCATCTGAAATACTCCACGAATAGCAGGCACAACATCATTCATGGTGGCTGCCTCATCATATATGTCCAGTGCGCAATCTGCTTCTGCAACTTCCTTGTCCACTGCTCAGCTGCCCGCACCATCACGTCCAAGTTGGGAGCTTTGCAGTAGTGCTTCAGCAAGGCGACAACAGGCTCTTCTGAAGCTTATCTGTCTAGGTGACACACCTCACACTGCAAGTGAGCTGTGGAAAGGTCTTAAGCAACAGACTGATGAGTGGCTGGCCCCACTGCAACTACAACCAGGTCTTGTTGTGAGCGATAATGGATAATGATAATGGCCTTGTGGCAGCACTGAAGCACGGTAACCTTGTTCACGTCCCTTGCCTGGCTCACGTGCTGAACCTAATAGTTCAGAAATTCCTTAAAATATACCCCGAGTTATCTGACCTACTCGAGAAGGTGAGGCGAATTTGCGCCCATTTTAGACATTCGTCCACAGCAGTTGGCAGTCTTTCAGCCCTTCAAAACTAATTTAATTTGCCTAAACACCGGCTGATTTGCGACATGCCCACGAGATGGAACTCAACATTCCATATGTTGGCAAGGTTTAATGAGCAGCAGAGGGCAATAGCTGAATATCAGCTGCAACATGCCCGTCACCACGGAAGTCAGACCAGTCACATTACTACTTTAGAGTGGGTCTGGATCGCTGATCTTTGCGTGTAGCTGGACAACTTTGAATACTGCACCAAACTTGTCAGCGATGATCAGTCCATTATCAGTCTCACCATCCCCATGCTCTGTTTGCTTAAGGAGTCGTTCCTGAATCTGAAAACACAAGCTTTGAGGGCCCAGCGGATGGCTATGGAGCCAGAATTTAACATCGCTGATCCTAGCCAGCCAAGCCAACACCAGCAGGCTACATTGGGTCTGGAAGAAGAAGGTGATGAGGGTGATGATGAAGAAGATTCATTTTTCTGTGGTACTGATGTGAACCCAGATGGTACTCCAAACCCTACGTTTATGTCGGTACAGCATGGGTGGGCTGAAGAGGAGGAGACGGAGACCGATGTAGAGGCCATGATGCGTAGTGATCCTCATTCTGTTGCAACCGAGGAGATGAGTCTTTGCAGCTTAGCACATATGGCTGACGTAATGTCTCAATGTCTCTCCCAAGATCCACGCGTCATTCACATATATGGCAGCAACCTCTATTGGTTGTCAACCTTTTTGGACCCCAGATACAAAGACAAATTTCCGTCGCTGCTGTTGCAGTCAACCAGGGGCTTAACGTTGGATTTTTTCAAGACTGTTGTTGTTGACAATTTGATGTCCATATCACCGTCTGACTCTGCTGTACCCCGAAGAATCAGCTCTTTGCAACAGCAGCCTTTGGTTAGGACACAAACGTCATCAATGTCAAGAAGAGGTGGGGGTAAGATGTCCACCAACTGGGCGATGTTCAACAGACCTTCCAATCAACAACGGATCATGCCTGCGGTCACCTTGACTAGGAGACAACAATTTTCCAACATGGTGAATGAGTATGTCAGTGACAGTACCAGCTTCCTAACCGACCCTTCAGTACTCTTTAATTACTGGGTTTCCAAGCTTCACACTTGGACAGAGCTCGCTCTGTATGCCTTGGAGGTGCTGGCCTGCCCAGCTGCTAGTGTGACATCAGAGCGTGTTTTCAGTGCCGCTGGGGGTATAGTCACTGATAGAAGGCCACGGCTTACTACTGAAAATGCCGACAGGCTGACTCTCATAAAGTTCAACAAGGACTGGATATCATCGGAGTTCGTAAGCCCCCCAGACGACAGTACCCAGTTGTAGTGTAACCTAATCTTAATTAATAGGATTGGAATATTGCGCTTTTAACTTTATGCCCTTTTAAGACAGGAAGTATCGGCATCTCCTTCAGCAGAGACGATGTGATAAGTCATGTTCCTAAAACATTTGCGGCATGATAAAAAAAATACGCAATCAGTAAACATCTTGTGAGCATTTCTAATTTTTATTTTTTTTTAAAAATACAATGCAGCCCCTTGGGCTAATTTTTTGAGGCAACAAGCCTATACCTGCATCGAAGACGTTGCTTCTCCTATGCTCTCAGGACAAGCAAGAATATAGTTTGGGCCACGCACCCTCCTCTACTTCTAAATAGAGTTGATCCCGCCCCTTGGGCTAATTTTTTGAGGCAACAAGCATATGCCTGCATCGAATTACTTGCTTCTCCTATGCTCTCAGGACAAGCAAGAATATAGTATGGGCCACGCGCCCTCTTCTTATTCTAAAAAGAGTTGATCCCGCCCCTTGGGCTAATTTTTGGAGGCAACAAGCCTATGCCTGCATCGAATTACTTGCTTGTACTATGCTCTCAGGACAAGCAAGAATATAGTATGGGCCACGCGCCCTCCTCTTATTCTAAAAAGAGTTGATCACGCCCCTTGGGCTAATTTTTGAAGGCAACAAGCCTATGCCTGCATCGAATTACTTGCTTGTACTATGCTCTCAGGACAAGCAAGAATATAGTATGGGCCACGCGCCCTCCTCTTATTCTAAAAAGAGTTTATCCCGCCCCTTGGGCTAATTTTTGGAGGCAACAAGCCTATACCTGCATCGAAGACGTTGCTTCTCCTATGCTCTCAGGACAAGCAAGAATATAGTATGGGCCACGCGCCCTCCTCTTATTCTAAAAAGAGTTGATCCCGCCCCTTGGGCTAATTTTTTGAGGCAACAAGCCTATGCCTGCATCGAATTACTTGCTTGTACTATGCTCTCAGGACAAGCAAGAATATAGTATGGGCCACGCGCCCTCCTCTTATTCTAAAAAGATTTGATCCTGCCCCTTGGGCTAATTTTTTGAGGCAACAAGCCTATGCCTGCATCGAAAACGTTGCTTCTCCTATGCTCTCAGGACAAGCAAGAATATAGTTTGGGCCACGCACCCTCCTCTACTTCTAAATAGAGTTGATCCCGCCCCTTGGGCTAATTTTTTGAGGCAACAAGCCTATGCCTGCATCGAATTACTTGCTTGTACTATGCTCTCAGGACAAGCAAGAATATAGTATGGGCCACGCGCCCTCCTCTTATTCTAAAAAGAGTTGATCCCGCCCCTTGGGCTAATTTTTGGAGGCAACAAGCCTATGCCTGCATCGAATTACTTGCTTGTACTATGCTCTCAGGACAAGCAAGAATATAGTATGGGCACACGCCCTCCTCTTATTCTAAAAAGAGTTGATCCCACCCCTTGGGCTAATTTTTGGAGGCAACAAGCCTATGCCTGCATCGAATTACTTGCTTGTACTATGCTCTCAGGACAAGCAAGAATATAGTATGGGCCACGCGCCCTCCTCTTATTCTAAAAAGAGTTGATCCCGCCCCTTGGGCTAATTTTTGGAGGCAACAATCCTATACCTGCATCGAAGACGTTGCTTCTCCTATGCTCTCAGGACAAGCAAGAATATAGTATGGGCCACGCGCCCTCCTCTTATTCTAAAAAGATGTTTATCCCGCCCCTTGGGCTAAGTTTTTTGAGGCAACAAGCCTATACCTGCATCGAAGACGTTGCTTCTCCTATGCTCTCAGGACAAGCAAGAATATAGTATGGGCCACGCGCCCTCCTCTTATTCTAAAAAGAGTTGATCCCGCCCCTTGGGCTAATTTTTTGAGGCAACAAGCCTATGCCTGCATCGAATTACTTGCTTGTACTATGCTCTCAGGACAAGCAAGAATATAGTATGGGCCACGCGCCCTCCTCTTATTCTAAAAAGATTTGATCCCGCCCCTTGGGCTAATTTTTTGAGGCAACAAGCCTATGCCTGCATCAAATTACTTGCTTCTCCTATGCTCTCAGGACAAGCAAGAATATAGTATGGGCCACGCGCCCTCCTCTTATTCTAAAAAGAGTTGATCCCGCCCCTTGGGCTAATTTTTTGAGGCAACAAGCCTATACCTGCATCGAAGACGTTGCTTCTCCTATGCTCTCAGGACAAGCAAGAATATAGTTTGGGCCACGCACCCTCCTCTACTTCTAAATAGAGTTGATCCCGCCCCTTGGGCTAATTTTTGGAGGCAACAAGCCTATGCCTGCATCGACTTACTTGCTTGTACTATGCTCTCAGGACAAGCAAGAATATAGTATGGGCCACGCGCCCTCCTCTTATTCTAAATTAGAGTTGATCCCGCCCCTTGGGCTAATTTTTTGAGGCAACAAGCCTATGCCTGCATCGAATTATTGCTTGTACTATGCTCTCAGGACAAGCAAGAATATAGTATGGGCCACGCGCCCTCCTCTTATTCTAAAAAGAGTTGATCCCGCCCCTTGGGCTAATTTTTGGAGGCAACAAGCCTATGCCTGCATCGAATTACTTGCTTGTACTATGCTCTCAGGACAAGCAAGAATATAGTATGGGCCACGCGCCCTCCTCTTATTCTAAAAAGAGTTGATCCCGCCCCTTGGGCTAATTTTTGGAGGCAACAAGCCTATACCTGCATCGAAGACGTTGCTTCTCCTATGCTCTCAGGACAAGCAAGAATATAGTATGGGCCACGCGCCCTCCTCTTATTCTAAAAAGAGTTGATCCCGCCCCTTGGGCTAATTTTTGGAGGCAACAAACCTATACCTGCATCGAAGACGTTGCTTCTCCTATGCTCTCAGGACAAGCAAGAATATAGTATGGGCCACGCGCCCTCCTCCTATTCTAAAAAGAGTTGATCCCGCCCCTTGGGCTAATTTTTTGAGGCAACAAGCCTATGCCTGCATCGAATTACTTGCTTGTACTATGCTCTCAGGACAAGCAAGAATATAGTATGGGCCACGCGCCCTCCTCTCATTCTAAAAAGATTTGATCCTGCCCCTTGGGCTAATTTTTTGAGGCAACAAGCCTATGCCTGCATCGAAGACGTTGCTTCTCCTATGCTCTCAGGACAAGCAAGAATATAGTATGGGCCACGCGCCCTCCTCTTATTCTAAAAAGAGTTGATCCCGCCCCTTGGGCTAATTTTTTGAGGCAACAAACCTATACCTGCATCGAAGACGTTGCTTCTCCTATGCTCTCAGGACAAGCAAGAATATAGTTTGGGCCACGTACCCTCCTCTACTTCTAAATAGAGTTGATCCCGCCCCTTGGGCTAAGTTTTTTGAGGCAACAAGCCTATGCCTGCATCGAATTACTTGCTTCTCCTATGCTCTCAGGACAAGCAAGAATATAGTTTGGGCCACGCACCCTCCTCTACTTCTAAATAGAGTTGATCCCGCCCCTTGGGCTAATTTTTTGAGGCAACAAGCTTATGCCTGCATCGAATTACTTGCTTCTCCTATGCTCTCAGGACAAGCAAGAATATAGTATGGGCCACGCGCCCTCCTCTTATTCTAAAAAGATTTGATCCCGCCCCTTGGGCTAATTTTTTGAGGCAACAAGCCTATGCCTGCATCGAATTACTTGATTGTACTATGCTCTCAGGACAAGCAAGAATATAGTATGGGCCACGCGCCCTCCTCTTATTCTAAAAAGATTTGATCCTGCCCCTTGGGCTAATTTTTTGGGGCAACAAGCCTATGCCTGCATCGAAGACGTTGCTTCTCCTATGCTCTCAGGACAAGCAAGAATATAGTTTGGGCCACGCACCCTCCTCTACTTCTAAATAGAGTTGATCCCGCCCCTTGGGCTAATTTTTTGAGGCAACAAGCCTATGCCTGCATCGAAGACGTTGCTTCTCCTATGCTCTCAGGACAAGCAAGAATATAGTTTGGGCCACGCACCCTCCTCTACTTCTAAATAGAGTTAATCCCGCCCCTTGGGCTAATTTTTTGAGGCAACAAGCCTATGCCTGCATCGAAGACGTTGCTTCTCCTATGCTCTCAGGACAAGCAAGAATATAGTTTGGGCCACGCACCCTCCTCTTATTCTAAAAAGAGTTGATCCCGCCCCTTGGGCTAATTTTTTGAGGCATCAAGCCTATGCCTGCATCGAAAACGTTGCTTGTACTATGATCCTGCTGGAGCCTGGCGAAGGGTCCCACTGTACGCTACGGAGATAACGCGTAGACGTTCTGTGTTGCAAGTTGACGTCCCAGCCTCTCGCATCTGTGTTCCTAGTGTTGTTGCCATACCGAGTCATTAAGTAACCCCCCCCCAAACACAGGCACTATTTCTTTGTTAGCAACATTGGTATGTGCAGTAATGATTTTACACATACTAACCAAGATGCCCTCATGCGCCATGCAGGCCGTGAATCACTTGCTAATGATGATGACTTTAAGGCCACCCACAAAACCACCTACACATCTATTTCCTGAAAAAAGACAGACACAAAGCATTTTTTTTGAAAATCTGTATTATTATGCCTTAATGGCAAAGATGTCAGATTTGTTTTTTTTTTTTTTTTTAGCTTTCGAAAAGCTACGAAACTAAACAGAAATAAACATATTATGTCAAAAGTGCAAACATGCACTATTTAGATAACAAAAAAAACAAAAAAGTTGACCCTACAGCTGGTGGTAGGTGGGGTGATTGTGTGGGGTAGCCTCTACCGGGCCACCATCACCCTGGTCCTGGAGGAGGTCCAGGGCCCCATGGATAGCCTCCCCCACTGCTTGTAACCCTGTAGGGTGGGTCACCTGGGCCGGTGTCTCAAAATGGCCTTGGGTTGGGAGGTCCATGTTGGTTGGCCAGAAATGTTGGATAGGCCTCTGGGTCGCCACATAGCTGTCCCGCCGTGTGTGTGTGCCTGTCTAGCCTGTTTGCGCTAGATTGCTGCCACCCCTCCAAACAGGAAAAGACCTGGCCAGGGTGGTTTGGAGGCTGACAGGCATCTATTACTATGTGTATTGCTGACCAAGCCCGCAGTCGTCTCTCGAATGGAATGTCATCCAAGAATGGTATGAGACTGTGGGCAAAGTCAGCATTACACTGTCCTCTGTGGTCTTGTGGTGCCCCCGGGATCTGAGCCGGGCTGCTGGGGTTCAGGTGACTCCCCACACTGCTGGCAGTCGGCAGTGGAGGACGCTGAATGGCCACAGTTTGGTTTGGTTGGGTAGACCGCTGGTGTGGCCCTTCATCCTCCTCTTCTTCCTGTGGCCCCAAAGGTGGTGGTGGTGGTGGTGATGGTGGCGGTGGTGGTGGTGGCGGAGGTGGTGGTGGTGGTACTCCCTCCTCCTCATCTGGTGGTGGTTCTGGGGCCTCTCTCGCCTCCTCAGGCAGCTCTGCTGGCGGGTGACGCCGCCGCCTTCGATAGTGAGCAGCTCTGTGGGTAAATATAAAAAACATTTGGTGAATGGGTTGCGTTTGGAAACAAAACCATAGGCCAAACATAACATGTGCACGCTTTTTTGACTCAGTGTATCTGTGTATTCTGTGTCTTTTCATTGTTGCCCTTAAGATGGAATAGCAGCAAATAAATTAATGACATTTTTGGCTCATGCCTCAAACAATATTGTATGTGTGGGTAGTGTTGCTCCACGATTTTTTTCCATTACATTACAAATTTTAAAATTGGTAGTCACACTCCCGTCCTACGTGCGCGATACTACAGATTTATTAACCAAATTGGAAGGCTTAGTAATGACTGACGACATGTGGCTGGTAACAGCCGATGTCGAGTCTTTATATACTTGTATCGCGCACGTGGATGGGATGCGGGCGGTGCGTCTTTTCCTGAGTATGACCGGCTGGGAATCTAGTCTGTGTGCTTTGATTGAGGAACTGTTGGAGTATATTCTAACCCACAATGTCTTCGTTTTCAATGACCGCTTCTATGTACAACAGCGAGGAACAGCGATGGGGGCGGCGTGTGCCCCATCGTATGCTAATTTATTTTTGGGCAGTTGGGAGCGGTCATTGTTGCAAACTGAAGACATTGTGGGTGTTGAGAGCGTCCTGCACTGGTTTAGGTATATTGATGATCTGCTATTTAGTTGGCAAGGATCTAGACCAAGTCTGGATCAATTTATGGACGCTCTCAACAAGAATGATCTTAACATCAGGCTGACCTATCAAGCACATAGACGTGTTATGACCTTCCTGGATGTGCTTTTAGAGGGTGGGTGAGGATGGCATAATACAAACTGATGTGTACCGAAAAAGTACTGCTGTTAATTCCCTCCTCCACGCTTCATCAGCACATGATAGGAGTACCATTAAATCTATCCCAGCCGGTCAATTCGTACGAATGAGACGCATATGTTCAAGTGATGCTGTTTTTGAAAGACAAGCAGTGGATTTGCGGGAAAGATTCGCATCAAGAGGATTCAGCAACCGGAGTATAAAGCAGGGGTATGTGAAGGCCAAAAAAATGAGGAGGGAACAATTGTTATTTAACACCAAGGTCAAGTCAGCTGAATATGGTCCCATCAGATATATCTCGACCTTTAATTCTCAGTGGTCAAATATTAGATCCATCTTAAGTAAGCATTGGTCGGTGTTATTCACTGATGCAGTTCTAGCCAGACAATTATCAACACGACCTTTGTTAACATCACGAAGGGGTAGAAATTTACGTGATATCCTGAGTGCAAGCCATTATGTTCCCAAAAAGAACAATTTCTTTGGAGAAAGAACGGTAGGACCACTTATTGGATGTTATCCATGTGGCGATTGTTTGGCTTGTTCTCAGGGTAACATTAAACGAGCAAAAGAATTTCACTCCTCCAATAATCAAATACATAAGATCAACAAATACATTAACTGTAGCACTACTCACGTGGTCTACCACGCAACTTGTCCTTGTGGTAAGATTTACATTGGTCTTACCACGAGACAATTGCGCATTAGAGTACGTGAGCATGTCAGAGATATAGAGGGAGCCGCCAAAATCATAGATATTAACACGTTAAAAACCCTGCCGAGGCATTTTAGGTTTTTTCACGACTGTAATCCTAAGGGACTGGTTATGAAAGGAATTGACCGAATTCAGGGGGGCATCAGAGGAGGAGATCTTGCTAAAACACTGGCACAAGAAGAATGCAGGTGGATAGTCAAGTTAGAAACACTCGCCCCAAAGGGACTTAACAAAGCTTTAAGTTATGCCCCTTTTTTATAGAGAGCTGACCTCCTGTGCATCGTAAATTGTGCTGTGACAACTAGGCAGGTGTAACTGTGTGTGTCCTGGAGCCTTCTGTGATTTTAATTTATGTTTTGTATATTTTAGTTTTTCCAAAAACTGGTAACGGAGATAATATGGAGCAGTGTCAAAACACAGCCCTAAGACCATATCTGATGGTTATATTGAAAGGACATCTGGTTGACAGGATGCAACGTCTTGAAAGATTTTTCAATCTGACATGGGAAGAATCAAGAGTGGTGGCTATAATCATGATCAGTGAAGAGGGGTCGTGAATATTATATGGAACAATTAATCGCGAATAGGTTGTTGTATATTTATGTACTGTAAAATCAATGTGTGAGGAAATTTGAGTTTTTTATGTCTGACACTTAATCACAGCTGGTACTGTGTCGTATTTATTATTTCACATTATTCACTCAATTTTTCTTTTTGATATCTTACTCGGTGATACTGTTGTATATTTATATATATACATACATTTTTAACACTTATTTATAAGTATGTAGGTGTGTATGATTGTGCTGAATGAATGTCACTTCCCCATTCACTGTGACTGGCCTCTTTATACATATTGGTTCTTTTGCCATGTCTGTAGATATGTTGATATTTGTCCCTTAGTCCTGAAAAGCCTATAGTAACTGAGTGGTCTTCAACAAAATGGCCGCCGCGGGGATTTTTTCATGATGTACACATCACTCTTGTGATAAGGGCACCGACGGGTGCATTGCGCATGCTCGCCTGTGACGTCATTGACGTCCGGCGCCTGCCCAATCACAAGTTTGCGTTTTTGACAGGCGGAAATGACACAAAAGCGGGCGGGACCGTTCAGGCAGTGTATTTAACAGCCGACAATCACAGTGAGAACTAGCCCCTGCGACCAAGCAGTGGCGAAACAGCTGTTAGGGGCGCGCTGCAGGTCAGGGCTCCTTGGGTAGCTGCCTAGGTCTTCATCACGAGTGTGCACTATGGGTGAGTGACTGGGATTATCCTTCATGTCCATTTATGTGCCCTTATACATTGTGCATTCTGTGATCATGTGAATTTGTACCTATATATGCATGCTGCTCATTGAGTGACTACCTGGCTGCAGCCATCTGTGGGTTTCCCATATACTTCGTATTTAACGTTTACATGTCTGCTTTTATATAATCAATAAAAGTTATATTTTATTAACAAAAACTCCAGAGTGGTTACCACTTAATTAAATGATTGAGAGGAGTGTTATTTACTTCCATGAATATACACCTTAAGGGATGATGTATCTTTAACCATGAGATCATTGATTGACATAAGGTGTTTGGTGATTTTGAATATTTATAAATTTTAAAATTTGTCCGCACTATTACACTGTGCCCTGCCTTAGGCAGGACAGCTATGTAGTCACTTGAAGACATATTAGTGGCCACAACTATTGCTTAGACTTTTTGTGGAAACTTTATGTGGACAAAGCTATAGCCTGACACTGTGAGGCAAACACATTCTTCAGGGCTGTTTGCCATCAGATGGACACAAAAAGACACAGTGTGGGCGGCCTTGGTCTCAATGCACATAACCCAGATCTATAGGGCAGGTGAGCAAGACAGGAAATGGAGTCATGCAGCATAGGTGACACATGAGCATTCGGCGTTAGTGGCCTAAATTCTTTTTTGCTGCCATGTATGCTAATCAGGAATGTCTTGGTAAAAGAAACACACCAAACAGATGGCTTGGGTTTTGAAACGACTGTAATGGACATAGAGTATGGGGTTGTTTTTGAGCAGCAGGTCACACATCGTTGGTGCCAAACAAGGTGGTATGCACAGATGGACAGTTTTACAGTTATTCCAACGGGGCCGAACAAAAAAACGGGAGCAGCAAGGGCAAACCTCGGGTTTCCTAAAGGACCGTGGACATAAAAGCCTGTTGCACTTAAAATATGGCCCTCTTTAGTTTGATTTTATACAGCATTAATACACTATGTTTTCCGGAGGATTCATAATGTGGCCATGAGTTAACGACAAAAAAACTTAAATTCACATGTTGGCCCTAATATGTACACCATCACCTTGCAGCCCCAAATATACCCATGGGAAAACTGAACCACACGTATTTGTAGTGATACAGGGTATGTCCTGAAATGTGTGTGACTGTACACCATCCCAGATTGTTGACACAAACAGTTTAGTGCAAAAGGGGTATATCCTTGCAACGTTATTTAGCCGAAAAAAAACACCACCACAACTAAACGTGTAGGGATGTATGTGGCCCTTATGCAAGTCGAGGCCATTAGGAACTGATACAAATGAGGCTTATGACAGGCAAACCAGACAAGGCCACACACCTTAGAGGCCATTGCAGGGAAGAACATGGCTTTGTTCCACAAACATGCCAACAATATTAGCTAAATGTGAGGTCACGGAACATTGTGTCTGCCCACCCTGCAGAACATTGCTTATTTGTCCCAACGTCGCAATGTGACTATAAATGTGTATGTCCTGGATCATTGCCAAAGGTAATAGAATTGTGTTGCACCATGGCAGAAACAAACCCCAGTGTGGGTATGTAAACCACCACACTCATTATAGATCTTCATATGTAGACGACTGTGTGCCCTAGTGGACAGGGTCCTCTCCTCTTGTACCTGTATGACCTGATTGTCTTCATGTACTGTCTTTTGTCATTAACCCTTATCCTCATGTAAAGTGCCATGGAACCTAATGGCGCTATATAAATAAATAATAATAACAATAATAGTAAACAACAGTGCAGCAGACACATACCTTGGCATACGGACCACCGGTTCTAGAAAGCACAGCCGTTCGTAGTGACAATAGATTGTCCCGTGAGCAGCTTCCGGTCCCCCTTCCATGATCCTCCGGTGTTGCCGCTTGTATTGGTCGCGGCAGCTCCTCCACCGTTTCATAATGATGTCAACTGTGAAATGATTTCAAACCGGGTTTAGACCTCTGTAACATTTGAAACACTAAAAGTATGTGTACAAATCAACAATAACATTTTATTCATGTTGTGTGTGTAATGTGTATACAAGGCACATGGACACGACAGTGTGGAACATCATCAACAGCATTACGGACATTGAGCTCACGTGGCCACAATCACAAATGGGGCAGGGCACATGTCAACGCATAGAGAATGTTATAGTGCGGGCACCAGACTCCGCTCATTAGTGGTATTTATATACACCCAACCCCTGGCCTTCAGAGCCAGGAGGACCAGGCCTTAAACTAAGTGTACTATTGTGACCCCATCCAAATATAGGCAACCATGCAATGGCGCATGATAACACATTGAGGGCCCTGTATACCCTACTATGGGGGCCCTGTATACCCACGGGGGCCCTGTATACCCACTGCTGGGGGCCTGTATACCCACGGGGGGGCTGTAGACCCTACTATGGGGGCCGTGTATACCCACTGCTGGGGGCCTGTATACCCACGGGGGGCTGTATACCCTACTATGGGGGCCCTGTATTCCCACTGCTGGGGTCTTGTATACCCACGGGGGGGCTGTAGACCCTACTATGAGGGCCCTGTATAACCACTGTGGGCCCTGTATACCCACTGCTGGGGGGCCTGTGTACCCAGGGGAGTCTGTATACCCCAATATCGGGGGCATATATACACACTGGGGGGCCTGTATACTCTGCAGGTGGAGCTGTATACTCTGCTGGGGGGCTGTCTAACAATGATAGCCGCTGTATACAAGGATGGCGGTCAATATGGTTTCCCACTTTTTTGGGGCTAAAGTAGGGGGGTCGGCTTATACACGGGTCGGCTTATACACGACTATATACGGTAAATGCAATATAACGTGTGAACACATTTAACTCACCCATATTGCTCTGTGCATCATGGCCACAACGATGAAACGTTGGGAAAACGCCCTGTGCGATCTCCCTCCAGGCTGTAGTCCGCTGGATGTTATCCCCATAGGCAGGGTCAGTGGGCAGCCAAAGCAGGGGCCGAGCCTCCACTAGAGCAATTAATTGCAGGGTGTTGACAGGGGCCATGCTTACTCGGTGTTTCTGCGCGTCCAGCCAGGCAGCTCGAGACGGCTTATTTCCTGTTTGCAAAAAGCATGGGGTTTGCTGCAGAAAATCGCTTGCCTCGCCTCAAACACATGCGAGTTTGGCCTCGGAGACAGCAGCAAAATACAGTTGCGAGTGGGGCTTCCGACACGGCAATGCGACGCTTTCCGAGACACATCTGCGATTTTTAAATCACACATTACTCGCTATTACTCGCTTCCCCATTCATTAACATTGGACTCGCTAGACTCGCAACGAGTAGCGAGTCCCGGGCTCGGACTCGCTAGAGTCAAGCGATTCCGAGTAATTTAGGATTCGCCCATCACTACTGGCTACTGGTTTCTTTCTGATTCTGGTAAGGTCTTTAACAGTTCAATTACAATATGATTCATCTTCTCGCATAAACCATTTGTTTGGGGATGATACGTTGTTGTGTGGATCTTCTTACAACCGTACATATTGCAGAATTCTTTGAATAATTCTGATTCAAAAGCTGGACCTTGGTCTGCAAGGACTTGTTCTGGGTAACCATGTGGTCTACAGAAATGCGTCTGGAAGGCTTTTGCTGCCGTCTTTGCTGTTAGATCTTTAACAGGTACCACCACTAAGAAGCGTGAGTAATGGTCCACGATGGTTAAGGCATAGACATAGCCTGACCGGCTTGGTGACAACTTGACGTGGTCTAATGCGACTAGCTCGAGTGGCTGCTTGGTTACTATTGGTTGAAGCGGAGCTTTCTGTGGATCTTTCCTTCTGAGGTTGCATGCGGCACATACTCTACACCAACGTTCAATGGATCTTCTCATGCCAACCCAATAGAATCTTTCTCTCAGGATTGCTTCTAACTTCTCTCCATCCGAAATGACCTGCGCCGTCATGATAGCTTCTAAGACCATCTGAGTGGCTCGCTTGGGCACGATTATCTGCCAGACCAGTTCATGCGTTTTAGGATTGGTATGCGTTCTGCAGAGCTTCCCTTGATGCAGGAACAACTTGCCTCTATCTTTCCATAGCTGTATAGCTTCAGCTGGGGCATTCTGATCAGGGTGTGCACGTTGTTGCATAAGCAATTCTTTCACTAGCTTCATGGCTGGATCATTATCTTGGGCTTTGGCCCATCCGTAGTGTCTTAACGGGTTAAGATTTACTTCTTGCTTTCTTTGGTAGGTGCCGGGTTGATAATCTTGTACCTTTGAACGATGAAAGGCCGGTAGTTCAATCTCTTCCAACTCTTCCGGTTCCTCTTCCACGTCTTTCAGGTGCGGCATTGGTGACAAGGCATCTGCGTTCCCGTTTCTTGCGACCTGCCCTGTATTTGATGACAAAGTTGTAATTAGATAGCCGGGCTATCCATCGCTGCTCCAGAGCTCCTAGTTTCGCTGTATCCAGGTGAGTCAACGGGTTGTTATCCGTGTAGATGGTGAATTCTGCACCTGCCAAGTAAAGTTTAAAACGTTCAGTCACAGCCCAAACTACTGCAGTAGCTCTAACTTGAAGGAGCTGTAGTTCTCGGGATTTCTGTCTAGAGGTCGGAGCTTCCTGCTTGCAAAGGCAATAACTTTTTCTTTTCTTTACCTCCTTGTATCAGTGACAATACTGCTCCCAGTCCCACGTTGCTGGCATCCGTGTATAGAATGAAGGGTTGATGGTAATCAGGGTATGCCAGGATCTCTTCTCCCGTCAGTGCACTTTTCAGCTTGTTGAAGGAATCTTCTCTTTCCTCATCCCATCGTGTCAGGAAATTACAGGATGAAGACTTCTTCGATCGTCCCACCAGAATGTCTTGCAGGGGAGCCGCTAGCTTCGTGAACCCTCTGATAAATCTTCTATAATAGCCTACCATGCCCAGGAATTGCCTCACTTCTTTCACGTTCGTAGGTCTTGGCCAATCCCTTATCACGGTGACTTTATCAGGATCCGGTGCTTCTCCCTCTGAGCTCACGACATGTCCCAGGCACTGTACCTTTGGTTTGAGAAGGTGACACTTGGATGGCTTGATTTTCATGCCATACTTGGATAAAGCTTCGAACACTTCTGCCAGGTCTTGTAGATGTTGCTCATACGTCTTGGAGTAGACTATGACGTCATCTAGGTACAGGAGGACAGTTTCGAAGTTCTTGTGTCCTAAACAGCTTTCCATCAGACGTTGAAAGGTCCCGGTTGCGTTGCAGAGTCCGAACGGCATACAATTAAACTCACAGAGGCCCATCGGTGTAGTAAACGCTGTCTTCTCCTTGTCGGCATCTGCCACAGGAACCTGCCAGTACCCAGTAGTCAGATCAAGGGTGGAAAAGAAGTTAGCAGATTTTAATGCAGCTAATGACTCCTCAATCCTAGGTAATGGGTATGTGTCCTTATGTGTGATGCGATTAATCTGCCGGTAATCTACGCACATTCTCATGGTCCCATCCTTCTTTTTAACTAACACTAGAGGTGCTGCCCAGGGGCTACAACTGTCTCTTATTACCCCTGCAGATTTCATTTCTCTGAGCATGTCTTTGGTGGTTTGGTAGTGAGCTGGTGGTAAGGGTCTATACCTCTCTTTTATAGGCTGATGGTTACCTGTGGGTATAGTGTGCTCTACCCCTTTAATCTGCCCAAAGTCTAATGGGTGTTTACTGAATATTTGCTCATATTCTTTCACTATCCGGTATACTCCATGCTTGTGACGGGGAAGTGTAGAACTGGTACCTACATGCAACTTTTGGCACCAATCCTCAGCTTCTCCTCTGAGCCATTGTTATCCGCCTGACATGACGGGTTCAAGGGCTCGGCGGCTGTGATGTTATTGTTATCAACCGTGTACAACTTAGCCATGGTAGCATACTTAGGTAATGTGACCTCGTCTTCTCCGCAGTTCAATAGGCGTAATGGCACTCTTCCGCTGTGTACGTCAACTACTCCTCTAGCAGTGAGTATGGTCGGTCTACTGTCTGAGTACACGGGTTCTACCAGGGCCTGATAGTCTTGCCCTTTAATGCCTATTGCGGCTCTGCACCACACCAACATTTCAGTTTTGGGAGGTATTACAATGGGTATTGGATCACTTACGCGTACACTGCCGATCTCACCTCCGGAGATTTCTACCTGCTGCTTCAACATCAGGGCTTTGATCTCTTTGTGCAGAAGCCTCTATTGTCCAGTTCCGGCAGTCTCGGTGATTTTCTGCAAAACACTTAACACTTCGGAAAAACATTTCTCAATTACATTCATTCCTATCAGCATCACTGGTTCACGTTCTCGCCGGTTAACATCTATGATTATAATACCCTGGTTCTGCAATTCTACCTTCCCAACCTGAATATTCATCTCTCTAAACCCGACCTTTGGTACTAACTGTCCATTACTAGTCCATACATCAAAGTTAAAGTCATCTGGCGCATTAGTAATGTCTGAATCAGCCCAGTACCTTTTATATAGAACATGTGGAATTGATGTTATCTGGGACCCGGTATCCAGCAGGGCACTGAAGGGAATGCCATCCAACACAATAGGGATCACCGACTTTCTTCCCACGAATTTGTCATACCAGGCTGAGGGGCCTTGAGTGTTCATCCCTGGGGAGCGGCCCGCCTGCCCATGGCATCGTCGTTTAAAGGACACTCACGAGCAAGATGGCCTGGCTTCTGGCAATGGCGGCAAATGGGCTTGCTGCTGGGTATCTTCTGAGCCTCATCCACGGGACATCCTCTCTGCTGGTCACCAACTGGATCTTGGGTGCAGGCTTTGACTCTCGCAGTTCCTTGATGAACTTGGCCATGGAGATCACGGTGTCTGTCAGGGCATCTAGCTTTTGGTTGAGGGCAGCATTAGAAATCAGTTCTCCAGTCTCAGCAGCAGTTGTTGACATAGCAGATGTCGCTGGCGCTGCCAGCTGCTGAGGTGCTGCTGCAGTGTCAGGGACAGTTGGTAACTCCCGTGGCTCTTCCAGCTGCTGCAAACGGATAGCTCCATCTTTCAGCTCAGTAAATGTCATGCCAGGGTTCTGCAGCAGTATCATGCTCAACTGTCCTTCGGTAGGAAGGGGAATGGAGGCCCTCTATAAATTGATCAAGTAGCATTTTATCAGCTCCCGGGGCTAAAGCAGGTTCTGCCAGTTTAAGGGCTCTGAGTGCTTCCTGCAGGTTCAAGGCAAAGTCTCTGGCACTCTGTTTAGGCATCTGGTGGCATGCATCTTAGCCCAGGTATCAGCAGCAGATTCAAAAGTTGCTTTCAGTCTGGCTGCTAGATGTTCTACCGTGTCCTTATCTGTGTCCAGCCAGGACGCAACCTCACGCCGTGCATTGCCTGTTAATTGTCCAATTATCATTCCTACACGCTGGGCTTCAGTGATGGGATACATCACATAATACTCTTTTTCTTTAGCATAAAGTCAGTTAATGTATCAGGCTCACCGGAGTATTGGGGCAGCCACATTGCCCCTGGAGTATACGGCATCAGAAATGGATTTATGGATGCTGTTCGTTGCGCCGCTGCACCGCCGGGTACTATCGCTGGGTCCGGCGCTGCAGCTCCACTGGCTGCTCTGTCGCCGCCTTGTGCACCGGGCTGCGACATCTTGGGCCCCCTTAGTTAATATCGGCCTCCGTCTTCCGCTTCCGTCCGGATGTCTATGGAAGGTTCGGGGTGAAGCAGGGATCTTCTTCCCCGCCGGATGTCGTCAGCACCAAGGGAGGAGGCTAAATTCGCGCCAATGCAAGGTACCTCCCAATTTCTTTCCCGTGCGCCGCACGCTCCAAAGTGGCGGATTCTCAAGAATATAGTTTAGATGGCGCGGTTCAAAAACAGTTTTCACATCAATCACGGCACACGCTGCCCGTTTTAACGGGCACGGTAGATCCTGTTCGTAACGCCAGGTTTGTCGAGTCCACTGGGACGAGGGTACTCGGTACCGGACCGTGTCTGCTGCGGGGGAAGTCACGGGTGGTCCGTTTCCCGGGCCCTGGCAAATAAAAGGGGTGTATTTACAGGGTATGTCAGTCATGACGCCACCCACCATATGCGGCCAGTGATGGGGCCGCCGATGCTGCAGAACCTCCGGGGATGATGGAATGGCAGCTTAGGTGTAATAGTTCCAGTGGGTAGAACTGTATTCCCCGGGGCAGTGATGGTATAGTCTATAATGGATATGAATGGTGAAGACGGGGTTAAAGGACACACACTCACGTTTAGTAGTCAAAGGTGCAATTCTCCTCTTCTCCTGATGCTGCAGCTTCTTCTAATCCGTGTGCAGAGTTGCCAGGCTGGTAGCTCTGCAGGTGGGAGCTCTCTGTTACTGAATGTAGGGCAAAGGTTGCAATCAATACACAGACTCACAGTTTTGCTGTTTTCCAAAGCTTTACTGCAGATGTTGTTGCAGGTTATAGTCCACGGAGTCTGTAATGGGGATAAGCTCTCTTCCCACCCTGTCCGGGTCGTCAGCTTCCTCGTGTTACGCTGTGTGTGTGTCCTGGCTGTTGCGTCTAGCTAAGCTGCTGGTACTTCTCACTCTTTCTTTGGGTTCTGCTGGTACCACTTGGCTAGGCAACTTGAGTCCTATGTGCTGTGCTGACCCCTCCATGTTGCTTTGCACTGTTACTAGGGCATCTAGAGATCCCACTGTTCCTGGATTCACTGTGCTGTGGGTGCCAGACACAGTACCGGATCCGGTGTCCGTTCCGTGCGCTCTTCTGGGGCAAGTGAAAGTGTCACTCTAGCTCCCAGACGTGTTCCTCTGTCTGTAGTTCTCCTGTTCCTCTGACCCTTGCTGGGCCTGCACTAAGTTCTGCACTAACTTGTGCTCTTCACAGCACTACACCGTGCTGTACGGTCTGAGCTCTCCCTCATGAGCAGGAGTATTTAAGGGAGCAGGTGGTGCTCCCCGTCCTGGCCCAGAGGTGCTAGTGTTTGTTAGTGTGTAGTGGGGAGAGAACCTATATGGTGTTATTGTGGCATATTAACCCATGGGGTGCCACAAGCCCATACATTCTAGCTCAGTAATACACTCCTAGTAGGAGCACATACATTCTGCTGGGTTCACTAATATACTCCTGGTAAAGGCCAATACATTGTAGGCTCAGTAATATACTCCTGGTAGGAGCCCATACATTGTGGCTCAATTTACTACTAGTAGGAGCCCATACATTGTAGGCCCAATAATATACTCCTAGTGGGGGCATATACATTGTGCTGGGTTTAGTATAATACTCCAAGTAGGAACCCATACATTTTGTTGGTTTTAGCAATATATTCCTGGTAGGTGGCAATACATTCTGGGCTCAGTAATATTTTCCTGGTAGGAGCCCATACATTCTAGGCTCAGTATTGTACTCCTGGCCGAATCCCAAACATTCTAGAATCAGTATTATACTCTTAGTAGGAGACCATACATTCTGTTGGGTTCAGTATAATACTCCTGGTAAGAAGCCATATATTTTGCTGGGCTTAGCAATATATTCCTGGTAGGTGCCCATACATTCTGCTGGCATCAGTAATATATTCCTTATAGGAGCCCATACATTCTTGGCTCAGTAATATATCCTGAAAAGAGCCCATATTTTGAGGGTTCAGTTATATACTCCTGATAGAAGCCCATACCTTGTAGGTTCAGTAATATTCTCCTAGTGGGAGCATATACATTGTGCTGGGTTCAGTATAATACTCCTAGTAGGAAGCCATATATCTTGCTCGGCTTATCAATATATTCCTGGTAGGTGCCCATACATTGTAGACTCAGTAATATATTCCTGAAAAGAGCCCATATTTTGAGGGTTCAGTTATATACTCTGGTAGAAGCCCATACCTTGCAGGCCCAGTAGTATACTCCTGGTAGGAACTCATACATTTTGCTGGGCTCAGTAATATATTCCTTTTAGGAACCAATACATTCTAGGCTCATTAATATATTAATGGTGGGATCCCATAAATTCTAGGCTCAGCATTGTACTAATGGCAGAAGCCCATACATTCTAGGACCAGTAAAACAGTCATGGTAGGAGACCATACATTCTGCTTGGTTCAGTATAATACTCCTGGTAGGAACCCATACATTCTGCTGGGCTCAATAATATATTTCTTATAGGAGCCCATACCTTGCAGGCTCAGTATTATAACCCTGGTAGGTGCCCATATATTCTTGGCTCAGTATTGTTCTCCTGGGAGAAGCCCATACATTCTAGGATCAGTAATATACTCCTGATAGGAGACAATATATTCTGCTGGGTTTTGTATATACTCCTGGTAGGAATACATACATTTTGCTGGGATTAGCAATATATTCCTGGTAGGTGGCCATATATTCTGCTGGGCTCAGTAATATGTCCCTTATAGGAGCCAATACATTCTAGGCTCAGTAATATACTCCTAATAGGAGCACATACATTCTGTTGGGTTCACTAGTATACTCCTGGTAACGGAGTATACATTGTAGGCTCGATAATATACTCCTAGTAGGAGCCCATACATTGTGGCTCAATTTACTGCTAGTAGGAGCCCATACATTCTAGGCTCACTTATATACTCCTGACAGGAGCCCATATATTTTAAGCTCAGTAATATATTCCTCGTAGGAGCCATACATTGTAGGCCCAGTAATATTCTCTTAGTGGGAGCATATACATTGTGCTGGGTTCAGTATAATACTCCAAGTAGGAACCCATACATTTGTTGGTTTTAGCAATATATTCCTGGTAGGTGGCAATACATTCTAGACTCAGTAATATATACCTGAAAGAGCCCATATTTTGAGGGTTCAGTTATATACTCCTGGTAGAAGCCCATACCTTGTAGGCTCAGTAATTTCTTCTGATAGGACCCATACATTCTAGGCTCATTATATACTCCTGACAGGAGCCATATATTTTAAGCTCAGTAATATATTCCTCGTAGGAGCCATACATTGTAGGCCAGTAATATTCTCTTAGTGGGAGCATATACATTGTGCTGGGTTCAGTATAATACTCCAAGTAGGAACCTACATTTTGTTGGTTTTAGCAATATATTCCTGGTAGGTGGCAATACATTCTAGATCAGTAATATATACCTGAAAAGAGCCCATATTTTGAGGGTTCAGTTATATACTCCTGGTAGAAGCCCATACCTTGTAGGCTCAGTAATATTCTTCTGATAGGTACCCATACATTCTAGGCTCACTTATATACTCCTGACAGGAGCCCATATATTTTAAGCTCAGTAATATATTCCTCGTAGGAGCCCATACATTGTAGGCCAAGTAATATTCTCCTAGTGGGAGCATATACATTGTGCTGGGTTCAGTATAATACTCCAAGTAGGAACCCATACATTTTGTTGGTTTTAGCAATATATTCCTGGTAGGTGGCAATACATTCTAGGCTCAGTAATATATTCCTGGTAGGAGCCCATACATTCTAGGCTCAGTATTTTACTCCTGGCGAATCCCAAACATTCTAGGATCAGTAATATACTGCTAGTTGGAGACCATACATTCTGTTGGGTTCAGTATAATACTACTGGTTGGAAGCCATATATTTTGCTGGGCTTAGCAATATATACCTGGTAGGTTCCCATACATTCTGCTGGCATCAGTAATATATTCCTTATAGGAGTCCGTACATTCTAGGCTCAGTAATATATTCCTGAAAAGAGCCATACTTTGAGGGTTGAGTTATATACTCCTGATAGAAGCCCATACCTTGTAGTCTCAGTAATATACTTCTGATAGGTTCCCGTACATTCTAAGCTCAGTAATATATTCCTGGTAGGAGCCCATACATTGTAGGCCCAGTAATATACTCCTAGTGGGGGCATATACATTGTGCTGGGTTCAGTATAATACTCCAAGTAGGAACCCATACATTTTGTTGGTTTTAGCAATATATTCCTGGTAGGTGGCAATACATTCTAGGCTCAGTAATATATTCCTGAAAAGAGCCATATTTTGAGGGTTCAGTTATATACTCTCTGGTAGAAGCCCATACCTTGTAGGCTCAGTAATATTCTTCTGATAGGTACCCATACATTCTACGCTCAGTACTGTACTCCTGGTAGAAGCCCATGCTTTGCAGGCTCAGTAGTATACTCCTGGTAGGAACTCATACATTTTGCTGGGCTCAGTAATATATTCCTCTTAGGAGCCAATACATTCTAGGCTCATTAAAATATCAATGGTGAGAGCCCATAAATTCTAGGCTCAGTATTGTACTCATGGCAGAAGCTCATACATTCTAGGATCAGTAACATACTCGTGGTAGGAGACTATTATACTGAACCCAGCAGAATGTATGCTTTTGGTAGGAACCCATACATTCTGCTGGGCTCAATATTATATTCCTTATAGGAGCCCATACCTTGCAGGCTCAGTATTATACTCCTGGTAGGTGCCCATATATTCTTGGCTCAGTATTGTACTCCTGGCAGAAGCCCATACATTCTAGGATCAGTAATATACTCCTGATAGGAGACATACATTCTGCTGGTTTTGTATATTCTCCTCGTAGAATACATACATTTTGCTGGGATTAGCAATATATTCATGGAAAGTGGCCATATATTCTGCTGGGCTAAGTAATACATCACTTATAGGAGACAATACATTCTAGGCTCAGTAATACACTCCTAGTAGGAGCACATACATTCTGCTGGGTTCACTAATATACTCCAGGTAAGGGCAAATACATAGTAGGCTCAGTAATATACTCATGGTAGGAGCCCATACATTGTGGCTCAATTTACTGCTAGTAGGAGCCCATACATTCTAGGCTCACTTATATACTCCAGACAGGAGCCCATATATTCTAAGCTCAGTAATATATTCCTGGGAGGAGCCCATACATTGTAGGCCCAGTAATATTCTCCTAGTGAAGGCATATACCGTATTTTTCGCTTAATAAGACGCACTTTCATTTCCCCCAAATTAGGGGGAAAATGGGGGTGCGTCTAAAAAAGCAAATATAGAAACAAATGCTGTCAAAGTAAAAAAAAAACATTCTTACTGCGGGGTTGGCGGCGGCGGCGGAGCAGACTGGTCACTGATGGCGTCCGGAGGGGCAATGCAGCAGGCCCGGCGCTGGGGGGTGTCGGCGCGGTGACCGGCGATGATCCCCGGTATGTGGGCGGCATAGTGCAGGCCGGCACTTCCTGGTTGCGGCCGCGCGTTTCCGGTTTGAGGGGGAAATACATCATTGCTGCCTGTGTCTGCCGCACAGGACTTCAAAAAAATGGCTGCCAAACAGCGCATGTGCAGATGGAGCTCTCGGTCCCCCCGAGCTCCCGATCTGCGCATGCGCTCTAGTAGTTATCGCCAAATAGCTGGAGGCAGGCAGGATTCAGGGCTCCGCTGCACACAGAGACCCAAAGCAAAGGAGGGAGAGAAGAGAGATTCTCCTCCTCCTCTGCAGGGATTGATATGGATTGGTGGAGGGAACTGTTGCTGAGCTGCCTCCACCAATCACATATTGATCCCTGCAGAATGTATTGTAAAACACTTTTGTTTACACAAGTCCCAGAGATCCTAGGGAGAGGTGAGCAGACATTAAAGGGAAACACAACCCCCATCATCTTTCAGAATATACAGTACCATGTGTGTATTCTGATGGATGATGGGGGTTGTAGCCATATTTGGTGTAAATAGGGAGGGACAGTAATGTGACCAAAGTGTTCATAGGAAATGTGACTACCACCTCCCTCATCTTTCAGAATACACCCATATATACAGTACATGGGTGTATTCCTAAGGATGAGGGGGATAGTAGTCACAATATATGATACTTCAGGCACTGTACACTGTAGTTCACAGATCCCCCATAAGGCTGACTTCACATTAGCGTTCGCCGCCGCCGCTGCGTATTGCGGCGGGTGAACTCGAGTCGACCGCAAGCACCGCCCATCCCTATGTTTAACATGGGGACGCACGGTGTATACGGTCGGGTGCGGATGGCCGTGCGTTCCCATTGCCCTCCATGTGTGATTTGTACGCATGCAGATGCTTGCGTACAGATCATATATTCGCATCCGCACCGAATCTGCAACATGTTGCGTACATGTTGCAGATTCTGTGCGGCCGGGAATGTTTGTTTTGTACGCAAGCCTCTGAATGCGTACAAATCACACATGGAGGGCAATGGGAACGCACGGCCATCCGCACCCGACCGTATACACCGTGCGTCCCCATGTTAAACATGGGGATTGGCGGTGCTTGCGGTCGGCTTGCGTTCGCCCACTGCAATACGCAGTGGTGGCAGCGAACGCTAACGTGAAACCGGCCTAACAAAGCGTCACCACAGATCCCGCCAATAAGTGTGCTCCATGCAGATCCCCCATAAGCGTGTCATCCACAGATCCCCCATAACAGAGCGTCATCCACAGATCCCCATAACAGAGCGTCACCACAGATCCCGCCAATAAGTGTGCTCCATGCAGATCCCCCATAAGCGTGTCATCCACAGATCCCCCATAATAGCGCCATCCACAGATCCCCCATAACAGAGCGTCATCCACAGATCCCCATAACAGAGCGTCACCACAGATCCCGCCAATAAGTGTGCTCCATGCAGATCCCCCATAAGCGTGTCATCCACAGATCCCCCATAATAGCGCCATCCACAGATCCCCCTGTCACGCTGAGAGCGGGAGAGGCACTCAGCGTAGGACCACGACGGGGGGGGGGGGGAATAAGGAGTCCCTAAAGCTATGGGCACAAGAGGGAGAGGGTGACCCCTAGTCTTACTAGGGCTGCCCCTGTCTGCCCTAACGTCCCTATACAGTTTCCTCAACTGTCGCCGACCACGAACTTCGTCCCTCTCTGATCCTTGCACTACCTTATCTAAGGATCAGATGGAGAGGTTCACTAGACCCCTCCACTAACAACTAAAGACAAACACAAGGAAAAAACAGACAATGGGGAAAGAAAACACTTATCTTGCAGCAGAGCACAGCAACTTCCACAACCTCAGCTTCTGCTGGAGCAAGGATAATGAGTCCACAAGGAAATATCATCTGCACCGAGGGAGGGCAATGAAACTCCTTATAAAGGTGGGAAGAACCTGCTGGGTCCTAGAGACCCAGAATACTGGTGTAGAAACCAGACCGAGCACAAGACCTTCCCAGCCGTCTCCCCATGATAGGGAGATCTTATCATACCTTCTCTTTATCTACACAGAAGGTAAATGCCCCTGAAAGACGGACCGTCCTCAAACCTTATGGCTGATTGGCCAAACGCTGGGACCGTCTGCGCGTGGCGTCTACCCTGTCATCCGTGCCACCCGTGACACCCCCATAACAGACCGTCATCCACAGATCCCCATAACAGAGCGTCACCACAGATGCCTCCAATAAGTGTGCTCCATGCAGATCCCCCATAAGTGTGTCATCCACAGATCCCCCATAACAGAGCGTCATCCACAGATGCCCATAACAGAGCGTCACCACAGATGCCTCCAATAAGTGTGCTTCATGCAGATCCCCCATAAGTGTGTCATCCACAGATCCCCCATAATAGCACCATCCACAGATCCCCCATAACAGACCGTCATCCACAGATCCCACATAACAGAGCGTCACCACAGATGCCTCCAATAAGTGTGCTCCATGCAGATCCCCCCATACGTGTGTCATCCACAGATCCCCCATAATAGCACCATCCACAGACCCCCCATAACAGAGCGTCATCCACAGATCCCCATAACAGAGCGTCATCCACAGATCCCCCATAACAGTGTCTCATCCACAGATCCCCATAACAGAGCATCATCCACAGATCCCTAATAACAGAGCATCATCCACAGATCCCCATAACAGAGCGTCATCCACAGATCCCTCCAATAAGTGTGCTCCATGCAGATCCCCCATAAGTGTGTCATCTGCAGATCTCTCCAAAACAGTGCATCATCACAGATCCCCCATAACAGAGTGTCATCAAAGATCTCTCCAATAAGTGTGTACCATGCAGATCCCCATAACAATGCATCATCACAGATCGCCCATAATGTTTTTCATTCATCATAGCTGTAGAAAAAGGCATGGGCCACACATCTAAAATCATAAGTTGATCTAATGCCACTAGGCATAATAAAACTGACCATGAGGCTCTTAGTTTAACATTCTGATTACTGTAGTCTAGGGGTAGGGAACTCCAGGCCTCAAAAGCTGCACGCAGCGCAGGTTTTCAGGATTTCCACAGGGGTTGGAATCATCACCAGTGCAGGTGATTCAATTACGGTATCACTTGTGCAATAATAGGGAAATCCTGAAAACCGACACTGTGTGCGGCTCTTGAGGCCTTGAATTAGGGTGTGTGCACACGATCAGTATATGCAGAGTTTGGACGCAGTGTCTTGCCGCTGCGTCTAAAAAGCTGCGTAGTACAGTATAAGCATAGTGGATGGGATTTCAAGAAATCCCATCCTCACTATGCTTAACCCGCCTGCAACGTGTTTGGAGCTGCGGTGCAGGTTGCTGACAGTCCGCTCCTCCACAGCATGTTCATTTCATGCTGCGGAGTCGGAAGCAGCTCCCATGGGGTGACTGCAGGGAGAAGCCGCCCTGCACCCGCCGCACACGGTGAGTACAGGGCGGCTGCGGTCTCCCTGCGGCCACCCGCGGCTTCACTCAGGTCCGGAGGAGCTGCGTCCAACACGCAGCTACTCCAGACCATGCGTATGCAGCCTTATGGTAAGCAGCATGTGAAAGCACCCTATTTGCTGCATTTTTTAACTCGTGAGCTCATCACAAAACAGGAGTGGGTGATTACGGTAAACATAAAAGTGGAGCACTTGTTTCTATTACAGTTTTCCTCTTACTGTTCCACTTATGGTATTGATTGTTCCACTCCTGGTTTTTGATGAGCTCTCATGTAAAAATACAGAACGCAGCAAAATACAGTACGTAATGTATGAACACACTCTGAGACCGTATGAATCCACTAGCACGTCACGGCGAAACTCAATGAGCAAAAATAGGTGGAACCCCTCTTAAAGTCTCCAGCCTTGCAGCATGGGTTTTGTGGGGCACAAGGTACCCATTCTGCTGGTTCATTGTCGCTGTGGTGGTTGGTGCATGAGTCCACACCTTTAAGGCTACAGTATTTAAAGTTATGGACACGCTGAGATTCGACATGACTTGGCAGTAGACTTTATACCATAAGTCTGATCATAATGTTAAACTAAAAATTTCTTGTTCAGTTGAATACAGTACGATGCATTTTTGCCTAACACTACTACGTGATTTTTGGATGTGCAGCCCATGTTTTTCTACAGCAAAAGTACGGTATTCATTTTCTCAGCTGCAATGCCCCCATAACTATGAAGGACAGAGCTGATAGTTGGTTCAATACTGTATTTTGTTGCAGAAAAATACCGTACAGTTGGCTGCTGCATATTGTGCATTTTTCAAGAATGTCAAAGCAGAGAAGGCTTGCATATAAAATTCCATTCAAACTGGAGGTTATAAAATATGCTAAAGAGCATGGGAACAGAGCAGCGGAGAGACATTTCGGACCGCCTCCAACTGAAAAAATGATAAGAGAGTGGAGGAAACAGGAGGATGAGCTGCAAAATGCTGGAAAAAGCAAATCTGGTCTTCGTGGGCGTGGTGCAAAGTGGCCAGAGTTAGACGTGGACATGAAAGAGTGGATCACACGCCAGGGTCATTCCATGTCAAGTGATCCAAAAATGAATATTTTTTTTCCCTGACGTCCTCAGATTTTTAAAAAAAAATTTCTATCTGAAGAACAACTTTATCTAATTACAAAAAAAAAGTTTTGAATTTTTTTCTTTATCTGTTAATTTTTTACAGATTTTTAAAGTTTTAAAAAAGTGCGAATTTTGGCCGGTATGGCTTTACATTTTCTATCATATCTCGGGCTAGAAATAAGATAGAGAAACAAAATAAACACCAATCTACTCAGAACTGTCCAGGCTTTCATCAGATATGTCACAAGAGGATATTTGTTAATATTTTACCCATGTGATCGCAAGCGCAAAACTTTAAAACGCATTTCCGAAAAATCGGCGCGCTTTAAATATTTCAAAAACTGCCCATGTGTCTGCTATGCCCTTAGCACATCTGTACCAAATTTCAAGTTGGGATCGCAATGGGATCATATTTTAACATATTTTACTAGTAAGAGCGTCAATGGGTCATTCCATATCAAGTGATCTAAATATGAATATTTTTTTTTACCTGACGTCTTTATATTTTTTTTTTTTTTTTCCTTTATGAAGTACTACTTTAGTTAATTACAAATTAAAAGTTTGGAATTTTTTTCTTCATCAGTTAATTTTTTACAGATTTTTAAAGTTTAAAAAAAGGGTGAATTTTGGCCTGGTACGACTTTAATTTTTTTTATCTCAGGCTAGAAATAAGATAATGAAGTGGGAGAGGCATCATTTTACTCAGAACGGTAACAGCTTTCATTTGAGATGTTACAAGACTATGTTTCTTTATATCAAATTCAAACTATTGACGGGCAATTGTGAAAAAATGACTGATTGTGTTCTTGGTGACTTTTGAATTGACACTATAATAGTTAAATATTTTGCACTTAGGTCCAATGAATGCGTCCATGGGGTCAAGCTGGGACAGAGTCATCACAAATTAGCCTTATTTGCAGATGACCTGCTACTTTACATCTCCCAGCCCCTGGTCTCCATCCCTTCGGTCTTAATGGAGTTTGAACGGTTCGGACAATTGAGCAACTTTAAAGTGAATTGCTCCAAAACCGAGGCACTCAATATTTCTTTGCCTGGAGAATTGGTTTCTCATCTATCTAAACAGTTCCCATTTAAATGGAAAGTAGAAGCCATTAAGTACTTGGGAGTCCTTATACCAAAAGATCTTAAACAAATATTCAATTTAAATTATCAACCCCTTTTGACTAACGCGGAATCGGCATTTACCTCCTATAGACAATTAAAGCTATCCTGGTTCGGGAGAAATAAACGTAGTCAAGATGGATGTCTTGCCCCGACTCTTATATACTTTTCAGACAGTTCCTGTTCTATTGGATAGAGGTTTCCTCTCCAAAATGCAATCTATGATCCTTAGATTTGTCTGGGGGGCAAGAGGTCCAGATTGCGAATGAATATCCTATCCTTGCCCGAGACCAGAGGAGGGGTTGGACTACCCAACATACGAGCGTACTTTGAGGCTTCCTCTCTTGTTAGAGCTCTAGATTGGCATTATCATGCGTCCTCCAAGAAATGGGTAGGGGTGGAGCAAGAGGGTTTGGGGATTCCGCTGAAACACCTGCTTTGGATTTCCCCTAAAGACTCCACAGACCTAGTACCTTTGACAGACATGACCAGAAACACCTTGAAGGTATGGCACCTAGTGACGAAAACCCTCCGCTTAAACGACAGACTTAGCCCTTTGACTCCCCTTTTTTCCAACCCATCTTTCCCACCCAGATTTGACAGGCAGAGATTTTTATGTTGGCGGATTGTGGATGACACCCGAGTAGGACAGACTCTGTCCAGTGGTGGTTTGCCCCCGATGGCAGAGCTACAACTCAAAGAACCTACGAGACCTCTTAAGTGATTCGAATTTCTCCAATACAGAGCATAATTATATTCAGCTGACCACTCTTGCAGGGTAAGATTGACGCCCAAAAATATTGGAGAGGTTATTCCAACTGGAGGCTCCACCGAGGCGCAAAATATCATTTCTATACCAGGCCTTAGGGTCCATGAGAGAGCAGGGCACCCTTTACTTCCAACGTGCTTGGGAGAGGGAATTGGGGTGTAGCGTTTCAGAAGCTAATTGGCAGAAATGCTTTATATTTACTCACTCACTAGCTAGCGCTTGTTCTGCACAAGAAAGAAGCTATAAGCTGCTCACTAGATGGTACTTGTGCCCGACGACACTCCGGAACATGTTCCCTGGAACCCCTGATACCTGCTGGCGCTGTGGGGAAGAGAAGGGTACAATGATACACATTTGGTGGAGTTGTGGGGAAATCCGGCGGTTCTGGTCTGAGGTTTTCAATGCATACGCCCGGATAACAGGTAAACAAGCCGAATGCTGCCCAGAATCGGCAATGTTATCCATTTTTCCAGGTCCTATTGGGCTACAGAAGAGGGATATTCTCCGCTTTTGCATCTCGGCTGCTCGTGCTGTGATCCCGAGGTTCTGGAAATCAAGCCGGGCTCCATCTCTACTTGATTGGTTCAAAGAATTGATGGAACAAATTCTTAGGGATTTGGGTTGAATGGATTCTTTTTCACGACTCTGCAGAATTTAGGAGTATCTTTTCCAGCACAGATAATATGGCTCGACCTCTGGCTGATGGGGAGCCAGTGGGATGAGTACCCTTTCTCCTTCCCATACCTCACCCGTCCCCCCCCCCTCCTTTTTTTCTTTTTTTCTTACGTGGCTTTTCTTTCCCAGTATAACTTTTTCTAATGGTTTTTGTTTCTCTTCTCTCTCTCTCTTCTTTTCTATCTCTCTTTTCTTCCCATCTGATACATTCAGTCTAGGTATTTCCTTTCTACGCCTATACCTTCAGAATTCTAGTGAACATTAGACAGGTATCGAAAACTCTGAGCTGTGAGTAGATCATTAATATTTCGGCCTTCCTTTCCGGTACACCAGTCGATAGACTATTCCAACTAGGCCTCAACGGGTAATGACCCACTTACGTGGTCAACCTGTTAGAAGGGGCCAAGTAATAAAAATCATTCTGCTGGGGCTGCTTGTCCCCTTGACATCAGAACATCTCAAAACCCTGACAAAGGTTGTATACTTGAGTGTTTGGAATTATATTTAGATTGTAGTATATATTGCACCAGAGATAAGCGCAAAAGTAAATTTGCAGCTTATCTTAAAGTTACTAATAACTTTGTGAATTCTCTTTTTGTATATTTTATATGTCTCAAGATTTTGTTAAAAGATTGAATGTATGTCTTTCATATGTTTTTTCAAAATTTAATAAAAATGAGATTAACCATAGTTAAATATTTTAAAATATGATCCCATCACGATCCCAACTTGAAATTTGGTACAGATGTGGCTAAGAGCATAAAAGACACATGGGCAGTTTTGGAAAATTTTTATTAAAATGTTTTTTTCGGAAATGCGTTTCAAAATGTTGCGTTTGCATTCGCATAGGTAAAAAATTAAAATTAACAAATATACTCTTGTGACATATCTGGTGAAAGCCTGGACAGTTCTGAGTAGAATGGTGTTTATTTTGTTTCTCTATCTTATTTCTAGCCCGAGATAAAAAAATTTAAAGTCGTACCAGGCCAAAATTCACCCTTTTTTTAAACTTTAAAAATCTGTAAAAAATTAACTGATGAAGAAAAAAATTCCAAACTTTTAATTTGTAATTAACTAAAGTAGTACTTCATAAAGGAAAAAAAAAAAAAAAAAATCTAAAGACGTCAGGTAAAAAAAATATTCATATTTAGATCACTTGATATGGAATGACCCATTGACGCTATTAATAGTAAAATATGTTAAAATATGATCCCATTGCGATCCCAACTTGAAATTTGGTACAGATGTGGCTAAGAGCAAAGCAGACACATGGGCAGTTTTTGAAATATTTAAAGCGCGCCGATTTTTCGGAAATACGTTTTAAAGTTTTGCGCTTGCGATCACATGGGTAAAATATTAACAAAGATCCTCTTGTGACATATCTGGTGAAAGCCTGTATAGTTCTGAGTAGAATGGTGTTTATTTTGTCTCTCTATCTTATTCCTAGCCTTAGTTATGAGGAGAAACGTAAAGGCAGGCAACAGCGAAATTCACACTTTTTCCGAACTTTGAAAATCATTTAAAAAAAAAATAAATTTTTTAAAAAATTTTTCTCTTCACATTTTGCATTGTCTGACATGCTATTATCAAATAACAAAATCTCAAAAGAATTAAAAATATAGAGGTAATAATCATTGGTTCACTTGACATGGAATGACCCGCCACAGAAATAATGGCCTTTCGGTGTCAACAAAAATGATAATCTGTGAAGCCAAGCGGATTGCTGCTGAGAAAGGCATCGATGACTTTACTGGATCACCATCATGGTGCTTCAGATTTATGAAGAGATGTGGCCTTGCTATGCGCACCAAAACGAGAGTTGCACAAAAAATGCCAAAAGAATATGAAGCCAAGATTTTATCCTTCCATAAATTTGTAATTGACAGCAGAAAGAAACATGGATTTGAATTAAGCCAGATTGGGAATATGGATGAAGTCCCTCTAACGTTTTATGTGCCATCCAACAGGACTGTTGATGCAAGGGGTGCCAAAAGTGTAACAGTAAAAACTGCAGGACATGAAAAAAACCATTACACAGTTGTGTTGTCCTGCTGTGCCGATGGCACGAAACTGCCGCCTATGTTAATTTTTAAAAGAAAGAACATGCCCAAAGAAGCTATCCCATGAGGAGTTGTTGTGCATGTACACGAGAAAGGATGGATGGACGAGAACGGAATGAGATTGTGGGTCAACAAAGTGTGGTCCAAACGTCCTGGAGGGCTTCTAAAAAAAAACAGCCCTGTTAGTGCTAGACCAATTCAGAGCACATATCAGTGAAAACACTAAAAAGGTGTTTAAAGATGTGAAGACCCATCTCGCTGTAATTCCAGGGGGGCTTACCAGCCAGCTGCAACCTCTTGATGTTTCGATAAACAAGCCATTTAAAGTTTACATGCGAGAAGAATGGAATAAATGGATGGCTGCTGGAAATCATGACCTGACACCAACTGGACGTATGAAGAGGCCCACTATCAACCAAGTTTGTGAGTGGGTGAACACATCATGGCAATCCGTGAAGGATGAAACGGTTATTCGTTCATTTAAGAAATGTGGGATTAGCAATGCCTTAGATGGCACCGAAGATGATTTGCTATATGAGGACAGTGGAGAAAGTGACACTAATGAGTGTGAGGACTTGAACTTCCTAGACTCTGACAGCAGTGATGAGGAATTCCTGGGATTCCCTGAATCCACTTCCACTTCTGTGCCTGAGGACTAAAGTTTCTCTCACTTGTTCTCTGGAACATGGTTTGTCCTGTTACTTAGGGTACATAGGACTGTTCTCACATGTTACCCACAATGCTGCTGTTGACTCCTGTTGAGTCTACTATGTTAAAATAATATTTTGTTATTTAATTAAAGGTTTTTGCACACTATTTGGCTCAAAATATTATTTTTTCTAATTTTCCTCCTCTAAAACCTAGGCGCGTCTTATAATCAGGTGCGTCTTATAAAGCAATTGTGCTGGGTTCAGAATAATACTCCAAGTAGGAACCCATACATTTTGTTGGTTTTAGCAATATATTCCTAGTAGGTGGCAATACATTCTAGGCTCAGTAATGTATTCCTGGCAGGAGCCTATACATTCTAGGCTCAGTATTGTACTCCTGGCCGAATCCCAAACATTCTAGGATTCTGTTGGGTTCAGTATAATACTCCTGGTAGGAAGCCATATATTTTGCTGGGCTTAGCAATATATTCCTGGTAAGTGCCCATACATTCTGCTGGCATCAGTAATATATTCCCATATCCATGCATTCTAGGCTCAGAACTTTACTCCTGGTAGAAGCCCATGCCTTGCAGGCTCAGTAGTATACTCCTGGTAGGAACTCTTACATTTTGCTGGGATCAGTAATATATTCCTTTTAGGAGACAATACATTCTAGGCTCATTAATATACTAATGGTGGGATCTCATAAATTCTAGGCTCAGTATTGTACTCATAGCAGAAGCCCATACATTCTAGAATCAGTAAAACACTCGTGGTAGGAGACCATACATTCTCCTGGGTTCAGTATAATACTCCTGGTAGGAACCCATACATTCTACTGGGCTCAATAAAATATTCCTTATAGGAGCCAATACCTTGCAGGCTCAGTATTATACTCCTGGTAGGTGCCCATATATTCTTGGCTCAGTATTGTACTCCTGGCAGAAGCCCATACATTCTAGGCTCAGTAATATATTCCTGGTAGGAGCTTATACATTCCAGGCTCAGTATTGTACTCCTGGCCGAATCCCAAACATTCTAGGATCACTGATATACTCTTAGTAGGAGATCATACATTCTGTTGGGTTCAGTATAATACTCCTGGTAGGAAGCCATATATTTTGCTGGGCTTAGCAATATATTCCTGGTAAGTGCCCATACATTCTGCTGGCATCAGTAATATATTCCTTATAGGAGCCCATACATTCTAGGCTCAGTAATATATTCCTGAAAAGACCCCATACTTTGAGGGTTCAGTTATATACTCCTGATAGAAGGCCATACCTTGTAGTCTCAAGAATATACTTCTGATAGGTACCCATACATTCTAGGCTCAGAACTTTACTCCTGGTAGAAGCCCATGCCTTGCATTCTCAGTAGTATACTCCTGGTAGGAACTCTTTTATTTTGCTGGGCTCAGTAATATATTCCTTTTAGGAGACAATGTATTCTAGGCTCATTAATATATTAATGGTGGGATTCCATAAATTCTAGGCTCAGTATTGTACTCATGGCAGAAGCCCATACATTCTAGGATCAGTAAAACACTCGTGGTAGGAGACCATACATTCTGCTGGGCTCAATAAAATATTCCTTATAGGAGCCAATACCTTTCAGGCTCAGTATTATACTCCTGGTAGGTGCCCATACATTCTAGGCTCAGTACTGTACTCCTGGTAGAAGCCCTTACCTTGCAGGCTCAGTAGTATACTCCTGGTAGGAACTCATACATTCTGCTGGGCTAAGTAATACATCACTTATAGGAGCCAATACATTCTAAGCTCATTAATACACTCCTGACAGGAGCCCATATATTCTAGGCTCAGTATAATACTCCTGGTAGGAGACCATACATTGTGGCTCAATTTACTGCTGGTAGGAGCCCATACATTCTAGGCTCACTAATATACTCCTGACAGGAGCCCATATATTCTAAGCTCAGTAATATATTCCAGGAAGGAATTCTCTATGGTTGAACCAATGGGAATCTCAATGGGAGATCCTACGGCAAGATCAATGGGAGACCGTGGCTGCATTGACTTTTGACAGGCCAAAGGGCTTGTAAGCGTAGAAGCCATTAACAGTAATTAAAACTGACTTTTACGAAAGTATGCCTCTTCAAATGTCCCACAGATGGGTAACCAGCTCATCAACAGCCATTGTAAACCCATTGTACATGCATTTCACACACTGTTGACGATAAACAGCAGGAGCCTCACTCATGGGCTGGATGGGAGACCTCTGGAGACACCCAATGGGAATCTTTATGGAAGTCTCTATTGATGACCCAATGGGAGTCTCAGTGGAAGATCCAACGGCAAGTTCAGTGGGAGACTGTGGCTGCATTGACTTTTAACAGGCCAAAGGGCTGGTAAGCGTTGAAGCCATTGACAGTAATTAAAAATGACTTTTACGAATGTATGCCTCTTCAAAAGTTCCACAGATGGGAAACCAGCTCATCAACAGCCATTGTAAACCCATTGTACGTGCCCTTGACACACTGTTAAAGCTAAGCAGCAGGGGCCTAGGTCACGTAGTGGATGGGAGACGTCATAAAACACCCAATGGGAATCTTTACGGAAGTCTCTATGGGTTACCCAATGGCAATCTCAGTGGGAGAGCCTATGGCAATTTCAGTGAGAGACCACGGCTGCATTAAATTTTGACATGCTAAAGGGCTGGTAAGAGTAAGAGCCATTGACGGTAATTAAAACTGACTTTTACTAATGTATGCCTCTTGAAAAGTCCCACAGATGGGAAGCCAGCATGTCAACAGCCATTGTAAACCCATTGTGCATGCCCTTGACACACTGTTGAAGCTAAGCAGCATGAGCCTCGGTCAAGGGCTGGATGGGAGACCTTATGAGAGACCCAATGGGAATCTCAATGGAAGTCTCTATGGGTTACCCAATGGCAATCTCAGTGGGAGAGCCTATGGCAATTTCAATGGCTGACCACGGCTGCATTAAATTTTGACATGCCAGAGGGCTGGTAAGAGTAAGAGCCATTGACGGTAATTAAAACTGACTTTTACTAATGTATGCCTCTTGCAAAGTCCCACAGATGGGAAGCCAGCAAGTCAACAGCCATTGTGAACCCATTGTGCACCCATTGTGCATGCCCTTGACACATTGTTGAAGCTAAGCAGCATGAGCCTCGGTCAAGGGCTGGATGAGAGACCTCATGAGAGACCAATGGAAGTCTCTATGGGTTACTTTATGGCAATTTCAATGGGAGAGCCTATGGCAATTTCAATGGAGACCACGGCTGCGTTAAATTTTGACATGCCAAAGGGCTGGTAAGAGTAAGAGCCATTAACGGTAATTAAAACTGACTTTTACTAATGTATGCCTCTGGAAAATTCCCACAGATGGGAAGCCAGGATGTCAACAGCCATTGTAAACCCATAGTGCATGCCCTTGACACAATGTTGAAGCTAAGCAGCATGAGCCTCGGTCAAGGTCTTGATGGGAGACATCATGAGAGACCCAATGGGAATCTCAATGGAAGTCTCTATGGGTTACCCAATGGCAATCTCAGTGGGAGAGCCTATGGCAAATTCAATGGGAGACCACGGCTGCATTAAATTTTGACATGCCAGAGGGCTGGTAAGTGTAAGAGCCATTGACGGTAATTGAAACTGAATTTTACTAATGTATGCCTCTTGAAAAGTCCCACAGATGGGAAGCCAGCATGTCAACAGCCATTGTAAACCCATTGTGCATGCCCTTGACACACTGTTGAAGCTAAGCAGCATGAGCCTCGGTCAAGGGCTGGATGGGAGACCTCATGAGAGACCCAATGGGAATCTCAATGGAAGTCTTTATGGGTTACCCAATGGCAATCTCAGTGGGGAGCCTTTGGCAATCTCAGTGGGAGAGCCTATGGCAATTTCAATGGGAGAGCCTATGGCAATTTCAATGGGAGATCACGACTGCATTAAATTTTGACATGCCAAAGGGCTGGGAAGAGTAGGAGACATTGACGGTAATTAAAACTGACTTTTACTAATGTATGACTCTTGAAAAGTCCCACAGATGGGAAGCCAGCATGTCAACAGCCATTGTAAACCCATTGTGAATGCCCTTGACACACTGTTGAAGCTAAGCAGCATGAGCCTCGTTCAAGGGCTGGATGGGAGACCTCATGAGAGACCCAATGGGAATCTCAATGGAAGTCTTTATGGGTTACCCAATGGCAGTCTCAGTGGGAGAGCCTATGGCAATTTCAATGAGATACCACTGCTGCATGAAATTTTGACATGCCAAAGGGCTGGTAAGAGTAAGAGCCATTGACGGTAATTAAAACTGACTTTTACTAATGTATGCCTCTTGAAAAGTCCCACAGATGGGAAGCCAGCATGTCAACAGCCATTGTAAACCCATTGTGCATGCCCTTGACACACTGTTGAAGCTAAGCAGCATGATCCTCGGTCAAGGGTTGGATGGGAGACCTCATGAGAGACCCAATGGGAATCTCAAAGGAAGTCTCAATGGTTACCCAATGGCAATTTCAATGGGAGTGCCTATGGCAATTTCAATGGGAGACCACGGCTGTATTAAATTTTAACATGCCAAAGGGCTGGTAAGAGTAAGAGCCATTGACGGTAATTAAAACTGACTTTTCCTAATGTATGCCTCTTGAAAAGTCTCACAGATGGGAAGCCAGCATGTCAACAGCCATTGTAAACCCATTGTGCATGCCTTTGACACACTGTTGAAGCTAAGTAGCATGATCCTCGGTCAAGGGCTGGATGGGAGACCTCATGAGAGACCCAATGGGAATCTCAATGGAAGTCTCTATGGGTTACCCAATGGCAATCTCAGTGGAAGTCTCTATGGGTTACCCAATGGCAATCTCAATGGGAGAGCCTATGGCAATTTCAATGGGAGACCACGGCTGCATTAAATTTTGACATGCCAAAGGGCTGATAAGAGTAAGAGCCATTGACGGTAATTAAAACTGACTTTTACTAATGTATGCCTCTTGAAAAGTCCTACAGATGGGAAGCTAGCATGTAAACAGCCATTGTAAACCCATAGTGCATGCCCTTGACACACTCTTGAAGCTAAGCAGCATGAGCCTCGGTCAAGGGCTGGATGGGAGACCTCATTAAAGACCCACTGGGAATCTCAATGGAAGTCTCTATGGGTTACCCAATGGCAATTTCAATGGGAGAGCCTATGGCAATTTCAATTGGAGACCACGGCTGCATTAAATTTTGACATGCCAAAGGGCTGGTAAGAGTAAGAGCCATTGACGGTAATTAAAACTGATTTTATTAATGTATGCATCTTGAAAAGTCCCACAGATGGGAAGCCAGCATGTCAACAGCCATTGTAAACTCATTGTGCATGCCCTTGACACACTGTTGAAGCTAAGCAGCATGAGCCTCAGTCAAGGGCTGGATGGGAGACCTCATGAGAGACCCAATGGGAATCTCAATGGAAGTCTCTATGGGTTACCCAATGGCAATCTCAGTGGGAGAGCCTATGGCAATTTCAATGAGAGAGCTATGGCAATTTCTTTCTTTCTTTTAATGATCTTTTTATTGAACAGTTAAGAGATACAATCAAACATTCAACATTGTCATTCCCTAGCATAAGGGAGAATGTGTAGCAGTCAACGTATATAACATCGATATTCAAAAGTATGTTCGTGCTACCAATATTGCATTCCATTTCACTCATTAGGAATTATTATAATAGAAAAAGTTTGATTAAATACTCTATATCGAGAGTAAGGAATGTAAAGGTGTGAGAAATTTCAACAAAGGGAAGAATGGAGGGTAACGTGGAATGGATGGGAGGGGGGGTGGGGACGGGTATGCGAGAGAGATCCTGGTATTTAATTCACTCAGAGCCATATGTTGACATGAATTCGGTAGTTGATCGATAACACATCCAAGGTGTCCAAATTTTCTCAAAGGTCTCATGTGAACTGAATGTGAGAGCGCTAGTTCTGCTGCACGATACACCAAGTCAATTTCCCGTATAATTTGGGTTTTCGTTGGAGTCAGGTCAGACTTCCAAAGGGTAGAGATAAGAAGTCTACATGCAGCTATGATGTTAGAAGCTAGTTTAGAGATATGCAGTTCTTTTGGCCATAAGAAAAAATTGAGAAGAGTTGTGAGAGGTGTAAGAACCACCTCCCGTTGTAGAACGTCTGTGAGTAATGTTGACACCAACAACCAGTAAGCTTGGATAAGGGGGCATTGCCACCACATATGGAAGTATGTTCCTATATCGGAGTTACACCTCCAGCAGGATTCCGATGTCTGGGGGTGCCATCCATGTATTTGTAAGGGGGTACGGTACCACCTTGTTACTACTTTGTATGTGTTTTCTTGAATTTTTACACAAGGGGAGGGGCCAGGGGATCCTCTGTATATTTGTCTTATTTGTTGTTCTGAAAAGTCTATCTGAAGATCTCGTTCCCAAAGGCCCAAAAAGTCTCTTTTAATATGGGCCGTATCTAAAGTTAGTTGTTTATATAGTAATGATAATACCTTTTTGGGATCAAGTAGTTGTGAACACAATTGTTCAAACAATGTCAGAGGTCTCCTAAAATTTAGATTTTTCAGGTGTTTGTGTATGTATGCTTTCAATTTGCCGTATTGCAGAAAAGACATATTCGGTAGTGAATTAGATTGTTGTATTTCTTTATGTGAAAGGAAAGCTCCATCTATTAGTAGGTGATCAATTGGAATGGGATCGGCTGGGCTCCACCCCGAGCCCCCTGGATTGTTTGCTTGAGAACCTGCCGGTAAACGGCCAACGAGATCCCGCAGATCCAGAATTGGGGTCATTGGAGGAAGCAGCCGGCCACATTCTCTTTTCCAAATAGCAACGGTAGCTTTTGTGAAGGTGTTACTAATTAATTTTGGGTCGTTATAGAGATCTGGGAGTAGTACCAGGGACCTTAGAGGTATTGGTGACATAGTTTCTTCAATTGAGAGCCATAATTTATGTGGTGGCCGCCTAATCCAGTCTACTATTCTCGTTAACATAGCTGCTGCATAGTATTTGCGTATATCTGGGGCTCCCATACCTCCTTTGTCTCTTGTTAGGGCAAGTGTCTGGTATTTGATGCGTGGTTTCTTATTGTTCCAAATAAAATTTAAAATGAAGGTGTGGATTTTGTTTAATATATATTCCGGGATGCGAATTGGGAGCATTTGGAATAGGTATAGAAATTTTGGCAGAAATTAACTTTTAAGTAGATTTTTTCTTCCTATCCATGATAGAAAGGGCGCTCTCCATGATTTGACTGTTTCTTTTGCTTTTTCTAATGTGGGTATTACGTTAAGGGAAAGAAGGTCTTTATCCGTGTGTCCTATCTTTATACCTAGGTATGTGATGTATTTTTCTGGCCATTTGAAGGGATATGTGTTTTTATATTTGTCTATGATAGGTTTGGGAATGTTGAGGCCTAGTGCCTCTGACTTAGACAAGTTAATTTTATAATTGGAAAGTTGGCCATATTTTTCTAAGGTTTGCACAAAGGCCGGGATGCCCCTATCCGGTTCAGTTAGAATTACCAGCAAATCATCCGCAAATGCAGCTGACTTGTGGTGTACATTGCTGAATTGGAATCCTTTAATTTCCTTATTCATTTGAATGCTTCTTAACAATGGTTCCATAACTAGAACATATAGTAAGGGGGACAAGGGGCATCCCTGTCTCGTGCCGTTTTTTATTAGAAAAGAATCTGAAAGCATGTTGTTGATTCTCAGTTTAGCTGATGGGGAGGTATACATTTTGAATATGGCTTCTACTAGAGGGGAGGGTATTTGGAAAGCCATTAGGGTACTACGGAGGAATGTCCAGTCCACCCTGTCGAAGACCTTCTCGGCGTCTGTGCTCAGTAGGACCATCCGCTTATGGTGTATTTTGGCGTGTTGCATTAAGTGTAATATTCTGCCTGCGTTGTCTCCTCCCTCGCGTCCTCGCACAAATCCTGTCTGTTCCAACGAAATCTGTTGGGGGATCAGGCCCGTCAAACGTCCTGCTATTAAGCTAGCGTATATTTTCAAATCAACATTAAGCAAGGAGATGGGCCTGTAACTCCCACACTGTGCCGGATCTTTGCCATCTTTATGTAGAAGTGTAACATGTGCCTCTAAGGACTGGGAGGGAAGAGTGCTGCCATGGAGAACTGCGTTACACATGTTCAACAGGTGTGTATTTAGTTCTGGATAAAATGTCTTATAATAAAGTAGCGAAAAACCATCTGGTCCCAGAGATTTGCCCGATTGGCCTTCAGACAGGATGGACTGGAGTTCCTCTGATTCAAAGGGTCTTGCCAACCACTTCTGTTGTTGTTCATCTAGTTTTGGCAAAGATAGGGATGAGAGGAATGAGTCTATTTCTTGTTTTCTCTGATTTAGGTTTACTTCAAGGTCGTGCGGTCTTATCTGGTATAAATTTTTATAGAATGTTAAAAATTCTGTAATAATTTGTTCATAATTTTGTGTTATTTGGCCCGAGTCTGTTTTGATCTTGTGGATGAAGGTTCGAGACTGTTTCTTTTTAATCAATGATATCATTAACTTAGAGGCCTTATCACCATGTACCATTAGGCGATTTCTCCAGTTTGTAAAGTGTTTAGCTGCATTTTTATTGAAGAGATCCTTAAGGCGTTGTCTACACTCTGCAAGTTTTATCATGTTAGAATGGGTTAATGTTGTCTGGTGTTGTTTCTCTAGGTGAATAATATCTTTAGATAACTTTTCTATGTCAGCTTTAATTTGTTTTTTTCGAAACGATGCTATAGATATTATAACGCCTCTTAGTGTTGCCTTATGTGCTTCCCAAATAATTGTAGGATCTACTTCAGGGATGTTATTGTGTTGAAAATAGTCTTTGATGGCCGATTGGATTTTAAGTTTAATATCTTTAGAGTTTATTAGGGATTTATTCAACCTCCATGTTCTAGTAGGCTGGACAGGTCTTCCACATTCCAATTTTATAGTCACCATTGCATGATCTGAGTATAGTGCCGGGAGGATTTCAGTTTCTATGACTGTTGGAAGGAGGGTTTTGGACACAAATAAATAGTCTAGTCGATGGTAGTTGTTATGAGCGTGGGAATAATACGTGTAGGTTCTATCATGGGGGTGATGGTATCGCCATACATCTATCAAGCTTGCTGTGTGGAAAGAGGACCTTATTCGGGCTAGATCTCGCCTTGAGATGTTGCTTTTCCCTGTTGAGGTATCTAATAGAGGCTCTAGCGTTATGTTTAAGTCTCCGCCAATCAGGACTGAACCTTCAGCAAATAGTGAGAGCTTGTTTTGAACCTTTTTTATCCAGGAAAAGTGTTTTTTATTTGGGGCGTATAAACTCCCTAATGTAATCAAGGAACCTTCCAGTAAACCTTTTACAAAGATGTATCAGCCTTCATTGTCGACCAATTTATCTATGGGAAGGAAAGGGACATTTTTTGCTAGAGCGATAGCCCTGTTTTGGGGCGAGTATGCATGGTACCAGGTATTATAGTAATTCTTTTCGAAATTAGGTAATTTAGCTTCTAGAAAATGGGTTTCTTGTAACAGTAAGATGTCGTAGCCTGCTTTCTTGAGGAAGTGTAATGTTTGAGACCTAAGAATAGGGGAATTGAAGCCGTGTATGTTATGCGATACCACTTGGTATGACTTACGGTTGTTGGTCATGGTGGGTGTTCGATTTCATGCTGACGTTGAAGCAGAGACTCTCTCGCGGGGTTATGGGACGGGGATGGGTGGGAAAAAACAAAGAGGATAGAAGGGAACAGTAGAGAAAATTTTCCTGAAAACACAAAGCAAGGTGGGGTTAGTGCGTATACATACATTGTAAAATTAAACCTTTGCGTGTGATAAATCTGAGCAGACAGACTCTTCTCTATTACGACCATCCCGACGCTGCGTAAGAGTCGCATGTGAGGGGGTAGCCGACAGAGGAGGTTTTACCTTTTGACATTAAATATAACTGACAGGCTTTTGTGCCATAAACATGTTAACAAGATAGTCTCTTGTAGGCTAGCCTATGTATAATTAAAACCTAATACAAGAACCAGAAGAAATTGGTAAAGCTATTAATGGGTAAACATGGGGAAGTATAACCTCCCCAAAAACGCCCGTGAGGGCTAACTGATTAGTGAACGTCTATCACAACGGTTGTCAGAAAATTTGGATTACGATTCCTGTCATCCATAGCATAGTTTATAGTCAAGAATTAGGATTATGCTCAGTTCTCAAGATAGATGAGAGGAGGTGAAAGGAATATTGACCTTCCAGGCCGGCCATGAAGACAAGTGATCGTAAATATATCAATGTCTCAGTGGTGAGCCTTGGGGAGTAAAAGAAGGCGCATTTGATCTTCCCTATCTATCATCCATTCGGGCTGTCTTCGCCTCGGGACTCGGTCAACTTGGAATTTTTGCGTTTTGTTCTTTGAGACTTTGGCGTCAGATGAGTTTGCCACGGTGGTGGGTGTTGCAGAGGTGTCATCTGGTATGCAGCTCCCACTTCCTCTAGATTGGGGTAATGTTCTAATTCAACACTTAGTTCCTGGCACATCCATTTGATGTCGGCTGATGTTCGACCTTGGACCCTTTTCTCTCCAGCCGTGACGGATATGCCAAAGGGGAACAGCCATCTGTATGGGTAGTGTCTTTGGTGGAAAATTGTGGTTAGCGGTTTCAGGAGGCGCCGTTTAGTTAGTGTTATCCAAGAGAGATCCTGGTATATCTGAATTGGGGAGCCATTGCATGTGACCGTGGTTTTCTCCCTGGCCCTCCTCATGACCAGTTCCTTTGTCCTGTAGTCCAGGAAACGGCAGATTACATCTCGTGGAGATTCATCTGATGGCGGTTTCGGGCGTAATGCTCTGTGCACTCTCACTAGTTCCATGTCTGATGGGTCATCTGGCTGTAGTAATGAACGGAATGTGTCTATGATGGATGGAGTTAAGGCATCTTGTGTTATTGTTTCAGGAACTCCCTTCAAGCGCAGATTATCTCGCCTGTCCCTGTTCTCATGTAGTGATGGGCGAATCCTAAATTACTCGGAATCGCTTGACTCTAGCGAGTCCGAGCCCAGGACTCGCTACTCGTTGCGAGTCTAGCGAGTCCAATGTTAATGAATGGGGAAGCGAGTAATAGCGAGTAGTGTGAGATTTACAAATCGCAGATGTGTCTCGGAAGCTTCAGCCTGAAGCAATCCTAGTTTTGTCATTTATTTGCATTGCTAGTTTACTTTGTAAGTAATCGCTGACTCGCACAGATAAGATCCTGTCTTCTCTGTGTTCTGGCTGCCCCAGCTCCAGGGTCCTAGAGCCCGCCTGCTGCCTGATGTAGCAGTGCTGAGATTGTTCTCAGTCTGCTCATTCCCTGTGTACAGACATGAATGTCTGTGCACAGAGATGATGTAGCAGAGCTGAGATTGTTCTCAGTCTGCTCATTCCCTGTGCATAGAGATCTATATCTATACACAGGGGATGTAGCAGAGAGGACATCGCGTTTTGGACTACGTCGGACGGAAGAGGATTTTTTAAATTAAAGATGGAGTCCCTAATGGCTTTTTTTTTTATTTCTAATAAAAAAATTTCTTTGTGTTGTGTTTTTTTAAAACAATTTAATAGAAATTCATGGCGGTCATGTCTAATATTGGCGTGACCGCCATAAATTTCGGGCTTAGGGCCAGCTGATAATACAAAGCTGGCCCTAACCCCTTTATTACCCAGCGTGCCACCGCTACCAGGGCCGCTGGAAGAGCGGGGTTCAGCGCCAGAGGATGGCGCTTCAATGAACGCGCCATCGTCTGGGGCGGCTGCGGGCTGCAATTTGCAGCGGGGGGTGCCCAGAAAGCTTGGGCATCCCTGCGCTGCGGATTCCAGCCCCCAGCTGCTTAGCTGTACCTGGCTAGACATAGAAATTGCGCGGAGCCCCACGCATTTTTTTTAAATTATTTCATGAAATTCTGAGATTCTGACTCTGACTCTGAGACTCTGACTCTGAAATTCATGAAATAATTTTAAAAAAATGCGTGGGCTCCGCGCAATTTCTATGTCTAGCCAGGTACAGCTAAGCAGCTGGGGGCTGGAATCCGCAGCGCAGGGATGCCCAAGCTTTCTGGGCACCCCCCGCTGCAAATTGCAGCCCGCAGCCGCCCCAGAAGATGTCGCGTTCATTGAAGCGCCATCCTCTGGCGCTGAACCCCGCTCTTCCAGCGGCCCTGGTGGCGGTAGCACGCTGGGTAATAAAGGGGTTAATACCAGCTTTGTTATACAAGCTGGTATTAAGCCCGAGATTCTTAATGTCAGGCCACGTTTGACCCAGCCACTAAGAATCTCCAATAAAGGGTTAAAAAAACACAGAGAAAATTTTTTATTTGAAATAAAAAAAAGCCATTAGAGACTCCATCTTTAATTAAAAAAATCCTCTTCTGTCCGACGCAGTCCAAAACGCGATGTCCTCTCTGCTCATCCCTGTGAATAGATATAGATGTATATGCACAGGGAATGAGCAGACTGAGAACAATCTCAGCACTGCTACATCATGTCTGTGAGCAGGCGGGCTCTAGGACCCTGGAGCTGCACAGAGAAGACAGCTGGACTCGGCTCGCAAAGAAACAGCAGTTACATTGCGAGTTTCCCTGCTATCACTGGCACAGTAGCCAGTGATTACTCCCACGAGTCTAATGCAAACAATGGCAATCCTAGTTTTGTCAGCGTTTCTGACAAAACTAGGATTGATATTGATTTGCATTGGACTCGTGCGAGTAATCACTGGGAAACTCGCAGAGAACCGAGTCCTGCGAGTCCCTTACTACTCGCCGAGTAACGAGTCCTAGCGAGTAGATTCGCCCATCCCTATTCTCATGGTCTTCCAGCATCGTATAGATCTTGTTAAGGTGGTCTTCATGGTGTTGGAGACCACAGAGAGTAGCGTTAGTTTGTTTGACCACCTCTGTATTGGCCGATTCCAAGGTCTCGACTCTGCGACCCATCTGTGCCAGGTCCTGTTTAATATCCGCCATCTCTTTAGCCAGGGGCTCTAGAGCCTTATGTAATATCTTTTTGAGATAGGATCTAGTGATCGGGAGTTCCTCATCGTCATCAGTTCCCTCGCAATCACTATCATGGTCTGGTTCCATGGTGTCTTCGACCAAGAGTTGTCTCGAAGCTTTGGATAAGGATGACAGACCAGCTTGCTTTTTTAGATATTTATCTAGATCCACTTGTGTAGTGTTAGTAGTCGCCTTAGTGGAGGATTTAGTGGATTTTGTGCTAGATTTAACCATTGTGACGTATTAGAGAGGTTAGAGTCTATCTGGTTCCTGTTCTCTGTCAGCCCCCCAGAGTGTCACGAGGCCCTCACATTATGGGGTCTGGCGACTTACACAGAGAATCTGTTAGTAAGAGTTCAGGTAGAGATCCAGAAGATGGGCGATCTTGGTGGGGAAAAATTTCTTTATAGGTTTTCAACTGAGCAGGAAGGGTGGATGGGAGTTGTTGTTATATTACAGTCAAAAGTTGTAGAAATGTGTACAGGGTATTATTGTATGACACCTTGAATTCTGAGGAATTCCTTATTGGATCAGTGTAGCTGAAACTTTAGGGCAGGCCTGCAGTGCCCTCTGCTGGTAGATGGTGCTATGAGTCAGTGGATGGTACAAGGGCAGTGCAAGAGTTAATCCAGCATTCAATGTTCTTGTGCATGTAGATTTGAGGTGGAGTGATGCAGGATATTTCTGTAGATAGTGCTCCTTTTTATATAATGTCCTCTGGACTTTATCAAGGTGGCAATGCTTTATTTAGAAGACAAATTACACTGTGTTCTACAACTGTTCCTTTCAGGTCTGTTGCCCCAGGATCAAGGTGGGCTTCCAATTCCACAGGGGGGGGGGATGAAGTAAATCAAGGCCCCAGCTGTTGTAGTGTAGGGACCCTTGTCGTACTGCTGTAGAGCTGCTTTCCCCTTGCCACTCCACCAATCAGCTTCCCCCACCTCTCACCTCGGGCAGTAGGTCAGTAAGGCTCCCCTGCGTTCTCTGTCCAGGTCTCTCCCTGGCCCCGACGGTGGAAGAAACAGGGGCCCCACTCTCAACAATGGCAGGTAGGGTATGTGCACGTGTCTGCCGGCTTCCCACTCTCTCCTGTCAGCCCCTGAGGTCGGCCGCCGCTTCCTCCCGGTCCCGCAACAGATGAGGAGCCGATCCAGCAGCAGCTGGCAGCTTCCGGACACGGTCTCTCTCTAATGGCGGCCGGCGGGAAAACGCTACTCCCTTGCGCGGCTCCTCACCCGCGCCTCTCCCCGGGCTCCTCTTTTAAACGTGGGGTCTGCAACGGGGTCTCTAGCAGTGGGGTCCCTTGATGGGGAGGCACACTCACCACAGATCTGCCTCAGGTCGCGGGGACAGTCAGACACCATGTGCAGGGGGGGGGACGGGTCAGCTCCTTCCAAAGTGCTCCTCTTGGGTCCTGGGCTCCAAAATACCGGGGTCTCCACAGTCTTTGGTGTGTGGGGTATGTCCCTCAGTGTGAATCGGGCTGATTTTCGGGTTCCCAGGGGTTGGATGCCTCGGATTCAGTTGGGGCTTGTGGAGCTCTCTGGAGCACGTCCTGCTCAGTCGGCGGCCATCTTGGATCCCCGCCTATGGCAATTTCAATGGGAGACCGCGGCTGCGTTAAATTTTGACATGCCAAAGGGCTGGAAGAGTAAGAGCCATTGACGGTAATTAAAACTGACTTTTACTAATGTATGCCTCTTGAAAAGTCCCACAGATGGCAAGCCAGCATGTCAACAGGCATTGTAAACCTATTGTGCATGCCCTTGACACACTGTTGAAGCTAAGCAGCATGAGCCTCGGTCAAGGGCTGGATGGGAGACCTCATGATACACCCAAAGGGAATTTCAATGGAAGTCTCAGTGGGAGAGCCTTTGGCAATTTCAATGGGAGACCACGGCTGCAATAAATTTTGACATGCCAAAGGGCTGGTAAGAGTAAGAGCCATTGACGGTAATTAAAACTGACTTTTACTAATGTATGCCTCTTGAAAATTCCCACAGATGGGAAGCCAGCGTGTCAACAGCCATTGTAAACCCATTGTGCATGCCCTTGACACACTGTTGAAGCTAAGCAGCATGAGCCTTGGTCAAGGGCTGGATGGGAGACCTCATGAGAGACCCAATGGAAGTCTCTATGGGTTACCCAATGGCAGTCTCAGTGGAAGTCTCTATGGGTTACCCAATGGCAATCTCAGTGGGAGAGCCTATGGTAATTTCAATGAGAGACCACGGCTGCATTAAATTTTGACATGCCAAAGGGCTGGTAAGAGTAAGAGCCATTGACGGTAATTAAAAGTGACTTTTACTAATGTATGCCTATTGAAAAGTCCCACAGATGGGAAGCCAGCATGTCAACAGCCTTTGTAAACTCACTGTGCATGCCCTTGACGCATTGTTGAAGCTAAGCAGCATGAGCCTCGGTTAAGGGCTGGATGGGAGTCCTCATGAGAGGCCAATGGGAGTCTCAATTGAAGTCCGTATGTGTTACCCAATGGCAGTCTCAGTGGAAGTCTCTATAAGTTACCCAATGGCAATCTCAGTGGGAGAGCCTATGGCAATTTCAATGGGAGACCACGGCTGCGTTAAATTTTGACATGCCAAAGGGCTGGAAGAGTAAGAGCCATTGACGGTAATTAAAGCTGACTTTTACTAATGTATGCCTCTTGAAAAGTCCCACAGATGGCAAGCTAACATGTCAACAGGCATTGTAAACCTATTGTGCATGCTCTTGTCACACTGTTGAAGCTAAGCAGCATGAGCCTCGGTCAAGGGCTGGATGGGAGACCTCATGAGAGACCAATGGAATCTCAATGGAAGTCTCAGTGGGAGTGCCCAAGCAATTTCAATGGGAGAGCCTATGGCAATTTCAATAGGAGACCACAGCTGCATTATATTTTGACATGCAAAAGGTCTGGTAAGAGTAAGAGCCATTGACGGTAATTAAAGCTGACTTTTACTAATGTATGCCTCTTGAAATGTCCCACAGATAGGAAGCCAGTATGTCAACAGCCATTGTAAACCCATTGTGCATGCCCTTGACACACTGTTGAAGCTAAGCAGCATGACCCTTGGTCAAGGGCTGGATGGGAGACCTCATGAGAGACCCAATGGAATCTCAATGGAAGTCTCAGTGGGAGAGCCTTTGGCAATTTCAATGGGAGACCACGGCTGCATTAAATTTTGACATGCCAAAGGGCTGGTAAGAGTAAGAGCCATTGACGGTAATTAAATCTGACTTTTACTAATGTATGCCTCTTGAAAAGTCCCACAGTTGGGAAGCCAGCATGTCAACAGCCTTTGTAAACTCATTGTGCATGCCCTTGATACACTGTTGAAGCTAAGCAGCATGAGCCTCGGTCAAGGGTTGGATGGGAGACCTCATGAGAGACCCACTGGGAATCTCAATGGAAGTCTCTATGGGTTACCCAATGGCAATCTCAGTGGGAGAGCCTATGGCTAATTCAATGGGAGACCACGGCTGCATTAAATTTTGACATGCCAAAGGGCTAGTAAGAGTAAGAGCCATTGACGGTAATTAAAACTGACTTTTACTAATGTATGCCTCTTGAAAAGTCCCACAGATGGAAGCCAGCATGTCAACAGCTATTGTAAACCCATTGTGCATGCGCTTGACACACTGTTGAAGCTAAGCAGCATGAGCCTCGGTCAAGGGCTGGATGGGAGACGCCAATGGGAATCTCAAAGGAAGTCTCTATGGGTTTACCCAATGAGAATCTCAAAGGAAGTCTCTATGGGTTACCCAATGGCAATCACAGTGGAAGTCTTCTATGGTTACCCAATAGCAATCTCAGTGGGAGAGCCTATGGCAATTTCAATGGGAGACCACGGCTGCATTAAATTTTGACATGCAAAGGGCTAGTAAGAGTAAGAGCCTTTGACGGTAATTAAAACTGACTTTTACTAATGTATGCCTCTTGAAAAGTCCCACAGAAGGGCAGCCGGCATGTCAACAGCCATTGTAAACCCATTGTGCATGCCTTTGGACACACTGTTGAAGCTAAGCAGCATGAGCCTCGGTCAAGGGCTGGATGGGAGACCTCATGAGAGACCAATGGGGAATCTCAATGGAAGTCTCTATGGGTTACCCAATAGCAATCTCAGTGGAAGTCTCTATGGGTTACCCAAGGGCAATTTCAATGGGAGAGCCTATGGCATATTCAATGGGAGACCACGGCTGCATTAAGATTTGACATGCCAAAGGGCTGGTAAGAGTAAGAGCCATTGACAGTAATTAAAACTGACTTTTCCTCCACAGATGCAAAGCCATTGTAAACCCATTGTAAATGCCCTTGACACACTGTTGAAACTAAGCAGCATGAGCCTCGGTCAAGGGCTGGATGGGAGACCTAATGAGAGACCCAATGGAATCATGACTCAGTGGGAAGGCAACTCATAATAGGCAATTTCAATGGGAGTCCATCGGCTGCATTAAATTTTGACATGCCAAAGGGCTGGTAAGAGTAAGAGCCATTGACGTAATAAACTGACTTTTACTAATGTATGCCTCTTAAAAGTCCCACAGATGGGATGCCAGCATGTCAACAGCCATATGTAAACCCATTGTGCATGTCCTTGACACACTGTTGAAGCTAAGCAGATGAGCCTTGGTCAAGGGTGGATGGGAGACCTCATGAGAGACCCAATGAGAATCTCAATGGAAGTCTCTATGGGTTACCCAATGGCAATCTCATGGGAGAGCCTATGGCAATTTCAATGGGAGACCACGGCTGCATTAAATTTTGACATGCCAAAGGGCTGGTAAGAGTAAGAGCCATTGACGTAATTAAACTGACTTTTACTAATGATGCCTCTTGAAAAGTCCCACAGATGGAAGCCAGCATGTAACAGCCATTGTAAACCCATTGTGCATGCCATTGACACACTGTTGAAGCTAAGCAGCATGAGCCTCGGTCAAGGGCTGGATGGGAGACCTCTGAGAGACCCAATGGAATCTCTTGGTTACTCCAATGGAACACGGCTGATTAAATTTGACATGCCAAAGGGCTGTTAAAGTAAAGCTTTGACATTTATTAAAACTGACTTTTACTAATTATGCCTCTTGAAAAGTCCCACAGATGGAAGCCAGCATGTCAACAGCCATTGAACCCTTGTGCATGCCCTTGACACCTGTTGAAGCTAACAGCATGATCTTCGGTCAAGGGCTGGATGGGAGACCTCATGAGAGACCAATGGGAATCTCAATGGAAATCTCAGTGGGAGAGCCTATGGCCATTCAATGGGAGAGCCTATGGCAATTTCAATGGAGACCACGGCTGCATTAATTTTGACATGCCAAAGGGCTGGTAAGAGTAAGAGCCATTGACGTAATAAAACTGACTTTTCCTAATGTATGCCTCTTGAAAAGTCCCACAATGGGAAGCCAGCATGTCAACAGCCATTGTAAACCCATTGTGCATGCCTTTGACACACTGTTGAAGCTAAGCAGCATGACCTCGGTCAAGGCTGGATGGAGACCTCATGAGAGACCAATGGGAATCTCAATGGAAGTCTCATGGGACCTATGGCATTTGAATGGGAGAGCCTATGGCAATTTCAATGGAGACCAGGCTGCATTAAATTTTGACATGCCAAAGGGCTGGTAAGAGTAAGAGCCATTGACGGTAATTAAAACTGACTTTTACTAATGTATGCCTCTTGAAAAGTCCACAGTTGGAAGCCAGCATGTCAACAGCCATTGTAAACCCATTGTGCATGCCTTTAACACACTGTTGAAGCTAAGCAGCATGATCCTCGTCAAGGGCTGGATAGAGACCCAATGGGAATCTCAATGGAGTCTCTATGGGTTACCAATGGCAATCTCTGGGAAGTCTCATGGGTACCCAATGCAATCTCATGGGAGAGCCTATGGCAATTTCAATGGGAGACCACGGCTGCATTAAATTTGACATGCCAAAGGGCTGGTAAAGTAAGAGCCATTGACGGTAATTAAAACTGACTTTTCTAAAGTATGCCACTTGAAAAGTCCCACAGATGGGAAGCCATCATGTCAACAGCCATTGTAAACCCATTGTGCATGCCCTTGACACACTGTTGAAGCTAAGCAGCATGAGCCTCGGTCAAGGCTGGATGGGAGACCTCATGAGAGACCCAATGGAATCTCAATGGAAGTCTCAGTGGAGAGCCTATGGCAATTTCAATGGGAACCACGGCTGCATTAAATTTTGACATGCCAAAGGGTTGGTAAGAGTAAGAGCCATTGACAGTAATTAAAACTGACTTTTCCTAATGTATGCCTCTTGAAAAGTCCCACAGATATGAAACCAGCATGTCAACAGCCATTGTAAACCCATTGTGCATGCCCTTGACACATTGTTGAAGCTAAGCAGCATGAGCCTCGGTTAAGTGCTGGATGGGAGATCTCATTGAAGATCTCATGAGAGACCAATGGGAATCTCAATGGAAGTCTCTATGGGTTACTCAATAGCAATCTCAGTGGAAGTCTCTATGGGTTACCCAATGGCAATTTCAATGGGAGAGCCTATGGCAATATCAGTGGGAGACCACTGCTGCATTAAATTTTGACATGCCAAAGGGCTGGTAAGAGGAAGAGCCATTGACGGTAATTAAAACTGACTTTTACTAATGTATTCCTCTTGAAAATTCCCACAGATGGAAAGCCAGCATGTCAACAGCCATTGTAAGCCCATTGTGCATGCCCTTGACACATTATTGAAGCTAAGATGCATGAGCCTCGGCCAAGGGCTGGATGGGAGACCTCATGAGAAACCAATGGAAATCTCAATGGAAGTCTCTATGGGTTACCCAATGGCAATCTCAATGGGAGAGCCTATGGCAATTTCAATGGGAGACCACGGCTGCATTAAATTTTGACATGCCAAAGGGCTGGTAAGAGGAAGAGCCATTGACGATAATTAAAACTGACTTTTACTAATGTATGCCTCTTGAAAAGTCCCACAGATGGGAAGCCAGCATGTCAACAGCCATTGTAAATCCATTGAGCATGCACTTGACACACTGTTGAAGCTAAGCAGCATGAGCCTCGGTCAAGGGCTGGATGGAAGACTTCATGAGAGACCCAATGGCAATCTCAATGGAAATCTCTATGGGTTACCCAATGGCAATCTCAATGGAAGTGTCTATGGGTTACCCAATGGATATCTTAGTGGGAGAGCCTATGGCAATTTCAATGGGAGACCACGGCTGTATTATATTTTGACATGCCAAAGGGCTGTGTGAGGTAGCAAGGGGAATGGTGGTAGAGGGACGCTATGTTTCCCCAAGGATGGTGAGCTACTGCATGTATGGGACAGGAGATGCTTACATGAGCATAGGTGAGGTAGGTATGGCCACCGTTACTGAGAACGGTGGCTGTTGGTAAAGCCTGTTATGGGACCTCATCTATGAGGAATGGGGGAAGGTTTTTGGGCGGGCCTCCATTCCTCATCTCCTGCCCCAGGCTTTTGAAGTAGCTGGGAGGGAATGACAGGTGAAAAAGGTTTAGGCCGGAAGAGACGGCTGTCAAGGTGTTGTGAGATGAGATCAGACTAGAGAGGAGTTCAGTCGGTGAAAAAGGAGCCTGTGAGCACACAGGGAGCGTGTACCGGACCCCAAGGTGGGGAAGGACCCCTAGGCGAGCTCCAGGAGGAGCAGGTTTAGGGCCGACGCTATTATCCTGATGTAAGGACTGTTTTTTTGTTTGTTTTGCCATTGTGTGAAATAAAACACACTTGTTTTTGGACTGAGCCTGAGTGTCACTGCCTTACTTGCTGCTGCTATAGAGACTGATCCCTACATATGGTGGAGAATGCGGGCAATGCAGTAAGGCATACACTAACCGCTGTAGAGGACGAGTTGTATGTCCTGGGTGAAGCAAGCCCTAAAGCAGCGCTCAGCAATGGAGGACGTTATAAAGGCATTGATTGAAGCCAACCTGCAGCAGAAGCAGCAACAGCAGATGTATGCTGAGGCGCTGCAGGCCCAGCAGCACAGCCATACGGAGGCCCTGAGACTTCAACAGCAAACTAACCAACTCCTGATGGAACAGTTAACAGCCCTGAGGTCAAGCACACCATCTGATCCACAGCAGGACATCAAGAAGAGGGTCCGTGCGTCCCTCCAAAAGATGACCGCAGGGGACGATGTCGAAGCTTTCTTGGCGGGGTTCGAGAGAGTGGCAGAGTGAGAGAGTCTGCCGCTACACCAATGGTCGGAGGTCGTAGCGCCATATCTGATTGGAGAGCCCCAGAAAGCGTACTACGACCTGAGCGAGCAGGACGCCCGGGACTATCAAAAGGTAAAAGCCGAGATTCTAGCTCGATTAGGTGTGAATGTGTATCTCTGTGCCCAGAGAGTCCATCGCTGGGCTTATGTAGAGACTGTAGCTGTCCGGTCTCAGATGTATGATCTCGTCCATCTTGTAAAAAAATGGTTACAGCCGGAGCTGTTGTCCCCAGCGCAGATGGTGGAAAGAGTGGTACTGGACAAGTTTGTGCGGGCCTTGCCCCCAGCCATACAGCAGTGGGTGGGACATGGGGACCCTGTCGATGCCAACCAGCTGGTCGGTTTGGTGGAACGTTATGAGGCCACCCAGAACTTGTTAAAAGTTTCTTCCCCAGCCCGTGTGCTCCCCAAATCCCGCAAGGTCACAGACCCTGAGAAATACAGGACTCTGACACGCACCCCCACCCCTGCAGGCCCTCAGACAAGGAAGCTAGAGACTGTTGTGTGCTGGAGGTGTCAAGAGCGAGGACACATTGCTGCAAACTGCCCTATCACCACCGATCCTATGGACTGCAGTGTGGCCCGGCGTGTCTCCCTCTATGCCTTCCCGGTATATACCGCTGCTTCCCCAGAGCCTGCACCTATCTCTCCCATATGTCAGGTTACGGTGGCGGGATGTCCTGCAGCTGCCCTCTTGGACTCGGGAAGCCTCATCACCCTGGTGCATGCCACCTTGGCTGGGTCTGCATCCTACACGGGACGTAATGTGGGGGTCTTATGCATTCATGAGGATTTGAAAGAGTACCCTACCGCTATAATCACTATCCAAACCCCGAAGGGGGAGTGTCGTCATGAGGTGGGAGTGTTAGAGTCCTTGCCGTATGGACTGATCCTTGGGAGAGACTTTCCTCTATTCTGGACTCTGTTACCGGGAAACCCGGGGTTAAGGGGTAAACAAGTCTAGAATGTCACGGACCCTGAGCCTGAACCTCGTGATCCCGACTCAGGGGTGCCAGCCGTGGGAGTAGCAATGTCCCCTCTAGAGGTATTAGCGGGTGAAGCCGACGAGCTCGGGTCAGTACCTGAGTTCGCAGAGTTGGGAGTTCCCCGTGACAATTTTGGTACTGCACAGCTCCAAGACCCGACGTTAAATCGGGCAAGGGAAAACGTTATTTGTATTAATGGGGTGTTTCAGTACCCAGGAGCAGACCAGGTGTTTCCCCATATGGCTGTCAACCAGGATCTGTTATACAGGGTTGACAGAGTGCGGGGTGAGACCTTGGAACAGCTGGTGGTTCCGCAGCCTTATCGCCCGACGGTGCTCGACTTGGCACATAGGCATGTGCTGGGCGGACACCTCGGCCATAAAAAGACTCTGGAACGAATTCTGCAGCGTTTTTACTGGCCGGGAGTGTTTCGGGAGGTGCAGCGGTATTGCGAATCATGCCCCGAGTGTCAGCAATCCACTCCTATGCCGCACTTCCGTAGTCCCTTGGTACCCCTGCCCATTATAGACGTACCATTTGAAAGGGTCGCCATGGATCTGGTGGGTCCTCTGGTCAAGTCTGCCCGAGGGCATCAGCATATCCTGGTAATCATGGATTACGCTACCGGGTATCCCGAGGCAATTCCACTGCGGCACACCTCGGCGAAATTGATAGCCAAAGAGCTACTCACCGTGTTCTGCCGGGTAGGAATCCCTAAAGAAATACTTACGGACCAGGGGACGCCGTTCATGTCCAAGGTTACCAAGGAGCTATGTAAACTGTTCCGGGTAAAGCAGTTGCGCACCTCGGTCTACCATCCGCAGACAGATAGCTTAGTTGAAAGATTCAACAAAACCCTAAAGAGCATGCTGAAAAAGGTGGTATCCAGGGATGGGAAGGACTGGGATTGTCTTCTACCATACCTGATGTTCGCGATTCAGGAGGTACCACAGGCCTCAACAGGTTTTTCTCCGTTCGAACTCGTGTATGGTAGACATCCCCGGGGCCTGCTCGACATTGCCAAGGAGGGATGGGAGCAGGAACCCACCCCTCACAAAAGTGTAGTAGAGCACATCGCGACCATGCAGGACCGGATGGCAGCGGTGATGCCGATAGTGAAAGAACACTTAGAGGAAGCCCAAAGAGCTCAAAGCCGGGTATATAATAGATCCGCTAAGGTCAGAACTTTTAACCCGGGAGACAGAGTCCTGGTACTAGTGCCTACTGTGGAGAGTAAATTCTTGGCGAAGTGGCAAGGGCCCTACGAAGTCCTAGAAAGAGTTGGGGAGGTCAACTACAAGGTATATCAGCCGGGTCGGAGAAAGACCGAGCAGATATACCATGTCAATCTGCTAAAAGCCTGGAAAGACAGAGAGGGTCTGGGTACAGAAGGGTCTCCAGCTGACCGTCCTCCTGCACTGACTTTACAGGCCAAGGTGGTGCCTGAGGGGGCAGTGGCAGAAGTGACGATAGCCGAAACCCTCACGAAAAACCAGCAGCAAGAGTCTCGAGAGTTTGTGGCCAGGAATACGGATGTATTTTCAAAGCTGCCAGGGTGTACCTCGTTGATTACACACGACATTGTCACCGAGCCCCAGGTAAAAGTTCGGATGAGGCCCTACCGAGTACCTGAGGCACGGCGAAAGGCCATTTCAAAGGAGGTTCGTCAAATGCTGGAGTTAGGGGTTATTGAAGAGTCGAAAAGTGAATGGGCTAGTCCCATTGTGCTCATTCCCAAACCCGATGGGACGATACGGTTTTGCAACGACTTCCGGAAGCTGAACGAGGTCTCTAAATTTGACGCTTATCCAATGCCACGAGTAGACGAGCTCATTGAAAGACTCGGGAAGGCCCGGTACTTCTCCACACTCGATCTAACTAAGGGTTACTGGCAAGTACCCCTTACGGATAGCGCCAAAGAGAAGACCGCGTTCATCACCCCAGAGGGTTTGTTTCACTACCTGGTGTTGCCATTTGGCCTACATGGGGCTCCAGCCACGTTCCAAAGATTAATGGGCATCGTGTTGAAGCCTCATCAAAGGTACGCCTCGGCCTATCTGGATGACGTCATCGTTTTCAGCAGCGACTGGGAGAGCCACTTGGCCAAGGTACAGGCTGTGGTGGACTCTCTCCGGGCAGCGGGGCTGACTGCCAACCCCAAAAAGTGTGCTCTGGGAATGGAGGAGGCACGCTATTTGGGGTATGTGATAGGGCGAGGTATGATTAAGCCGCAGGTCAACAAAGTCGAAGCCATCCAGAGTTGGCCCCAACCAAGGACAGTAAAGCAGGTGAGAGCCTTTCTGGGAATTGTGGGATACTACAGGAGGTTCATCCCCAATTTTGCCACCCTCTCAGCCCCATTGACAGACCTTCTGAAAGGAAGACGGCCCGTCATGGTAAAGTGGAACCCCCAGGCCGAGCATGCCTTTCTGGTCTTGAAGACGGTGTTATGCGGGTCTCCCATCCTTATCACACCTGACTTCACCCAGACCTTCATCGTGCAGACAGATGCATCAGAAGTAGGGCTAGGTTGCAGTCCTTTCTCAGGAGGTGAATGGGGAAGAACACCCCGTTAACTACCTTAGCCGCAAGCTCACGCCTGCAGAGAAAAATTACAGTGTGGTCGAGAGGGAGTGCCTAGCCATCAAATGGGCCTTGGAAGCGTTGAGGTATTACCTGCTGGGGCGACGGTTTCGGTTGGTGACTGACCACTCCCCACTTACGTGGATGAGCCAGTCAAGAGAGAGGAGTGCGCAAGTCACCAGGTGGTTCTTGTCGCTCCAGAACTTCAACTTCACGGTGGAACACAGAGCCGGGAGGCTGCAGGGCAATGCCGATGCCTTGTCCCAGACTCACTGTTTGGTGACAGGAGTTCACCCCCCCCCGGGTTGAACTGAGGGGGGGTGTGTGAGGTAGCAAGGGGAATGGTGGTAGAGGGACGCTATGTTTCCCCAAGGATGGTGAGCTACTGCATGTATGGGACAGGAGATGCTTACATGAGCATAGGTGAGGTAGGTATGGCCACCGTTACTGAGAACGGTGGCTGTTGGTAAAGCCTGTTATGGGACCTCATCTATGAGGAATGGGGGAAGGTTTTTGGGCGGGCCTCCATTCCTCATCTCCCGCCCCAGGCTTTTGAAGTAGCTGGGAGGGAATGACAGGTGAAAAAGGTTTAGGCCGGAAGAGACGGCTGTCAAGGTGTTGTGAGATGAGATCAGACTAGAGAGGAGTTCAGTCGGTGAAAAAGGAGCCTGTGAGTACACAGGGAGCGTGTACCGGACCCCAAGGTGGGGAAGGACCCCTAGGCGAGCTCCAGGAGGAGCAGGTTTAGGGCCGACGCTATTATCCTGATGTAAGGACTGTTTTTTTGTTTGTTTTGCCATTGTGTGAAATAAAACACACTTGTTTTTGGACTGAGCCTGAGTGTCACTGCCTTACTTGCTGCTGCTATAGAGACTGATCCCTACAGCTGGTAGGAGTATGAGCCATTGACGGTAATTAAAACTGACTTTTCCTAATGTATGCCTCTTGAAAAGTCCCACAGATGGGAAGCCAGCATGTCAACAGCCATTGTAAACCCATTGTGCATGCCCTTGACACATTGTTGAAGCTAAGCAGCATGAGCCTCGGTCAAGGGCTGGATGGGAGACCTCATTAGAGACCCAATGGGAATCTCAATGGAAGTCTCTATGGGTTACCCAATGGCAATCTCAATGAGAGAGCCTATGGCAATTTCAATGGGATACCACGGCTGCATTAAATTTTGACATGCCAAAGGGCTGGTATGAGTAAAGCGGCTGTCACACATGGCGACATCGCTAGCGATATTGTAAGCGATCACGTGCACGCGCAATCGCTTACAATATCGCTCACATCGCTGGTGAGATGTCACACAGACAGACTCACCAGCGATGTGGAGCCGCGATCTCGCTGGTTACTATGGTACACATCGGGTTACTAGGCGCCGTGCGGCGCTTAGTAACCCGACGTGTACCATAGTTACCATCTCCCAGCATAGGCTCTGCCGCTGGGAGATGGTTCATCGTGGTGTCATACACCACGATGAAGCAGATCGTGACATCGTTCATCGCTAGATCTGAGCTCCGGAGCTCAGATTTGCGATGTCACGATCAAGCGATTTTACATAGGAAATCTCTATGGGTTACCCAATGGGAATCTCAATGGAAGTCTCTATGGGTTACCGACTGGCAATCTCAGTGGAAGTCTCTATGGGTTACCCAATGGCAATCTCAGTGGGAGAGCCTATGGCAATATCAATAAGAGACCACGGCTGCATTAAATTTTGACATGCCAAAGGGCTGGTAAGAGTAAGAGCCATTGACGGTAATTAAAACTGACTTTTACTAATGTATGCCTCTTGAAAAGTCCCACAGATGGGAAGCCAGCATGTCAACAGCCATTGTAAACCCATTGTGCATGCCCTTGACACACTGTTGAAGCTAAGCAGCATGAGCCTCGGTCAAGGGCTGGATGGGAGACCTCATGAGAGACCCAATGGGAATCTCAATGGAAGTCTCTATGATGGTTACCAATGGCAATCTCAGTGGGAGAGCCTATGGCAATTCAATGGGAACCACGCTGCATTAAATTTTGACATGCCAAAGGGCTGGTAAGAGTAAGAGCCATTGACGGTAATTAAAACTGACTTTTACTAATGTATGCCTCTTGAAAAGTCCCACAGATGGGAAGCCAGCATGTCAACAGCCATTGTAAACCCATTGTGCATGCCCTTGACACATACTGTTGAAGCTAATCAGCATGAGCCTCGGTCAAGGGCTGGATGGGAGACCTCATGAGAGACCCAATGGGAATCTCAATGGAAGTCTCAGGGGAGAGCCTATGACAATTTCAATGGGAGGCCTATGGCAATTTCAATGGGAGACCACGGCTGCATTAAATTTTGACATGCCAAAGGGCTGGTAAAGAGTAAGAGCCATTACGGTAATTAAAACTGACTTTTACTAATGTATGCCTCTTGAAAAGTCCCACAGATTGGGAAGCCAGCATGTCAACAGCCATTGTAAACCCATTGTGCATGCCCTTGACACACTGTTGAAGCTAAGCAGCATGAGCCTCGGTCAAGGGCTGATGGGAGACCTCATGAGAGACCCAATGGGAATCTCAATGGAAGTCTCTATGAGTTACCAATGGCAATCTCAGTGGGAGAGCTTATGGCAATTTCAATGGGAGACCACGGCTGCATTAAATTTTGACATGCCAAAGGGCTGGTAAGAGTAAGAGCCATTGACGGTAATTAAAACTGACTTTTACTAATGTATGCCTCTTGAAAAGTCCCACAGATGGGAAGCCAGCATGTCAACAGCCATTGTAAACCCATTGTGCATGCCCTTGACACATGTTGAAGCTAAGCAGCATGAGCCTCGGTCAAGGGCTGGATGGGAGACCTCATGAGGAGACCCAATGGGAATCTCAATGGAGCTCATGTACCATGGCAATCTCATGAGAGCCTATGGCAATTTCATGGGAGAGCCTATGGCAATTTCAATGGGAGACCACGGCTGCATTAAATTTTGACATGCCAAAGGGCTGGTAAGAGTAAGAGCCATTGACGGTAATTAAAACTGACTTTTACTAATGTATGCCTCTTGAAAAGTCCCACAGATGGGAAGCCAGCATGTCAACAGCCATTGTAAACCCATTGTGCATGCCCTTGACACACTGTTGAAGCTAAGCAGCATGACCTCGGTCAAGGGCTGGATGGGAGACCTCATGAGAGACCCAATGGGAATCTCAATGGAAGTCTTAATGGGTCATGAGCCTATGGCAATCTCATGGGAGAGCCTATGGCAATTTCAATGGGAGACCACGGCTGCATTAAATTTTGACATGCCAAAGGGCTGGTAAGAGTAAGAGCCATTGACGGTAATTAAAACTGACTTTTACTAATGTATGCCTCTTGAAAAGTCCCACAGATGGGAAGCCAGCATGTCAACAGCCATTGTAAACCCATTGTGCATGCCTTGACACACTGTTGAAGCTAAGCAGCATGACCTCGGTCAAGGGCTGGATGGGAGACCTCATGAGGACCAGGAATCTCAATGGATCCAGATGGAGTCTCTATGTACAATAATCTAGTGGGAGAGCCTATGGCAATTTCAATGGAGACCACGGCTCATTAAATTTTGACATGCCAAAGGGCTGGTAAGAGTAAGAGCCATTGACGGTAATTAAAACTGACTTTTACTAATGTATGCCTCTTGAAAAGTCCCACAGATGGGAAGCCAGCATGTCAACAGCCATTGTAAACCCATTGTGCATGCCCTTGACACATTGTTGAAGCTAAGCAGCATGAGCCTCGGTCAAGGGCTGGATGGGAGACCTCATGAGAGACCCAATGGAATCTCAATGGAAGTCTCTATGGTTACCAATGGCAATCTCATGGGAGAGCCTATGGCAATTTCAATGGGAGAACCACCCGGCTGCATTAATTTTGACATGCAAAGGGCTGGAAGAGTAAGAGCCATTGACGGTAATTAAAACTGACTTTACTAAGTTGCCTCTTGAAAAGTCCCACAGTGGGAAGCCAGCATGTCAACAGCCATTGTAAACCCATTGTGCATGCCCTTGACACACTGTTGAAGCTAAGCAGCATGACCTCGTCAAGGGCTGGATGGGAGACCTCATGAGAGACCCAATGGGAATCTCAATGGAAGTCTATGGTTACCAATGGCAATCTCATGGGAGAGCCTATGCAATTTCAATGGAGACCACGCTGCATTAAATTTTGACATGCCAAAGGGCTGGTAAGAGTAAGAGCCATTGACGGTAATTAAAACTGACTTTTACTAATGTATGCCTCTTGAAAAGTCCCACAGATGGAAGCCAGCATGTCAACAGCCATTGTAAACCCATTGTGCATGCCCTTGACACACTTTGAAGCTAAGCAGCATGAGCCTCGGTCAAGGGCTGGATGGGAGACCTCATGAGAGACCCAATGGGAATCTCAATGGAAGTCTCAGTATAGTTACCCAATGGCAATCTCAGTGGGAGAGCCTATGGCAATTTCAATGGGAGACCACGGCTGCATTAAATTTGACATGCCAAAGGGCTGGTAAGAGTAAGAGCCATTGACGGTAATTAAAACTGACTTTTACTAATGTATGCCTCTTGAAAAGTCCCACAGATGGCAAGCCAGCATGTCAACAGCCATTGTAAACCCATTGCGCATGCGCTTGACATACTGTTAAAGCTAATCAGCATGAGCCTCGGTCAAGGGCTGGATGGGAGACCTCATGAGAGACCCAATGGGAATCTCAATGGAAGTCTCAGTGGGAGAGCCTATGACAATTTCAATGGAAGAGCCTATGGCAATTTCAATCGGAGACCACGGCTGCATTAAACTTTGACATGCCAAAGGGCTGGTAAGAGTAAGAGCCATTAACGGTAATTAAAACTGACTTTTACTAAAGTATGCCTCTTGAAAAGTCCCACAGTTGGGAAGCCAGCATGTCAACAGTCATTGTAAACCCATTGTGCATACCCTTGACACACTGTTGAAGCTAAGCAGCATGAGCCTCGGTCAAGGGCTGGATGGGAGACCTCATGAGAGACCCAATGGGAATCTCAATGGAAGTCTGTATGAGTTACTCAATGGCAATCTCAGTGGGAGAGCTTATGGCAATTTCAATGGGAGACCACCGCTGCATTAAATTTTGACATGCCAAAGGGCTGGTAAGAGTAAGAGCCATTGACGGTAATTAAAACTGACTTTTACTAATGTATGCCTCTTGAAAAGTCCCACAGATGAGAAGCCAGCATGTCAACAGCCATTGTAAACCCATTGTGCATGCCCTTGACACATTGTTGACGCTAAGCAGCTTGAGCCTCGGTAAAGGGCGGGATGGGAGACGTCATGAGAGACCCAATCGGAATCTCAATGGAGGTCTCTATGGTTACCAATGGCAATCTCAGTGGGAGAGACTATGGCAATTTCAATGGGAGAGCCTATGGCAATTTCAATGGGAGTCCACGGCTGCATTAAATTTTGTCATGCCAAAGGGCTGATAAGAGTAAGAGCCATTGACGGTAATTAAAACTGACTTTTACTAAAGTGTGCCTCTTGAAAAGTCCCACAGTTGGGAAACCAGCATGTCAACAGCCATTGTAAACCCATTGTGCATGCCCTTGACACACTGTTGAAGCTAAGCAGCATGAAGCTCGGTCAAGGGCTGGATGGGAGACCTCATGAGAGACCCAATGGGAATCTCAATGGAAGTCTCTATGAGTTACCCAATGGCAATCTCAGTGGGAGAGCCTATGGCAATTTCAATGGGACACCACCGCTGCATTAAATTTTGACATGCCAAAGGGCTGGTAAGAGTAAGAGCCATTGACGGTAATTAAAACTGACTTTTACTAATGTATGCCTCTTGAAAAGTCCCACAGATGGCAAGCCAGCATGTCAACAGCCATTGTAAACCCATTGCGCATGCGCTTGACATACTGTTAAAGCTAATCAGCATGAGCCTCGGTCAAGGGCTGGATGGGAGACCTCATGAGAGACCCAATGGGAATCTCAATGGAAGTCTCAGTGGGAGAGCCTATGACAATTTCAATGGGAGAGCCTATGGCAATTTCAATCGGAGACCACGGCTGCATTAAACTTTGACATGCCAAAGGGCTGGTAAGAGTAAGAGCCATTAACGGTAATTAAAACTGACTTTTACTAAAGTATGCCTCTTGAAAAGTCCCACAGTTGGGAAGCCAGCATGTCAACAGTCATTGTAAACCCATTGTGCATACCCTTGACACACTGTTGAAGCTAAGCAGCATGAGCCTCGGTCAAGGGCTGGATGGGAGACCTCATGAGAGACCCAATGGGAATCTCAATGGAAGTCTGTATGAGTTACTCAATGGCAATCTCAGTGGGAGAGCTTATGGCAATTTCAATGGGAGACCACCGCTGCATTAAATTTTGACATGCCAAAGGGCTGGTAAGAGTAAGAGCCATTGACGGTAATTAAAACTGACTTTTACTAATGTATGCCTCTTGAAAAGTCCCACAGATGAGAAGCCAGCATGTCAACAGCCATTGTAAACCCATTGTGCATGCCCTTGACACATTGTTGACGCTAAGCAGCTTGAGCCTCGGTAAAGGGCGGGATGGGAGACGTCATGAGAGACCCAATCGGAATCTCAATGGAGGTCTCTATGGTTACCCAATGGCAATCTCAGTGGGAGAGACTATGGCAATTTCAATGGGAGAGCCTATGGCAATTTCAATGGGAGTCCACGGCTGCATTAAATTTTGTCATGCCAAAGGGCTGATAAGAGTAAGAGCCATTGACGGTAATTAAAACTGACTTTTACTAAAGTGTGCCTCTTGAAAAGTCCCACAGTTGGGAAACCAGCATGTCAACAGCCATTGTAAACCCATTGTGCATGCCCTTGACACACTGTTGAAGCTAAGCAGCATGAAGCTCGGTCAAGGGCTGGATGGGAGACCTCATGAGAGACCCAATGGGAATCTCAATGGAAGTCTCTATGAGTTACCCAATGGCAATCTCAGTGGGAGAGCCTATGGCAATTTCAATGGGACACCACCGCTGCATTAAATTTTGACATGCCAAAGGGCTGGTAAGAGTAAGAGCCATTGACGGTAATTAAAACTGACTTTTACTAATGTATGCCTCTTGAAAAGTCCCACAGATGGCAAGCCAGCATGTCAACAGCCATTGTAAACCCATTGCGCATGCGCTTGACATACTGTTAAAGCTAATCAGCATGAGCCTCGGTCAAGGGCTGGATGGGAGACCTCATGAGAGACCCAATGGGAATCTCAATGGAAGTCTCAGTGGGAGAGCCTATGACAATTTCAATGGGAGAGCCTATGGCAATTTCAATCGGAGACCACGGCTGCATTAAACTTTGACATGCCAAAGGGCTGGTAAGAGTAAGAGCCATTAACGGTAATTAAAACTGACTTTTACTAAAGTATGCCTCTTGAAAAGTCCCACAGTTGGGAAGCCAGCATGTCAACAGTCATTGTAAACCCATTGTGCATACCCTTGACACACTGTTGAAGCTAAGCAGCATGAGCCTCGGTCAAGGGCTGGATGGGAGACCTCATGAGAGACCCAATGGGAATCTCAATGGAAGTCTGTATGAGTTACTCAATGGCAATCTCAGTGGGAGAGCTTATGGCAATTTCAATGGGAGACCACCGCTGCATTAAATTTTGACATGCCAAAGGGCTGGTAAGAGTAAGAGCCATTGACGGTAATTAAAACTGACTTTTACTAATGTATGCCTCTTGAAAAGTCCCACAGATGAGAAGCCAGCATGTCAACAGCCATTGTAAACCCATTGTGCATGCCCTTGACACATTGTTGACGCTAAGCAGCTTGAGCCTCGGTAAAGGGCGGGATGGGAGACGTCATGAGAGACCCAATCGGAATCTCAATGGAGGTCTCTATGGTTACCCAATGGCAATCTCAGTGGGAGAGACTATGGCAATTTCAATGGGAGAGCCTATGGCAATTTCAATGGGAGACCACGGCTGCATTAAATTTTGTCATGCCAAAGGGCTGATAAGAGTAAGAACCATTGACGGTAATTAAAACTGACGTTTACTAAAGTGTGCCTCTTGAAAAGTCCCACAGTTGGGAAACCAGCATGTCAACAGCCATTGTAAACCCATTGTGCATGCCCTTGACACACTGTTGAAGCTAAGCAGCATGAGCCTCGGTCAAGGGCTGGATGGGAGACCTCATGAGAGACCCAATGGGAATCTCAATGGAAGTCTCTATGAGTTACCCAATGGCAATCTCAGTGGGAGAGCCTATGGCAATTTCAATGGGAGACCACCGCTGCATTAAATTTTGACATGCCAAAGGGCTGGTAAGAGTAAGAGCCATTGACGGTAATTAAAACTGACTTTTGATTCAAGATGGCCGCAGTGCAGGAAGGATGCACATGAGGTGGCTCCTGCCACCATCCATGCAATCCTCGGCATCCCGACCCTGGAGCAAGGGGATTAGCACCTGAAAGGTGCCATCTAAAATATCACAGCTCAGCAGACCCTGAAACATTACTTATTTTTGCCTAGAACACCAGCTAAGCAGAGCTTTGAGGACCTAAAAGCGCTTTCCCCCCCATTGCACGAAGCCGTATTACAGCAGGCATCTGGAGATACATTAATACCAGAACAGACTCACACACATCATCGAGTGAGCCTAAACCCCCTAAGCCTTCGGCCCAGGAGACGCCTGCAGAGACACCTGGAGCAGATCATCCCCTGAGGCTTGGTGAGTGAGTCTTATCATTATAAAAACACCGTGCTGGAAGAGACACTTCAATAATAAGGGGGCTGAGCTGTAACAGGGAGGTTGAGATCTGCAGCACAAAGAGGGAAGTTACAGGAGCCCTGAAAAGACAGTGAAGGGTTATCTTTATAAGGCATCTCTGCTGTAACAGGAGCAGACAGACAGTGTGCTCCTCTTGAAGAGGGATAGCTGGAGCTATGACACTTGAATTAACTCCTAATGCACTGATGTACTGTATACTGTGAGACTGCGCCTTTCCAACCCATGAAACCTACCCTACAAAAGACCTGTGAAACGCTGAACTGCACAGGGATCAGGCTGTGAAACTCTCTCCAAGCGCACATAGTGCCCTGCACCGCATTATAACACCCCCATCCTCTGAATCTCATACCATCACCATCTTATATTCTGGACTCCAGATAAAAACTTCTCAAAGAACTCTGCAGGTACTGGGAGTGTGTCCTGACGAGACAGGATGCAGGACGCAGACTAGGAGAATTCCACCGGCGGTGTTCTAGTCCCCGGTGCCCAGCGACATCTGCCCGCTTTATTTGCTCCTAAAGGTGAGGGGATAATACCCCCGGGACCTCGCAATGCCTAGACCGAACTCCAGAAGCCACGGACCCCCCAAAAAGTGACGGATTTCTTTACTCACGAGCACCCTGGAACAACGACCTCCGCACTAAAAATGGCGCAGACAGCTGAGACGGCTTCCCGCTCCCCAGCCTCCTCACACTCACCCCGTTCACCGAGAGGAACTTCAGAACAGACCCACGGTAATATACAAGATAATTCATCCCTCATCACATACGGGTCACTCCGGGGCCTATTGGCAGATCTCCGCTCTTCCATACAGGCGGATGTCAGAGAAATATTGTTAGAGATGAGATCGGATCTTACAGCACTTGGGGAAAGAACTGGCCGCATAGAGGGAAAAATGGCTGAGTTTGCTGGAGCACACAATGAGTTGGCGGATAGCCATCAGGAGGTAGTGGCAGATGTAAAAGAAATACGAGCAAAAATGTGGGATCTGGAGGACAGACTCCGCAAAGGGAACTTGAAGATTAGAGGCATACCAGAGGTGGAGGGCGAGGAGGACCTAAAAGCTACCATTACCCCTTTCTTACATCACATCCTCCCTTCTGTGCCCTCACCAGAGCTCGACATAGAAAGGGCATACCGCCTGCCTCGCTCACAAAAGATTAACAGGGACGTACCCCGCGATGTCCTGGTCCATCTAGTCATCCCTAAGCTGAGAGACTCGCTGCTACATACCCTACGGAGAACCCCGTTCCCTGATGGCCCATATGCTACTTGGTCTCTATTTCCTGACTTATCACCGGGAACTTTGGCAAGAAGGAGGGACTTTGCCCCGTATTGTACCGTTTTGCGAGAGCGCAGCATCCCATATGCATGGGGGTCGCCGGTGAATGTGTCTTTTGGGTACAAGGGATCGCGACACCAGTTCTACTCCCCTTCCAGAATGAAGTCTACTCTGATTGAATGGAACTTAATGGAAAAAGGAGGATCCTCCTATTCAAGCCCATCTGACCGACGTACCCAGAGGAATACATCCCCCCTGGAAAGGGGAGGAAGACAATGAATAACTTTATGCACCTGGGGGCTGGTCACCGCTGGTGTATCAAGTATCCTTTTCTCCTTATACATACTTAGGGTCTGCTTATCTCTAAAGATTTGACCTGAGAGGTTGGAGGGGGCCCATTTTGTATCAGTGGCCCCACTTCTCCTCGTACTCCCACATTTCCCCCCATAGTATTGAGATGGGCGCTGGGGGACCGCGGTGCTGGGGGCGCCATCAGTGGGCGCCCACGGACCCCCCCTAATACTGCTCAGTCATCTGGAGTGGTATATGTACATATCTATGTTTAAATCAGTGTCTGTTGCACTGTTGAATATTACTTGCAATTTTTGAACCTTTGTTATTGCCTTTCAAACCTCCTGTGTCCCACTCCCTTCCCACCCTACCCCGTTCCTGATCCCCCACACTCCCTCTCCTCCCACTGACAGCCTGAGTCTTCTCCCATTTCCTCTCTCCCTCCTCTTCTCCCTCCTTGTCTCCATCCCCTGTTCTACTCCCCTACCTGGTTCCCCCTCTCTAACCTCCTGTATCTAGTCTAACCTTCCCACCTCTCTTGGACCCCCCCCCTCTTTACTCAGTGTCTGCGGGGCCCGGCTGCAGGGATTGGGGAGCCGGCGAGGGATCGAGATGAGCTTTAAGATAGTGTCACTTATTGCGAGGGGCCTAAACTCCCCTAGTAAACGCTCCTTCCTATGGAGGGAAGCGTTGAGGTTGAGGGCCGACGTCGTGTGTGTGCAGGAAACACACTTGCTGGTGGGGGATAACCACAGAATCTCGCACCCCAAATTTCCACATACCTATTTCTCAAATGCTGTTACTAAGAGGGCAGGGGTGTGTATGATGGTGGGAGCTAGTGTCCAATACACATGCAAGAAGGTGGATACTGATTCGGAGGGGAGATTTCTCTTTCTTTTGTGCGAAGTGGCGGGAGTCCCTTACACCATAGCCACAGTCTACGGTCCTAATGCGGGACAAATAAAGTACATGAGAACTTTTTTGACAAAATTGAGAGAGGTGACCATCGGGCAAGTGATTCTCTGCGGAGATTTCAATGCGGTAATGGAACCCCGCAGGGGCGGACCTACCGTGGTGCAACTGGTGCAGTGGCACCAGGGCCCCGACAGGTTAGGGGGCCCCCCCTCAAGGCACGGAGAATAAGCCGACATGCTGCCGGCCACGCCTCTTCTAGCTGCCGGCCACGCCCCCTCACAGCAGCTCAGGAGCGAGGACAGAGCCCCAATCACAGTGCAGAGAGTGAGTCATGTGACCTCTCCTGCACTGTGGACCTCACTCAACCAATCCTGGCAATGCGCGCGGCCCTCTGAAATTCTCTCCACATGGCTGATAGCTGTTCAGCATCATCAGCAGCAGATGAGGGGACACAGCTCTGCACAAGGACCCAGGTACAAGGAAAGGGACCAAAGACAGGGCACAGGCTGAGGACAGACGGGGGGGGGGGGGGGTTTGGTGCTCTGTACACTGCTTTTATGCTTTTACAGGACCTGTGATGATGTCACATTGAGGGGAGGAGTCAGTGGTCACATGATCAGCTCCTCAGTGTATGCAGGACTCTGCTGTGCTGGTTGTCATGGTGCTGGATGAGCTGAAGTTTATGTCAGGAGGGATTTACAGTGTGGATGTAGCAGAGCCGAGTGTGTATGAGGTGTATGGAGCGGAGTTCAGAGTGTATACGTGGTGTACGGAGCGGAGCCGAGTGTGTACAAGATGTACGGAGCAGAGCCGAGTGTGTACGAGGTGTACGGAGCAGAGCCGAGTGTGTACGAGGTGTACGGAGCAGAGCCGAGTGTGTACGAGGTGTACGGAGCAGAGCCGAGTGTGTATGAGGTGTACGGAGCAGAGCCGAGTGTGTACGAGGTGTACGGAGCAGAGCCGAGTGTGTACGAGGTGTACGGAGCAGAGCCGAGTGTGTACGAGGTCTACGGAGCAGAGCCGAGTGTGTACGAGGTGTACGGAGCTGAGCCGCATGTGTACGAGGTGTATGGAGCAGAGCCGAGTATGTACGAGGTGTACGGAGCGGAGCCACGTGTGTGCAGAGCCGCGTGAGTATGAGGCAGGGCCACATGTGCGGGACATATGGAGTAAAGCCGCGTGTGCATAAGGTGGATGGAGTGGAGCCGCATATGCTGGGGCGTCCTGTAGAGGAGCCGCATGTGTACGGAGCGGAGGCGTGTGCACAGGGCATGTGGAGCGGAGCCGCGTGTCTACAAGGCATTTGGAGCGGAGCCACGTGCGTACAAGGTGTGTGTGCGCCAGTGGTAGTTCCCCGCGGATGCCGCTCCCGTTCCTATAGTCCCGGCTGCCTCTGCCGGCAGCATTCTTCACTCGAGTCCTGGCTGAGCTGTCTGCTTTTTGCAGCTCAGCATGGTGGGGCACGATGATGTCATCACTGAGTGCCACTGTGCTGAGACGTGCAGAGCGGAGCAGCAAGAAGAGAGGTGAGTATTTACTTTTTTTTTTTTTAACCCGTGAATACAGTGATGGGAGACTATGTAATGTGCAATATAACATAGGTGGAGTATGGGGTGCAATATACTATATGGAGGACTATGAGGGTGCATTATACTATATGGAGGACTATGGGACTGCCTTATACTATATGGAGGACTATGGGACTGCCTTATACTATATGGAGGAATATGAGGGCCCATTATACTATATGGAGGACTATGGGACTGCCTTATACTATATGGAGGACTATGGGACTGCCTTATACTATATGGAGGAATATGAGGGCCCATTATACTATATGGAGGACTATGCTGGTGTATTATAATATATGGAGGGTCGTGGAATGCATTATAATATATGGAGGACTATGGATGATGTATTAAAATATATATAGCCAATTATATAATATGGAAGCCATTTTAATATATCTGGAGGGCTTTGTAGGGGCATGATAATATTTGGAGGGGTGTGAGGAAGCCTTTATACTTTATGCAGGGCTCTTTGAGGGTTGCGTTGCGTTGTAAATAAATATTACAATCTATATGTTTACATTACTTTGTTGCCACTATGAGGGGCGGGGGGGGGCCCCCAAAAAATTTCTTGCACCGGGGCCCACTACAGTCTGGGTCCGCCCCTGGAACCCCGTATAGATGCTTCTACGTCGTGTGTGCGTTCATGTGGGGCTATGCTTTCCCTGGCCCAGGAAGCACGCCTCCATGATGTCTGGCGGTACCTCCATGCAGGCGAGAGGGATTATACGTATCACTCTGGCCTGCATGGGTCCTATTCCAGAATAGATTTTTTTCTGGTGGACGACAGTACCCTTGAGACGTGCCGAGCCGCAGAAATCGGGACCATTACATGGTCGGATCATGCTCCGGTCACGTTGGAGGTGGCCCTGGGCTGTGGTAGAGCGAGACCACGACGGTGGCGTCTGAGCCCGGACCTCCTTTTGGACCAGAGCCAAGTGACTTCCATAGAAGCAGATATAACAACATACTTTGACATAAACGACAATGCAGAAGTCTCTGATGAGACCCTCTGGTCGTCGCACAAGTCGGTCCTACGGGGATCCCTGCTACAGAGAGCCGCACGCCGTAAAAGGGAGAGAGACGCACAACGAAGGGAGCTGACAGAGAGGATACAGAATTTAGAAGCAGTGAATAAAAAATCCCCCTCCACAAGCCTAGAGGCGCAGATAGGAGCATCACGCACGCAGCTCAGGGCGCTGTTACTACGCCAATATGAGGTAGGCCTTCGCAAGCTAAGACTGCAATAATACGCTATGGGAGACCGCACCGGTAGATTATTGGCTAGGAGATTAAACAAGCGGGCCACACTAACAATGATAACACATATGAAAGACGAAAGGGGACAAGTAGTTAGGGACCCGAGAGGCATAGTGGATGTCTTCTCGGCGTACTACAGCAAACTTTATAACTTACTCTCTGACCCTGCTACCCCACAACCGACACCGGAGATGATCAATGAGTTCCTAGCAAATCTCAGCCTGTTAGAATCTCCAGCCTGGATCTGGAGGTATTGAACAGACCTTTTTCGCTGCAGGAGGTAAGCAGAGTCATACGCTCATTGAAATTAGGAAAAGCCCCTGGGCCTGACGGCTTCATCAATGCATACTATAAGACTTTTGAAAAAAACTCTCACCCCGTACCTATTACGAGTATTCAGCAGCTGGAGATTATCTGGACGCATCCCATCGATGCTCTAGAAGCAATGGTCACTACAATACTGAAACCGGGGAAATCTCCAGATAAACCGGAAAGCTCCCTGCTGAACACGGATCTTAGGATCTATGCAAAGGTGTTAGCTTCAGGCTTGGGGAGGTGGTTCCTCTCCTGGTCGGCCCGAATCAAGTAGGATTCATGGCTCAACGCCAAGCTAGGGATGGAACGAGGAGAATGCTTGACCTTATAGAACTGGCGGAAAGACGTGGAGCCCCATGTGCATTCCTGTCATTGGACGCTGAGAAGGCGTTTGACAGGGTGCACTGGGGTTACCTGGAACAGGTGCTGAGAGGATTCGGATTCGAGGGTCCGATTCTTTTCGGCGATATTGGGTCTATATTCCAGCCTTCTACCAGGGTCTTCTCCTCGGGCTATCTCTCAGAGACGTTCGAAATTTCGAATGGCACCTAGACAGGGGTGCCCCCTGTCACCCCTGATCTATGCCCTGGCGATTGAGCCGCTGCTGCGGCAATACGGCTGACCGGGACATAACGGGGATGCAGGTAGGAGACAGGGAACATGTGGTTGGCTTATACGCCGACGACATTATTATCCCCTGTTCCAAACCGGAAGTATCCCTACCTAAGTTATTGGCTCTGCTCGACTCCTTTGCGGCGATCTCTTATTATAAGCTAAGTGCTTCTAAGTCATTGGTCTTCCCGGTAAATGTCCCTCGGACTCTGATAGACTCCTGTCTAGTTCCCTCCCATTTCAATGGATGCCGGCAGGCATACCATACCTTGGCATCCCCTTGTGCCCGACAGCAGTAGTGATACGCGTAATGTACAGTCGATTTTGAATGCTCTCTCCAAGGCAACAGACTCTGGACAACACCCACTCCTATCATGGATAGCTAAGATTCAGCTTTCAGGATGACGTGGCTACCTAGACTAATATATTGTTCAGATGTATACCTTTGCCCATCCCTACAACTTTTAGCTAGACTACAAGCAGAGGTGAATAGATACATTTGGGCCCCAAGCGACCAAGGGTCCGGAGAAAGGTGATGTACCAGAAACTGACGGGTGGTGGCATGGGTGTACCGGATGTGACCCTCTACTATAGAGCAGCGGTGCTGGAAACGGTGAGACAGTGGTGGAAGTCTGACTTAAACTTGGGCTGGGTGCAGATAGAGTCACAACAGACAGTAGACAACTCCCTCAAAAACCTACTGATAGCGGAGACCATCACGTCAGTCAAAGTTGACTATCCTCTGGGAACGATGAAAGCTATGATTAAGGAGTGGGGGCGTGCGCCTGGGGACTGGACCCAAATACCAGCAGCGGAGGTCCCACTGGGATCACTTCGTGTCCATATCCCTTCCCTCCGATTGGAGGAATGGAGGAGGGCGGGTGTACATACCCTGGCAGACATCGCGGGGAGGAACAGGATGATGACATGGGATGAATTCACATCCAAGTTCCCGTCTCTACGGCGCACGTTCTTCCAACTCTGCCAGATTACGCACCTGCTGAGGGCCCGATGTGATAGGGTCCTTTGGTCCTCGGCCAGACCCTCCCCAATACGCCTGATTATCACTGTTGCCCATGGGAAATGGGTAGGCCTGTCCCCACTTTACACTGGTTTCCTAGACCATGGTGCTGCCCTATGTTATACACATAGAGTTAAATGGGAAACGGAATTGGGGTTCTCAGCAGATGACGACTAATTGAAGGGCGCTGTTAGATGTGTCACCCAGGCGACAAAATGTGTGAATCATTTAGAGCAACTTAAGAAAGTACACCTAAGATGGTACCTACCCCCCACGAGAATAGCGGCCTTCGGTAGGGGAACCACCCCCATGTGCTGGAGGAACTGCGGACAGAAGGGAACGTTGACTCATGTGTGGTGGGACTGCCCCGAATCGCACAATTCTGGCGGGTAGTGGAGGGTCTTCTGAGGTCCTTGAGGGACACCTTTATTCCGCTTGTGCTTCAGATGGCTCTCCTGCACATTGGAGTGGAGGACTGGCCCCCGGTTCAGAGACACCTCGCCACCTTCATATTGATAGCTGCTAGATACTGTGTAGCAGCAGCATGGAACAATACATCCCCCCCAGCAATGTGTGACCTCACATCTAGACTGAACAATATGTTCACATATGAGCACAGTTTGGCTTTGGAACTTGGGCACAAACGCTATACCCGTGCTGCTTGGGAGTGCTGGGCCACACACCCGCTGGCGGTTCCCCCTCCCCTGTGGTAGGGCCTGGCGGACCTACGCCTAATGTACTCTGACCTCTTTGTCTTCCCTTCACATCATCAACCCACTATTTCTCTCCCTCCAACCCACTCGCACCTTACTAGCCCGTGTTCACACATCGAGCCCATTTCTCCCCTCTCTCCCCTCGTTATTCCACCCGCCCACCTTAACAACTTTCTTAACAACTTGCACTACTACGCCCCCCCCCACCCTGACCCTTTTCTAATTTCCCTTCCTCTCAGGTACCTCCCCTCTTCTCCCTCTTGCTAACCCTTCCTATATTCCCCACCCTCACCTCTCTTTTTATTTGAAATATTATGTTATGTGAAATGCAATATAGCAGGCAGCTAATTGGAAGTTTGGTAGCTGACTCGCAATGGAAAGATTTCTGTTAATTGAAGATATGTTACTTGCATTTCTTGTCTTGTGTTTCTTGAAAATGTCTTAATAAACATAATTATGACAAAAGAAAACGGACTTTTACTCATGTATGCCTCTTCAAATTCCCACAGATGGGAAGCCAGCATGTCAGCAGCCACTGTAAACCCATTGTGCATGCCCTTGACACACTGTTGAAGCTAAGCAGCAGGAGCCTGGGTCACGGGCTGGATGGGAGACCTCATGAGTAGTGATGAGCGAGTACTAAAATGTTCGGGTGCTCGAAGCTCGGGCCGAGCATCCCGAGATACTCGTGTACTCGGCCCGAGTACCAAGCCCAATGTTATCCTATGGGAGACCCGAGTATTTTTATGAAATGACTGCCGGCAGCATGTAGAAACCCTAAAAATGTCACGAAAGTCTCAGAGGAGTGCTCAAATGACATGGCAACACCATGGGGAAGACCCCTGGAAGCATTTCTCACTCAAAAGTCACAGCTGTGAACAATGTTGTCCGAGTTTCACGCCAATTTTACGGAGTCACCAGAAAACCTTCCAAAATGACACCAAAATGAAAATTTAGGGTGGAAATGTTAAGGGCACATTCCCAATAGTGAGATACAGCTGGTGTATGTTCCTTTTTGTGATTACATGAAAGATTTTACGTGAAAACATTGTGCGGCAATCCGATGACCCTGAGAAGAGACGTACATGAAGCCCTGTCTTGACATAATGTGCCCATTTTGAGGAACTGGGTCTATTGTAGTATTTTCCTTTGCCAGGGCAGTCCAAAATTGGGAGGTTCACCAATGCCCCTGGATAGAGACGTGCATGAGGGCCTGTAAACTGAAGTGGGTGTATTGTAGTATAGCCCTTTGGCAGGGCAGTCAAAAATTGGGAGGCTCCACAATGACCCATGCATACAGACATTCATGAGGGCCTGTAAACCTCAGTTGGGTGTATTGTAGTATAGCCCTTTGGCAGGGCAGCCAAAAATTGGGAGGCTCCACATTGTGCCAGGATAGAGACGTGCAGAAGGGCCTGTAAACCTGAAGTGGGTGTATTGTAGTATAGCCCTTTAGCAGGGCAGCCAAAAAATGGGAGGCTCCACATTGTGCCAGGATAGAGACGTGCAGAAGGGCCTAAAAACCTGAAGTGGGTGTATTGTAGTATAGCCCTTTGGCAGGGCAGCCAAAAATTGGGAGGCTCCACAATGACCCATGCATACAGACATGCACGAGGGCCTGTAAACCTCAGTTGGGTGTATTGTAGTATAGCCCTTTGGCAGGGCAGCCAAAAATTGGGAGGCTCCACATTGTGCCAGGATAGAGACGTGCAGAAGGGCCTGTAAACCTGAAGTGGGTGTATTGTAGTATAGCCCTTTAGCAGGGCAGCCAAAAAATGGGAGGCTCCACATTGTGCCAGGATAGAGACGTGCAGAAGGGCCTAAAAACCTGAAGTGGGTGTATTGTAGTATAGCCCTTTGGCAGGGCAGCCAAAAATTGGGAGGCTCCACAATGACCCATGCATACAGACATGCACGAGGGCCTGTAAACCTCAGTTGGGTGTATTGTAGTATAGCCCTTTGGCAGGGCAGCCAAAAATTGGGAAGCCACATTGTCCCAGGATAGAGACGTGCAGGAGGGCCTGTAAACCTGAAGTGGGTGTATTGTAGTATAGACCTTTGGCAGAGCAGCCAAAAAATGGGAGGCTCCACAATGACCCATGCATACAGACATGCATGAGGGCCTGTAAACCTCAATTGGGTGTATTGTAGTATAGCCCTTTGGCAGGGCAGCCAAAAATTGGGAGGCTCCACATTGTCCCTGGATAGAGACGTGCATGAGGGCCTCAAAACATTGTTCCCATTGAAAAGGAGTGGGTCTCCTGCCATTGCAATGCCCATTCTAAAAGAATGGGCGAAAAAATTTACCACTGGGGGTATACCTGAAACAACAGTCTAACTATTGTAACGGTCATCATGGTGGCACATGAGGACATGAGGAGAAGGAGGAGCAGTTCAGCGATTAGCCAAAGTCCAGAAGTGTGTACCCATGGGTGAGTGGAGGTACATGGCAAATTCCCATAACAAAATTTAAATTCCGCTGTCATTTGTTGGTGGTGTGGTGAAGTCTGGCCCAATCCAACCCTTGTTCATCTTGATCAGAGTCAGCCTGTCAGCATTTTCAGTTGACAGGCGGGTGCGTTTAACAGTAATGATTCCACCTGCGGCACTGAAAACACGCTCTGACAAAACGCTAGTGGCAGGGCAGGCCAGGACTTCCAAGGCATAGAGAGCCAATTAATGCCACGTGTCCATCTTGGAGACCCAATAATTGTAAGGCACAGAGGAATCTCGCAGTACAGTTGTTCGATCTGCAAGGTACTCTCAGCATCTGGCCAAACTTAGCATTTCTTGTGGCACTACCCCGCACCTCAGGGGCTGTGGTACGTGAGGGGCTGAGAAAACTGTCCCACATCGTAAAGACTGTTCCCCTACCTCTGGCGGATTGGACTTGTGCCCCTCTCGGCCGTACGCCTTGGTTGTCCACCGATTCCTGACCTATGCCGCTAGCGTTTTGTGAGGGGAATGATTTGCCTACTTCCGTGACTATGGCCTTCTGGAACTGCTGCATTTTGGCTGACCTCTCCACCTCAGGAATGAGAGACATAAAGTTCTCCTTGTAGCGTGGGTCTAACAGTGTTGCCAACCAGTACTGATTGTCGGCCAAGATGTTCTGAACGCGAGGGTCACGAGCCACGCAGCTTACCATAAAGTCAGCCATGTGCGCCAGACTCTTAACAGCTATCACTTCAGTATCCAGACCAACACGATGACTGAACATGCTGTCCTCCTCCTCCTCCTCCCCTCATCTCCCCTGTCCTCTGGACAGCCACGCTGAATCGAGGGTATGACTGGTGTGCATGTCATATCCTCAATTTGGCCAGAGAGTTGCTCCATGTCTTCATCCTACTCCTCCTCGTCATAGTCCTCCACTGCACATTGTGATGAGATGAGGCTGGGCTGTTTGTTACCACCCACACCCACTACTGTTTCTTGCTCCAAGTCATCGCGCTCCGCCTGCAATGCATCCTCTTTGTTTTTCAGCAGAGACCATTTTAGAAGGCAGAGTAGTGGCATGGTGATGCTAATAATGGCGTCATCGCCACTCACCATCTTGGTGGAGTCCTCAAAGTTTTGGAGGGCGGTACATAGGTCGGACATCCATCTCCACTCCTCAGGTGTTATGTGTGGAGTTTGACCCATTTCCCGACGGCTTAGGAGATGCAGGTAGTCAACAACTGCCCTCTTCTGCTCACATATCCTGACCAACATGTGCAGAGTTGAATTCCAACGCGTGGGGACATCACACACCAGTCTGTGGGCCGGAAGACGCAAACGGCGCTGAAAGCCGGCAAGGCCGGCTGAAGCAGCAGGTGACTTGCGAAAATGTGCAGACAGACGGCGAACTTTTACCAGCAGTTCAGACAGCTCTGGGTATGACTTTTGAAACCTCTGAACCACCAGGTTGAGCACATGGGCCACGCATGGAACATGCGTCAGCTGGCATCGCCTCAAAGTTGCCACCAGGTTCCGGCCATTGTCACACACGACCTTTCCTGGCTTTAGGTTCAGAGGTGTGAGCCAGTGATAAGCCTGCTGTTTCAGAGCTGTCCACACCTCTTCTGCATTGTGGGGTTTGTCACCTATGCAGACTAGCTTCAGCACAGCCAGTTGCCGCTTCGCAGAGGCAGTGCTGCAGTGCTTCCAGCTTGGGACTGGTGTGGATGGTACAGTGGATGAGGATGCACAGGAGGAGGAGGCTGAGGAGCATGACATTCCGGAGCTGTAGAGTGTCGGTGAAACCCTGACAGAGGTAGGGCCTGCTATCCTTGGTGTGGGAAGGACGTGTTCTGTCCCTCACTCAGACTGGGTCCCAGCCTCCACAATATTAACCCAGTGTGCCGTCAAGGAGATGTAGCGGCCTTGCCCACAAGCACTTGTCTACGTGTCTGTGGTTAGGTGGACTTTGGCTGAAACAGCGTTGTTCAGGGCACGTGTGATGCTTTGGGGCACGTGGTTATGCAATGCGGGGATGGCACATCTGGAGAAATAGTGGCGGCTGGGGACCGAGTAACAGCATCAGGTCGCGGAATGCTTCCGTCTCCATCAGCCGGAAAGGCAACATTTCTAGCGCTATGAGTCGCGAAATGTGAGAATTTAGGACTGTGGCATATGGGGCGTTGGCAGCGTATTTGCGCCTGCGTTCAAAGGTTTGCTGAATGGATAATTGAGCACTGCGCTGGGACAAGGACGTGCTTGATGGTGGTGTTATGTGTGCGTGGGCAACTTCAGGTGCAGGGCCGGAGGCTTGTTCGCGGCCAGCATGGACAGGGGATTGGCTCGCATGCACAGCATGCGAAGACGTAGCAGTGACATCAGCAAGCACCACTCCTCGACTCTGTTGTACTTCCCACAAAGTCGGGTGCTTGGCTGACATGTGCCTGATAATGCTGGTGGTGGTCAGGCTGCTAGTTTTCGTACCCCTGCTGATGCTGGCATGGCAGGTGTTGCAAATGGCCTTTTTAGAGTCATCTGGAGCCAACTTAAAAAACTGCCAGACTCGGGAAGACCTAACATTTGCACAGGCACCTTGAGTCGTGTTGTTGTTCTGGGGAATGGTTGCCTGCCTTCTGCCTGTGGACACGACCCTGCTTCGTACTGCCTGTTGGGATGCTACGCCTCCCTCCCCCTGTGCACTGCTGTCCTCGCTCTGCATATCCTCCTGCCAGGTTGGGTCAGCTACTGGATCATCCACCACGTCGTCTTCCTCTTCCGCACCCTGATCCTCCTCCTGACTTCCTGGCAATTGTGTCTCATCATCGTCCACCCCTTGTTGAGACACAATGCCAACATTACGTTCGTGAGAACGTGGCTGCTCAAATATTTGGGCATCTGTACATACCATCTCCTCATCACCCACTTCAACAGGAGCTGGCGAGAGGCCAGATTCTGCGAATGGATACGTGAACAGCTCTTCCGAGTGTCCTAGTGTGGGATCAGTAATGTCCGTGGACGTGTACTCGGCCTGGTGGTAGGAAGGAGGATCAAGTTGGGAAATGTGCGGTGCAGTATCACGGCTACTGACACTTGAACGTGTGGAAGACAGGGTGTTTGTGGAGGTGCCCATCTGACTTGAAGCATTATCCGCTATCCAAGTAACAACCTGTTGAAACTGGTCTTGGTTCAAGAGCGGTGTACTGCTGCGGGCCCCAAGAATTTGGGACAGGACATGCGAGCGAGTAGATGTGCCCCTTTGTTGTTGCGAAATTAGTGCTTGCACACGACCTCGGCCTCTGCCTGCACCACCATCACGTTCACTTCCTTGTTCCTTGACAACGCCCTTGCCAACGCCCTTGCGCATTTTGCCTGTATACAGCGACAACAGTCTGGTGACTGTTCAGGTCACAGGAGAGTAGGATTTTAGTCCCTAACCTGTATCAAGCTAGTAAGTACAAAAGTCTGGTGACTGTTCAGGTCACAGGAGAGTAGGATATTAGTCCCTAACCTGTATCAAGCTACTAAGTACAACAGTCTGGTGACTGTTATGGTCACTGGAGAGTAGGATTTTAGTCCCTAACCTGTATCAAGCTACGAAGTACAACAGTCTGGTGACTGTTATGGTCACAGGAGAGTAGGATTTTAGTCCCTAACCTGTATCAAGCTAGTAAGTACAACAGTCTGGTGACTGTTATGGTCACAGGGGAGTAGGATTTTAGTCCCTAACCTGTATCAAGCTAGTAAGTACAACAGTCTGGTGACTGTTCAGGTCACAGGAGAGTAGGATTTTAGTCCCTAACCTGTATCAAGCTAGTAAGTACACACAGTCTGGTGACTATTTAGGTCACAGGAGAGTAGGATTTTAGTCCCTAACCTGTATCAAGCTAGTAAGTACAACAGTCTGGTGACTGTTATGGTCACAGGAGAGTAGGATTTTAGTCCCTAATCTGTATCAAGCTAGTAAGTACAACAGTCTGGTGACTGTTAAGGTCACAGGAGAGTAGGATTTTAGTCCCCAACCTGTATCAAGCTAGTAAGTACAACAGTCTGGTGACTGTTATGGTCACAGGAGAGTAGGATTTTAGTCCCTAACCTGTATCAAGCTAGTAGGTACAACAGTATGGTGACTGTTCAAGTCACAGGAGAGTAGGATTTTAGTCCCTAACCTGTATCAAGCTAGTAAGTACAACAGTCTGGTGACTGTTATTGTCACAGGAGAGTAGGATTTTAGTCCCTAACCTGTATCAAGCTAGTAAGTACAACAGTCTGGTGACTGTTATGGTCACAGGAGAGTAGGATTTTAGTCCCTAACCTGTATCAAGCTAGTAAGTACAACAGTCTGGTGACTGTTATGGTCACAGGAGAGTAGGATTTTAGTCCCTAATCTGTATCAAGCTAGTAAGTACAACAGTCTGGTGACTGTTATGGTCACAGGAGAGTACGATTTTAGTCTCTAATCTGTATCAAGCTAGTAAGTACAACAGTCTGGTGACTGTTAAGGTCACAGGAGAGTAGGATTTTAGTCCCTAACCTGTATCAAGCTAGTAAGTACAACAGTCTGGTGACTGTTATGGTCACAGGAGAGTAGGATTTTAGTCCCTAACCTGTATCAAGCTAGTAAGTACAACAGTCTGGTGACTGTTATGGTCACAGGAGAGTAGGATTTTAGTCTCTAATCTGTATCAAGCTAGTAAGTACAACAGTCTGGTGACTGTTCAGGTCACAGGAGAGTAGGATTTTAGTCCCTAACCTGTATCAAGCTAGTAAGTACAACAGTCTGGTGACTGTTCAGGTCACAGGAGAGTAGGATTTTAGTCCCTAACCTGTATCAAGCTAGTACGTACAACAGTCTGGTGACTGTTCAGGTCACAGGAGAGTAGGATTTTAGTCCCTAACCTGTATCAAGCTAGTAAGTACATCAGTCTACTGACTGTTCAAGTCACAGGAGAGTAGGATTTTAGTCCCTAACCTGTATCAAGCTAGTAAGTACAACAGTCTGGTGACTGTTATGGTCACAGGAGAGTAGGATTTTAGTCCCTAACCTGTATCAAGCTAGTAAGTACAACAGTCTGGTGACTGTTATGGTCACAGAAAAGCTTGGAACCAGATCTGGATCACCCTGCCTATATCCTCTTAGATTAGTCCTGAGAAGGACTGTTGTGGTCAGCAGCAGTTTGCAGCCCTGCTCCGGATCTAAATATGAGGGCCGCAAATTTGTCCCTAAGCAGCAGCAGACACTCTCCCTACACTCACTGTCTGGATGGCTGTCTGCAGAGCACAGCGCGGCCGGGTCTTATAAAGGCTCGGTCACGCTGTGCAGGCCGGCCAATCACTGCAATGCAACAACTAACAGGGTGTGGCATTGCAGTGGTCTGCCAGCCAATCCCTGCATGTGGGCTGGCTCTCTAAAGAGCTCCAACATGCAGGGATGAGGACCACGAGCACAGCACGAGTATCGCGAGATTACTCGGTGCTCGCCGAGTAGCCCGAGTACAGTGATACTCGTGCGAGTACCGAGTAGTCACAAGCATACTCGCTCATCACTAATCACTAGGTCTGTGGAAAATTCTATGCCATTGCCATTCCACAGTGTGCTGTGCTGAGACCACAAGTAATAATAAGCACTTGTAATCAGGTCATTAAAATGCTTGTAAAGAGTTTTACATTTAGAAACAGCACATGTGGGATTATATTATGCATGCCAATTTTAAACAAGAGAAAGAACAGTAAAATTTGACTAAGGGTTCGCTCACATTTGCATTTAAACATCACTGCATTCTGAACAAGGTTGGTGATAGAGCCAGAGCAAATCTATGAGTTTCTCCTCAGCTGAATTTATTATGCGGGAAAAAAAAAAATCACAACATGCTGTGAGTGGCCACATATCTCGGAAGAGACTCACCAATGCAAATTGATGGGTGCGAGAATAGATTGGATGACACATGGACCATGCGCACTCACCTCCAAGAAAAAAAATAGATAAGGCTACACATAAATGACAGTTACATTACATTAAAAAAAAATAGATAGAATCTACCAGCTATATAATGTCACAATCCCCTAGTACCTTTGATATGGCACTAAGGGGTTTTACTTGGTTTAACCTGTTAAACAAATTAATAATAAAACAAATGTGTGTTCCCCCCTATATTTGATAACCAACAAAGGTAAAGCAGACAGCTGTGGGCTGTTATATTGGCGAGCAAAAGGGTAACAATGCTTTGATCTTTTGACTTTCAGGCTCCATATGTTACCATCCATTACAGCTTTGAGAGTGAGACTACCTTCATTTTATAGAAAAACAAATGAGCCAGGCACACAGTGAATACGTCTGTAGGGCAGTGTTCACACCACCAAAAGACTGAATCACAAAAACCATTTTATAGTCAATCATCTTGGCTATCTGATACATAAATTTGATTTGCAACTATTTCGCATTTGATAAATCAAAAAGTATATCCATCAGCCAAAATATATCGGAGGAAAACAATAAGTATCCTTTACACTTGAATTTGTTACAAATAGAGATGAGCCACCACCCTAGTGTTCGAATTTGATTCGTCGAATTGGGGGTGTGTTCGTCGAATGTTTGTCAAACACCGTCAAACACCATTGAAAACAATGGCAAGCAAATGCAAACACATACAAACACATAGAAAACAAATAGAAAACACCTTTTAAGGTGTACAAAAGGTGACAAACTACTCTGAAGACACAACAAACATATGGAAAAGTGACAATTACATATAAAAATGGGAAAAGAAAAGAGCTGGATGAGTAAAAAGAGGAGGAGACACAGATATAGGCATGGGATGCCCTTCTAAAATCTTGTCAAACACATTTAGGGGACTTCAACAAGAGTCTACATTTTTTCCAAAAATTTGGGCACAGACACCACTTAAGTGGCATCAATTGCCTCACAGTTGCAAACTTCAAATGGTTACCGTCATGAAGCACAATCATAAATCCACAAGCCTTTAGTCTCCCCATGATGACAGAGGGGTAGAAAAGTCCTTGCGGATCCATGACTTGTTAATCTTGATGAACGTTAGTCTGTCCACATTCTGGCTAGACAGACGCGTGCGCTTATCCGTCAGCACACCACCAGCAGCGCTGTGAAGACACGTTCAAAGAGAACGCTGGCTGCGGGGCACTACAGGATCTCCAAGGTGTGAGTGGCGAGCTCATGCCATTTTTCCAGCTTGGAAGCCAAAAATGAGCAAGGCTACAGTTCCCCAGTCATTGCATTGATGTTCACTTAGAGAAACTCCTGTGAGGTTGACCGTTGGGCAAAATCAGGGGGTTCGTGTCCCGCTGGCAACAGGCTTGACCTGAAAAGTTGCCGAAAGGCAACAAAACTTGACTCTTTGCTGCAAACGGGACACAAAATGGCTGATTTTTGGTGCAGGTTGGCAACATATGTCGCCATTGTGCAACAGGCTTGTCCTTGGTCCATTGTATTTGGCGTAAGAGTCAATATGGAAGCATCACCTTCTGCCCTATTGTAATATATACAGACTGATGGGGGAAATGTGTTACTTGGTATTTAGGGACGCTTATGTGGAGCCCACCAGACCGGGGTACTGCTGGGGATATCATGGTGGTCTTGGTCCGGATCATGTCCCGGGTTCCGCAAGTAAATGGGGGGTATATTTACAGGGTAGTTTGTCGTGACACCACCCACGGGTTGTGGTCAGTGAGGGGACCACTGCTGCTGCAGAACCTCTGGGGATGATTTTTGGCAGGTGGAGATGTAACGGCTCTCCGCGGGTAGAGCTTTATTCCCCGGGGCAGTGATAGTTATAGTCTATGATTGAGGCTATGGATGTTGTAGGATAGGGGTAGTAGTAGAGATGATGGTAGATTGTGAGGGCACGCAGAGTTTGAGCACACGGATCACACACACTCCCAGTTTTGAAGTTTTCCAAGGCTTTACTATAGATTTAGTAGCAGAGTACTGTCCACGGAGTCTGTACTGGGGTCGGGTTGCTCCCACCCTGTCCGGGTCCTCAGCTTCCTACTCCTGCATCTTGTGTGTGACCCTGCTGATTCTTTAGCTGAGCTGTTGGCCCGGTTTCTCCTCACAGGTACTCCCTTTGCTAGACAACTTGAGTCTTTCCGTGTGCTTCTGACCCCGCCGTGTTGCTTCGCTGAGGTACGGTGTAGGTATGTAACCTCCACTATCCCAGTGTTTTCTGTGCTGCGTGCTTCAGTCATGATTCGGATCCGGTATCCAGCTTCTGTGCTCCTCTGGGGTAAGTTATGACGTAACTCAGTCTCCCAGATATGTTCCTCTCTTTCTTGTACTCCTCTCCTCAGACCCTGGCTTCAGGCCTGAAAGAAAGTAGTCCCTGTCAGGAGCTCAGCACTGCTCCCATTTACAGGTCCTCCTCCTAGTGCTCCCTGCACTCAACTGAACTGTCAGCTATCAACCAACTACTTCCTCCTCAGACCAGAATATATCAGGGAGCTGCTTGAGCTCCCCCTTCTGGCCTAGAGGTGCTAGTGCAATGTCCAGTGCTGTGTGGGGAGTTAACCCTTGTGATGTTACTGTGGCCCGTTAACCCCTTGGGTGCCAGTTACGCCCGTGGTGGGAGGAGCAAAATTTTTTCCATTAGACAGGAAAAGTTTCTGCTCAAAACCGCACACTCCGTGGCCTGAAATCTCTCTCCTGAGGGGGTCTATGCAATAAAAATGAAAAAAAAGTAACATGAGTTCTGGCTATCGCACTTATTTTTTGGCGCAATAACCAACCTTCATGGAGGAGTAATCTGTTGAAAATGTGTGTTCTGTGGAAAATCCACCGGGTTGTACTATTGCCCAACATTTTAATTTTTAAATATGGGATTGTAAAATCACCAGATGGTGCTTCTCTTTCTAATGTGTTACACAAGCATGAGAGCTTGCTACAGGTTGTCCAGGACTACCTGTAGCCAGAACTCATATTGGGAATAGTTCAATGAACGTGAAAGCTGGCTATTGAGATGCCCATTGCTTTCTCTAGCCAGCCCTTAAAGTTTTTTTTAAAATTTAAATATCACTGAGACCACAAGGGCCTGGCTATTGAGGTGCCCACAGATCTCTAGCCAGACAATTTTTTTTTCCATCTTCTTATAATACTGAGACCATGAGGGCCAGCTACCAGGGTCCCTATGACCCCCTATAGCCAGCCCTCACATTTTTTTTTTTTTTTTTTTTTTAAATAAACAAACAGAGCATGAGGGCTGGCTGTCTGGGTACCTATGGCTTTTTTTTTTAACAGAATAGCACCAAAAAGATGTGCTTTTACAAATATGATATGAACATAAACCGACAGTAAAACTACACCATCCCCTCCACCAGTCTTACAACTAAAGTAAGGTCATGGAAGGGACAAGTGACAATTGGACCTTATTTCATAATAGCCCACTTTGCTATCATACCCAAATATGTCATAATATCACATTGTGATTTCATAACACCTTACTGTGGCATCATAATACCTCCCTATGTTGTCAAAATACCCCACTTCACTGAAATAATACCCCATTGTGATGTCATCGTACCCCATGTTAATCCAATCAAAAAATATACGGTGATTTATGCAATAAAAGATTAAATTTTATTGAAAAATTAAAATTAGTACATACAACAATGTGTTTACTAATAGGGTTTAAATAGGAGTACAAATATATCTACAGTTACAAAACCAATTTTTATAAAGAGATGTGTAATAAATATATAGTATAGATCTGCAAATACACCCTATACATTAGACAGTGATCTTCTCAGATAATTTTATAGACAGGTCTCAGCAAAATGTATAATACAAGTGTAGTAAACAACAAAAACCTGTAATAGTTACCTATCACTCACATAGGAAGCTATCAAGCACTAAAATTTGTGAAAGAAGTTATCCCAATAGTGAAAATCAAAAATACATAAATAAAGGGTGATTACCTGGTGTATCTACAGACTTTGCTGCACTCTACATGCACGTCATCCAGGATGAAGGCGCAAGCCGAAACGTATAGGGTGTATTTGCAGATCTATACTATATATTTATTACACATCTCTTTATAAAAATTGGTTTTGTAACTGTAGATATGTTTGTACTCCTATTTAAACCCTATTAGTAAACACATAATTGTTGTATGTACTAATTTTAATTTTTCAAGGGTGATTACCTGGTGTATCTACAGACTTTGCTGCACTCTACATGCACGTCATCCAGGATGAAGGCGCAAGCCGAAACGTATAGGGTGTATTTGCAGATCTATACTATATATTTATTACACATCTCTTTATAAAAATTGGTTTTGTAACTGTAGATATGTTTGTACTCCTATTTAAACCCTATTAGTAAACACATAATTGTTGTATGTACTAATTTTAATTTTTCAATAAAATTTAATCTTTTATTGCATAAATCACCGTATATTTTTTGATTTGATTTAATTTGGGTGAGCAACCTCTTTTCCATGAATTAGTTGGATGATCATAAGGTGAGAAAGTATTATCATCTTCTGTATTAGCCTAATTCTGGTGTACCCCATGTTAATGTCATACCTCACTGTGATATAATACCCCACTTTGATGTGGTATTCCACTATGAGGTCACAATACCACATTTTGATGTCATAATACCCAACTATGTTGTTGTAATACCTTATTTTGATATCATAATACCCCATTGTGATGTAATACCCCAATTGCGATATCATACCACAACATGATGTCATAATACCTCACTATGATGTGAATACACTACACTATGATGTTATAATACCCCATTGTGATATAATACCAAACCATGATGTCATAGTACCACATTGTAACTTCATAATATCCCATTGGGATTCCTTAATACCCTATTGTGATGCAATACCCCACTGTGATGTCATAGTAATAAAATATTTGGTTACGTTGAGATGAAAAATTGGATATTCCAGACTACCATCTGCTGGCTGTAAAACTCAAATTGTCACTGATTAAACACAAAAGCTAAAGGGTTAAAACAATGATGAGATCGATGCTGTTAGCTTCACCTGTCAGATGATTACATCAGCTGACATGTGTGGGGATTGATGCCAGCTCAGAGTGTGAGCTCATCTAAAAGTGAGGGAGTCAAGATAAAAAGTACACGCTGACAAGATAGTAACTTCAAAATAGCACCATATTATAGGGCCTAACTAGTTTAAACACATCACTGAGAAAATATTTTACTTTTACTATTTATTTATGGTTATGAAAAATATTAACAACAACAACATTTATAGTGCTATTAACTCCACAGCGCTTTCCATAGATCCTAAACACTGTCCACATTGAGTTACACAATTCAGATTCTTTATCAATATGTCTTTAGGGTCTTGGAGGAAACCGGAGAACCTGGAGGAAACCACCGCATACATGGAGAGAACATATAAACCAAAATCCTTTTCTAAATATCAAAAAGTCACGTTGTAAGCCATGAGACATCTGAAGCTTCTCCATAATCATTCAGTTTCAGTTTCATTCCATAATCGAACAAAAGCGGTGTTCCTGGTTTGATATCGCAATTAGCCCAAAGAAGTATTGATGGGGTGTTACAATCAATTATAAATTTAAGGAGAGGTTTCACATTGTAATTTTTCAGTGAATGATTCATTTTTTGCCCAAATGTAGAAGGCATGTCTGGGTGACAACTGCACGGAGCCTCTCTGGCATCAAACACACCACTCCTTTTCACCAATGAAAAAAAAAAAAAAGCACATAGCATTTGCCCTCATTCAGAGTTGCCTGTATTTTGTTAGCCTCGTTTCCTTCTCTAAGCACTCGTGATAGTCACAAATTACTTCACAAATTACTTCTCCTCTACTAAAAGCACGAGTTGTGCGCAGTCCTTCACCTTTACCACGTTCCTTTACAATCATTAGGCCTGTCCACTTTTGCGATTTTAGCTTTTCTTGAAGTCTGGCAATGTTCTCTGTATCCCCTCTTTTTGGTTTAGGCTTCCATTCACATTGGACATTACTAGGACGGGTAGATTGGACGTCCAATGCTGTTCATTCAGATAGCGCTTCAGATCTTCTTTGGGGAAAAGCCCGAAATATCTAAAATCTAAAAGAAAACAATATTGTAAAATATTCAGCAAGTATAAAATATTCAGGCAGCACATCCCAAAGAATACAAGACAACAACTAGACAGATTTAAATTTAAAGAAAGAAAAAGAAAAAAAAAAAAAAACTTAAATTAAGTTATGAAAAACTGATAAAGTTGTTGTTACCTACTAAACTACTTAACCAGGTATTTGATAGAAATCATACACTATAAGGCATAATTACTTAAGTCTCATGCAATGAAAAGATGGATTTTGGGAATGCCTGTGGGGATAAACTTAGGTCTCTTACTCGGGGGTTCCTGCTTACTCATCTCCCTTCAGTGCAGCCACTATTAACATCCCAGCAGCAAATGGAGATTTATCCACCATGTCGGGTCTGGACAAAGTGCACGTACACATTGGCCTGATCTCCTTCCTCCTGCGAAAGACATTCAGCCCACTTTTTGTATGCATCTATTGCCATCTTCCATGTTTTTACGGGCTGTTGATACCTGCAGATAAAACATTTGTTAGTCTTGTTAAAAGCTAGGCAGAGCAGAGAAGGAGGTCCTCATTTGTTACAAACTTATTATGGAAGCGCTCCATGTCCTTGCTGGGATTCTTGATTTATTGTCCATTGCAGGACACAAAGAATGTAGGCACCGTATCTGCATCCTCAGGCTGATTAGTTGGCCTAATCTTTTTGAAATACGTATGGAAATTCTGTCAAAGTGAAACATTTAGTTAAAGATACAATTGCAAATGGCAAAACCTTGAATTGAAAAACATACAGCATAGCATTATATGAGATATGTTTTTAACATTTACAGTCTCCCTCAGAGGTCATGGGTCTTCCAGCAGGACAATGACCCAAAACACACTTCAAAAAGCACTAGAAAATGGTTTGAGAGAAAGCACTGGAGACTTCTAAGGTGGCCAGCAATGAGTCCAGACCTGAATCCCATAGATTTAAAAATGGCAGTTTGGAGAAGGCACCCTTCAAATATCAGGGACCTGGAGCAGTTTGCCACAGAAGAATGGTCTAAAATTCCAGCAGAGCATTGTAAGAAACTCATTGATGTTACCGGAAGCGGTTGATCGCAGTTATTTTAGCTAAAGGTTGTGCAACCAAGTATTAGGCTGAGGGTGCCAATACTTTTGTCTGGCCCATTTTTGGAGTTTTGTTTGAAATGATCAATGTTTTGCTTTTAGCCTCATTCTCTTGTGTTTTTTCATTGAAGACAAATTAAATGAAGATAATAATTCCAAAGAATTTGTGATTGCAATCATTTTCAGGAAGAAACTGCGTATTATCTGACAGAATTGCAGGGGTGTCAATACTTTTGGCCAACACTGTACATCCCCCACAAACACCATTGCTTGCTCAATGTGTGTGGACACGTGCCCCTGTTGGCCAAACACATCATAATGGATATGTACACACAGTTGCTCCATACAGTGTGGGCCAAATTGCTGGGCCTGTGTACTGCATACAATGACCCATCAATACGATTTTACGGATCACATACCTCTGTGCACAGCATAAAGCTATGTGTAACTGTCCTGTATCCAAAATTAACAACACACACAGGTTTATTTTTGGGCCAATTTTGTTTTAGTTTGTATTTTTGTGCACAAAAAAAATAAGTCGACCAACACACACAAAATTAAATAAAACACAAGTGTTTACATCACTCAAAAAAATGCAACATGATGGGAAATAACGGAAAACAAAAAACATTTCAAAGTAAAACCCCCCCAAAAATTAACTATCTAACTAACTAATGTAAACACACCAAAACACAACCCCAATCTTCATGGTGCAGCCACCCTGGTGACTCCACCCTCCTCATCATGTTTCTGCCTTACAACACCAGCCACCTTACACCTGCTGGTGCTGCCAGGCCACTTCCCCAGGGCCATTAAAGTAGGAGCAGTATGCGTCTCTACCCTGGCTCAGCGGCTGGAGTGGCGCCATACCATGGTCGGTAGCACGCCAATCCCCGGGACGGACCTCCCCTGTTGTGGGGTCCACTGAATCCACATAACTTACCGGCGTGTATGATGAACGATCCCTACGATGCAAGAAGTTATGCAGCACACAGCAGGCCAGCACTACCACATCAATAGATTCCAGTTTCATATGTAGACGTGTATGAAAAACCCGGAATGTATTGGCCATGATTTCGAACGCATTTTCAACCACACGGCGGGCCCGGGATAGCCGGTAATTGAAAATGCGCTGCTCAGAAGCAAGCGTCTTCTGGGGATATGGCCGTAGTAGGTGTGCCTGAAGTGGGAAGGCTTCATCCCCCACAAACACAAAGTTGAGATGATGGGTTGTCTCATCATTTGAGGGCAAATTCAGCCCACCTGTCCTTAGGTCTTGGGCCAAGGAGCAGTGTGCGAACACACCCCCATCTGAGATACGCCATTCATTCCAATGTCCACGTAGAGGAATTCATAGTTTGCGTCCACCAGGGCCATGAGGACCACAATACAATATCCTTTGTAATTGTAATACAAAGACCCAGAGTTAGGGGGTTTAGTGATCCTCACATGCTTACCATCCAATGCACCTCCGCAGTTTGGAAATTGCCAGCGGTCCTCAAACCCTCTGGCAACATCCATCCATTGAGCGGGGGTTGTTGGAAACTGCATATAGGATGGCAGCAGACTATCCAGATGGCCTCACATGTCTCGGGGTTCAGGCGGCTCAGCAGGCACAGTGATACACGTGAAGTGTATTGCAGGTCGGTCCTTGAACGACCTATTGCCAGGAACCGCAAAGTTACAGCCAAACGCTCCTCAGGTGGCACAGCTCGACGCATCACAGTGTCCTGTCGAGCTATCAATGGCCTTATGCGTTCTAACAGGATTGTGAAAGAGTCCTTGGACATACGGAGGTAAATCTGAAATCATGCGGCTGGTCCTTGAGCTGGAGGATCGGAGTCAGCACGATTTCAGGAACTACCTCCATATGTCGCTCCGGGTGTCCCAGTGCAGAAGCCAATCCCGAGCCCACACACGCTGTGGTCTGCGAGCCCACAACCTCTCATATCTATTCTCCAGCCACAATTCCTCTTCCACCAAGGCAAGAGCCACGATAGCATCTCCATCAGGGTCGAACATCATCTCACGTACCAACCCCTGCAAATGTGAGGAAAAGAAACATCACTACAAGAATGCTTCATCACACATCATCTATACACACCACCTCCTTCCCTATACATCTCCTGCCCACTTTACCACAGCCTACCCAAGTTTCATCACCACCCCACACACATACATATACAGCACCATTCCAGGCCAAACACAACATTGCAGTGTCTCACAACCAAACCTGGTCACTGTACACCCCTGGTCCCCCTTTACAAATATATCTCCTTTGTCAAATGCAACACATCATGAGCATAACCCCATATACCTGGCCATAATGTTGACGTCTGACCACAAGGCATGGCCAAAGAGATAGGTCACACTAATTAAGTCATGGTTGTTTCCCACTCTATACAATTACATTATACACGTACCCCAGCCTTTGTGTGTTATGCTCAAAATATCACGCCACGCAGCAGACTATTGAATACTCATCATGTCTAAGAGACATCCCTGATGTGTTGTGAACACCGGATCTTCAGAGGCAGACATTCGCAGAAGCCACATGCCCCACTCCACATCTGAGCTTGGCCTTAAAAGTCCCATTGTGTGTGGTAAACGACAGTACTTTGTGGCCACAATTCAGATGATCCCCGCAACTGAAGACACACGCATCCTTCAAACATGATCCTGTCTGGCAAAGGCAAAATGGCTTGTGAATGAGGATAGGGTTTTTAGTTCACAAAACACTCATGCATCCATTTGCCAGTACACAATAGAAATAATACAACAAACTTCACGAGTAACTATATACCCCACCACTTGGGCGTGAGCTACACTACACAATAACGATCTGTAATGGTAAGGTGCTCTAAACGCAACACAGCCATATCACACTTCATGTTTGCACATCAGTAGTTACTCAATGACTCTGGGCAGCAAGCGTGATGTACCTCAGTCGTGAGCGCTTTTTATATGGTAATCAACCAGACAGCAGCGGCGTCTTGTAATTGATGAAGCCACCTGGGCATACGCAGGTGCGATCAATGATTATGCGCCATTGCGCTTTCTTGCTTGGTCAGGTCGTGTTTAAATATGCACGTGCTGGGGCGCCACCTCTGCTCCGACTTGAATGTGCATTGTGCTAGTAGCGTCTCTTCCCAAGATCCCTGTTGGACAGAGGGTAAGTAACGGGACATGCTATAGTTCACTCCTGTACGTTATTTTCTGTGTGCTGCACACCCATATGCTGGCAGATGTTAGGGCGCCTTATGTACAGCTTCATGTAGCGTCCTGTAGTAGTGTATTTAGCGACGTGTACGCATCGTAACTACACTCCGTGTCCTGTAGCACACATCATGTTCTGGGATATCCTTGCCAGGTCAATGTGTACTATAGCACTACGTTTATACAAAAATATGTGTGTATCTCATGAGTGTCTGTTGTAATGTAGTTTGTAAGCCCATGTGTGCCAATTGTAATGACAGACCTTGGCATATTTCCCTGCAGTGGCCCAAAATACATATAGCAACAGGCATGTCCTGCATTCCACATGTATGGACACATGTTAAGGCCAATAATGATGCTGCATAGACAAGCTATAGACTACCAGTACACATGTACATAGTATTGATGGACATGGGCTGGCCACACAGAGTAGGGTGTCACCTGTGATGGCCATGTATTTGTTTGCATGACAGAATTATATGTTTGTTTTGCAGATGGCTGAGTATAACGATTTTGTGACACAGCTCATCATCATGTACCAGGAACACGAATGCCTGTGGCCCTTGCTGCCTGGTCATGATATGCAGGCAGCGAGGGCTGTGGCCTACAGGCCGCTGGTGGAGCTGGCGAACCGGCTCCAATCCACTAAGAACTGGACAGCGGCCATGGTTGCGGAGAAGATCAAATGCCTGCGCACCGTGTTCACCAAGACTACAAAAACTGGCTTGATGCCGGTTCAGGGCTGGAGCGGAGGAGGTCCCTAGGCCACGTCTGTGGTACTATGACCTCCTCACCTTCACCCTGGGCCAGGAGGGGCCTCGGGAAACACGGTTCAGCAGGTGCCGCCCGCAACCAGCTGTGGCTGCAGCCCAAGACCCTGCCCTGTCGCAGGAGGTGGGTAATTGTGTTTCTGTGATCTCTCTACCCAGCTTGTTCTCTCCACTGTTGTGGGGTTTGGCAGCACATGTGGAAGTCACCATTGTGCTTTTCCTTCACAAATCTTGTTCACTGTTCTTTTCTATCAGTTTTGTGGTGGTTGTTATCACAGATTGTGTTGAGTTTTTTTTTGGACACGTGCCATATCAATGTGGAGCCTCAGGTGAGTATACTGCACTGGTCTACTTCTTTGTTCTTTTGGTTTCCAAACTCTGCTCCTGTGGCCTTTGGTGTTAGCCTTGGTGAGATTGGCTCTATGTTGTCTTGGGTGTTTGGTAGTGGTATTAGCTTAAATTACATGGCAACATGTGGCTGATGTTTTTTTTTTTTATTTGTTTATTTTTCAGGCCCCTCGGGAGCCTGGCTCCAGTGATGAGGAGCCAGCAGCTGGCGAGGCTCTCCCCTCAACATCTGCGGGAGAGCCAGTGCCTAAGCCCAGTGGTGGGGGGCCGGGCCCAGGGCCCAACTCTGGAGTCTTAATAAGAAGACCACTTGCCCCACCAAACACGGAGCTGGGTACATGGGCAAAACGGGTCCTCCTAGATTCAGAGAGGGCCACTGGCTCTGGGATCGGGAACTTCATCAGCAAAACGCTGGCCCGCATGGAGCCAGAGCAAAGGAACATCATCGAGAAGGCCATCTTTCGTGTCCTGGAGGCGGGCGTGAATGGGTCCCTGCGATAGGGAGCCCCTTGGTCGCTTCCCCGCAAGACCACCCCAGGGCCCACTGTGCCCGCAAGATGCATGGTCAGGAGTAGGCAAAATCGTGATACTCCACCTCCCCCCCGAAGACAGGCTCTGCTGACCCATCACACCAACGATGGGTCTATGAGGATGAGGGGGGAGGCTCCATTGTCTGAGCCAGCAGAAAAGGAGGAAGATGACGTGCGCTACTAGCCAATGCACAAGGTTGCCATACATACAGACTTTTTTGATGGGCACTTGGCCCCATTTTAATTTAAATCCGTTTAAAAAAAAATAAATAAAAATTTAATTTACCCACAACTCTGTCCATATCTGTGTCACGTTGACCATTATGTTTGAGTGTGTGTGTTTGTTACTGTGGGTGTCATATAGTAGACATTGATGTCATATAGGGGTGCATGGCAATTGTAATGGTCCAGTATGGTGACTTGTTTGCCATGTGACACCATATACCTCCTGAAAGACCGTGGCCCAGTGTGGTTGGTCAAATGTAACCTCACAAACGTTACCCTGTGTGTGTTGCAACAAGGGATGGCACAGGATGTAGCTGGGCAGAATTTTATTTGAGACTATCATTTTTTAAAAACATTGCCAACACAATCAAAAAGCCTTGGTCAGGTTAGGAGTAGCCAATACACACTACCCACTTTCCGAATGTGGGACACTATAAGAAAAGAGGCCAACTTGCCCTAACAAACTAAGGTGCCAACATGGCAACAGGGAAAACAGCAAGGGTCCAACATGGACAACAATTATTAGGTGACTATGCTCACATTATTGGGTGGGGGGTGATGGAGTAGGGGCCCTGGCAGACTGGGCTGTCTGGAGGGTGTGAATCATGGCACCCAAGCGGGCAAGGTGTTGCTGCCCTTCTTGGTGTGCCCTCTCCATGTGCTGCTGTGCCTTCTGGTGAGCCAGCAGCAGCTCCTCAATGGTTGGTACACCTGTATGGGAAAGAAGGACATTAGTGAGTTACCTGTGCATGTGTGGGTGGGTGTTTGAGGGAATTGTTAGTGATTATACGTACGCAGCACATCACCATCCCAGGTGCCATCTGTCGGAGATGGGCTGACAGCCCAGCCTGCAGTACAGGTTCGTTCTTCATCCAAAAAAGAAAAAAAAAAACAGGACTCACATACTGGTGTGTGGAGCACACAACAATAAGTACATTAGCAAGCTGGTAGGCCTTAGCAGACACTTACCACATACACTGAAGCAGCAGGCTCAAGGTGAGGGTGTGTGGCCAACAACATACCAGTGCTCGGCCGGGAGCTGGAGATGCTGGGGTGGGGTGGTGCTCCCAGGGCTCCAGGGTTGGCTGCAGCCAAGGCTTGTGGGCCTGGTGTGGAGGGAGTGGCTGGGCCCTCTGGGGCCAGGGCTGCTGGAGTCCCTGCTGGGGAGGGAGTGGCTGGGCCCTTCGGGGAAGGTGGTGGGGGTGTCCCGGGAGGCGTTGGGACTGTGGTGCGTCCCCAGACACGGAGTCCTCATCATCTGTAATATCAAACATGATAACAGAGCAATTTAAGAAAAGGAACACAACATAAGGAAAACACCTTGTGTGTGTGTATGAATGTCATGACGGCGTGAACGGTACGGTTAAAGGTTATGGTCGGCGCCTACCCTATGGTGAGGGCCCACTCTGGTTTGGGACATGAGTACAACACCAGTGGCCACATATTTTGAACGTTATATAACCCTTGGCTTAGCATGGTAGGTATTTGTAACATGAACATAAGAGCAGCCAGTAAGCATCAGGTGTTCGCACCATGGGGCCCAACAGGGAGATTGTATTAAGTGTTCTGTTTTGTGATCAATGTGTAGCAAAATGGTATGTGTCACAGGTCACACATATGTGCTGCAAGGTATCATGTGGGTGTTGAACATCGCAATAATATGTTGGTGTCACCTTTGCGGTCAGGACACAACTCTTTTTGCCACCACACAAGTCAAGGACCACTATAGCCATCACCATTTGGATGACAAATGAGTGTTTCGTACATCTTCATGTTGCAGTGTAACCAACATGCAGATGCACATTGGTGACAGCTCCACATAGTGGCTTAGGCCACATTATGTGGCATGGCACAATAGCACATGATGTTTGTGTAGTGTTTGGAGTATTTAGCTTGCCATGTGTGTGTTTGGCATTGACACTTACTCACCACGCAGCCTGGCAATCCTGGCACAAAGATCCACAATGCGCCCTGGGGACTTGTGCTTCAGGTCCGCTATTTTTTTCTGGATCTGCTTGCGGGTCCTCTCCACCCCCTGTTTCTGGAGCAGGACTCGCTGGATCCTCCTGAGTATGCTGCGCTTGCACAGCTGTGGGAGTCGGTGACGCTGTTGATGTGGAGGGGATATATACAGTGGATAATGTTTGTCGTGACGCCACCCACGGGTTGTGGTCAGTAATGGGACCACCGCTGCAGCGCAGCTCTGCCAGGAGGATGGAGGGATGGATAGCCTGCAGTTGGATGGATGAACGCGGGTCGGGCTGCTCCTGGCAGGGTAAAAAATGTAACGCACAGTTCAGTATACCTGGAATCAGACACGGACACTGAAGCAGGGTTCACCGGGTTTACTCTCAAGTTCTTCCAAGTCACACAGTTCACGGTACAGTTCAGTTCTGAACAGCTTTACACAGTAAAATCTGGTAACACTTAACCCTCTGCAGCCAGGCTGTTGCTACGAGTCCCTTCACTCCTTCTATCTGTCCTTTCAGGCTTGTTCTCTCTTTACTCTATTCTCCTGCGGATTGTATGGCGGCAGCTCGGCCCCTTGTATGTAGCTTCCCCCTATGTGTGTGTGGGCGGTAAGCCAGGTCCTCATGGTTGCTGCTGTGCCTCCCATCTGGAATTAAAGCTCCAGGTCAGTTTGTCTGGGAAGCCAGTGTGGAACTTCAGTTTCCCTCAGAGCCAATACTCTGGTATTAGCCTGGCCTGCAGTAACCCTATCTTCCAAGGTGTTACCAGGCTCCTTCTAACCCGTGTGGATTCCAGTTACTTCAAGGGAAATCTACCCACCTGTAGTTGGTCGGTACTGCTGTGTTCCTCGGACCCGGTGATACCGGTTCGATCTCTGTCCTCACACTCTCCTCGGATAATGGCTATGTACGAGCTTTCTCTCCATGGATCTGTGTCTCTTTGGGTTCTGCGTCTCCAGGGAGGCCAACCCCACCAGGATGTGTCACTTTCTGCTGGTCTTTACCTCCTAGCCTACTCGGTCTTTTCTGCTCAGCCTTCTCCGGCCTACTACTACTACTCTTTTCCTCTATTTGTTCTAGTCTACTTCCTGACCTGACCTTCCTCTAAACACCACCCCCTCTTGCTCACCTAGAATCCCGGGCTCCGGGTTGGGTGACTCCGGCACGTGTGCGGTCCGTGTGGACACATGCCGGAGGCACGGACATACGGGGAAACATGTTCCCCTGTGGACCCATGCAGACGTCCGTGATTCCAAATGGACTGTGTCTCTGTGTGGAGCAACATGCTTGTCCGTGTGCTCCACACGGCGACAAGTCCATTTTTTTTGCGGAGCCACGCACCGTTTTGGTCCAAACGTCCTGCACACGAATGTTCACACCGTGACATCCGTGTGCACGGACCACGGACGAAAGGAAAAAGCTTCAAAATAAACAATTTCATACTCACCTCGCTCCAGCGGTGTCTGGTCCTCTCTCTTCCAGTGCCGCTCATTAGGGCTCATGAATATTCACTTCACTGAGCCCAAGAGCGGACTGGAAGAGAGAGCAACTGTCAGCGCTGGAGCGAGGTGAGTAAGTGGTGACAGTCTGTCCGTGTGCTATCCGTGGATGCACGGATAGCACAAGGACAGCACCCATCGTGTCACACGGCCGTGACACATGGGCATATGCCCCGCCCCCAAACTGCCTTGTTCCACACGTCCATGGTAACACAGATGTGTGAAAACGGCCTTAGGTCGGTTTCACACATCCGTGCCTCCGGCACGTGTGCGGTCCGTGCCGACACATGCCGGAGGCTCGGACATTCGGGGACACATGTTCCCCTATGGGCAAATTCACACTTCCGTTTTTCGGCATGGATCATGTCTCCTTGTGGAGCACATGCGTGTCCGTGTGCTCCACACGGCGACAAGTCCATTTTTTTTGTGGATACACGGACAGCTTTTTCCGTGAAACGTCCATACACACAGGTGTCATCCGTGTGACATCAGTGTGCAAGGACCATGGACGAAAGTGACAACCCTAAAAATAAAGAATTTCATACTCACCTCGTCCAGCGCGGACAGCTCCTCTCTCTTCCAATGCCGCTCATTAGGCTCATGAATATTCACTTCACTGAGCCTGACAGCGGCCCGGAAGTGAGAGGAACTGTCAGCGCTGGAGCGAGGTGAGTATGTAATGACATGCTCCTCTGTGTGCTATCCATGGATCCACGGTTAGCACACTGAAAGCACCCATCGTGTCACACGTCTGTGACACATGAGTCTATGCCCCACCCACAAACGGCCTTGTTCCACATGTCCGTGGTGACAAGGATGTGTGAAACTGGCCCTAGGCCTCTTTCACACATCCGTGCCTCCGGCACGTGTGCGGTCCGTGCGGCCACATGCCGGAGGCACGGACATACGGGGACACACGATCCCCTATGGACCAATGCACATGTCCGTGATTCCGCACGGACCGTGTCTCCGTGTGGAGCACATGCGTGTCCGTGTGCTCCACACGGCGACTTGTCCGTTTTTCTGCGGAGCCTAGGACCGCTTTTTTGTCAAAATGTCCTGCACACGGATGTTCACACTGACATCCGTGTGCACGGACCACGGACAAAACCAAAAAGCCTGAAAATAAAGAATTTTACACTCCCCTCCCTCCAGCGGTGTCTGCTCCTCTCACTTCCGGTGCCGCTCATTAGGGCTCATGAATATTCATTTCACTGAGCCCAAGAGCGGACCGGAAGAGAGAGGAGCAGTGGCGCTGGAGGGAAGTAAGTATGCGGGTGACAGGCTGTCCGTGTGCTATCCACAGCCCCACGGATACCACATGGACTGCACACATTGTGTCACACGTCCATGACACGTGTGCACGCCCCGCCCCCAAATGCCCTTGTTTCACACGTCCGTGGTGACATGGATGTGTGAAAGAGGCCTAAGGCCTCATTCACACATCCATGCCTCCGCCATGTGTGCGGTCTGTGGGGACACATGTCAGAGGCATGGACAAACGGGGACACATGATCCCCTATGGCCCCCTTTATATGTCCGTAATTCTGCACAGACCATGTCGCCGTGTAGAGAAGATGCATGTCCATGTGCTCCAATGGAGACATGTCAGTTTTTTTTGCGGACCCATGGACCACTTTTGGGCGAAAACTTCCATGCACATGGATGTCATCCATGTGACATCCCTGTGCACGGACAAAAGTAATAAACTTAAAAATAAAGAAAGTCATACTCACCTCACTCCAGAACTGACAGTGTTTCTCACTTTCAGTGCCGCTCATTAGGCTCATGAATATTCACTTCACTGAGCCCAACAGCAGACCTGAAGTGTGGGGAGCAGCGACACTGGAGGAAGGTGAGTATGTGCGGGCAGGCTGTCCGTGTGCTATCTATGGATAGCACACGTGTCACACATCTGCTTGGGGCCCCTGTGTGCTGCCTTGGGCCCTGTGCATTACCTTGGGCCCCTGTGTGCTGCTTGGGCCCCCCATGCACTGCCTGGGGCCCTGTGCACTGCCAGGAGCTCCTGTGTGCTGCTTGGGGCCCCTGTGCACTGCCTGAGGTCCCCATGCACTGCCTGGGGGGCTGTGTGCTGCCTGTAGCCCCTGTGCACTGTCAGGAACCCCTGTATGTTGCCTTGGCTACTGTGTGCTGCCTGTGGCCCCCCGTGCACTGTCTGCAGCCCCTTTGTGCTGCCTGAGGCCCTGTGCAGTGCCTTATGGCCCTGTATGCTGCTTGAAGCCCCTGTGCACTGTATGTGGCCCCTGTGTGCTGCCTTGGCTCCTGTGTGCTGCCTGGAGCCCCTGTATTCTGCTTAGGGCCCCTGTGTGCTGCCTCGGTCCCTGTGCATTGCATTGGGCCCTATGCACTCCCTGGGGTCCCTGTGGATTACCTGTTCACTGCATGAGGCCCCTGTGTGCTGCTTGGGGCCCCAATGCACTGCCTGTGGCCCTGTGTGCTGCCTAGAACCCCTGTGTGTTGCCAGGGTCCCCTGTATGTTGCCTGAAAAAGGCCTCAAACATAGTTAATTTATTTTGGCACACTATAGGTTAATGTCATTTCTTACTGCTATCAAGTTCATTTAATGATCTGCTCAGGTGTGACAGCTCCCATCTCCTTCAAACAGTCACATGACCCATCAGCTAGTATTGCTGTGTGAATTTCATTCTTTGCAAGGTGCTTGGGTGGAAGGAGCTCTTGGTGAGCTATCTGGTGTGAAACTGTTCTGTGGCTGAAAACATAGTCAAAACTGTGAAGCTGCTGCTTATCCTTTTAAAGGGAACCCAACCCCTCATAATCACCCCCAAGCCTCTGAATACATGTCTCTGCACCCTCACAAATCATTTCCAACATCCCTCTTGTGTTGGAAATGCTCGCTATAAAAGATGAAATCTAGCCTATTATACTTACTGAAAGTGTGACTTCTGCTCCCTGAATAAGCAGGGAGGGGGTGATTATGAGGGGTCAGGTTCCGTTTAAGTATTCCACTGTTTGTCTTTTCTTTTCTTCTTGTTGTATTATTTCAGTGGTGAGACTAGTGTTTTCGCTGGTCAGATCCCTACTTATGGATAAGAGAAGGGCAATTTAGGGCCTAGGTATCCAGCTCAGTGATGGATTGAAATAACCTATATAGGTACATCCTCAGGTGAGTGTACGAGGTGTCCATTTTCCCATTCCCTATTGACAGGCCCTGCCATTATTGTTGTTTCCCTGGTGTTCCCATGTGTGTTGGGTTATGCAACACTGTTATGCTGTGCATTTTGACATATGCCAGCCTGTGTGTGATGTAATCACTATATATGATATATATATATATATATATATATACACAACTTTTTTTTTTCTTTTTTGTTTTTGGCATGAGTGCTGGGCTCTAGGGTTAAATTTGTGTTTTAAAAGCCAGTCCTCGATTTTGGTGAAAATCAGACAAAAATGTACACTGCAACTTTTCAGGGTGTGGTGTTTTTTTTTTTTCTTTTCTACCATGGGTGGTTAATATATTTGTTTCCAAATGTTGAAGACATGTCCAGTTGACAACTGCAAGGAGCCTCCCTGGCATGCAAACTCTTCATCTTTTTATGTTAAAAAGACATATGGGAAGTTATAATAAACTGAAAATGTCAGTGTTCCCTACAGGACAATGTAGCCAAGCAGTTAGTACCAATCGTATATAAGGCCTCATTACTTAAAGTGTAAATGTCATTTCACTGAAGAGAAAAAACAAACAAACAATAGTGCACTGATTGTTAATGATGGGTCACATAGAAGCTAAGGCTGGCTTCACACTTGCAGATGCATCTGCATCGTTTTGCAGATGCATCTGCAAGTATCAGCGTGCAGACCGCGGCCCCTATGTTTATAATGGGGCGCACCGCGGTCTGAAAGCACTCATTCATCCCTATATGTGAACCGTCCGCAGGCGGATGCCTGCTTACAGATCACACACTCCCGCCCGCACCATGGACGCGAGATGTCGCATCCATGGTGCGGGCGGGAGTGTGTGATCTGTAAGCAGGCATCCGCCTGCGGACGGTTCACATATAGGGATGAATGAGTGCTTTCAGACCGCGGTGCGCCCCATTATAAACATAGGGGCCGCGGTCTGCACGCTGATACTTGCAGATGCATCTGCAAAACGCTGCAGATGCATCTGCAAGTGTGAAGGCAGCCTTAGACCATGCTTTGTTGTGCCATATAACTTATTTTCTCAACTTTTTTGTGATATTTAAAAAACAGTCCTTTTGCGCTCTGTGGGAGTGGCCAGCATCTGTCAGCAGTGTGTGTGGGCATGGCCAGCATCTTCCAGCTGTGTAATTTCCTCAGCCTGCTATCAGTATGTCTCTGTTCAGGTATGCATCTGCGTCTCGGACACAAGCGGCCTGAACACTAATGTGAAACTGGCCTATCACACTGATAAAACTGTCTCTGTCTGTGTCTAAAAACTATAAGGATCATCACAGTGGAGGGCAGAGTATCCAGAGTGCAGCTTTGTGTATGTGAGGTCTGTAATCTGAGCTTTTACCACAGTGTGTTACATGTAGCCTGTGCAGAGCAGAGCATTCAGTCTATGGAAGTTGATTTGTTCATCAGCACTGGATTGGATGAGTATTACCAAAAATATTACTGACACTTTATTGATGTGCATGATGTGATTTGTGCAGTAGTAATAGTACAGTTTGTGCTGTGAGTATCCTCTAATTACATCCACTGTACTTGGTTTATGTGACATCTGTGCCCTTGTGTAATGCGTGACCAGTGTGTCATGTATGACCCGTGTGGTCTGTGTTATTAATGACCTATGTGTGATGTATGATCTGTGTTACCAGTTTATATGCGTGACTGTGTGCCATGCATGACCTGTGTGGTCTCTGTGATGTATGACCTACTTGTGATGTATGACCTGTGAGGTCTGTGTGTGATGTATGACCTGTGTGGTCTGTGTGTGATGTGTGACCTGTATGTGATGTGTGACCTGTATGTGATGTGTGACCTGTATGTGATGTGTGACCTGTGTGTGATGTGTGGTCTGTGTGATGTTGACCTACTTGTGATGTATGACCTGTGAGGTCTGTGTGTGAGTATGACCTGTGTGTGACCTGTGTGTGAAGTATGACCTGTGTGTGATGTATGACCTGTGTGCCCTGTGTGATGCATGACCTGTGTTACCAGTGTGTCATGCGTGTCTTGTGTGGTTTGTGTGATGTATGACCTGTGAGGTCTGTGTGTGATGTATGACCTTTGTAACCGTGTCATGTGTGACCTGTGTGTGATGTGTGACCTGTGTGTGATGTGTGACCTGTGTGTGATGTGTGACCTGTGTGTGATGTGTGACCTGTGTGTGATGTGTGAACTGTGTGACCTGTGAATGATGTGTGAACTGTGTGACCTGTGTTTGATGTGTGACCTGTGTTTGATGTGTGACCTGTGTTTGATGTGTGACCTGTGTGTGATGTGTGACCTGTGTGTGATGTGTGACCTGTGTGTGATGTGTGAACTGTGTGACCTGTGAATGATGTGTGAACTGTGTGACCTGTGAGTGATGTGTGAACTGTGTGACCTGTGTGTGAACTGTGTGACCTGTGTGTGATGTGTGACCTGTATTTTGTATGAACTGTGTAACCTGTGTGTGGTGTATGACATGTTTGATGTATGACCTGTGTGTGATGTGTGACCTGTGTTTTGTATGAACTGTGTAACCTGTGTGTGATGTATGACATGTTTGATGTATGACCTGTGTGTGGTTTATGACCAGTGTGTGATGTGTGACCTGTGTGTGATGTATGAACTGTGTGACCTGTGTGTGATGTGTGACCTGTGTTTTGTGTGAACTGTGTAACCTGTGTGTGGTGTATGACATGTTTGATGTATGACCTGTGTGTGATGTATGAACTGTGTGTGATGTGTGAACTGTGTGTGGTGTATGACCAGTGTGTGGTGTGTGACCAGTGTGTGGTGTGTGACCAGTGTGTGATGTGTGAACTGTGTGTGGTGTATGACCAGTGTGTGATGTGTGAACTGTGTGTGGTGTATGACCAGTGTGTGATGTGTGACCTGTGTGTGGTGTATGACCAGTGTGTGATGTGTGAACTGTGTGTGGTGTGTGAACTGTGTGTGGTGTGTGAACTGTGTGTGGTGTGTGAACTGTGTGTGGTGTGTGAACTGTGTGTGGTGTGTGACCTGTGTGTGGTGTGTGACCTGTGTGTGGTGTGTGACCTGTGTGTGGTGTGTGACCAGTGTGTGGTGTGTGACCAGTGTGTGGTGTGTGACCAGTGTGTGGTGTGTGACCAGTGTGTGTGGTGTGTGACCAGTGTGTGGTGTGTGACCAGTGTGTGGTGTGTGACCAGTGTGTGGTGTGTGACCAGTGTGTGGTGTGTGACCAGTGTGTGGTGTGTGACCAGTGTGTGGTGTGTGACCAGTGTGTGGTGTGTGACCATGTGTGTGTGTGTGACCAGTGTGTGTGTGTGTGACCAGTGTGTGGTGTGTGACCAGTGTGTGACTGAGTGACCAGTGTTGTGACTGAGTGACCAGTGTGTGACTGAGTGACCAGTGTGTGACTGAGTGACCAGTGTGTGACTGAGTGACCAGTGTGTGACTGAGTGACCTGTGTGTGACTGAGTGACCTGTGTGTGACTGAGTGACCTGTGTGTGACTGAGTGACCTGTGTGTGACTGAGTGACCTGTGTGTGACTGAGTGACCTGTGTGTGACTGAGTGACCTGTGTGTGTGTGAAGAGCGACCTGTGTGTGATGTGTGACTAGTGATGGGCGAATCCTAAATTACTCGGAATCGCTTGACTCTAGCGAGTCCGAGCACAGGACTCGCTACTCGTTGCGAGTCTAGCGAGTCCAATGTTAATGAATGGGGAAGCGAGTAGTGTGAGATTTACAAATCGCAGATGTGTCTCGGAAGCTTCAGCCTGAAGCAATCCTAGTTTTGTCATTTATTTGCATTGGACTCGTTTACTTTGTAAGTAATCGCTGGGAAACTCGCACAGATAAGAGAAGAGTCCTGTCTGCTCTGTGCAGCTCCAGGGTCCTAGAGCCTGCCTGCTGCCTGATGTAGCAGTGCTGAGATTGTTCTCAGTCTGTTCATTCCCTGTGTACAGACATGAATGTCTGTGCACAGAGATGATGTAGCAGTGCTGAGATTGTTCTCAGTCTGCTCATTCCCTGTGCATAGACATCTATATCTATACACAGGGGATGTAGCAGAGAGGACATCGCGTTTTGGACTGCGTCGGACGGAAGAGGATTTTTTTAATTAAAGATGGAGTCCCTAATGGCTTTTTTTTTTATTTCTAATAAAAAAATTTCTCTGTGTTGTGTTTTTTTTAAAACAATTTAATAGAAATTCATGGCGGTCATGTCTAATATTGGCGTGACCGCCATAAATTTCGGGCTTAGGGCCAGCTGATAATACAAAGCTGGCCCTAACCTCTATTACCCAGCGTGCCACCGCCACCAGGGCCGCTGGAAGAGCGGGGTTCAGCGCCAGAGGATGGCGCTTCAATGAACGCGCCATCTTCTGGGGCGGCTGCGGGCTGCAATTTGCAGCGGGGGGTGCCCAGAAAGCTTGGGCATCCCTGCGCTGCGGATTCCAGCCCCCAGCTGCTTAGCTGTACCTGGCTAGACATAGAAATTTGCGCGGAGCCCCACGCATTTTTTTGACTCCGAGACGACTCCGACTCCGAGACGACTCCGACTCCGAGACGACTCCGACTCCGAGACGACTCCGACTCCGAGACGACTCCGACTCCGAGACGACTCGACTCCGAGACGACTCCGACTCCGAGACGACTCCGACTCCGAGACGACTCCGACTCCGAGACGACTCCGACTCCGAGACGACTCCGACTCCGAGACGACTCCGACTCCGAGACGACTCCGACTCCGAGACGACTCCGACTCCGAGACGATTCCGAGACGACTCCGACTCCGAGACGACTGACCCAGCCACTAAGAATCTCCAATAAAGGGTTAAAAAAACACAACACAGAGAAAATTTTTTATTTGAAATAAAAAAAAAAGCCATTAGGGACTGCATCTCTAATTAAAAAAATCCTCTTCCATCCGACGTAGTCCAAAACGCGATGTCCTCTCTGCTACATTCCCTGTGCATAAATATAGATGTCTATGCACAGGGAATGAGCAGACTGAGAACAATCTCAGCACTGCTACATCATCTCTGTGAGCAGGCGGGCTCTAGGACCCTGGAGCTGCACAGAGAAGACAGCTGGACTCGGCTCGCAAAGAAACAGCAGTTACTTTGCGAGTTTCCCTGCTATCACTGGCACAGTAGCCAGTGATTACTCGCAGGAGTCTAATGCAAACAATGGCAATCCTAGTTTTGTCAGCGTTTCTGACAAAACTAGGATTGATATTGATTTGCATTGGACTCGTGCGAGTAATCACTGGGAAACTCGCCGAGTAGCGAGTCCTGAGAGTCCCTTACTACTCGCCGAGTAACGAGTCCTAGCGAGTAGATTCGCCCATCCCTATGTGTGACCTGTGTGTGATGTGTGACCTGTGTGTGAAGAGCGACCTGTGTGTGAAGAGCGACCTGTGTGTGAAGAGCGACCTGTGTGTGAAGAGCGACCTGTGTGTGAAGAGCGACCTGTGTGTGAAGAGCGACCTGTGTGTGAAGAGCGACCTGTGTGTGAAGAGCGACCTGTGTGTGAAGAGCGACCTGTGTGTGAAGAGCGACCTGTGTGTGAAGAGCGACTGTGTGGAGAGCGACTGTGTGTGAAGAGCGACCTGTGTGTGAAGAGCGACCTGTGTGTGAAGAGCGACCTGTGTGTGAAGAGCGACCTGTGTGTGAAGAGCGACCTGTGTGGTGAACTGAGGCGTGACCTGTGATTGGTGTGTGACCTGTGTGACCTGTTGATTGTGACTGGTGATGTGGACCTGTGTTGATTGTGTGATGTGACCTGTGAGTGATGTATGAACTGTGTGACCTGTTGATGTGTGACTGGTGTGACCTGGTGTGTGATGTGTGACCTGTGTGTGATGAGTGTGACCTGTGTGTGATGTGTGACCGTGTGACTGTGGTGATGTGTGACCTTGATGTGTGGTGAGTGTGTTGTGACCTGTGTGTGATGTGTGACCTGTGTGTGATGTGTGACCTGTGTGTGATGTGTGACCTGTGTGTGATGTGTGACCTGTGTGTGATGTGTGACCTGTGTATGTTGGATGTGTGAACGGTGTGACTTGTGAGTGATGTGATGTGAACGTGTGTGACTGTGTGACGTGATGTGTGAACGGTGTTGGACTTGTGAGTGATGTGTGAACGTGTATGTGACGTGATGTGTGAACGGTGTGACGTGATGTGTGTGAACGGTGTGACGTTGATGTGTGAACGGTGTGACCGTGATGTGTGAACGTGTGTGTGACGTGATGTGTGAACGGTTACTGGTGACGTGGACTGTGTGTGAACGGTGTGACCTGTGTGTGAACGGTGTGACCTGTGTGTGAACGGTGTGACCTGTGTTTTGTATGAACTGTGTAACCGGTGTGTGTGGTGTATGACATGTTTGATGTTGACCTGTGTGTGATGTGTGACCTGTGTTTTGTATGACCTGTGTGTGATGTGTGACCTGTGTTTTGTATGAACTGTGTAACCTGTGTGTGGTGTATGACATGTTTGATGTATCAGAAGAAAAAAGGTATTTTCCAGGGCCACTGGACCATACTGACAGCGACTTTATTAGAACATATTAAAAACACTTACATCCCGCCGTTTGATGTATGACCTGTATGTGGTTTATGACCAATGTGTGATGTGTGACCTGTGTGTGATGTGTGACCTGTGTTTTGTATGAACTGTGTGACCTGTGTGTGATGTATGACATGTTTGATGTATGACTTGTGTGTGGTTTATGACCTGTGTGTGATGAGTGACCTGTGTTTTGTATGAACTGTGTAACCTGTGTGTGGTGTATGACTTGTGTGTGATGAGTGACCTGTGTGTGATGAGTGACCTGTGTGTGATGAGTGACCTGTGTGTGATGAGTGACCTGTGTGTGATGAGTGACCTGTGTGTGATGTATGACCTGACCCATACACAACACACACATCACACCCATACATGATATCTGTATGAACACACACAAATGTATGCTCACTGTCTCCTTTATCATGGTGTACCCAGTGGCAGTAGTGGGGGAGGCCAGATGTAATCATCAGCAGTGACTGTACATGCAGGAGGCCTCCTGCTCCTTCTCTCCCTTTTCCCTACTCTTAGCTGATAAGGTCCCGACATTGCAGGAGGGAGGGGGCTCCTGTGCCTGCTCTTCTCTCTTCAGTGTCGGCAGCAGCTCTTGGATCCCACAGTCTTGGCCCCGTACAAGTGCTATCACTGTTCCAAGCCCCGCACCTCCCCCACAGTGATGCTGTGCAGTCCTGCTGCACAAGTATGGATGAATCCTCGGCCATAGCTGAAGACAGGAGAGGTGAGGAGCAGCTGCCGACGTGATCACAGTCGTCACTACTCAGAGCTGTCAGGCAAACCCAGCGTGTGTGCAGACCAGTTTACACTGTAGCTGACGGAGCTCAGCCCTGTGCTGTAACCTGAGGTGACCTGAGATACTTCAGCTCATGAGCTGCAGCCAGGAGCTCGCAGTATGTAGGCCACGCCCCCTCCCTTCTGAGGCCGTATTCACTGTGCAGACGGCTTTCACAGGAAGAGTTGCACAGACACAGTGCAGTTGGGGCACTTTGTAGAAGATTTTGGAATGGTTTGCAACCAGAATTTTCTAATGAAGTATGTTAGAAAGTTTATTAAAATCTCTTGCTCTACTTTATTATGAAATAAAAATTAAACAGCAGTTTCACATCTCAGGCTATAAAAATATGCATATTTGATGCCTGTGAATAAGGTAAGGCCTCTTAGGCTGCTTTCACATCAGCGGTTTTCGCTGATCGCGGCAGTTGCGGTGAAAAAATCGCAACTGCCGCGATTACCGCATAACGGCTGCACTTGCGTTTCACTTGCGGCAAGCCCCATACAATGTCTATGGGGCTTGCGGCAGGTGCGGCAAGTGCGGTTTCGGCAGGTGCGGCAGCGAAAAAACGCAGCATACCGCGGTTTTTTCGCGGCCACTCCTGCCGCAAGTGCCGATACCGCACTTGCCGCACCTGCCGCAAGCCCCCATAGACATTCTATGGCGCTTGCCGCAAGTAAACCGCAAGTGCAGCCGTTATTCGGTAATCGCGGCAGTTGCGTTTTTTTCACCGCAACTGCCGCGATCAGCGAAAACCGCTGATGTGAAAGGACCCTTACATGGAAGTTCTTGCTTTTATTGTCTGCCTGTTGTGTGGCCACAATTAACATTTCTGCAGCTAATTGAGATGTATACACCATGTATATATTTTCTTTTTCCCCTAGCCCCTCCTCCTTGAAGCACTCCATGGTAACCACAAACTGTCTCCTTATTACAACCATGCGTTTTATGCAGTTTGGGTGAAATCACACTTGCGTTCCCCACTGCAGCGTCTAGCGGTGTGCGAACGCAAACTGAGCGCATACACCGCGCATCCCTATGTTTCACATGGGGACGCGGGTGTATGCGCTTGGGTGCAAATGGCAGTGCACACCCATTGCCTGCCATGTGTGATTTGTACGCATGCAGACGCTTGCATACAAATTATACATTCTCGTCTGCACCATGAATGTGACATGTCGTGTTCATGGTGCGGATGAGAATGCATGATTTGTACACATGCGGGCAATGGGTGCGCATGGCAAGCCACACCCAAGGGCATACACACGTGTCTCCATCTTAAACATAGGGCCGCGCGGTGTATGCGCTCGGCTTGCGTTCGCCTGCTGCAATACGCTGCGGTGTGAAGCGCAAGGGTCAAGTCAGCCTTGACGTATATCGTCTTTAATTTGTAGGCCTTTCCAATGCTTGAAGTTGGATAATGTGGTCTTTATCCACCTTTTCTTGGTTGATCGAATCACATAGCCATTCAAATCGTCTTCCTTGGGGATATTGCTTGATATTTTGATTTTAATTATTTTTTTTTAAGTAGTGTATATAGCAAAAATTAAATATTCATGAGTTGCATTACAAAGAATAGAATGCTGGCATTTAGTCAGATTTTTAGCTAAATATATATATATAAAATTTTTATTTATTTTTGTTTTTCCCCAGCAATATTCTCCCATTACGTTGATGGCCCCTTTCACCTGGAAATATATAATTGGACTCAACCTAGAATGGAGAAATAACAAATACAACTTGAATTATGGAACACCTGGACTTGAGTCATTGATATGCCGCAAAATTAAAGTGAGGAAAATTTTCTTTCTTGGGAGTTCCTGGATGTCCACTCACATACTTGAAGTACTTCATGGCCTTTTGTGCTTTTTTTTTTCCTCCTTTTTCTCCCACCAGCCTCTCCTCCGTTTAAGCACTCCCTGGTAATCACAAACTATGGGTACCTGTTTACCACCATGTGTTGTGTGCAGTTTGGCCCTGGTATATATTTCATCTTTAATTTGTTGGACAATGTGGTCTTTATCCACTATCCACCTTTTCTTAGTCGGTCTAATCACATAGCCATTCAAATCATCTTCCTTGAGAATATTGTTTGATATGATCTTCTTTTATTTAAAAAAAAGAAAAAAATTATAAAACAATATTAGTAGTATTAGTAGCTTTTCCAATTTTATTTTTGTGCGAAGTTAAGGTTCACACAGTGCTTGTTCATGAAGTATAGAAACCTTGACTCGTCTTCAACATTTTGTTTGTATCTTTCCAGCCAACAATGGGTCTGCAAATAATAAGAAAAAAGATTAATTTTGGACCAGACCAAAAATGTAAATCATAAAAACCTGGATTTTGATCCTCTTGTCAGCAGTCCATTTCTGGCTTGGATTCTACAAATTTATAAGAAGAAAACAGGTCAGACTTGAAATAAATTACAATTTTGACTAAGTAAACACATTTATATTGATTTTAATGAATATTATAATTTTATATGTTGAGGGAGAGACTCGCACTCACTCGGACCTCAGCCTGTCATCTGTTTGGCTGGGATTCTCCTCACTTTCTCTTGTCTTTGGTTTTTGATCGGCTTAATCAGAGGATGTAGGGTCTCCTGTAGCTGTAAAATCCTCCAATTCAGGAATTGGTATGGCTGTGTGTGTGTGTTTGGAGCCCACTGGGACGGGGTACTCGGTACCAGATTGGGGTACTACTGGGAATGTCACAGCGGTCTTGGTCCGGACCGTGTCCCGGATTCCGCAATGAATGGGGGAGATATTTACAGGGGAGTTTGTCGTGACGCCACCCATAGGTTGTAGTCAGTGAGGGGACCACTGCTGCATTGTACTTCTGTTACGAAGAAGGATGAATGGATGCTGCAGCCAGGTGGATGAGCCTGCCGTGGTTTGGGACGGCTCTTGACAGGGTAAAATGGTGGATTAACAGTTCTGTATACCTGGAATAAGACACGGACACTGAAGCAGGGTTCACCGGGTTTACTTTCCAATTCTTTCAAGTCACACAGTGCACTGTACAGTTCAGTTCTTAACAGTTTTACACAGTTTACCCCAGAACACGTGAACCTTCTGCAGTCAGGTTGTCACTCTGAGACCCCTCACTCTTTCTATGTGTCCTTTCAGGCTGATTCTCTCTCTCTTCTTCTGGGTGGATTGCAGAGTGGCAGCTCAGTCCCTTAATGTAGCTTCCCCCTAAGTGTATGGGTGGTAAGCCGGGTCCTCTTGGTTGCTGCTGTGCCCCCAACCCTGTGGTGGGATCACGGATCTGGAATCTGTGTTTCCCGTCAGTTTGTCTGGGGAGCCGGTGTGAATCTTCAGTCCCCCTCAGAGCCGACAATCTGGTCCCAGCTAGCCTTGGGTGTCCCTATCTATCAAGAGATCACCGGGCTCTTTTCTACCCATGTAACTTCCCAGATATGTCAGGAGAGTCTGTCCTGTCAGTTATTTGTCAGCGCTACCGTATTCCTCGGACCCAGTGACACCGGTCCGGTCTCTGTTGTTCCTACCTTTTCTGGTCTTGGCTGCTCGGCACTCGCCTACTGGCTAACTACTTCCTGTTTCTCCCTTATATACTGGTTCCTTAAAATGACTACGCTTCACCCACTTATAACTGGCCCTACTATCCCTTGCCTGCCTAGAGTCCCAGGCTCCGGCTTGGGTCTTATGTCAGTGGATGTGTGTTTTGAAGGTGTTTTCTATACCAACTGTCACTATCTCTTGGCTGCAGTTCCTACCTGTGGCCACTCTGGTCGCAGGGGCGCCACATGTGCTGCTATGCCAGTTGATGTATATGGCTTCTCATCTTCAACAGTCCTGTAAATTATAGATAGGTGTCACAGCGCAATTAGGAATGCCCTGCCAAAGCTGTGTGCCCCCCAGAGTTTTGTTTCTAGTGCAATTTATTTTTCCTTGTAAATTAGTGTATAGAGCAAATATAAAATATTCATGAATCACATCACAAGGAATACAATGTTGTCAACTAGTCAGATTAACTTCTGCAAGTCAGTATGCCCTGCCAAAGCTGTGTGCCACCCATAGTTGTGTGTTTCTGGGGCACTTTCTTTTTCATCCTGCTTTATGGCTGCAATGGAAGGAGAATCTAGGGCCTTCAGTAGGAGAAATTAATATGCACGGGCTGTAAAGTTATAGGATTTGCTGTTATGTGACACTGACAAATATTGTTTGTTGTTTTTTCTTGGGGGGGGGGGTGGGGGGGAGGGCAATTACAAATTTTACTATGGGGACAGTCATGTATAATATGATATCGGCAGCTGATACCTGTGAATGAAAACATTTTGTTAGTATTGGTAATTGCTTCGTAGATAAGGCAAGGAGGGCCTCACTTGCCATGCTTCTCCTGGAAGCACTCTATGTCTTTGGAGTTCATGATTCGTTGTCCCTTAGAGGACTCAAAGAATTCATGCATTCATGTTTCTATCCTTGGGCTGCTTAGTCAGTCCTTTATTTTCTCAAAGTATGTATGGAAATTATATCAAAGGGGAAACATTGTGTTAAAGAATTGTGTTGTAACACCTACTCATCCTCATCCTGCAGTATAAAAATATTTTTGTCTTACAATTGACTACCTGTCCTTTAATCAACCTCTGCTTCCGCTGAATACATTCTTACACATAGGAGTAAGGACATACTAAATGGTGAAGCAACTTATCTGTCTAGTAAATCAACTTGGCATAAGGCTGACAAATACTAAGCTAACAATAATGAAAAAAATACCTATTGAGGAATCACATCCCAATCTGCCAACTAGACGGATTTCAAAATAAAAATAAAACCTGTTTTACCTATAAGAGTAAGGACATACAAAGAAAATACTATGGTGAAGTAATATGCCAAGTTGTTTAATTAGAAGAAACCCACCATGATATTTTGAACCTCAGATGGCTTACATGGATGCTTAAAGATGAGAACGGACTCAAGGTGGTAACAGGTCAGGTTCTTCTCCCATCACCAAACTCCATACCCAATTGTGATAGCAAACTTCTGGTGTATTTTCTTTTCCATGACCTTTAGAGTCTCTTCAAAGGAATGAACTGTCATTGGTAGTCCTCAGAGTAAAAAAAAGTGTTAAAACTTACAGGTGACCAATTTGCTCTCTAAATATTTCTTTATTTGTCTTTACAATTTCAAGTGCACAAACACTTTTGGTAGCTTTAAGTCATTTTAAAAAGTCCAGTGATCTCATCTGGGTTTAAAAAAGTAGAGGAAGCAGGGAATGTTCTGTAAGGACTCGAGGTTTAAAGCTTACACCTTCCGGAGAGGTTATCTGGTTTACAAAAACCTGTGAAATGATGTCCACAGGTTTCCCTGCCCCAATGGCGTGCACTAAGCGACCCGGGCATGGACACCTGCGGACACCATGCACAGGTTACTGTAGGCTGGAAACTATAACAACCGTAACTGTAGTGACGTGTCTGGGGTTTCCTGACCTGTCCCTGCCCACAGTGATGACATGCAAGGTGTACCCAGTTTTCACCAGCAGTCTGCATTACTAATTGCCAGTGGGCAGGGAAATCTGGGGATACCCTGTCATATCGCTAATATCAGTGAGCACACAAGATAAAGTGCAGGAAGGAAGCCTCCTGATGATCTTGGCAAAAGTGAAACACGTCAAGGTATAAAGGAGCGAGTGGCTGACCATTTAAATGGCAATAAAGCTAAGTGCTGCAATGCTATAGTGTCCCATATTGTTACATGCCATAGGTCCACAGGTTGGAGCTTGCGAGTGTAGGGACACGCTTAGGTATGGGCCGACTGGAGTGGGGGCACCGTATCGTACATGCAGTTGCTAAGTCGCTCAAACGAGCCCTTTTGACCAAATCTTGGTCACTGTAAAAAAGCCTACTGCCAGGGTGCTGACCAAGAAGCTCATTGCTCATTGGCACTTTTTTTTTTTTTAAAGCTAAAACCACACTGACAATCTAATTTTGTAAATGTACAGTCATGGCCAAAAGTTTTGAGAATGACACCAAAATTATATTTTCACATGATATGCTGCCCTCTGGTTTTTATTTGTGTTTGTCTGATGTTTATATCACATACAGAAATATAATTGCAATCATATTATGAGTACCAAAAGGTTATATTGACAGAATTAATTAATGCAGCAAGTCAATATTTGCAGTGTTGACCCCTTTTTCTTCAGGACCTCTGCAATTCTCCCTGGCATGCTCTCAATCAACTTCTGGACCAAATCCTGACTGATAGCAGTCCATTCTTGCATAATCAATGCTTGCATTTTGGCAGAATTTGTTGGTTTTTGTTTGTCCACCCGTCTCTTGATGATTGACCACAAGTTCTCAATGGGATTAAAATCTGGGGAGTTTCCAGGCCATGGACCCAAAATCTCTGTTTTGTTCCCTGAGCCATTTAGTTATCACCTTTGCTTTATGGTAAGGTGCTCCATCATGCTGGAAAGGCATTGTTGGGCGCCAAACTGCTCTTGGACGGTTGGGAGAAGTTGCTCTTGGAGGACATTCTGGTACCATTCTTTATTCATAACTGTGTTTTTAGGCAAGACTGTGAGTGAGCCGATTCCCTTGGCTGAGAAGCAACCCCACACATAAATGGTTTCAGGATGCTTTACATTTGGCATGAGACAAGACTGGTGGTAGCGCTCCCCTCTTCTTCTCTGAATAAGCTGTTTTCCAGATGTCCCAAACAATCGAAAAGGGGATTCATTAGAGAAAATTATTTTACCACAGTCCTCAGCAGTCCACTTCCTGTACCTTTTGCAGAATATCAGTCGGTCCTTGATGTTTTTTCTGGAGAGAAGTGGCTTCTTTGCTGCCCTCCTTGAAACCAGGCCTTGCTCAAAGAGTCTCCGCCTCACAGTGCATGCAGAAGTACTCACACCAGCCTGCTGCCATTCCTGAGCAAGCTCGGCACTGCTGGTAGTTCGATCCCGCAGCTGAAACAGTTTTAAGATACGGTCCTGGCGCTTGCTGGTATTTCTTGGGTGCCCTGGAGCCTTTTTGACAACAATGGAAGCTCTCTCCTTGAAGTTCTTGATGATGCGATAGATTGTTGACTGAGGTGCAATCTTTCTAGCTGTGATACTCTTCCCTGTTAGGCCATTTTTGTGCAGTTCAATGATGGCTGCACGTGTTTCTTTAGAGATAACCATGGTTAACAGAAGAGAACCAATGATACCAAGCACCAGCCTCCTTTTAAAGTGTCCAGTGGTGTCATTCTTACTTAATCATGACTGATCGCCAGCCCTGTCCTCATCCACACCCACACCTGTGTTAATGGAACAATCACTAAAACGATGTTAGCTGCTCCTTCTAAGGCAGGACTGCAATGATGTTGAAATGTGTTTTGGGGGTTAAAGTTCATTTTCTAGGCAAATATTGACTTTGCAAGTAATTGCTGTTAAGCTGATCACTCTTAATGACATACTGGAGTATATGCAAATTGCCATTAGAAAAACTGAAGCAGTAGATTTTGTTAAAATTAATATTTGTATCATTCTCGAACCTTTTGGCCATGACTGTAGAGATCAATTGCATCAGATTGGTCATGTGTGTGATAGCTTGACAAATTATCCCATGTAAAATAATTCTTACTGTGTAGCTTTGTGCTTACTTACACTTTCAACTTCACTGCTTCTGCTTGAGCTTGTAGGGCATCCCTTAATTTCCTCAACTGCAAGTAGTGGTTCACATATTTGACCTACAAAAAGAGGTGTCTAATTAAAGCACTGTGCATTTTTTTGGTCAGTCACTGCATTTGCCAGCAAAATGAATGTAGCTTTTAAATGCTGTTCTGACATTAGCGTTTTCTACTGCTGCATTGTGGTGTACAAAGCGCATCCAGAAAATGAGCATGTCATTTATTGCTCTTTTCTGCAGCACTTTAGTCGTCAGCTCCATTCTAATCCAAAAATAGCATCACAAATGGATAGGTATTCAGTCCATTTTGTTTTGTTTTTTTTCCTGCAAAAAGATCCATTTTGGCTGCAAAAAATGCACATTCAATTAGGTATTTTTTACAGTGTGAATGGAGGAGAAATGTGAATGTGGGCAGGAACTTACTTGCAAGAAAAATATTTCCTCCTTTCCCTCCATCTTGGTTTGCTTCTCTACCCATTTGCTCACTCTCCTCACTCTCTGTCCGCACCTTTTTTCCTGGAGTCTTCTCTTTGAGAAAAGCAGCTGGAATCCCTAAATATCAAAATGTTAGTGAATATTTATTTATTTTTGGTTTGCATCACAACCTCATGTGTAGGACTCCTCCTACCTCTCTTCTGGCTCACAGGAATCGCAGACTCCTGAGATGAAGTTGCCGAATCCTAGAGTGGCAATGAGTCTACTGATACACTTTAATTCAGGATTAGCAGATTTATTCCATCAGATCCTTTATCTTCTCAGTTAGTGCTGAGTGTATACTTGGATATCCCCTGCACACTAACTTGTACTGAAATCTAGCATGTCATTTTGCACACTCAGTTAAAAAATATCAATTTTACAGTAGGTGTATTGCATCAGCATATGTGGAATCGTTTCTCCTACTATACAGCACTAAAAAAAGGATTATAAAGTTATCCTATATACTAAACTGTTGCAGTCACACACTGTGTACTTAGAAAAAATGGTTAAATCACCCCTCTAAGCAGGCCAACAAACTGGAGAAAATCATTTGAACTTATCATTTTACTAGGTGAAAGGGCATTAAGTGCAGGATACTGGAACAGCATATATAGACATGCCTCACAGGCATGTCCTCTTCTCAACCTACTCCCCTCTCGTGATTGACTGTTCTGACTGCTACTTGAGTTTAATGACACACCCCTTTAAAAACAATTCTAACTAACTTTATTGACACCAATGCTCATTACTCAGAGACTGTTAAAGTCCTTTTAAAAAGTCCAGTGATCTCATCTGGGTTTAAAAATTGAAGAAGCAATGTATGTATTGTGCGTCTTTATCAAGTACATGCAAACTGATGAAATCAATTTAATGAATATTCTAAAGAAAACCAAAATCTGCAATAATTTGTAAGTTATTTAGATGGGGTTTTTTCAAGGCCCTTAACCCCCTTTTTAATAGTTAATTGGGCTGATTTAAAGATGGCGGCCATATGTTGGCCATGTGTGATTTGTCCACTGTCAAACCTTTTGCCACAATGAGCCATATTTTGCATCAGTTAGCCAATTATCATCTTGGGAACATGATTTTAATGCCAAATGTGCTATTGTCTGGCTCAATTTAGAGTTAGCTGACTCATTTTTGGTTAAACTGGACAAAATCATACACTGTTCTTGAACAAGCGAGTGCACACCCAGTTTAGCTCAAATCTGATGGGTTTTATAGCATATTACACAAATTGTGGCAAAAGCACCAAAATAACATTGGGTTTTAACACTTGTATGCCTAGTGTTGCAGAAATCTGATTTTTTACAA